>OY292489.1:0-1200000 GCA_958496325.1 Nomophila noctuella
ATCCGGATCTAGTTAGGTTAAAACCTAATCCGGTTTAAACCTAATCCGGATCTAGTTAGGTTAAAACCTAATCCGGTTAAAACCTAATCCGGATCTAGTTAGGTTAAAACCTAATCCGGTTAAAACCTAATCCGGATCTAGTTAGGTTAAAACCTAATCCGGTTAAAACCTAATCCGGATCTAGTTAGGTTAAAACCTAATCCGGTAAAACCTAATCCGGATCTAGTTAGGTTAAAACCTAATCCGGTTAAAACCTAATCCGGATCTAGTTAGGTTAAACCTAATCCGGTTAAAACTAATCCGGATCTAGTTAGGTTAAAACCTAATCCGGTTAAAACCTAATCCGGATCTAGTTAGGTTAAAACCTAATCCGGTTAAAACCTAATCCGGATCTAGTTAGGTTAAAACCTAATCCGGTTAAAACCTAATCCGGATCTAGTTAGGTTAAAACCTAATCCGGTTAAAACCTAATCGATCTAGTTAGGTTTTAGGTTAAAACCTAATCCGGTTTAAAACCTAATCCGGATCTAGTTAGGTTAAAACCTAATCCGGTTAAAACCTAATCCGGATCTAGTTAGGTTAAAACCTAATCCGGTTAAAACCTAATCCGGATCTAGTTAGGTTAAAACCTAATCCGGTTAAAACCTAATCCGGATCTAGTTAGGTTAAAACCTAATCCGGTTAAAACCTAATCCGGATCTAGTTAGGTTAAAACCTAATCCGGTTAAAACCTAATCCGGATCTAGTTAGGTTAAAACCTAATCCGGTTAAAAACCTAATCCGGATCTAGTTAGGTTAAAACCTAATCCGGTTAAAACCTAATCCGGATCTAGTTAGGTTAAAACCTAATCCGGTTAAAACCTAATCCGGATCTAGTTAGGTTAAAACCTAATCCGGTTTAAAACCTAATCCGGATCTAGTTAGGTTAAAACCTAATCCGGTAATTAAACCTAATCCGGATCTAGTTAGGTTAAAACCTAATCGGTTAAAACCTAATCCGGATCTAGTTAGGTTAAAACCTAATCCGGTTAAAACCTAATCGGATCTAGTTAGGTTAAAACCTAATCCGGTTAAAACCTAATCCGGATCTAGTTAGGTTAAAACCTAATCCGGTTTAAAACCTAATCCGGATCTAGTTAGGTTAAAACCTAATCCGGTTAAAACCTAATCCGGATCTAGTTAGGTTAAAACCTAATCCGGTTAAAACCTAATCCGATCTAGTTAGGTTAAAACCTAATCCGGTAAAACCTAATCCGGATCTAGTTAGGTTAAAACCTAATCCGGTTAAAACCTAATCCGGATCTAGTTAGGTTAAAACCTAATCCGGTTAAAACCTAATCCGGATCTAGTTAGGTTAAAACCTAATCCGGTTAAAACCTAATCCGGATCTAGTTAGGTTAAAACCTAATCCGGTTAAAAACCTAATCCGGATCTAGTTAGGTTAAAACCTAATCCGGTTAAAACCTAATCCGGATCTAGTTAGGTTAAAACCTAATCCGGTTAAAACCTAATCCGGATCTAGTTAGGTTAAAACCTAATCCGGTTAAAACCTAATCCGGATCTAGTTAGGTTAAAACCTAATCCGGTTAAAACCTAATCCGGATCTAGTTAGGTTAAAACCTAATCCGGTTAAAACCTAATCCGGATCTAGTTAGGTTAAAACCTAATCCGGTTAAAACCTAATCCGGATCTAGTTAGGTTAAAACCTAATCCGGTTAAAACCTAATCCGGATCTAGTTAGGTTAAAACCTAATCCGGTTAAAACCTAATCCGGATCTAGTTAGGTTAAAACCTAATCCGGTTAAAACCTAATCCGGATCTAGTTAGGTTAAAACCTAATCCGGTTAAAACCTAATCCGGATCTAGTTAGGTTAAAACCTAATCCGGTTAAAACCTAATCCGGATCTAGTTAGGTTAAAACCTAATCCGGTTAAAACCTAATCCGGATCTAGTTAGGTTAAAAACCTAATCCGGTTAAAACCTAATCCGGATCTAGTTAGGTTAAAACCTAATCCGGTTAAAACCTAATCCGGATCTAGTTAGGTTAAAACCTAATCCGGTTAAAACCTAATCCGGATCTAGTTAGGTTAAAACCTAATCCGGTTAAAACCTAATCCGGATCTAGTTAGGTTAAAACCTAATCCGGTTAAAACCTAATCCGGATCTAGTTAGGTTAAAACCTAATCCGGTTTAAAACCTAATCCGGATCTAGTTAGGTTAAAACCTAATCCGGTTAAAACCTAATCCGGATCTAGTTAGGTTAAACCTAATCCGGTTAAACCTAATCCGGATCTAGTTAGGTTAAAACCTAATCCGGTTAAAACCTAATCCGGATCTAGTTAGGTTAAAACCTAATCCGGTTAAAACCTAATCCGGATCTAGTTAGGTTAAAACCTAATCCGGTTAAAACCTAATCCGGATCTAGTTAGGTTAAAACCTAATCCGGTTAAAACCTAATCCGGATCTAGTTAGGTTAAAACCTAATCCGGTTAAAACCTAATCCGGATCTAGTTAGGTTAAAACCTAATCCGGTTAAAACCTAATCCGGATCTAGTTAGGTTAAAACCTAATCCGGTTAAAACCTAATCCGGATCTAGTTAGGTTAAAACCTAATCCGGTTAAAACCTAATCCGGATCTAGTTAGGTTAAAACCTAATCCGGTTAAAACCTAATCCGGATCTAGTTAGGTTAAAACCTAATCCGGTTAAAACCTAATCCGGATCTAGTTAGGTTAAAACCTAATCCGGTTAAAACCTAATCCGGATCTAGTTAGGTTAAAACCTAATCCGGTTAAAACCTAATCCGGATCTAGTTAGGTTAAAACCTAATCCGGTTAAAACCTAATCCGGATCTAGTTAGGTTAAAACCTAATCCGGTTAAAACCTAATCCGGATCTAGTTAGGTTAAAACCTAATCCGGTTAAAACCTAATCCGGATCTAGTTAGGTTAAACCTAATCCGGTTAAAACCTAATCCGGATCTAGTTAGGTTAAAACCTAATCCGGTTAAACCTAATCCGGATCTAGTTAGGTTAAAACCTAATCCGGTTAAAACCTAATCCGGATCTAGTTAGGTTAAAACCTAATCCGGTTAAAACCTAATCGGATCTAGTTAGGTTAAAACCTAATCCGGTTAAAACCTAATCCGGATCTAGTTAGGTTAAAACCTAATCCGGTTAAAAACCTAATCCGGATCTAGTTAGGTTAAAACCTAATCCGGTTAAAACCTAATCCGGATCTAGTTAGGTTAAAACCTAATCCGGTTAAAACCTAATCCGGATCTAGTTAGGTTAAAACCTAATCCGGTTAAAACCTAATCCGGATCTAGTTAGGTTAAAACCTAATCCGGTTAAAACCTAATCCGGATCTAGTTAGGTTAAAACCTAATCCGGTTAAAACCTAATCCGGATCTAGTTAGGTTAAAACCTAATCCGGTTAAAACCTAATCCGGATCTAGTTAGGTTAAAACCTAATCCGGTTAAAACCTAATCCGGATCTAGTTAGGTTAAAACCTAATCCGGTTAAAACCTAATCCGGATCTAGTTAGGTTAAAACCTAATCCGGTTAAAACCTAATCCGGATCTAGTTAGGTTAAAACCTAATCCGGTTAAAACCTAATCCGGATCTAGTTAGGTTAAAACCTAATCCGGTTAAAACCTAATCCGGATCTAGTTAGGTTAAAACCTAATCCGGTTAAAACCTAATCCGGAT
The DNA here is from genome assembly GCA_958496325.1 of Nomophila noctuella. Lineage (NCBI taxonomy): Eukaryota > Metazoa > Arthropoda > Insecta > Lepidoptera > Crambidae > Nomophila > Nomophila noctuella. Next base: position 3,710 of record OY292489.1, read on the forward strand.
CTAGTTAGGTTAAAACCTAATCCGGTTAAAACCTAATCCGGATCTAGTTAGGTTAAAACCTAATCCGGTTAAAACCTAATCCGGATCTAGTTAGGTTAAAACCTAATCCGGTTAAAACCTAATCCGGATCTAGTTAGGTTAAAACCTAATCCGGTTAAAACCTAATCCGGATCTAGTTAGGTTAAAACCTAATCCGGTTAAAACCTAATCCGGATCTAGTTAGGTTAAAACCTAATCCGGTTAAAACCTAATCCGGATCTAGTTAGGTTAAAACCTAATCCGGTTAAAACCTAATCCGGATCTAGTTAGGTTAAAACCTAATCCGGTTAAAACCTAATCCGGATCTAGTTAGGTTAAAACCTAATCCGGTTAAAACCTAATCCGGATCTAGTTAGGTTAAAACCTAATCCGGTTAAAACCTAATCCGGATCTAGTTAGGTTAAAACCTAATCCGGTTAAAACCTAATCCGGATCTAGTTAGGTTAAAACCTAATCCGGTTAAAACCTAATCCGGATCTAGTTAGGTTAAAACCTAATCCGGTTAAAACCTAATCCGGATCTAGTTAGGTTAAAACCTAATCCGGTTAAAACCTAATCCGGATCTAGTTAGGTTAAAACCTAATCCGGTTAAAACCTAATCCGGATCTAGTTAGGTTAAAACCTAATCCGGTTAAAACCTAATCCGGATCTAGTTAGGTTAAAACCTAATCCGGTTAAAACCTAATCCGGATCTAGTTAGGTTAAAACCTAATCCGGTTAAAACCTAATCCGGATCTAGTTAGGTTAAAACCTAATCCGGTTAAAACCTAATCCGGATCTAGTTAGGTTAAAACCTAATCCGGTTAAAACCTAATCCGGATCTAGTTAGGTTAAAACCTAATCCGGTTAAAACCTAATCCGGATCTAGTTAGGTTAAAACCTAATCCGGTTAAAACCTAATCCGGATCTAGTTAGGTTAAAACCTAATCCGGTTAAAACCTAATCCGGATCTAGTTAGGTTAAAACCTAATCCGGTTAAAACCTAATCCGGATCTAGTTAGGTTAAAACCTAATCCGGTTAAAACCTAATCCGGATCTAGTTAGGTTAAAACCTAATCCGGTTAAAACCTAATCCGGATCTAGTTAGGTTAAAACCTAATCCGGTTAAAACCTAATCCGGATCTAGTTAGGTTAAAACCTAATCCGGTTAAAACCTAATCCGGATCTAGTTAGGTTAAAACCTAATCCGGTTAAAACCTAATCCGGATCTAGTTAGGTTAAAACCTAATCCGGTTAAAACCTAATCCGGATCTAGTTAGGTTAAAACCTAATCCGGTTAAAACCTAATCCGGATCTAGTTAGGTTAAAACCTAATCCGGTTAAAACCTAATCCGGATCTAGTTAGGTTAAAACCTAATCCGGTTAAAACCTAATCCGGATCTAGTTAGGTTAAAACCTAATCCGGTTAAAACCTAATCCGGATCTAGTTAGGTTAAAACCTAATCCGGTTAAAACCTAATCCGGATCTAGTTAGGTTAAAACCTAATCCGGTTAAAACCTAATCCGGATCTAGTTAGGTTAAAACCTAATCCGGTTAAAACCTAATCCGGATCTAGTTAGGTTAAAACCTAATCCGGTTAAAACCTAATCCGGATCTAGTTAGGTTAAAACCTAATCCGGTTAAAACCTAATCCGGATCTAGTTAGGTTAAAACCTAATCCGGTTAAAACCTAATCCGGATCTAGTTAGGTTAAAACCTAATCCGGTTAAAACCTAATCCGGATCTAGTTAGGTTAAAACCTAATCCGGTTAAAACCTAATCCGGATCTAGTTAGGTTAAAACCTAATCCGGTTAAAACCTAATCCGGATCTAGTTAGGTTAAAACCTAATCCGGTTAAAACCTAATCCGGATCTAGTTAGGTTAAAACCTAATCCGGTTAAAACCTAATCCGGATCTAGTTAGGTTAAAACCTAATCCGGTTAAAACCTAATCCGGATCTAGTTAGGTTAAAACCTAATCCGGTTAAAACCTAATCCGGATCTAGTTAGGTTAAAACCTAATCCGGTTAAAACCTAATCCGGATCTAGTTAGGTTAAAACCTAATCCGGTTAAAACCTAATCCGGATCTAGTTAGGTTAAAACCTAATCCGGTTAAAACCTAATCCGGATCTAGTTAGGTTAAAACCTAATCCGGTTAAAACCTAATCCGGATCTAGTTAGGTTAAAACCTAATCCGGTTAAAACCTAATCCGGATCTAGTTAGGTTAAAACCTAATCCGGTTAAAACCTAATCCGGATCTAGTTAGGTTAAAACCTAATCCGGTTAAAACCTAATCCGGATCTAGTTAGGTTAAAACCTAATCCGGTTAAAACCTAATCCGGATCTAGTTAGGTTAAAACCTAATCCGGTTAAAACCTAATCCGGATCTAGTTAGGTTAAAACCTAATCCGGTTAAAACCTAATCCGGATCTAGTTAGGTTAAAACCTAATCCGGTTAAAACCTAATCCGGATCTAGTTAGGTTAAAACCTAATCCGGTTAAAACCTAATCCGGATCTAGTTAGGTTAAAACCTAATCCGGTTAAAACCTAATCCGGATCTAGTTAGGTTAAAACCTAATCCGGTTAAAACCTAATCCGGATCTAGTTAGGTTAAAACCTAATCCGGTTAAAACCTAATCCGGATCTAGTTAGGTTAAAACCTAATCCGGTTAAAACCTAATCCGGATCTAGTTAGGTTAAAACCTAATCCGGTTAAAACCTAATCCGGATCTAGTTAGGTTAAAACCTAATCCGGTTAAAACCTAATCCGGATCTAGTTAGGTTAAAACCTAATCCGGTTAAAACCTAATCCGGATCTAGTTAGGTTAAAACCTAATCCGGTTAAAACCTAATCCGGATCTAGTTAGGTTAAAACCTAATCCGGTTAAAACCTAATCCGGATCTAGTTAGGTTAAAACCTAATCCGGTTAAAACCTAATCCGGATCTAGTTAGGTTAAAACCTAATCCGGTTAAAACCTAATCCGGATCTAGTTAGGTTAAAACCTAATCCGGTTAAAACCTAATCCGGATCTAGTTAGGTTAAAACCTAATCCGGTTAAAACCTAATCCGGATCTAGTTAGGTTAAAACCTAATCCGGTTAAAACCTAATCCGGATCTAGTTAGGTTAAAACCTAATCCGGTTAAAACCTAATCCGGATCTAGTTAGGTTAAAACCTAATCCGGTTAAAACCTAATCCGGATCTAGTTAGGTTAAAACCTAATCCGGTTAAAACCTAATCCGGATCTAGTTAGGTTAAAACCTAATCCGGTTAAAACCTAATCCGGATCTAGTTAGGTTAAAACCTAATCCGGTTAAAACCTAATCCGGATCTAGTTAGGTTAAAACCTAATCCGGTTAAAACCTAATCCGGATCTAGTTAGGTTAAAACCTAATCCGGTTAAAACCTAATCCGGATCTAGTTAGGTTAAAACCTAATCCGGTTAAAACCTAATCCGGATCTAGTTAGGTTAAAACCTAATCCGGTTAAAACCTAATCCGGATCTAGTTAGGTTAAAACCTAATCCGGTTAAAACCTAATCCGGATCTAGTTAGGTTAAAACCTAATCCGGTTAAAACCTAATCCGGATCTAGTTAGGTTAAAACCTAATCCGGTTAAAACCTAATCCGGATCTAGTTAGGTTAAAACCTAATCCGGTTAAAACCTAATCCGGATCTAGTTAGGTTAAAACCTAATCCGGTTAAAACCTAATCCGGATCTAGTTAGGTTAAAACCTAATCCGGTTAAAACCTAATCCGGATCTAGTTAGGTTAAAACCTAATCCGGTTAAAACCTAATCCGGATCTAGTTAGGTTAAAACCTAATCCGGTTAAAACCTAATCCGGATCTAGTTAGGTTAAAACCTAATCCGGTTAAAACCTAATCCGGATCTAGTTAGGTTAAAACCTAATCCGGTTAAAACCTAATCCGGATCTAGTTAGGTTAAAACCTAATCCGGTTAAAACCTAATCCGGATCTAGTTAGGTTAAAACCTAATCCGGTTAAAACCTAATCCGGATCTAGTTAGGTTAAAACCTAATCCGGTTAAAACCTAATCCGGATCTAGTTAGGTTAAAACCTAATCCGGTTAAAACCTAATCCGGATCTAGTTAGGTTAAAACCTAATCCGGTTAAAACCTAATCCGGATCTAGTTAGGTTAAAACCTAATCCGGTTAAAACCTAATCCGGATCTAGTTAGGTTAAAACCTAATCCGGTTAAAACCTAATCCGGATCTAGTTAGGTTAAAACCTAATCCGGTTAAAACCTAATCCGGATCTAGTTAGGTTAAAACCTAATCCGGTTAAAACCTAATCCGGATCTAGTTAGGTTAAAACCTAATCCGGTTAAAACCTAATCCGGATCTAGTTAGGTTAAAACCTAATCCGGTTAAAACCTAATCCGGATCTAGTTAGGTTAAAACCTAATCCGGTTAAAACCTAATCCGGATCTAGTTAGGTTAAAACCTAATCCGGTTAAAACCTAATCCGGATCTAGTTAGGTTAAAACCTAATCCGGTTAAAACCTAATCCGGATCTAGTTAGGTTAAAACCTAATCCGGTTAAAACCTAATCCGGATCTAGTTAGGTTAAAACCTAATCCGGTTAAAACCTAATCCGGATCTAGTTAGGTTAAAACCTAATCCGGTTAAAACCTAATCCGGATCTAGTTAGGTTAAAACCTAATCCGGTTAAAACCTAATCCGGATCTAGTTAGGTTAAAACCTAATCCGGTTAAAACCTAATCCGGATCTAGTTAGGTTAAAACCTAATCCGGTTAAAACCTAATCCGGATCTAGTTAGGTTAAAACCTAATCCGGTTAAAACCTAATCCGGATCTAGTTAGGTTAAAACCTAATCCGGTTAAAACCTAATCCGGATCTAGTTAGGTTAAAACCTAATCCGGTTAAAACCTAATCCGGATCTAGTTAGGTTAAAACCTAATCCGGTTAAAACCTAATCCGGATCTAGTTAGGTTAAAACCTAATCCGGTTAAAACCTAATCCGGATCTAGTTAGGTTAAAACCTAATCCGGTTAAAACCTAATCCGGATCTAGTTAGGTTAAAACCTAATCCGGTTAAAACCTAATCCGGATCTAGTTAGGTTAAAACCTAATCCGGTTAAAACCTAATCCGGATCTAGTTAGGTTAAAACCTAATCCGGTTAAAACCTAATCCGGATCTAGTTAGGTTAAAACCTAATCCGGTTAAAACCTAATCCGGATCTAGTTAGGTTAAAACCTAATCCGGTTAAAACCTAATCCGGATCTAGTTAGGTTAAAACCTAATCCGGTTAAAACCTAATCCGGATCTAGTTAGGTTAAAACCTAATCCGGTTAAAACCTAATCCGGATCTAGTTAGGTTAAAACCTAATCCGGTTAAAACCTAATCCGGATCTAGTTAGGTTAAAACCTAATCCGGTTAAAACCTAATCCGGATCTAGTTAGGTTAAAACCTAATCCGGTTAAAACCTAATCCGGATCTAGTTAGGTTAAAACCTAATCCGGTTAAAACCTAATCCGGATCTAGTTAGGTTAAAACCTAATCCGGTTAAAACCTAATCCGGATCTAGTTAGGTTAAAACCTAATCCGGTTAAAACCTAATCCGGATCTAGTTAGGTTAAAACCTAATCCGGTTAAAACCTAATCCGGATCTAGTTAGGTTAAAACCTAATCCGGTTAAAACCTAATCCGGATCTAGTTAGGTTAAAACCTAATCCGGTTAAAACCTAATCCGGATCTAGTTAGGTTAAAACCTAATCCGGTTAAAACCTAATCCGGATCTAGTTAGGTTAAAACCTAATCCGGTTAAAACCTAATCCGGATCTAGTTAGGTTAAAACCTAATCCGGTTAAAACCTAATCCGGATCTAGTTAGGTTAAAACCTAATCCGGTTAAAACCTAATCCGGATCTAGTTAGGTTAAAACCTAATCCGGTTAAAACCTAATCCGGATCTAGTTAGGTTAAAACCTAATCCGGTTAAAACCTAATCCGGATCTAGTTAGGTTAAAACCTAATCCGGTTAAAACCTAATCCGGATCTAGTTAGGTTAAAACCTAATCCGGTTAAAACCTAATCCGGATCTAGTTAGGTTAAAACCTAATCCGGTTAAAACCTAATCCGGATCTAGTTAGGTTAAAACCTAATCCGGTTAAAACCTAATCCGGATCTAGTTAGGTTAAAACCTAATCCGGTTAAAACCTAATCCGGATCTAGTTAGGTTAAAACCTAATCCGGTTAAAACCTAATCCGGATCTAGTTAGGTTAAAACCTAATCCGGTTAAAACCTAATCCGGATCTAGTTAGGTTAAAACCTAATCCGGTTAAAACCTAATCCGGATCTAGTTAGGTTAAAACCTAATCCGGTTAAAACCTAATCCGGATCTAGTTAGGTTAAAACCTAATCCGGTTAAAACCTAATCCGGATCTAGTTAGGTTAAAACCTAATCCGGTTAAAACCTAATCCGGATCTAGTTAGGTTAAAACCTAATCCGGTTAAAACCTAATCCGGATCTAGTTAGGTTAAAACCTAATCCGGTTAAAACCTAATCCGGATCTAGTTAGGTTAAAACCTAATCCGGTTAAAACCTAATCCGGATCTAGTTAGGTTAAAACCTAATCCGGTTAAAACCTAATCCGGATCTAGTTAGGTTAAAACCTAATCCGGTTAAAACCTAATCCGGATCTAGTTAGGTTAAAACCTAATCCGGTTAAAACCTAATCCGGATCTAGTTAGGTTAAAACCTAATCCGGTTAAAACCTAATCCGGATCTAGTTAGGTTAAAACCTAATCCGGTTAAAACCTAATCCGGATCTAGTTAGGTTAAAACCTAATCCGGTTAAAACCTAATCCGGATCTAGTTAGGTTAAAACCTAATCCGGTTAAAACCTAATCCGGATCTAGTTAGGTTAAAACCTAATCCGGTTAAAACCTAATCCGGATCTAGTTAGGTTAAAACCTAATCCGGTTAAAACCTAATCCGGATCTAGTTAGGTTAAAACCTAATCCGGTTAAAACCTAATCCGGATCTAGTTAGGTTAAAACCTAATCCGGTTAAAACCTAATCCGGATCTAGTTAGGTTAAAACCTAATCCGGTTAAAACCTAATCCGGATCTAGTTAGGTTAAAACCTAATCCGGTTAAAACCTAATCCGGATCTAGTTAGGTTAAAACCTAATCCGGTTAAAACCTAATCCGGATCTAGTTAGGTTAAAACCTAATCCGGTTAAAACCTAATCCGGATCTAGTTAGGTTAAAACCTAATCCGGTTAAAACCTAATCCGGATCTAGTTAGGTTAAAACCTAATCCGGTTAAAACCTAATCCGGATCTAGTTAGGTTAAAACCTAATCCGGTTAAAACCTAATCCGGATCTAGTTAGGTTAAAACCTAATCCGGTTAAAACCTAATCCGGATCTAGTTAGGTTAAAACCTAATCCGGTTAAAACCTAATCCGGATCTAGTTAGGTTAAAACCTAATCCGGTTAAAACCTAATCCGGATCTAGTTAGGTTAAAACCTAATCCGGTTAAAACCTAATCCGGATCTAGTTAGGTTAAAACCTAATCCGGTTAAAACCTAATCCGGATCTAGTTAGGTTAAAACCTAATCCGGTTAAAACCTAATCCGGATCTAGTTAGGTTAAAACCTAATCCGGTTAAAACCTAATCCGGATCTAGTTAGGTTAAAACCTAATCCGGTTAAAACCTAATCCGGATCTAGTTAGGTTAAAACCTAATCCGGTTAAAACCTAATCCGGATCTAGTTAGGTTAAAACCTAATCCGGTTAAAACCTAATCCGGATCTAGTTAGGTTAAAACCTAATCCGGTTAAAACCTAATCCGGATCTAGTTAGGTTAAAACCTAATCCGGTTAAAACCTAATCCGGATCTAGTTAGGTTAAAACCTAATCCGGTTAAAACCTAATCCGGATCTAGTTAGGTTAAAACCTAATCCGGTTAAAACCTAATCCGGATCTAGTTAGGTTAAAACCTAATCCGGTTAAAACCTAATCCGGATCTAGTTAGGTTAAAACCTAATCCGGTTAAAACCTAATCCGGATCTAGTTAGGTTAAAACCTAATCCGGTTAAAACCTAATCCGGATCTAGTTAGGTTAAAACCTAATCCGGTTAAAACCTAATCCGGATCTAGTTAGGTTAAAACCTAATCCGGTTAAAACCTAATCCGGATCTAGTTAGGTTAAAACCTAATCCGGTTAAAACCTAATCCGGATCTAGTTAGGTTAAAACCTAATCCGGTTAAAACCTAATCCGGATCTAGTTAGGTTAAAACCTAATCCGGTTAAAACCTAATCCGGATCTAGTTAGGTTAAAACCTAATCCGGTTAAAACCTAATCCGGATCTAGTTAGGTTAAAACCTAATCCGGTTAAAACCTAATCCGGATCTAGTTAGGTTAAAACCTAATCCGGTTAAAACCTAATCCGGATCTAGTTAGGTTAAAACCTAATCCGGTTAAAACCTAATCCGGATCTAGTTAGGTTAAAACCTAATCCGGTTAAAACCTAATCCGGATCTAGTTAGGTTAAAACCTAATCCGGTTAAAACCTAATCCGGATCTAGTTAGGTTAAAACCTAATCCGGTTAAAACCTAATCCGGATCTAGTTAGGTTAAAACCTAATCCGGTTAAAACCTAATCCGGATCTAGTTAGGTTAAAACCTAATCCGGTTAAAACCTAATCCGGATCTAGTTAGGTTAAAACCTAATCCGGTTAAAACCTAATCCGGATCTAGTTAGGTTAAAACCTAATCCGGTTAAAACCTAATCCGGATCTAGTTAGGTTAAAACCTAATCCGGTTAAAACCTAATCCGGATCTAGTTAGGTTAAAACCTAATCCGGTTAAAACCTAATCCGGATCTAGTTAGGTTAAAACCTAATCCGGTTAAAACCTAATCCGGATCTAGTTAGGTTAAAACCTAATCCGGTTAAAACCTAATCCGGATCTAGTTAGGTTAAAACCTAATCCGGTTAAAACCTAATCCGGATCTAGTTAGGTTAAAACCTAATCCGGTTAAAACCTAATCCGGATCTAGTTAGGTTAAAACCTAATCCGGTTAAAACCTAATCCGGATCTAGTTAGGTTAAAACCTAATCCGGTTAAAACCTAATCCGGATCTAGTTAGGTTAAAACCTAATCCGGTTAAAACCTAATCCGGATCTAGTTAGGTTAAAACCTAATCCGGTTAAAACCTAATCCGGATCTAGTTAGGTTAAAACCTAATCCGGTTAAAACCTAATCCGGATCTAGTTAGGTTAAAACCTAATCCGGTTAAAACCTAATCCGGATCTAGTTAGGTTAAAACCTAATCCGGTTAAAACCTAATCCGGATAAAGTTAGGTTAAAACTTACTGCTTTAAACTTTCTGCTCCTGCGCCCGCAGGGCGCAGGAGTAGAAAGCACGTGCCCAGCGCGCCCCTTAGGGCGCGCTGGCCAATTTGATGGTGTTGGTTGTATAGGTGCGTGGCGCGTGCTGCGTGCGCCGCAGCGCGCACAGCTCCAGCACAACTCATCATTGTGGATGTGGATTTTAAAGCAAATTTTAGCGAGTTTATTAATACAAGCCCTCCGAACCTCATCGTCTCCTTTTTACGATCTTATTTATCGGCATCGATGCAAATACTCGGGTAAAATTGGGCGTTAAACTACGCAATATGAAATTGAGCTGATCAGAGAAACATAAATAAAACAACCAGATTCAAAATTGTTTTAATAAAATGTGATTATCTCCACGGTCCACCGACTATCGTATTATACAAAAATTTCGTCGACTAGCCCTGTCTACGTCAAGTATTCTATTTATTTAAAAAAATATGGACATGTTCTTGCATTTTGTGCTTGGTATTTTTGTAAGCATTCATAATTATTAAATACTTTAACAATCATTCTTCTCAGTAACTGAATTCATAATATCGATTTATAAACTTAATATTCGCAATATTGATTCAGATGTAAAAACAACGACACAGCAAAAATAGTACTCTTAAGAACGTAGGTGTACGTTAAATACATCAGCACATACATTAACATTTACATTTGCACTGTGCAAAAATCCAACCAACCATGTCCGAAATAATAAGTAAAAGTAACACGTTTAATGGTACTTTGTCACATGACAATGTGACGCCGCTCCTGGCGCACCCCGGCACTGCGATGCATCAGGCCGCTCCCTGCGTCGCTGCTTTGCCTCGTCGGGACAACTGGAAAACACCATGAGGAAATGTCATCAAGGGAATTAGCTAAAAGGAATCCAAAAAGATACAATAGTCTGGTTAAGGTGGACGCTTTATTTTATTTTATTTTATTTTAATCAAGAAACAAACAGCAGTTTTATTATACACAAGAATAATACACTCAAGTCATACATTTGCCTAAATAGTTTCCAAAAGTATCTCTTACATAACTGGTATCAATAATTACGCACTATGATTACGTTCAATTAGATAATTATTCTATGCTTTACAAATGTATATGTATGCGCGCACATTTATTAACATTTTTGCCATCCCTCACAAAACAACTGGTTCACTTCCTCAACAACGATCATTTATTAACGATGATTTATGATCAGTGTTTGAGCGAATGAGCGGTCGTTGCGACATCAAAGATAATCACAGTAGGTATAGAATGCTGAATGAATCAATTTTCGAACATTATGTTTGCGGAAACATGTATATTTGAGTTTTTTATATGCATCTTTTAAGGTTGACAATAGTGTCGTCCCAAGTATATCGGATGAGGTGCGGTTATTACGTTAAATTTCTTTCACCGGGATTTGAACCCGGTCAGAGTGTCTTACCACTAAACCAACGAGATGTCACTTTCAGTAATGTTACAATCATAATCATTAAGTGCGACACACCAGCCACTGCCGCGTCTCCGCTGCGGCGCAGTCTGCGATGCACCAAGTGTCTGGAAAACACAAAATGTATCGTCATTTTGGAGATTAAGTTTTCATTGTAAATCAAATAATACCTCATTACAATTACTTTTTAAAAGTACTTCAACTAACCCACCAGTCGCCAAGCTCCAAATAAAGGTTGAAGCAATGCATTCTAGGAAACAGATAGCCATATTTTTTTTATATACTTCCATGGCATGACACACAAATATCTGCTCATAGCACGATTCAAACCCGGAACCCTAAGATTTGTAGTCAAATTCCCTTATCACTCGGCCATTCAAATACATGAACTTAAATGACTTCTCCTTACGTGCACGCACATCTCTCTCCTCATTCACGTAAGATAACTTGGTTCAGCGAGAATGACTACTCCTAGTTAATAAGATGTAAGCAACTTTTTCATTTAAAAGACAGAACTCACACAAGACGTTTGCTCCGGCATCGCGAGACACCACATGGCGACCGCGCGGAACTTAACTAATACATAGTTTCAAATAGAAATGAATTGCATTGTCGAATATTCCAGTGGATCAGAATAAGACTCGACTCGAGAGAGGTCACGAGCCAGACATCAGGATGTAATGTAGTTTGTAAAACAGAATAGTCTCAATCATATTTTGTTTCGTTCAACCCAGGATTTGAACCTAGTATCGCTGGCGTGGTTTTAATTTTTAAGTACGACCTGCCGGTCAAGTAATACGTAGGTACCTATGTATAAATGATGATGTACAAGCCTTCCACTGGGCCGGTAATTACGTTCCCGTCCCGCCTTGCACCGATCTCGTAGCTCCACCACGGTCCGTCGCTGCAGAAAAAAACCAAAAGGGAACGTCATAATACAGGTCAACTTTGTGATGAATTCAAAATGAAAGTAGTCTTTACACGTGTAAGTAAAAGATAAGCGCTTCACGATCAGTGGTGAATCGTCTGGCCGAAGCCGGACAGTCATACTCCCCAGACCCCACGGTGTAGACGGTTCGATTACTGCACAGTACAAATATATTGTGTGTGAGGGGCTAGCAACTTGTAAACAATTACTAGTGACCCGCTCCGGCTTCGCACGGCAGGGATTCTCTACTACATAACACACAAACCTTCCTCTTGAATAACTCAAACAGAATCGATGCGTCCACCAGCGGCAGGTGCACACACACCGAGTTATTTATAATAATGAAGTGCAACATACCAGACGAACATGTGTCACTTCTCTTGTATTAAGCGGCCGCGACACGAACCGCAGGCTGCAGCTGCATGCACTGCTGCACTGCTGCACTGCTGCACTGCTGCACTGCTCCTGCTGCGTTGAGACTTGAGTCGCTGCCGACCTTTGCTAACCTGAAAACTATCAGAGGGAACTATGTAATAAAGGGCATTGAGATAAATCCATAATCTAGATAGTACAATCAAAAAATTAAAATAAAAACGCACTTTAATTCAAAAACCAGTCCTGTTCGTGTACAGAATTGATTGAAGGTAATGTTCGGGGAACGAACCCGCGATCTCTTCGTGATACACTCAACTTATTATGGTTTCACCAAATTGTTCGTTATGTTTGTTGTCTCACACTAGGAGTCCAAAATTTCTCAAACTGTAGAAAGTTATCATAATACGGTTATGTGCAATGAATTTAAGATATTATGTAGATAAAATAATCTTCTGTTCTGTAGTACCTAGTCATAATCTTAAATATAAAATACTAGCGGCCGCCCGCGACTCCGTCCGCGTGAATATCGATTTTCAATAGCCTAAAGCCTTCCTCATCCAATGGACTATCCAACACAAAAATATTTTTTTCAAATTGGAACAGTAGTTCCGGAGATTAGCGCGTTCAACAAACAAACAAACACACATACAAACAAACTCTTCAGCTTTAATCGGTAGAAAAAGTATCCTATCACCTAAGTCGGCCTATGCCCTGCCTGTATACAAAATTGCATCAAAACCCGTTCAGTACTTTGAGCGTGATTGACGGGCAAACATCCAAATAAACAAACTTTCACATTTTGGTATAAAATAAGTATGATTATGGATGTCTTTACGTTAATTAAAAGTATTAAAAGTAAAAAGTAAAGTAAAGTATCAGCCTATTAATGTCCCACTGCAGGGCAAAGGCCTCCATAATTTGAAATCATGTTTTCGTTACAAAGATGGGTTTTGGCATCACCACACTTGCCAAATGCGGGTTGGCGATCACAAACCCGGGCTGTGTTCAGAAGAATCAACACATACATTTTGCCCGACCCGGGAATCGAACCCAGGATCGATCACGGCCCGGTACTTACACTACTAGACCATTAAAAGTCTTCTTCTTCCTAGCGTTTATCCCGTTTCTATACGGGGTCCGCTTTGACCATGATCCAGACAGATTGGATCACGGTTACACATTCAGATCTAACTGAACTAAAGTCAGAAATCACTGAATGTGCAGGTTTCCTCACGGTGTTTTCCCTCACCGCCGAGCTAATGGCACAAATCCACACATAGATTTCGAAAAATCCAGAGGTGTGGGCCCGGATTCGAACCGCGGACCTCACGTATGTGAGGCGCCGTCCGTACCACTAGGCCACCATCGCTCTAAATCTATTAAAAGTAGATTTTAAAAAAATCACGCGGTTTACGCTTTAGTGCACTACAGAGCGTATTTTTTATCTATTTAAGTTAAAATTATTATAATTCCGAAAAACGATTGGCGGCGCTAGTGTGCGGACTGCACTCCTCTAACACTAAATGAATAGTGAAAAAGTAATAGCTCAATGAGTGTAATTTATTATCGTCAGTGAAACGTACCAGAGAATTAGATAGTCCACCTGCGAGCCGCGTCGGCCGTGCCACCCAGGACGCAGGACACCGCGCAGGCCTGGGAAATGGTTTTAAGTATTGCCTTAATTGTTAAGTCAAAAGCATGAGGTTAAAACTGTGTTCAAATCGATATTGCTTTACTGTTTCATTATAATTAATCAAGATATAGCTAATAAATAAAGTCAGAATAAAAATAAAATAAATAAATATTTCACAACATCACATACATTGATCTGACCCCGTGTTAAGTAGCTTAAGCACTTGTGTTACAGACATCAGAATCAACAGTGGTATTACAAATATACATAAATAGATACATATAACACCCAGACCAGGACAAACAGACATGTTCATGCACACAAATGTTTGTCCTGTGCGGGGATCGAACCCGCGACCTCTTGCGTAATAGGCAACATCTTGACCATTACACCAAGCGGGTCGTCTCAAGTCTCAAGAATTGTAAATGTGTGTCTATGTAAATGCCTATTAATACAAAAGTTCACTGTCGTAAACAAATAGTTTTATCAAAACGAGAATTTTGTTAACTTACTTTTTCTATGTCTGTGATAACTCCATCGCTCGTTCTCGCGTCGCGGCCGGCGGCGCCGGCGCGGGCGGGTGCAGTCGCGCCGCGCGGGACCGAGCGAGTCGAGCGACACCTTACTAGAATCACAAGGAAATTGAAATCAGCAAGATTACATTACATCGTTACATTCAAATTTTTATTCTTACTAACAAATATATGATATCGTTATTTGTATAATGATACCTGCTGTTAGGAATACGAGTACCAGTGTCAGTAGAACGAAAGGGAACTTGTAAAAGTTGATGCTTTCAAAAGTCAATTTCACTCAACGACTTACAACGAAAACATAATATAAATTTGTAAGTTTATAAAACCCGGTTTGGTCGTACGTACTAGGTCATGTAAAAATCTGTAGCACAGTAATAATAAATACAAATAGGTACAGCTGTGGCGGTACGTCATGAGGGCAATACACTTTCTTCCTAGCTGTCTCCTCTCCTCACACTCATAGCAGATCGGCCCTAACCTGGGTTGAATTCAGTAAATTATAATTACGGCAGACTTTCTATTTATTCGTTTAATTTCTTTGCGAAATAAAACCTTTTTCTTTCTTTCAGACAGTTGTCTGTTAAAGTCTGTTTTAAAAGTTTCTTGATGATGACAGACGTATTTTTTTTTGTTTTGGCGGTAAACTTTTTTTTCTACGGCGCAAAGGAACACGTAGATATAAATCGCTTTAGGTGCAGCGGTCTTGGCATAATTATGTGTGTTTGTTGCAAATTGAATGGAATAACCCCTTAAAATATAAATAATAACATGAATAAATAAATACTTTGGATTAACACACCAATTGCCTAGCTCCAAACTAAGCTCGGAGCTTGAGGCTTAAAGAATTAGGGACTAATTTGTATTCGAAAACTAAAGACCCCGAAAGAACAAGGGCTTCAAAAAATTGTAACTCGAAAAACTCATTTGAGTTTTTGTCTTGCTTGAACAAACACCATCTGAGAGTGTCATTAAAATGTCCATCAGTTAATGTGGTTGATGCGATATTTATAAACTTTCAATAAATGTTAAAATCTGGTGACGATTAGCCAGGCACACAGGAAATAATTTAGTAGGAACACAAATGAGTGCGCAAGCACAAGTGCACGCTTAGTTCGAAGGGACAGCAATCTGACACGGCCATACAATGATCAGGCGCAGGATCAACGGCCTAACGTGTGTTCCGAAGCAGAAACCTCGATCGAACATGTATTTTTGCTTTACAATAATATTTTATTTCTCAATTAGAAATATATATTCGTTTGTTGTATAGACAATCCAGTTGAGCCATGCAGGATGCGTGTTCCTCGGATGGTAGGTAATTCTCGTCTCATTATAAATAAATAAATAAATAAAATTATCAATCAACAATCTTAGAATACGCCTTCCAAATCTGGAGCCCATATTTAAAAAAAGACATAGAATTGCTGGAGAAGGTGCAAAGAAGGTTTTCGAAAGTTCCAAAGGCTTTAAAGAACAAAACATATGAGGAAAGACTGAAATCGTTAAATCTTACAACTTTAAAAGAGCGCAGAGAACGAGGAGACCTAATAGAGACATACAAAATACTACATGGTCATTATGATGTCATAAATTTGGAAGAACTCTTATTCAAATACTCCCAAAACACACACTTAAGAGGGCATCATCTCAAACTGTCAAAGTCTCGGTCTCTGAACAATCCACACAAACACTTTTTCAGTAACAGAGTGGTTGATGCTTGGAACAAGTTGCCAGCAGAGGTGGTTTCCGCACAGAACACAAATATATTTAAAAACAGATTAGACAAATATTTAACTGGAAGAAGTTAAACCACGAGGTGGAAATAGTAGGATACAGGCTATCATCAGTGTTGTCACTGCCTGCCTGTCAATAAATAAATAAATAAATAAATAAATAAATAAATAAATAAATAAATAAATAAATAAATAAATAAAATCTTTATTTCGTTCACAAAAATTTTAACTTAAGTACTAAGTGGATGGAGTCTCCATTTAAGCTGAAAAGCCTGTGTTTGGAGACGCCGCTCTTCCTTATTCTATTTACATGGTTATGTCAATTAAAACAAGTTAGTAAATAGCATGTGGAAACAAAACTTAGAGACAAAGTACATTTTATATTAAATAGGGCACTTCTACCAGTGCATATTTCTTTGTTTGTGACTGTGTGTGTATGAGTACAATTGTGTGTGGGTGTGTATGTGTGTGTGTGTATGTGGTGTATGCGTGTGTGTGTGTGCGCGTGTGTGTGTGTGTGCATGCGTGCGTTTGTGTGTGTTTATGTGTGAGTAATTGTGAATATGTTTGCATGTGTGTGAGCTATAATATCAATTCTATTTCCTCGTATGTTTTAAACTTAACCCATTCTTCCAGAGCTTCATTAGATGAGCCCTGTAAAGATCTTTCAGTAAGTAGGTTTCTTAAATAAAGTAGACTATCATAGATTGCATATTTTATTCAGTAACATAAATTATCTATTTTTTTACACAATTATAATAAGTACTTAGGTGCTTATTTAGGTATAAAATAGGTAATGGATTTGAGTTGTGTAATACAATTATTCCATTATCTGTTTTTAGAGATTTCTAAGGAAAGTAGGTACACAGGAGTACTTCATACAAAAAAACACCGAGCGATGTTATCCTACGCTGGAATAGCCCATCTTTATGGAGGATAGCATAGGACCAAACACGACAGTTTTAAGACCATTTAGAGTGCAGGAGCAGGTGGTCGGAGCCTTGCAGGCGGTCGCGCAGGCGCAGCAGCAGCGTGTCGGCGGCGCGGCGCAGGTCGCGGGCGCCGCAGCGCGCCAGCAGCGCCGCCGCCGCCCCGCAGCGCGCGCGCCAGCGCTGCTGCAGCCGCGCGCCGCCCACCCCGCCCTCTCGCGTTACGCTCGTCACCACGGACTCCGTTTCCATTTCATCTGAAATATGTAGCAAGTACCTACTGGATCATATTTAATCTGAGATGTTAAATAGGTACTAGTCCATAATTAAACCTTATTATAACGATACCTAAGTCACATCTCGGAGTGTTATTATTGTATTTTATAAATAATGTTTCATATAGTATACCGACCGCAGAGCAGCGGCCAGGGCAGCAGCGGCGGACTTGCGCAGCGCTGGTGCACCACGCGCACGCGGTGCTGCGCCGGCGCGGGCGCCGCGTGCGTCTCGTGCGCCTCCACCGCCGCGCGCCCCACGCAGCGCGCGCCGCACGCGTACGAAGCCGTGTACCGCCACGACGTGTGGTTGCTCGCCTCCTCCTCCAGCGTCCACGACCCGCTTTAACGAATACGAGCGGTCAACCTCATCTTTGATAATACCTAGTTGATTGTTTCCAACGGCGGCTAATCGTTGAAAAAAATAAAAGCGGACATCGACCGACCGTCTTCGATTTTCTCGAATGGTGTCCGCCGGAATCGCGCGTATCGAGAGGGACTCTTACGGGACGGTGAGCGTGTGCGCGGAGATGTCGGCGAGCAGATGCGCCAGGCGGTCGGCGCGCACGCGCGGGAAGTCGGTGTCGGCGCGCAGGTCGGGCGGCGCCAGCAGCCGCGCGCCCGCCGCCAGCGCCGCCAGTGCCAGCGCCGCTATCGCCGCCGCCGCGCGCGGCCGCCGCCGCACAGCACGCGCCCACACGCGCACGCGCAGCATGCTCCTCGCTCGCTCCTGTCGTGCTGACCGACCGACCTGACCTGAATTTTGATTAATTTATTAAAGAAATGTAGTAAAAATAAGACTTAATCAAGATAACAATTCGGTACTCGAGATAACGTCCTTATAATTTTACAAACCCCAAAATTATACAAAGTCGTTCACACTGGGGCGCCGCTAATCGTTTAACTTGGTTTTTGACTGACAGGTCGAATACTCAACAAAACTGTATGAAATAATAAGCTATGACGTCACGTGTTTGTAAGTATTGTCAAATCAATACTTTTTAGTTTTGACTAACTGTAATAAATTTAAGATTTTAGATTTAAAAGAACCTCTGTAGTGCATTATTGTTTTTAGGGTTCCGTAGCCAAATGGCAAAAAACGGAACCCTTAGAGTTTCGTCATGTCTGTCTGTCCTGGCTCGTTCTCCGCCGTTTCTGAACCGATTGCCACGAAAATTGGTGGAGAGATGTATAGTGATAATTCAAGAATTGGTTTTTAAAATAATCGAAAAATAATTATTTTTACACCCCCCTCTCATACAGCGAAAAGTAAATTCGAAGAAAAAATTCGACTTACCCGATCGTGTGGGATATCGTTAAAAAGGTATTTTTAAATACAATAAAACTCGCCTTGAAACCATGTGGATCAAACACCCCAGTCTCGAGATATATTAATACGAAGTTAAAATTAGAGCGTCCCCCCCCCTTGACTTTTGAAATACTATTACAAAAATTCTGAAAAAAAATTCCTGTATACCTCCAAGTAAGTACTTTCAACGAAAACTATAGCGAACTCTGTATCATACATAGTTATTTTTATACAACTCGACCAACTTATGACGTGCCCTTACTAAATGGTGTTACATGTTACACTTAATTAAAAAAATAAAAACGATTGGCGGCGCAAGTGTGCGGACTGCACGCTTTTAAATGTACGTATTTAAATTAGTTTAATCTCGACATCAAATAAAGATAGGTAGGAACTCCTCGAGGTATTATTAAGCTTATTATTTATTATTAAGTACAACAAGACGATGATTTACTGATACTCACAGTAGACTGTAGTGTACCGCAGACAACTTTCCAACTATCTGTATCCTGTGTGTACCTTATTACAAGTTTCAGTAATTAAAAGCACGTCTTTCGACGCAAGCTTGAAACTAAAATGACTCCGGATGGCAGCATCCGCACTCTGCAGATACACGCCTGCTCTATCGCCACTATCGCAACGCGGATGATAGCTTGAGTGCGCGGCGGCGCGGGCGCGGCACAACGCGGCGACGCGGCGCGAGCCGAGGGCTGGTGGCATGGTGGTTCACGTACGTCATCATTCCGGCGCATCTCTCGCGCGGCGGCTATTTTTAGACCAGGACGAAGTTAGCATTAGACAGCACAGACAGCGTCGCTACCAATAGGAGGCCAGTGCGAGTTTATAACAACAAACTAATATTATGAGAACGCTAACCTCTGACACCCTCTGAGTTCTAATTAGTTGAATGTGATTTGAAACGCTATTTTAAGCAATAAAAGTTTTTAAAACTGACGATTTATTAATGCCTTGCAGTGGCCTAGATAAATAAAGTAAACAATATATAGATAACCAACTGTAATGGGCAATTTGAATCGGCGATTCGCTTCTTTTTTTTTTAAATTATTTTTTTCATTACATACAAATTGATTAGTCCGCTGACCACTTCGTCCCATAAGCTAACTGCCTGAGTTAGGTTAGCACTTCTCAAGGCCGACCTAGTTAGCTAACTCTCTCACAGTCACGTCGCCAAAATATCTACTTTTGGTTTTATTTACCTACATTACAGTCAAACAATCAGAGGACTAAAGAATAACTTGTAAGCAAGTCTTCCTGAAGAAGTCTCCCATATAATAAAATAGCGGCCGCCCGCGACTCCGTCCGCGTGGATTTCGATTTCCAATAGCCTAAAAGCCTTCCTCGTCAAATAGACTATCCAACACAAAAAAAAATTCAACTCGGACCAGTAGTTCCTGAGATTAGCGCGTTTAAACAAACATACAAACTCTTCAGCTTTATATACGAGTATTAGTATAGATTATTAGGCCGCCCTGCAGGCAACGAGCAGCAGGAAGCATATTTATTACCCCTTAACTATATTTTTAAAATTCATAAACAAGTTAAAAAAACATTGATATTGGCTGGGTTTTTGGAACCAGGTACCTCTTGCAATTCGACCAAGCTACCGAAACCATTACGGATATTATAAATATTTCACAACATCACATACATTGATCTGACCCCGTGTTAAGTAGCTTAAGCACTTGTGTTACAGACATCAGAATCAACAGTGGTATTACAAATATACTTAAATAGATACATACAACACCCAGACCAGGACAAACAGACATGTTCATGCACACAAATGTTTGTCCTGTGCGGGGATCGAACCCGCGACCTCTTGCGTAATAGGCAACTTCTTGACCATTACACCAAGCGGGTCGTCAGACATTAGACACTAGACTTGGCGAATTCAAGGGATGATAGGGATTAGATTTATTTGGTCGCATCGCAACTTCCTATATGGACCGGTCTCCAGCAAGGCTGGTGGTGATCTCAGGTCAACCTCTATGTATTTGCATGTGCCTCCCTCTTTTCTAACATAATTAGAAACAACTAGTTATTCTGTATTTATAACAGATCTCTGGATCAATACAGGCACCGTCGGTTCACACAGTTGTCGGTGAGCCTGGAAAACGAAAGTGTATTTTAAAGAGTAAGATGCGATGATGATTTTATAGCTAAGGATCCAAATAAAAGTCATTGAGTTTTATTCACATATTTTTATTTCATTTCGGCACTTTGCCTCGTCGAACGGTCTGAACGTTGGAATCATTCGCGAGTACACCACCTCAGATTAATGCACATTCATGACTCTGAGTACACGGCACACACACGCGCTGTATTTCGGCGAGTACCGCCAGCAATGTACAATATTTTATTATTAATATGAATGTCGTCTTAAAATATGTTAATGCGATACTACGTGTCGTAGCATCGGCATCGCCATTTCCAACTTTTTCTTCCAGCATATAAGATAATTATTAAATTACACTTGCCTTGGGGTATAAGTGTTTGTTTGAATTTGGCTCAGTAGTGTAGTATACCCGCATAACCATTTTTATCAGAAAGCTTACATATTTCAAATCCAAACATAGTCCTAGAACACGCGACAGTAATCAATATTCAATTTAGTTAAAATCCTTCTTTAAATTTCATTATAGTATATTTAACTTAGCTGTACGTACTGTCCTTTATTCTGTACATCGTTACCATATCGTCCATCAAACCAGTCAATTTATGCATGTGTACTTTTGAAATTATCAATACATATGATTTATGTCCTCAAACAAACAGTAATTATTATTGTAAATGAATTATTATACATTATATCTTTTTACTAGATTATGTCAGGTTAAAAAGTAAAAACAGTTACATATCCTAGGAACATGCTCAACACGAGTGAATTAATTCAAAATTCACAACTAAAAGTGTCAAATAGCGGAAATACCTGGCTGCTATAGCAGAACCATCTCAAAAAAACATTGTTGTTTTGGTTTGTTGCTGAAATGTCAATTTATGCATGCATCGAAGTTTTTGCAAGGCATTTTTTATAAACTGAAAATAAATTATTATTGATGATTGGTTATTATTACAATAAAAAATTATGATGACACCTCAGCGCAATGTAGTCTGTACAAAATCTATTTTGTTCATAGCATAACCTAATCTTTGTAAAAAAATAATAAAATTTACAGTTATGAATAATTTCTGCAAACTCGTCACGACCACGCACCGCGAGCATAAAATCGGAAGCCGAGCACGCACCGGTGACTGCGCAACACCTAAGCATACATCCCGCGGAGGGACTCGCGGGCCGGCGAGCTCACCGACCGACGCCCGGCCTCCGCAGCCGGCTCCACTAAATTATTTCCGAGGTCGGGGATTCCTCGCCGACGTCGACGTCGCGCTCGGTCAGCTTATTATTTCGCCTACAGTAAAACTAACATTTCAATAAATTAATTCGCCCGTCGGAATCGGCGCTCCGGCCCGCCGCTCGCTCGCGTCGATCACCGACGTCCCGGCGGGCGACGGGCGGCGCGGACGGACGGACGCGGGCGAGCGCTACCGCCGCCGCCGCCGGCCCTTGCGGTAGCCCTTGCCGTACCAGCCGCCGCCGTCCTCCGGCGTGCGCGCGCGCGACGCGGCGGGCGGGTCGGCGCAGCACGCGCACAGCAGCCGCCGCCCGCGCGCCCGCCGCCACGCGCGCGCCTCCGCCGGCGTGCCGCGCGCCGGCCCGTACCACAGGCAGCGGCGCGACGCGTAGCGCCGCAGGCACCACGCGCACTCGCCCGCCGCGCCCGCCGGCGACGCGGCGCGCGGCGGCGCGATGATGGTGTGCAGGCCCGGGTACAGCGACGCGCGGCACACGAGCACGGCGCGCGCGATGATGGCGGCCGCCAGCGCGCCGGCGCCGCCGCCCTCGTCCGACGAGCTCGACGCCTCCCGCGGCTCCTTCGGCTCGGGCTTCGGCTCGAGCTCGGGCTCGAGCTTCGGCGGCTTCGCGTCCCCGCCGAGCCGCGGCTCGCACTCGAGCAGGCGCCGCAGCCGCGACCCGAGGTCGCCGTCGGCCGGCGGCGCGGTCTCGTCGATCTCCTCCTTCTTCAGCTTCGGCAGGACCGGCTCGCCGTTGACCGCCGGCGGGCCGAGCGGGCGCGGGCGGATCATGCGGAAGTTCCTCAGCGAGCCGGGCGCGGGGCGGGGCGGGGGCCGAGGCGGGGCGCGGGGCGGGGGCGGCGGGCGCGGGCAGGGCGCGTGCTCGGCGCGCAGCAGGATCGTCGCTTGCCCCGACCGCATGCTCACCTAAATTCGAGGACACGGTTCATTCGTATTCTATTACCGATTCGGTTCGTCACCACATTAGAAATAATAATTATATATCTGTATTTGGTCCGAGATCGAACCCGGCTAAAGCACACCTCTCATTTAGATCAAACGGTACAAAAATTAATATTTTATTTATTTTAATTCACATAAAACGGCAGATGCCAATTACATTAAGTAAGTGAAAAATATTGTCAATGATACAAAAAAAATTAAATTAATACAATGACATAAAAAAAAACTAAACAAATAAAATACTAATATAATAAAATAAAGTTAAATTAATACAGATAAAATCAAATTAATACGAATTAAAAAATAACTAAGTATACAAATAAAATACGAATTAAATTAAATGAATACATATTAAAATGCCTCTGCGCTGTTGGCTTTGGCCCCACACATGCTTCAAAGGACCGGGTCCCGAGATCTCCAAGAGTATCTACACTAATATTATAAAGAAGAAAGTAGGTGTAGAACACAGCAGTCAATGGCTTCACCGATCAAATCCGGGCCCATTGCAAGAACGGTACGAGACTGACGGTCGTATTTGACTGACAGTGACGGTTGTATGTAACAAATAAACTCAAAAACTATTGTACCAATTTGAATAATTCTTCACTGTTGTGAACATACGGTACTTTTCATCCCGGAAATGTGGGGGGAAGGGAGGGATATTTGAAAAAAGAAATAACGTGCGAGTGAAACCGTAGACGGACGGAACACACCTTCACCTAGCCTCAAATCAATAGACCTGAGAGGATCAACCTACATGCTACTTCCAAGCCGCAAATCGCAATCCTCAATACCTAGCTTACCAGAACACCCCATGGACATAACCACACACTATATTTACTAGGCCTTGGCCCATTTTAGCCAATGAGCTTAAAACATCAATGTTTGCCCAAAATAATATTCATAATAATTATAAAGAGGAAAGATTTGTATTTTTGTATGTAACAAATAAACTCAAATCTACTGGACCGATTCACTGTTGGCGAGCTACACTATCCCCGGTGAACATTTTTCACTTTGATCCCAGAAATGTGGGGGGAAGGGGGAGATATTTCGCTGATTTTTAAATCACCCGGTTTTTGTGAACGCTCGCCGATGTCGATACGTACCTGAAAAGCTCGGAGCAAATCTGGCGGCTGAGTTTTAGGCGCGGGCGGATGAGGCGGGGGCGGGGGCGGCGGCGCGGCGGGCGGCGGCTGCGGCGGCGGCGCGGCGGCGGGCGGCGGCGGCGGCGGCGGCGCGCGCAGGCGCTCGGCCAGGCGCCGCAGCGGCAGCTCCTCGTCCGAGTCCGAGGCGGACGGCGAGGACAGGTCGGAGGCGGAGTCCGCGGAGGGCGGCGCGGCGGCGGGCGCGCGCAGCAGCGGGCGCCGCGTCGTGTGCGCCTCGGCCTCCAGCAGCGGCTCGGCGTGCGCCAGCAGCGGGTCGCGGTCGGCGCGGTACCGCGGCACGCGCAGCCGCAGCCGGCGCGCCACCTGCCGCATGACGGCGTCGCAGCGCGCGTTGATCTTGAGCGCGGCGACCGAGTCCTTGGGCGTCCACTGCAGGTTGACGATGTAGAGCGCCGGGCGCGCGCGCGGCGGCGCCTGCATGCGCCACAGGCGCGGGTAGCGGCGCAGCACCTTGAGGCTGGAGCCGAGGCACAGCACGACGTCGGCGCGCGCCGCGTGGCGCAGGGCGCCGGCCCAGTTGAGCGGCCAGGCGGCGCGCCCGCGCTCGCCGAAGTGCACGATGGAGTCGCGCAGCTCGACGCCGCAGGCGTGGCACAGGCGGCGCGTGGCGTGCGCGTGGCGCGCCGTGCGCTCCGTGGTGTCGAAGGCGCGCAGGTACACGCGGCGGCAGGAGGCGCACAGCTCCGCGAACATGTCGCCGTGCAGCTCGGCCAGCGCGCGGCGCGGCAGGCCGGCGCGCAGGTGCAGCCCGTCGCAGTTCTGCGACACCACGAACTTGAGCAGGCCGCGCGCCCACAGCGCCGTCAGCGCCATGTGCGTGAACGTGGGCCGAGCGCTGGACACCTCTACCCGTCTGCCAATTGTGCACAATAGGTATACCATAAACAACGGTACTGTAATATTTAGTGATATGCATGCCTTGTTTACATCTTGTGGTTAATTGTGGTTACTGACTAGTTTGTGATGACCAATCTGTATTTTGCAAGTTTGGTTAGGTAATTAAGCCATATCTGTTTATATAACATGATTAATGATGAAGGCCTTAGCTCAGAAGGATGTTCATAGGCCAATACATAGAATCCATACAGAAGAGATTTTTAAAGTATCTACAATTTAAATGTAAATTAAAAGATCATGGATATGAGACGAGATGTAGAAGATATCATTTCTTGCCTTTGGCAGAAAGGCGGCAAATAGCTGACATTTTATGTTTGTTGAAAATTGCTGGCGGGGTCATTGACTGCCCAGCCTTATTAGAGCAGGTGAACATCTGGGTTCCCCGGAAGTTGCCAGTAAGACGCACTCAACCGCTAGCTATACCCACATTTCACACCAATTCACAAGTCAACAAAACAATTTTTTTTCTTTGAGTCTGTTATTTAGTGAATAATTTCTGATTGTTTACATCGAAATAAAAGCAGAAACTCCATTTATAATAAATAAAGTTTGCTTTTGTATCTTTACACAATGTAAAACGAATATTATAGAGTTTTAGCAGTTTTTTTAAGAGCCGTTGCATATAAGATTCAGGATAGGGGTAGGGGGGGCTGTGGGTGTGTAACGAGAGTGACAAAACTATCAACTGCAGTGTGCGAGTGCACTTTGCAAAGGAATAACGTATTTTATGTGTCATGAGGCCTAAAATGTCTTCCAAAATGTGCAAAAATCCCGTGGACTCTTTCTGTCATATTTGCGGCGAATTTATTAAAGTGTAAATTTGTTTATCGTAAAATACGAGACTCAGTGAAGCCTATGAAGCTTATTTTCTTGGCAACAGAAAGGCAGAGAATAACACGGAGCTTATTACTGATATGCTTCACAGCTTCAAAGTTATGGGTTGCAGAATGTCTTTGATAGTCCACATGATACATGCTCATTTGGACGAGTGTAAAGAAAATGAAGGTGCATATTCAGAAGAGCAAGGGGAACGTTTCCACCAAGATATAATGAATTTTGAAAAGTGCTATCAAAGACAATAATAATGAAAAAATAACGGGTGAACAACATTTGGGGGCTCATACGAGAAAGCTCCATCTTACACAGTAGAAATACCAAATTTTTCATTTTTAAAGTATTTTTTTGTATTCTTTTTTGTATTTGTGTTTTTATTTATGCCATCTTGTATAAGTAAAGTCAATAATAATATGTGAATTCAAACCTATTTTCCTTTTACATGTAATTGAAAATAAAAAATACAAGCTTTTTCATAGAAATTAAAATTTCGTTTTATTAACTACAAAAGCAAACTTTATAAGATAAAAATATTTTTTCTGTAATTAGTTAGGCATAAGTAATGAAAATCAAAGGTACAGAACTCAGACTCAAAATTCGTGTTGACCCGTGATTATCGTCGTAACTCTTTTTTTATACTTACGAGTGAAGTTTTCAACAATCTTTCAAAAAATAATTGCGAATTGGAACTGTTTCGAACTAAACCCGCAACTGTGAAAAGATTGTTTGCTTCAAAATTTTTTGGCTCCCACATCTAAGATTTAACATAGGTAACTGCTATTTCTTAAATTGTCATTTTTTGATTATTGATATGTTAGCTTCATGAGGACTGTTTTATGATAGCTCCTAAGTCTATTAGCATCTTAGTGTCCATATTATGCGAATACCTGTGTTCATGACAGTGACTCCCTCTATAGTTCGTTTAACTCAACTTCTTATAAAATGTCAATATTCACAATAATTAGCACAACAAAGCATAGGTCAAATTAGTTCAGAACAAACCCGCTAGATGTCGCTGTACCTATTGGCTACGCGGTAGCGTTTCGTTTTTTGTCTAGTATTAGGTCAACGGAATTCATTGTTATCTGTCTGTCGAGATCAATCTGTTATCTGATATGGTCTATCTGTAAATACTTAGATCATAGTTCAATCTAATACAAACAGTTCAAGCAGATCAACTACGGTGTTTTATTTCACACGTAGTTCCCAGTGCAACCTAGTTCAAACTGAGCTATCGTAACATTGGTCCTTCGGATCCGGATATTAAACCGGGATTTTTTGAGTTCTTCTCGTGGTCAGTACGACCACAACCCCGTACTCGCAGTGGATCGCTGCGGATAAGGTGCGGGTTCGGCAGCCGGGTGCAGTCGGCGGCTACACAACCAAGTTGTTGGTGGCTGCGACGCAACGATGCTGGAGTGCAAGGAGTGCAGTGGTGCAGCAGTGAGTGCAACGTGTGGTGTGCAGTGGAGTTCAGTGAGTTCAAGGCGGTGTCATCTCCCTACGGTGCAGCAGAGGAGTTCAAGGAAGATAGTGTTTGGATTTCAGTACAGTGAGTTAAGTGCAAAGGACAACCGTGAGTAGAACATTTATATGCGAAGCGATTTTAGACTTTAAGTACAGCGAACTTTTAACTTGTATATTTTGTGTTTAGTTTTAAGGACTTAGAATAATTAGATCATAAGTAGTTAGGACTTAGAATAATTTTGCGAAAAACGAGGGAACGGGAAATCTATGCCCAATTTTCCCTAGAAGTTCATCAAGTTTCAAACACTTGTAAAATTTTCAAATATTTTCTTCTTTTGTTTACATTTTGTTGAGTTCAAAAAGTTTTTATTTGTTTTTATAGTGCAACATAGAATTCAAATTTAGTAATATTAGTGGAGTCAATGAAGCATTTGACTCGAAAGTCCTCAAGAACAGCTCCGATTTCGATGATTTTTTTTTTGTTAATTTTTTTTTTATATTATTCAAAATCAGAAACCTTTTAGAGCGGGGACGGAACTATTTATATTGTTTAAACAATATCAACGATATTTATATAAGAAAATAAGTTTGGTCTCCATATAATAATTCATTTTAACACATAGTTGTGACGAAAAAGTTTTAAACAATAATTAAATAATAAAATTAAAAATATCCTTTTAAAAAAAAAATGTCAAGGCGATTTTCTTCACAAATTTTCTGAATATAAATATTTATCGGAGTGAATATTGTTTATCAGCATAATACAGAAGCTATTTATTTATAAATATTTTAATTACATAAATATAATTAGTAATTCATACTTTCTGAAATTAAATTAGTTAATAGTAACTTAACATCAGTAACTATTAATTAAGGACGTCAGTGCCGGGTGCATTACCGAATCTCAATAGAAAGTTATTAAAAAAATACTTTCATTGACTGATGAATCCATTCAAAAATATTAATAACTAGCGGCCGCCAGCGACTCCGTCCGCGTGGATTACGGTTTTCACACACAGAGTTGCTATAGATAGCTTAATTATAGCCTGCCTCGACAAATGGTAAGTGGACTATCCAACACAAAATATTATGTCAATTCAAACCTGTAGTTCCTGAGCTTAGCGCATTCAAACCAATTTGGATCATGAGTTACATGTGTTATTGTGAGTCAACCATAAAAGATAGACATATGCTATTGGGGGATATTTTTTAGGCAATTTTATGTAGAATATTTCGGTCATACATGATTTCTATGCGTCTTTAACCATTAAGGCTGCACACGCGACTGAAGCTTAAGAAATGGAGTAAATTCTCCCGTTTTCCCCACATTTGCCTTCACTACGCTGCTCCTGTTGATTGTAGCGTGATTAAAAGTATCCTATAATATGTTTTTAATGATGGTATTGATTGTATTCTAACAATGTATGGTGCTAAAACTGCCAAATGCTTGAATGAACTGCGATATAAACGTTTTATAGAATTAGCTTCAAAAAATAAAAGCGTACAACTTAATTCCTTACCTCCGACAGAAGATGCAGCAAAACAACATATTAAAAGAGTCTACTTACAAGTTCAGCAATGGAAAAATAATTCATCGATACCACCTGAAGAATGGGGTTGGCGAAAAGATAATTATTTAAAACCAATCAAAATGACACAACCAGCAGCACCTGACAACGTTTTGAAATTGATATTTTGCTCTTGCAAAACAGGATGCGGTTCAGCGTGTGGCTGCAGAAAAAGTGGTCTTCATTGCTCACCAGCCTTATGCAGGCTGGTGAGCAATGAAGACCACTTTGTTTGCAGTGGAAATGACTGCAGTAACCACCCACCGATCGGAGAAGATGAAGAAGTCTCCGAAACGCAAAATGATAATGAAAACTAAATGTACTTTTTTTGAATTTAACATAATTAATTTTCTATGGTCAATAAAAAAATATATATTTTGGTTCACAAATTGATTTCATGTCATTACTACACAGAACAAACTTATAGATAACTAGCGGCCGCCCGCGACTTCGTCCGTGTGGATTTCGATTTCCAATAGCCTAAAACCTTCCTCGTCAAATGGACTATCCAACACAAAAATAATTTTTCAAATCGGTCCAGTAGTTCCTGTGATTAGCGCGTTCAAACAAACAAACAAACCAAACAAACAAACTCTTCAGCTTTATATATTAGTATAGATATAGATTGTTTATTACATTCATTAATTATATTTACAAGTTTTTAATGGATATTGTATAGTAGAAATTTTGTTTGTGCATAAATATCGTTGATATTTAAACAATATAAATAGTTCCGTCCCCGCTCTAAGAGGTTTCTGATTTTGAATAATATAAAAAAACAAAATTAACAAAAAAAAAATCATCAAAATCGGAGCTGTTCTTGAGGACTTTCGAATATTGCCTGTTTTATGTATTCATTGACTCCACTATATGGAAAGTTTAATTAATGTACAGCTTAATTTACAAAGTAGAATTGAAAAGGGTTTAAATAAGTTCAAAAATAGTTCAAAAGATAGCATAACTTTAGAGTTCATTGAGGCCAAATTAGATATTTTAGAACAGGATTGGACATCCTTCAGATCAAATAATATTAAATTACATGATAGGTCAAACGCAGACAAACTAAATAGTTCAACTTATGTAACAAGCGAAATATATGAGGACACTGAGGATATATATATAATGTACAAATGTTTGTTAAAAAGTTATGTAAATAAGTTCAACTCTGTAAATCAAGTGCAATCGCAAAACAAATTTGATCAGTCCAATCAGTCAGTAAGATTGCCTAAGATCAGTATACCTACTTTCTCGGGTATTTACTCTGAATGGACAACATTCCGAGATTTGTTCATATCATTAGTTCATAATAATAGTTCATTAGAAAATGTACAAAAGTTACATTATTTAAAAGGTCATTTGACAGGAGAGGCTGAGCAATTAATTAGGCATACACCGCTGACCGATGCTAATTACTTGCAGTGCTGGTCTCTCTTGGAAAAGCGCTACAATAACAAAAAATATCTTGCGAATTGTATTTTAAATAGATTGTTTATGCAAAAGCGTATGAGTTCAGAGAGCGCATCAGGACTTAAGGATTTATTAGACACCACTTTAGATTGTTTACATGCACTAAAGAATATTGAAATTGAAGTGAGCACATGGGACATTATTATTATACATATTGTCACATCAAAATTAGATTCAGAGACGCGTAAACAGTGGGAGCTGTATATTTCTGATACAGAATCGAATAATTTGCCAACGTTAGATCAACTTAAGTTATTCATAGAAAATCGGTTTAGAGCACTTGAATTTGTAGAAGTCAAACATACACAACATACCAGTAGTCCACACCAACCAAGGGTTTTCTTATCAACGAGTACAAATAATAGTTCTAAAAATATAAAATCGAATTTACAATGCGAATTATGTAGCGGAAATCACAAGTTATGTTTCTGTAAGTCATTTTCAAGATTAAATAGTACAGAGAAACATGACTTTGTAGTACAAAATAAAATCTGTTTTAACTGTCTAGGCAGTAACCATACAGTACATAGTTGTAATAAATCTACAACTTGTAGGGTGTGCAATAAACGTCATCATACGTTATTACACCACGAGGGCAATAAACAGGTCAACAAGAACAATGACACTGGTCAGGGTACTATCACTGAGCCAATAGTCTCTTGTTTTTCCACTCAGAACAACCCTCAGTTCAGCCAGGTTTTATTACCAACGGCACTAGCTAACGCACAGTCAGAAGTTCATGGAAAACAAGTAGTCAGGGCATTAATAGATCAGGGTTCGCAAGCCTGCTTCATTACGGAAGCCGCAGTTCAAAGATTAGGTTTAAGGACAGAACGGGTTAGAGGACATATAATAGGAATAGGCGGAGACAGCAGTTCAGTTTTTAATAATCAAGTAACAATAAAACTGCAGTCATTGATTAACAATAATTTTAATATACAATTTAGAGCATACGTAATTAAAAGGGTTACATCACCATTACCAGAGCGAAACATAAATTATTTGAAATGGTCAGAACTTAATCATTTAGAATTAGCCGATCCACAATTTTGCAATCCTAGTTCAGTTGATGTTTTATTGGGTGCGAATGTATTAAGCCAGATACTAAGAGAAGGAGTACGGAGAAGTCCAGACGGATCTCTCGTCGCTCAGAGTACAACTTTAGGCTGGATCGTATCTGGAACAGTAAATAAAGGAATTACTGCAATAAGAAAGAACAACTATAATGTATCAGCTATGCATTCTGTAGTAAACGCATGCGAAAATATTAATTTGAGTTCAAAAAATAGGTCACCAAAGGTCATTACGAGGTCAACAGATAGGTCACCAAAGGTCAATGACCTAGCAAAAAGGTCAACAAGGAATTTTAAGGACAATTATGTAGGACAACAGTTAGGGCACACGAATGATAATATAGATCAAATTAGAGGACAACAATTCAAGTACAAATATAAAAATAGTTCAAATATAATAAATGTAAATACTGAAAGTTCAAATAAAATATTAGGTCTTACCTGGGGTAGTCGTGAAGATGGTTTCCGGTACTCGGATAAGCACCCGCCGCGACAACACTGGACCTGAAACATAAAGTGCAATTTAATTAGTAATACCTAGTACAAATAGGATAGTTAGTTCATTAGAATATTAAAAAAAATATATTTATTTACAAATTAAATAAAAGTTAGAACAAAGTAGATATCTACTTACCGGCACTTCTCATGACTTACAACCATGGGAGTCCGTTGGTTTAACACTTAGAACACTACACGAGTTTTTCACATCATACAATTTTTACTTTTTATTTTATTTCATTTAATCAGTACACTTATAGTCCAAAATAGTAGCTTTTATCCTTTTGTATTTTATTCGCGACCTTTTACAGTACGCAGTTCAAATCATAGTGATCCAAGGCTTTTTACACCGGGACACTAGGTATTTCAGGTTTCGGTGGGCCATTGGTAGCTGTGTGTGTCTGTTGTTATTTATTAGTTCAGTAACAACATGGCAATTTATTCGAGGATGCATACAACATTCGAGAATATTACTTAGGTCGTGTAAATATCATATACGTAGTTTTTTACAAGCTTTTAGATCTAATATTAGCTCGTTACTGGAAAGAGCAACTAAAGCCGCTTTACTCGGCTCATACCAAATATGGTTGGGAAGGGAGAGGAATGTCATCGGTGAAGGTGATCGTTAGTATACTATAAAGGGGCCCCTTAAACCTACACGCTGGGTCGAAAGTCCCAGGCACCGACTGACATTCCTCTCTGTTCCACGCGATGGACCCGGCACCCGCACGGAGAATCCATGGATAGCTAAGAAGTTCGTCTCTCTCTTACCCGTAATAATGCTCGTGTGGTCACTAAAGTTCCAAGTTCATTTAAGGTCATTTTATGTATTTCTTTGCAATGTTTGTATATGGGTTTTCGCCTACTAGTGATTAAGTTAGGTTTAGTTCAAATGAGACCAATTGTTTTTATTGTGTTTAGTTCAAGTAAGTCCAAATGTTTATGTTGTGTTGTTCATAAAGTTCAGTTAAGTTCGAGTCAGTTCAAATGTTTATATTGTGTTTAGTTCTAATAAGGTCAAATTTAGAATGTATTGTGTTTTAAATAAGGTCAAACAAAGAATGTCATGGTGTTATAGTTCAAAGTAAGTTTTATGTTTGTAAATTTATTGTTGTGTTTATTTGTATATTTTAGTTCATAGTTCAATTAGTTAGGTCATGGTGGGCGGAGTCACTTTTGTTAATATTGTATATATTTTTGAAAGGACATTCTGGAACATGTCCTTTGGTGGGCGGTATGTTCATGACAGTGACTCCCTCTATAGTTCGTTTAACTCAACTTCTTATAAAATGTCAATATTCACAATAATTAGCACAACAAAGCATAGGTCAAATTAGTTCAGAACAAACCCGCTAGATGTCGCTGTACCTATTGGCTACGCGGTAGCGTTTCGTTTTTTGTCTAGTATTAGGTCAACGGAATTCATTGTTATCTGTCTGTCGAGATCAATCTGTTATCTGATATGGTCTATCTGTAAATACTTAGATCATAGTTCAATCTAATACAAACAGTTCAAGCAGATCAACTACGGTGTTTTATTTCACACGTAGTTCCCAGTGCAACCTAGTTCAAACTGAGCTATCGTAATGCTGAATGGCTATGTCGTTATAATTTAAGTTATTTTTTACTTGTATTACTTGCTGTTGGTTTTCCAAATAAAAATAAATAAATAAATAAATAAATACTTAATAGTATGATGTTATTAAATGTAATGTCTTAAAAGCAAAAAAGTTCTATACACTAGTGATATTTATTTATATATATCATGTTGAGGTAACAAATTAAATTGCTCAAATTAATCTTCAAGTTATTGGAAGTCAGACTCACCCAACACTTTCTCCACGCTGCAATCTCGTCCAGACGCCATGAGGACCGCGGTAGTCAGGTATGTCCGCCGCGGTACTGATCCCAGCACCGGTATACACCTGGATTGTCCAGTTATTATGAATAACATATAAAATATGACTTTAGTAATTCAGTATTTAGTTGAAATGAAATATATTGATTGCATTGAATTGCTTTCATTGTGCAGAACGTACCACGAGATGTTTGGCATTCCGGAGCGCTCGCGCCAGGTGACGACACTTCTCCCGCAGGACGCGGGGGCTGTCCTCGACCTCTCGGGCACGTTCGGCGGCGCGGGCGCGACGCTCCGCGGCCGCCGCTGCCGCCGCCGCCGCCACCTCCGCCGGCCGCCCGTTGCCGCTGCTGCCGCTGCCGGCGCTGCGGGCCGCTTCTCCGCTGAGTCTTGCACTACTACGTACACCGCCGCGGCCTTCCATGCCTTCGACTACTGCTCTGGTACCCGCTGCGGCGCCCTGACTCCAGAGCCTCCGGGAACCGTCGATTTCTGCTTCTTGTTCATATCGTTTATACAGAGGATTGATTGTCGAGATAGCAAACAATAAAACCGACGAAATCTCGAGATACTCATGCACCCACTCACTCACGCACACACACAACCACCAATCCAACCAAAAACGACGCTGTCAACATATGTCATTAAAGTCAAAATGTCATCGGCCTTTCAATTTATTATTCTAGCAGCGGCCTATAGCATTTTGCGCAAGCAATGTGACTTCTTACCTTTTAACCAATTAATTAATAAGTAAGTCAGTTAAAACCCAAAAATTAAGATATATGTAATTTTTTCAAGTCGATTTCTTCTTTCATTTTAAAAAAAATAATCTATTAATAACTGTTAATTCTAAAAGAGCGTAAGTCCAAGACGTAGGACAACTAAAATATTATTCTAAAAAATTAACTAGAATGCAGTAAAAACTTTTGTCCAAATATACTAAATGCAAACTTACACCATAGTGCGTATTTAACAATGACCTAACTCGCAACAGTTTCCGGTATTTCCACAGTCAAGTTCAACATACACAAAATACGTCCCGTTTGGTTATTAACATTGCTAAACAGTTAAATATTTAGAATTTTGAATATTATAACTCCATCTCTATCATCCACATAACTTTATTTTTGCCTTATACGTTGTCGGTCTAGCCCAGACTTCTGCTCAAAGGATACTGAACGTCCGCGGTCCGCGGACTGGCGAGTCTTGCATGTTCGTGTTCATTCACGTTCATTGGCGATCGCGGGCTTAAAGAGGAGCGGGCTTCCAACGTGACAAAGGGGACACAATGTATTAAATAAACTGAGCATTTAAGAAG
Organism: Nomophila noctuella; assembly: GCA_958496325.1. Classification (NCBI taxonomy): domain Eukaryota; kingdom Metazoa; phylum Arthropoda; class Insecta; order Lepidoptera; family Crambidae; genus Nomophila; species Nomophila noctuella. The sequence goes on from OY292489.1 coordinate 38,762, forward strand.
GACATACTCAGATTTCATATTCATTAATCTAAGAAGCCCGCTCTTCACTTAGCCTGCGAATCGCGCGCGATGGCCACGAAAGGTTGAGATGAGAACGCTAAGTGTGGCCGTTTCGCATATCTTTCGCGGTTTCACGCTCCTTTCCCCATTTTAGTCAGTTTTTTGTCTGAGCTAGTCCTACGCCGTAGCTATAAGATAAAAATTAACATAAGGAAGATGATTGTGATGGACTTGTTTTAATTGATTCCAAATAATAAAATAACTAATCTATATCTTAATTAATAAATAAGCGGAATCTATTTTGTGGGACATTGTTAGGGACGCAGCAACAGCTACTTTGACGTCCATTTCATTCAAAGTTGCGAATTTGACTAAGAACTCACTATAAATAAGTAAGTTCGAATTCGAAATCGCACCGTGATTCACGGACTAAGTGTAGATCGGGCATCAAACGGCTCCGGCCTCAGCGTTCGCGCCCTTTCGCAGCCATCCGCCGGCTTAGTGTAAAGCGGGCTGATTAGATTCACCCTTCATCATTATTCTCTATTAGCAGTTTTTAAAAAAATAGTATTATTATTTCATGATCAATCAATATCAATACATAGTATAAAACAAAGTCGCTTTTGCTGTATGTCCGTATGTATGCTTAGATCTTTAAAACTACGCAACGGATTTTGACGCGGTTTTTTTTTTAATAGATAGAGTTATGCTTAAGGAAGGTTTGTATGTATAATACATGTAAGTAAGTACCACGGGTGAAGCCGGGGCGGGCAGCTAGTATTTTATAATTTTAATATGCTTTATATTAAAACTCAAACCTCGGAATGGTATACGAATTTTATTGCTTTAAATGAAATGTAGATAAAGTGTGCTGCCCTCAGTTTAAGAAATACCATAGGTCTTTGCTGTCTATGGTTACATTGTCTATGGCTGTGGCTGTATGGGCTCAGCTCCCTTTGCCTGTCCTGACAAGGACAAAAGAACCAAAGATATTGGAAGTACCATAGATCATCCCTATGTCAGGTTTGGGTGTAACCACCAAAACTTCAAAAATTCAGCTAACTTTACACCTATAGTGTTGTGCCTATCGATAAAGTATTGTGTATGTAGTTAATATGTTAATGTATTTAAAAAAAAAGTACTACAAAAAAACTACTGGAACGATTTGAAAAATACTTTTTGTGTTGGATAGTCCATTTGACGAGGAAGGCTTTAGGCCATTGGACATCGTAATCCACGCGGACGGAGTTGCGGGCGGCCGCTAGTTAGGAAATCTAATCTATATCTATAAAACTCAAAGGTGACTGACTGACTGACTGATTACATAGTGATCTATCAACGCACAGCCCAAACCACTGGACGAATCGGGCTGAAATTTGGTATGCGGGCAGATGTTATGACGTAGGCATCCGCTAAGAAAGGATTTTAATTAATTCAACCCCCAAGGGGGTAAAATAGGGGATGAACGTTAGTATGAAACTTTGTCATTTTTGAACCGATCGGCTTGAGACTTTGCATTCATAAAGCTACTGTTGCCGCCGGGTCAGGATCGGGGCGGCAGCAAAGAAAATAAAAACGCCTGCTCTTCCATGTATATTCGCAACCATATATATTTATGACGTATAATCTTATAAAACAAAATCTCTTACAAAACGTCATAGAAAAGAAAGTATACAATTCAAAAATATAATGAAAAAGAGGTTTGCGTCGGCAACAGCTACTACGACGTAGGCATCGCCTAATTAATGAGATTGATAAATTCGGACCCCAAGAGGGTCAAATAGGGGATGAACGTTAGTATGAAATTTTGTATTTTTTTAACAGATCGGGCTCTGCATTCATAAAGATAATATGACGTAGGCATCCCCTTTTAAAGATTATTTGAAAAACTCACTCCTAACGGGAAAAATAGGTGATAAAGAAACCGAAACCCACGCGGACGAAGTCGTGGGCGCCCGCCAGTAAACTTATATAAGTTGACCGCCATAATAGCCAAACCGGTATTATCCATATTCTTTATTATAATAGCTCCTTTTATAACTGATGTCGCCAACTCGCCATAACAGCTATTTTAAAATACCAACGCTATTACCAAAAAAATACTCTGTATCTATTCTACGTGCAGTCGATATCGATTAAAATTGGTACGCATGTACTGGAATCCCTAGTTCCATCCACGTCATAATGATGATGATGATGATGATGATGATGATGCTCTTGATCGATTCGACCACGGCGACTGCATCACTAAGTGCGCTGATTGACGGCCCTATTATGCGCTTTCATATGGCTCCAGTAGCCAATTTTTTTCTTGAACACACGGGCACACAGGCGACACTTTAAGACTCCATCAACAATATTGTAATGCGTGGCTCCTGTTGGTCGTCATAATAACATTTAGACGACTACAGTCGGGAGTCTGGTATCTTGCTTTTTCTTTTATGGAGAAAAAGGACAAACAATCTGTCAAATTATTCGACTCATCTATTGATATTTCCAAGATCTTTGAAAATAACCAAATTAAAAAAAAGGAAAAGTAAAGTGTCACTTGCTTGTCAAATAACTTTTCACACTGACAATACTGACATTTTATGTCTTTTCGTAAAGTTTTGACAGGTAAACGGAGGCACAATTTTACAATAAATATTTTAATCTGAATAAATCGTACTTAAAGTTCTATTAATATTGTGAATAATTCAAATTTATCGATATTACGTGTGCTTGTGTGCTGGAAGTCAACAGTATTTTGGTATTTATATTTTTACTTTACTTTTCAGTGCGGTGTTTGTTACTGTCCAATCGAGACTTTCAACATGGTAAGTTTGTATTTATTTTCTTATCCAGCTAGCTAGTAATTATGATTTGACATTGGTTTTGCCATAATAATTGTTCATCGACGACAAGGCATAATGTTGTTGTTATGTTTGAGTCATACGTTTATTGTGCTTCATGTTTTAACCTGATCCAAAAATTAATGTTTTCAGCCGCGTGAAATCAAGGACATTAAGGATTTCCTCCTGAAGGCGAGAAGGAAAGATGCCAAATGTAAGAAGTTACATTAATTCTGTTTTAGTCATGAAGCTTATGTCATTGCAGAAGTGTTCAAATTTCAAGGAACCTTTTAACCATTTTGTATAGTAATATTTTGGCGAATTGTTTACACAGTACTGGATCTAATTACATATTTATTTACTTGGTACACATTTTTCAGCTGTTAAAATAAAGAAGAACCCTGAGAATGTGAAGTTCAAGGTGCGCTGCTCGCGGTTCCTGTACACACTCGTCATCACCGACAAGGAGAAGGCAGAGAAGCTGAAGCAGAGCTTACCTCCAGGTACTTATTCAAGCTATTGGTGTAACTTATTGGACGGAGAACAGCTCTGGACCGAAGGATGAAATAAAAATGATGCTGGTCACTTCAAAAGCTGGCTGAGATAGTTTTTATTAATATAATTATTTAAACTAAAGCCATGAATATTGCATGTTCCATGACTTACTTGACTAGACATGTCAGCCAAATTAGATGATCTACATTCTACACCGTGAGGCCAATCTCAACGGTCTAAAAGTTAACGCCCGGAAGACCCATTGTCCTGGCATAGTCAAGTTTATTATGTTTGACAGAATTAATTTGACAACCAGCTTGGTGCAATTCATTCATTCATTCATTGGACTGACACACCAATTGCCTAGCCCCAAACTAAGCTCGAAGCTTGTACTATGGATGCTAGGGAACGATAGACATACTTAAATCTATACTCTATACTTATAAAAGCTGAAGAGTTTGTTTTTATGTTTGTTTGTTTGTTTGAACGCGCTAATCTCAGATACTTCTGGTCTGATTCGAAAAAATCTTTTTGTGTTGGATAGTCCATTCAATGGGAAAGACTTTAGGCTACTGGAAATCGAAATCCACGTGGAAGGAGTCGCGGGCGGCCGCTAGTACTTTTATGAACAACTATGACTCGAGTGCAAATGCCAATGTTCATCACACAAACATTTGCCCCTAGCGGGATTCGAACCCGCGACCCTCGGTTTTGTAGCCAGGGCATCCCTGCACAGGACAAACATTTGGGTGCATGAACATGTTAGTCTAAGCTTCCGCCATACAAGAACCTTCATCGAGATGGCTATTGGATGAAACATATTTTATACACAATTTGACATGCCAATAATTATATTGCATATGGGTTGCCTAGTAAATTTCAGTCCAGGATAAAAATAAAAAATAGTACAAAAAATTATAAAGTTATTGAATCAAAGTTAAATGAAAATAAAGATTATTTCATTATGAACGCGGTGGTATAGGGTTGCCTCTGAATAATCAGTCTGGAATTAGGGTTGTCGCATTTTGAAAAGTGGAATATTGCCGCGATGAAAATGAGAGTGTGCGTGCTTTTTGATAGTGCAAATGACAAGGATAACGATAGACTTGGATATGCTGTATATCATTTTGGAGTAATTAATTACTTTACTGGAAGAATAGTGTTGTTATTTAATTTTTTATTTTTTAATTCCTTATTAATCATATCCTGGACTGAAATTTACTTGGCAACCAATTAATAATTGACATGTTTAATAATTATGTATAAATCATGTTTCATCCAATAAGCATCTCAATGAAGGTCCTGGTATGGCGGGATCTTAGACCATGTCTGTCCTGGTCTGGGTGTTATATGTATCTATTTAAGTATATTTGTAATACCGCATACGAATATACTTAAATAGATAATAAATAAACATAAATGATTATCTGCAATTCGTAGGTAAAGTATCTGAAAAACAAATTTGTTTATTTTTAAATATTTATATTTAGTATGGTTCACAAAAATAAATTATAAGATAGAAGATTTATTAAAACTTCAATTTGTTTTAAGTTTAATATAGATATAATTTCTTTATTTCATGAAATACCAGTAAACTATAGTGTTTTTCTTTGCATAAGTAGGAACAAAATGTTGGTATTTTATTATAGGCACTTTGAGACAAGCGAGAAACTTTCATATAATGTAATTAATGTTTAGTTTCACTCGTTTTTTTGCTACTGTTGATATATAATTTCTTGGTATTACATATAAAATAGGGCTGTCTTTCTTTTTTATTTCTTGTTACATTTCAATTAAAAAAAAATATATTTTTAATTTACAAAATACTAATTATCGTCTAAAGTTTGTACATTAAAAAACCTTTAGAACCCTGTTTCTCTTATCTATATAAATAAAAATGAATGGCTGTTTGTTAGTCTGCTTAAAACTCGAGAATGGCTGAACCGGATTGGTTCACTTAGGTCTCAACCCTTAAACGGCCGTAACATATTTTTTCTATTGTTTTCGACAATTCAATGCCATTAAGGGTTGAAAAAATGTGTATGATCTTTCTCATTGTTTAAATCGGTTGCGAGGTTTAAGCGGGAAAGTGTAACAGACAGACAGACAGAGTTACTTTCGCATTTATAATATTAGTTGGGATAGTTAGGATGTCTTTAAAATTGCCATAGATTGAAGGTTGATCTATGACAATATTTTTTTTCTATTATACCATGCCTAAAAGTTGTTTTGTTTGTTTCAGGTCTCCAGGTTAAGGAAGTGAAGTGATGTGACTAGGCATAATCAATAAAAATATAAAACTCAAACATTGTATTATTTACTAGCGGCCCGCCCCGGCTTCGCCCGTGGTACTTGTCCACTATTTAATGGATGATATCGATGGGTGCCTGGAACAATGCGGCAATCGACAAAACACAATTTTACAGGAGAGCAGTTTTAGTGAAAATATTGAATAATTACTAAACTATGACGCGCACCGTAACGGTTTGTATATCAAACGATCCGTTATTTTTTGCTGAAGTGACATAAAGTATTCATAATGTAAAGAAAACATATATTGCTACTTCTTACTTTCAAATTGGTTTCTGTAAGAAGCCATTGCGGTTTTATTCCGGTAAAAACTGCGAAATAAGTCTCACAACAATAGTACTTTGCAGCGTTGTGCGTGGTTCTGAAGGATGTATGCCACATACAGCAATATCATTTTACAATGATATTTGGGTAATTCAATGATCGAACCGTAAAACGTAATGGCGAATGCTACAGCATCGTATGTATGAATATGGTTGTACTGTAATTGAATGATTACAAAGTTTATCGATATTAAAGCATCGAAAAATATATTCTAATGACATATCTCAATTATATAATGATAATAATCATCATCATCATCACCATCATCATCATCATTTTAGCCTAGCTTTTGTCCCGGTCGCTTCCTCGGCTATTGCCTCGAAGTGTAGGGTCCGCCGCTTTCCTACACTTTCGTCGAAGACAAGTGATGTACACTTGTCTTCGACATCCAGTGCAGTCACACCATTGGGATGCATGTCATCCTTCACGACATGAAGCCAGCACTTCTTGGGCCTACCCCTTCTTCCGGGACTTGGCGAGGGCAGCATGGCGGGCCAATTGTTACCCACGTAGCTGGCCGGGTTTCCAAAGACATGACCGTACTAGCGTAGGAGACACTCTTTTAATTTATCTTCAATATCACGGACATGAAGGCTGCATCGACCTCGTGAGTCCCTAACGCGGTCTTTTTGCGTCACTCCACACATCTAGCGCAACATCTTCTTCTAGGTGACTCGCATCATCTGCTTGTGTCAGTTCAGGCCACGTTTCACTGCCTTATAAAAGGACAGTTCTAACGATGCAAATATCTTAAATTGTCGACTGTGTCAACGTCGATTCCTACAGATACGTTATTCGTATGCCATGTATTCACTCTGCGCTACGGTTATTTTAAAACATTCGTTTTCAAGTGCTAACTTGCACTTATTCCCCAGGGCCCACCAGATCATAACGCGAGAAACACAGTCGAAGGTCATTTAACTACATGTCCAGAATCAGGAGATGTAGAGGCGGTTCTTCGCTCTTCATTTTTCCATGAAGGGCAAAAACAAGGTTGATGGTACGATAAAAACTAAGATCCGTATTGACACTTCGAAACAGTACACTCCTGTCGAAGCCGAGAGTCAAAATTACTTTTATACAGTGATAGTTTCTGCACTCCTGCACCGATCCCTTGCCTTTGAAGACTGAGGTTTTGATACTCCGTCTCGATTAGCTAGGAATCGGCCCAGTGTGGAGTTTGCGGTTATAAAGGTTTATACATGTTGGCGGTTATAATATAAATACGTCGATGGGGACTCCAAAGGCACCGGCTGCTTACTAATTCCTCTTATTTAATGTAAAAAGAACTCAGAGGGCATCATGAGGCGTTATGGGTAACACTAGTCCTTGATATTGGAGGAAGATAAGGCGGCTGCACCTCTTTGTTTTGCTTATCAAACAGCTCGTGGAAATACGAGCGCCAGATCTCGTTCCACGAGAGGTCTTTTACACAGCAGCACTTGGAAATATCCAGTGCAGGTTTGACCCTAGAACGAGCTACTTTATACACAAGATTTTGTCCCTAAGACGAGCCCAGCTTATCATAGAGCGGTTGAAAGTCGTCTTGTCTGGCTCTGGCAACCGATTTGTTGCCAAGTGATCGGACACTTGCCACTTGGACAAAAGAAGGAGGTTTTCTTTGCTTTGATTCCATCTGGAATTATTTGTTCACCGGCAAGTGCCTTTGTTAGACTTGCGTCCACTCTTTGAGGTTCTAAACATCACCCTCGGTGGTTTCAGAACCTTTTTCTATGAGCGTCGCTGCAGCCCTGGTCCCCAATAGGCACATTGACGACGACCGTGAGCAAGTACTTGGTGTTTAGTGGGTAGTCGCACTCGGAGTCCCACATTCCTTCGCCAAGGCGGAGCATGCGTAAAGGCATTCACCAAGGATAAAAAAAAGCCTGTGTTAGTCAAGAATTGATCATGACTCCATCTATGTATAAGCAACTTTACCACCACAAGCCGATCGCTGCAACTATTCACCTCCAGAACGTTGTCCTAGAACTCCTCAGGGAGCACTACCGCAACCCCGTGCTCCCCCCAGGTGCACCGGTTATAGTTCAACTAGTAGCCATTTATCATTGGTCTCGGATCTACTGTTTTTCCGCACATGATAGTCTTATGCAATCATACTTAGGTACTTAGTATTTCAAATGAAAAAATAGAAAAATTGGCCAAGTGCGAGTCGGACTCCCGCACTGAGGGTTCCGTACAAATTCTATTTTTGACGTATTAAAAAAACTACTGAATAGATTTCGTTCGAACCAATTTTCGTTGGTAGTTTTTATGGTAATGTACATTATATAATTATTTCAGTTTTATCATCCTCTTATTTTAGAAGTTAGAGGGGGGGGACACACTTTTTTCCACTTTGGAAGGGTCTGTCACGCAAAGTATTCACTTTAGAAAAAAGTGACATTAAAAACCTTAATATAATTTTTAAAGACCTATCCATAGATACCCCACACGTATATGTTCAATGAAAAAAAAATATTTCGAGTTTCAGTTCTCACTATGGGGACCCCCCACTTTTTTTTATGTTTTTTTTATTTTCTTGTAAAAACCTTGTTGCGGTTCACAGAATACATCCACTCACTAAATTTCAACAGTATAGTTCTTATAGTTTCGGAAAAAAGTGGCTGTGACAGACTGGCGGACAGACAGACAGACAGACAGACAGACAGACATGACGAATCTATAAGGGTTCCGTTTTTTTGCCATTTTGGCTACGGAACCCTAAAAAGTAAGGTACAAACCTATAAATTAGTAAATATTGAAAATCAATCTTTATTTATTTATTTTATAAAAGTTAACCATAATGGATATTATTAGTAACGACTTGAAAATAATCATACAGCAATGTATATTGTAAAACTTATAACACATTTTTTTTCGGGGTATATAACAGCAATGTCTATTACTTGACGAAGATTGAAAAAAACTTTCATCATTAGACATAGGACCATTATTTCGGTAAACAATATTCGAGTGATGCTTGAGGAATAAACAAGCAATAGCCATAGTGATTTCGCTAAATCCGCCAGTTTTCGAGATAAAATTATGAAAAAAATTCACAAGGTGTAATACGGTCCATAGAACACGAAAATGGCTTAATCGGAAAACTGTAGCAATGGCTATTGCTACATTGTTCCAGGCACCCATCGATATTATACATAAAAACCTTCCTCATGAGTTACTCTATCTATTAAAAAAAACCGCATCAAAATCCGTTGCGTAGTTTTAAAGATTTAAGCGTTCATAGGGACATACAACACACATAGGGACAGAAAAAGCGACTTTGTTTTATACTATGTAGTGATTACATTGGCCTGAATTATTAATTAAATTTGATGTGCTTTGAAGGCTTTAGGCTTTTATAGTACTCGTATATGTATGTACCTATATCACAGATTATAAAATACCTATATATGCGGGAACCGTAAACAACGCGGACGGAGTTGCGGGTGGCCACTATTTTTTGAATAAAAATGAGATCAAGGATATTGTTTCAGTTCCCTGAATTTTAATGACGCGTGGATGGAAATTCAAAACTTACATTTTGAACTCTTCGTGGACCGCTGTGAGTTATGCAGTGATGAGCTGTTGCAAAGAATAGGAAAATATTAAAATTGCAGGACCAAACTTCTACATTGCTTTTATTATCTTGATATCTGGTGATGTAGGTAGAGTAAGCCCTAGAAAGGTAACCATAAGATATGTAGGTGTAAAACTACCATAATGAACGTCATACGGGCCTAAACCAACATGTATTTACGGCGCGGGCATTGTTTTTTCTTGGACGATATGTTTTACCCCGCCAGCATTGTCTGTGTCACTCTCCGGTGTTACATAAAATAAAAGTACGAAGTTAGCTCAGACTTAACTGCACACACCCGTAAAGCCGTGGTAGTAGAAGAGCGGCGGTTAGCGGCAGTCCCCGCCTTGTAGTGGTATCTAATGTGTAAAAGTGTTTGAGCATGATTAATGCTGCGGCGGGGAGCGCGCCGCTAAGCCCGTAACACGTGCAATTAATTTGCTTACACCTGCCGTTTTATCGCGCGTCGTGTGCGGGCGCGGGGCGGCGAGGGGCGCGCGCGGGGGCGGCGTGGCTGATGGCTAGTCCCTCAGGTAATGTAGGAGCGTTTAATCTAGCCGGATGACGAGGGTCGACAATTTGCCCTCACCTCTGACACGGACAGACGCGCGGCCCTAGAAGCCCGCCCGACGTGGATTTATCGTTAAACACGTTATTAGTTAACATATCGCCGCGTCCGCGTCCGGTGGCATGGCAGTGAGCGAGTCAGCCTACGCTGTACTTGCTCACAAAATCGAAAATTATTATTTTCAATAAATAAGTAAATTATTGCAATAAATAGCTTCTAAATGAATTTCTGCAAATTCTTATGCACGTATTTTTTTAACCTACCAGCATTTTGAATTGAGTAATAAGATAATCGAAGATCGTACCTACTAGTAACATATTATTGAGAATGAGATATTAGGCTCAGTTTAAGGTGCACTAACTGTGACCCCCTGTGTCTTGAGTTAGTCATAGAGTTATAGGCCGCCCCTGGCCGCCCGCTGTAATATATTTTTAACACTATGGTGTAGCTTACATCACATGCATTTAATGTTCGTCGGCCTGTCCGAATAGGGGACCGGACTGTAATCGAATAGAACAGTCAAATGAAGTCAGATTTACGATTTTAACGCTAGAAATAAATATTACATCAATATTTCACAATAATTTCAAATGAAGTTATTTACACGACTGTACGTACCTCCATAGAAATGTAGGGAAAACTCCAATTTTATTTTATTTTAATTGACTGTTTTGGTACTATTTTTTGGCAAAATTTGAAACCGATAGTCCTAGGCGTTTCAGAGATATTTGAAGTTTTTAAATGGTCAAGCCATCATCCTCAGTAAGGTACCTTTATATCTTTGGAATCTCTTGAGTACTAAATCTGAGATTTGGCATGTCGTTGGTACTATTTCTGTACTATTTCTTGGAACATAAACCAAAACGATAGACCTTACCGTTTGCTTGCATCAGAGATGAGGATTACAGCTTGACGTTCAAGCCATAATCCTCAGTAACCTATAGCTATTACGCCGAAACTATATTGGTACAATTTTTTTTACTGGTGGTACTATGTATGTAGTACTATTTCAGTACTAATTTTTAGCATTGTCAAAATACGTTTTCATTAAGGTTTCTTACCTACAGCTTGAACGTCACGGATCCATGGATAGCTAAGAAGTTCGTCTCTATATAATCATTGATCATGATAAGTGAGTTAATACTTACTTATTGTTTTGAGTTTTGGCAAAAAAATTGATCTGAGTTTTTGACGCTGTCATCTTAAGTTATAGGTAAATATAGAAAAAGGACAAAAAATCTGTCAAATCATAGTCTCCATCTAGTACTTCCAAAATCTTTGGTAAATATAAATGAAGGAATGAAGCATACTCCATGGTATATTTCTCAGATTAATGAATACCAGAGATGCCCCATATGTCAAAAATTCACTTAACTTTTCACTTTTGGTATATTTACCATTTACTTTACTCTAGCTCTTAGTCTCTCTAAACAGAAGTCGAACTTGACATTTCAGGCGGCAGGAGTACGTGTGTCTCCTCTGCTGTATCACACGTGATTCTTAATAAGGAGAAAAAGTATGTTATCTGTGGCATAACTGTCAGTTTATTCGTTGCATCTGCTATATTACTCTTTGATCTGCGGTCTAAACTCTATGCATAATCAGCTTATTTGCCAGGCTATAATGTATGTCAACAAGAACCATGTTTCCTCTTAAAAATCTCATCACAAAACTGAAACACATCATGAATGTGCGGGGCCTCGTGAATCAGTTGATTTTCAGCGGGTGTTTTCTATTGCTCATGTGGTTTATTTGGAGCCACTCTCACCCCTCAGCATCGTTCGTGCCGAAGCCTCTACGAAAGTACCTGCGCTTTCCCGAGGGACATACGATATCCGAGCGGATACTCAACGAGACCGAGTTGCAGGCCCTGGCGCTCAATATAGAGAAGCTGAATCTGAAGTCGGAGGTGTTCCAGTGGGCGCGGCACGGCGGCGTGACGGAGGACACCACCATCGTGGCCGTGCAGGTGCACCGCGGCGCGGCGCGGCTGCAGCGGCTGCTCGTGTCGCTCGCGCAGGCGCAGTTCATCCAGGGCGCGCTGCTGGTGTTCTCGCACAGCTACTACGACGAGGACATCAACGCGCTCGTCCGGAGCGTCGACTTCTGCAAATACACGCAAATATTCTACCCGTACTCGCTGCAGCTGCACCCCGACCGGTTCCCGGGCGCGGACCCGGACGACTGCCCCGGGTCCGCGCGCGCCGCCGCCGGCGCCTGCTTCGACCGCGACGCGCGCCGCACCGAGCACAAGCAGCACTGGTGGTGGAAGGCGCACTTCATCTTCGACGGACTCGACATGCCGTCGACCAGGCGCGTGGTGGTGTTCCTGGAGGAGGACGACTACGTCCTGCCGGACTTCCTGTACATGCTGCGCTTCGCCCGGCGCGCGCTCGCCTACTTCCCGACGGCGGAGGTGATGGCGCTCGGCCGGCCCGCCGCCGCCGGGCTCGACTACGACAAGCTCCTCGTGGACGCGTGGACGCCGCTGTACGACCGCGGGCTCGCGTTCAACTCGAGCACGTGGCGGAAGATAAAGGCCCGGGCGTCGCTGTACTGCCTGTACGACGACTGCAGCTGGAGCTACTCGCTGATGCACCTGTTCGGCGCGTTCCCGGGCGCGCCGGTGGACGCGGTGGCGTGCATGGCGCCGCGCGTGCTGCGGGGCGCGGCGGCGGCGGCGGCGGCGGCGGCGGGGGCGGGGGCGGGGCTGCCGCTGCGGCCGGCGCGGGTGCGCGCGGTGCTGACGGTGGCGGGCGGCGGCCGCGCGCGCCGCGCCTGGCGCCCGCCGCCGCACGGCAACGGCGGCTGGAGCGACCTGCGCGACCAGATGCTCTGCCTTGACCCGATAGTGACAACCACGCTCGAGTCGACTACCGACACCCTCCCGGCTCCTTATCCAACTAAAAACTACTCCTATTCTATTTCAAAATAGATGTAGGTATCCTAAAATTTGAGTTTATCATTATTGAGTTTTTATTATGTGGGCGCTGAGCATCGGCGCGCGCAGTCAGTTCATCTATACTCATGATGCAAGCTGACTCGAACTTTGTTTCCGCCGGTGTGGTGGTGCTTCTTGTTTTTCCTCGGCGTAGAAAAGCACTCGTTATGTTTGGATTCTCGCGCATCCACTAGGTAATTTACCTGTTCGGATTAAAATGTGGAACTTTGCAGCTAGCTTACCTATATATGTAATTCTGATTTCATATTATAAAAACTAGGTCAATGGTTTGTAAGGTTTGCATGATACAACAAATTAAGTAATTTCTTTGAATCTTACAAAAGAATTTATGTACTTATGCCTATCCTATTCGTTTCCTAGCATACATAACTAGTTTAGGTTTTGACGACCCGCTTGGTGTAATGGTCAAGATGTTGCCTATTACGTACCTAATACCACTGTTGATTCTGATGTCTGTAACACAAGTGCTTAAGCTACTTAACACGGGGTCAGATCAATATATGTGATGTTGTGAAATAGTACCTACTATCTTCGATCTTAGTTTGGCAGTTTTTTTATTTACTTATTACTTGTACGTATGGGCATGCTGTTCTCTGTAATATTTTTTTTACAATTCTACGAAGTGAAATACGTAAATGTGCTCAACGACATTTTCACGCAGCCACCTTTTTTCCAACAAGAAAATCTCTTCTAAGCGCTGGGCGGCGGGTATAGCTACGGGATGCTCTTTTTGTAGCGCTCTCACGTCGGTTAGCGTCCACACAGACATAAGAGTGGCGTTGCTACGGTTGGTTCCTCTGCCCGAGTAACGGTATATGCCGTGGTGATCATAATAAGAGCAATATATCATTTGTTTACATATATTTTATGCTAATTTATTGTACAGTAGTATTGTACGTCAGCCATGAGCGAATAGAACTGTGTACAGACAGGTGCTGCGAGCAGACTGCTCGGGACGGGTCCCTCTGAGTAAGAAGTACCCGCCCTTGCAGCGCAACCGGCGCGCCAATCACTTAGACTGGTCGATTTTGCCACAGGTGAAAAAAGATTTCAAAAATATTTATCTAACTGATAATGTTTGGAAAAAACTGCCTCCATGGTGTAGTGGTTAGAGCACTGTGTTCAAACCTCGGAGGTCGTGGTTTTGAATCCCGCGGGGAACACTTTCACTTTGTGTTGGTTTACCCAGTTTGGTAAACACCTCACTGTCCGATAAGAAAGACGATTCTGATTATGATCCAAACGGTCTGGTTTCCCTTGTTACAGAGGTTAGACGACTGCCCCCCTCCATTGTGATTACCAGGCTGGTCAATTCAGGACCATAGTCGTAGCGTACCCTGGACTCCAAGGCAATGGCCGATGACGCAACAGGGAGAAGCGCTAGTATGATGATGACTGTCTGGTAAAATATACGTACATTTTTGTATTAATAAATTGATCCTTTGTTAGTCTACGTCGAGGTTTGCGCAAGGATGCATATCTCTCATTAAGGAGTGAGGCAGTTCCCAGCAAAGGCGGGTAATCTCGCGGTGAAAGGTGCGGGCTATTCCCGCCGCGGGCCGGCGCGTGACAGCCTCGCAGGTAAACTGAAAGAAAGCGCTTTGAGGGCTGCACAGTGGCCCCGTTGACTCGAGCGCACCGCTCAAGGCTGGCACGAACTCCGATTGAATTAAATTCTCGTATTCATTAAGTTATAATAAAATAATATAGTACCTACGAGTAGCTTCGAATATCATTAATGAAAATGGGTAATTATACTAATCCATACTAATATTATAAATGGGAAAGTGTGTCTGCCTATATGTTTGTCTTCCTTGACGAATTGACGTAATTTTTTAAGTGGAGATAGTTGAAGGGGTGGAGAGTAACATAGGCTACTTTTGACCCATTTTAACCCCCACTTCCCAAAAATGGGAGGTGGAAATTTGTATGGAAAATCTAAACTACTTAAGTTAGACGCTTGAAATTTGGCATGCAGGTCCCTTAGTAAACTTGATACTTAGTTGCAAAAGGATATTGCAAAATTCCCACGGGATCGGGAGTTAGCGGGAAAAAATATTTGTATCATGAAAACCGATATCCGCGCGGACGAATTCGCGGGCGGCTAGTACATTGCATAAACTGAAACAGAAAAACTTTCTTAGACTATATGTTTTTCGTAGAAAATATAGTTATTATAGTTTATTAAATCATCATAGTGTTCCTTTGACAGAAAGATGTGATGATAACAAAACCTTCTTCAAACGTTTTGTCACAATGAGCTTTGATGCTGTGTTTGTGAATGGGTCTATATAGGTGTGCCTGCAGCCGGCGCCAGCCCTGCGCGGCGGCGCGTGTGCTCGGCGGCGCGCGCTATCAGCATTGCATCGGCACACACCGCCGCACTTCACCGAATCATTTAATCCCATACAATCTAACGGCAATGATGCCATTTCTATCATTATCGGTTGTCGTTGGCTACAAAAAAAGGACCTACTTATGTAGGTACTACTTTTTTCCTTCATATTTCCTTCTATGTTATTATACGGTTGCAAACGAACAAGAGGGTCACCTGATGGTAAGTGATCACCACTGCCCATGGACATCCACAACCGCACAAGGGTTGCTGATGCGTTGCCTGCCTTTAAGATCCCATACCCTCCCCAACAGATTTGATAATTATCAATACAATAGCGTAAATAATGAACTGTCATAGGCCCTATAGCGGCCTTATCTGATTCCGGATACTGGTGGCCGGCTCCATCGGAGTCGTTTCAATAAAGCTGGCTGCAATATCCCGCGGTGTGCGGCTCGGTCGTCTATAAGTTAATAACAACTATTTTTCTCTCGTTCCACTTTAGTTTCGGATCGGCAAGTTCCTAGTTTTGAATTAGAAAATTAAAGATTTGTCATTCATAATACATATATCCCTTTTCAATGCACTCGTTGTCTCTGGCCAAAGTTTCGAGGAAGACAAATAATTAAATGGAGAAATAATTTAATTTTAGTTAGAACTCATATTCCTTTACTTTCTTGTTGTAAATGTTCTGTGACTCTGTGTTCAAACATTTCATTGGACATTAGCGCCTACACGATGTACCTTTAAACATACGTATTTATTATTTTTCGTTTCTTTTCTTCCCTTTTTGTAAAATATATATTCAACTAGCGGCCGCCCGCGACTTCGTCCGCGTGGATTTTGATTTCCAATAGCCTAAAGCCTTCCTCGTCAAATGGACTATCCAACACAAAAAGATTCTTTTAAATCGGACCAGTAGTTCCTGAGATTAGCGTGTCCAAACAAACAAACATACAAACAAACAAACAAACTCTTCAGCTTTATATATTAGTATAGATTAGTATAGATGATATTGTTCCAAAGTAGGGATGTAACGGAGGTGTCATATCGGAATCGAAGTCGGAGTCGGAGTTTTTTGATTTTATATTTCGGAGTCGGAGTCGGAGTCGGAGTCGGAACCGGAGTCGGAGTCGGAACCGGAGGCGAAGGCAGGGTCAGAAGTAGTGGCAGTAGAGAGATGTTTTATTTAAGGACAAAATATAGCTTAACCTTTTTCATTTATTTTATTAATTAAACGCAAGGAAATGAAATATATAAAAAAAAAGTGAAATTATAAAATTAAACAAACGAAAAACAAAATTACTTGCATGTTTCTAAATAATTAATTAATTAAATCGAATTAATCGACTCCAAAAGAAGTGTATTATACTTCACGAACAAAAGTTTTGAAGCTTTGTCTCCGTCCAATCTATTTCTTAACGAGTTGTAGATAAGACCAGCTCCACTAAAAAGTTGTTCACTAGCCACGGAGCCTGATGGACACGGTAAATAACCTTGAGAACGTGTCGCGTGCGTAACAAACTCATCATCATCATCCTAGCGCCTCTCCCGGTTGCACCCTCGGCCATTGCCTTGGAGCCCAGGGTACGCTGTGACTATGATCCTGAATTGACAAGCCTGGTTATTACAATGGAGGGACTGTTGTCTGACGTCCGTAACCACAAGGGAAACCACACCAGTTGGATTATAGTCGGGACCGACGGCTTAACGTGCCTTCCGAAGCACGGAATAATCATTCTTATCGGACAATCAGATGATTCAAGCCTGCAATGTCCGGACCAAACTGGGAAAACCAACACAAAGTGAAAGTGTTCCCCGCGGGATTCGACCCACGACCTCGGATTTCGTAGTTTTTGAGCACAGCGCTCTAACCACTACACCACGGAGGCAGTTAACATACTAATAAGTGAAAAAAATAATAGTAGGTAGACGACAGAACGCACGAGCAGGAGTCGGGGGAGGTCCGCGCGACATGTAGAAACCTGTTCAGAACGGTCGACCCAGGCCGTCGCCGATATTTATTATGCTTCGACCTCCGATTCAACCTCCGACTGAAAAGTATCGGAACCGAAGTCGGAACCGAAGGTGTAATATTAATCGGAAGTTCCGACTTAACGGAATCGGAGTCGAAGCTCCGTAACATCCCTGTTCCAAAGCTAACTAGGCGCGGCGAACACTTTGCAAAAAAATGATAAAATTGATCTTTTTTAGGGTTCCGTAGCCAAATGGCAAAAACGGAACCCTTATAGTTTCGCCATGTCTGTCTGTCTGTCTGTCTGTCTGTCTGTCTGTCTGTCCTGGTTCGTTCTCCGCCGTTTCTGAACCGATTGCCACGAAAATTGGTGGAGAGATGTATAGTGATAATTCAAGAATTGGTTTTTAAAATTATCGAAAAATAATCATTTTTTACCCCCCCTCCCATACAGCGAAAAGTTAATTCTAAAAAAAAAATTCGACTTAACCCATCGTGTAGGGTATCGTTAAACAGGTATTTTTAAATACAATAAAACTCGCCTTGAAATCATGTGGATCAAACACCCCAGTCTCGAGATATATTAATACAAAGTTACAATTAGAGCGTCCCCCCCCCTTAACTTTTGAAATACTATTACAATAATTCTGAAAAAAATGTCCTGTATACCTCCAAGTAAGTACTTTCAACGAAAACTATAGCGAACTCTGTATCATACATAGTTATTTTTATACATTTCGACCAACTTATGACGTGCAGTTGCCCTTACTAAATGTTGTCTTGAGCGGTCGGGCTATCTTTTAGCTACGGAACCCTTTCATGGGCGTGTCCGACACGCTCTTGGCCGGTTTTTTAGGGTTCCGTAGCCAAAATGGCAAAAAAACGGAACCCTTATAGATTCGTCATGTCTGTCTGTCTGTCTGTCTGTCTGTCTGTCTGTCTGTCCGCCAGTCTGTCACAGCCACTTTTTTCCGAAACTATAAATACTATACTATTGAAACTTGGTGAGTAGATGTATTCTGTGAACCGCAACAAGGTTTGCACACGAAAATAGAAAAAAAAAATAAAAAAATGGGGGGTCCCCATAGTTAGAACTGAAACTGAAAATATTTTTTTTCATTGAACATATACGTGTGGGGTATCTATAGATAGGTCTTTAAAAATTATATTGAGGTTTCTAAGCTCATTTTTTTCTTAAGTGAATACTTTGCGTGACGGACGTTTCCAAAGTGGAAAAAAGTGTGTCCCCCCCCCCTCTAACTTCTAAAGTAAGAGGATGATAAATCTGAAATAAATATATAATGTACATTACCATAAAAACTACCAACGAAAATTGGTTCGAACGAAATCTATTCAGTAGTTTTTTTATTACGTCAAAAATAGAATTTGTACGGAACCCTCAGTGCGGGAGTCCGACTCGCACTTGGCCAATTTTTTTCTAGTACATATTCGATCTGAAGAAAGCGCCCCAGCACGGTTTGAACAAGGTACGAGTACAAATGTAAAAACGTTCCTCGAGGTAATTCCCTACATAAAAAGGATTTAAAGATGTTACTGTTTTACTAGTTTTGTTTAAATTTCTTAAAATCTTCCTAGCGTTAAGGTTTCTTAAAATATTGGATTTTAATATTTTTTTATATTCTGCGTTGAATAGAGTCTTCGTCAAATTGCAACTTAACTATCTATTAGAGAATGTAACCGTACTGTGTGTAATACTTACAAAACAAATGCTCGAAAGCAGTCGAAAGCTAAGACGTCGCGTATACGGTGTAAGAATGTTTAATTAAATTAGACTGGTAGTCCTCGTACCAGGACAACAGGGAACGACACGAGACACTGTCTTCGTTTATTGAATTCGTAAACAAATGAGCTTTATTGATGTTTTCGTTAGGATTCATTAACATTCAACTACCCATTAACGATTTTACTGCAGTGTCCGCTCAGCTGCCGGGTTTGAATCCTCGGGAGGAGAAGGAAGCCCACTAAATTAGCGGGCAAGTCAGGGTGCGCCAAGAGAAAAGTGGGATATTTCTATCGTTTCAATGCAGACACCGTTAAATAACGCTGATAAAATTTACTGATTGGTAACGGTAGTTAAATAAAAAAAGAGGGTTTCAATTGATGTTATGCAACACTTCAAATAACGGAAGATGTTTAATGTTTTTGTAACTTGTAAAACAATCTTCAAGCCAACTTTACTTACCAACATTAACTAGCAAAAAACCGGCCAAGAGCGTGTCGGACACGCCCATGAAAGGGTTCCGTAGCTAAAAGATAGCCCGACCGCTCAAGACAACATTTAGTAAGGGCAACTGCACGTCATAAGTTGGTCGAAATGTATAAAAATAACTATGTATGATACAGAGTTCGCTATAGTTTTCGTTGAAAGTACTTACTTGGAGGTATACAGGACATTTTTTTCAGAATTATTGTAATAGTATTTCAAAAGTTAAGGGGGGGGGACGCTCTAATTGTAACTTTGTATTAATATATCTCGAGACTGGGGTGTTTGATCCACATGATTTCAAGGCGAGTTTTATTGTATTTAAAAATACCTGTTTAACGATACCCTACACGATGGGTTAAGTCGAATTTTTTTTTTAGAATTAACTTTTCGCTGTATGGGAGGGGGGGTAAAAAATGATTATTTTTCGATAATTTTAAAAACCAATTCTTGAATTATCACTATACATCTCTCCACCAATTTTCGTGGCAATCGGTTCAGAAACGGCGGAGAACGAACCAGGACAGACAGACAGACAGACAGACAGACAGACAGACAGACAGACAGACATGACGAAACTATAAGGGTTCCGTTTTTGCCATTTGGCTACGGAACCCTAAAAATATTATTTTGTTACTCTGAACGAAAATCGAGCATCAAATAAGCTCAAAGTGTTGCAGATATCAAAGTTTCTCCGCGTCATGAGTTAGGCCAGCGGCAAACTTTATTGAAAAACATGAGCAAATCGCATTGTGCAGTCAGCTGCGCCGCTGCGCTGAGCTATAGTATTACACTATGTGTGCGGAAACCGAATTTCACGCGGACGGAGTCGCGGGCGGTCTCTAGTAATTAATAATATTTGATTATGTTCAATAGTTATCATTATCAATATATAAAAGCAGGGATATCCTGTTGGTACAAATAGGAAATACACCCAAACAAACGAGTGCTTTGTATATTCTTTCCTAGTTGAATCAACCAAGTAGCCCTAAGGAATGAAAATGCAGGTCGTCTACACGGCCGCGCTCGCATCTCGCATCTCGCATTCCGCATCTCGCAGCCGCAGCCGCAGCCGCAGCCGCAGCCGCAGCCAGCAGCCCACATCCCGCATCCCGCATCCCGCAGGGTGCATGCAGGCGTGTCTCGCTATCTGGCGGATAAGCCGCCGCCGCCGCTTTGAGCGCCAGCACGTTGCCAATCCCTGGATAAAATACGCTGTACAACTCCTCGCGACACTAAACCGGTATAAATATTCAAATAGATTTGCTTATTTGATGTACTCCGAGAAAATATGCTCTAACCTTGCAACGAAATCCAATAAGAGTAATGGGAGCAAGACAACTACAACACAAAATAAAGTCTATTATTTGATCTGTAGGTCGGTACTGTACTATAGCAGCTTTGCGTGTTCTCATTCTGTATTAAAACCGTAATAAATAGAGTTTTTTTAATATCATTAAATATTGCCGCTTGACGTATGTCGTTGGCAAAATTTTGAACAAAACAATATTTTATCTAATGCAGTAACGTGAATTGAGTTGGCATTGAAATTATATTAAAAAGACAATGTGCTTCGCTAAGTTGCCGGCGCTCGCGGAAGGAGCAACTCTCGGCCGGCAGCGACCAGGGAGCGGACTCCAGCCAACCTCAAAGCCTCTCTAATTAATGAACCGCCCCCCCCGCACCCGCCGCCCCCGCACCCGCCACTCGCTCTCAAATATGAAACTTTATATTCTTAGTTAAAAGTTCCCGGACGCTTTATATCGGCTCCTTTGACAAAGTTCCCCGGTTAAGATAATTCGTAACTATGTGAAAATGGGCTCCGTCCCGAGTTTTGTTCCGAACTCATTATTGTAATGGCAGATTTGAGCTGTTAATTTTTTTAATTAATAATCGCTTGGCTCGGCCGTATGCCCGTGTTAAGTTTCCTAGTGGAGCGCTTGTTAAAAGTTCCGGCGCGGCGCGGAGTGCCCGGATCGTGAAATGGAGTAACGTATTTCTTTTGTGGTAAAAGTTTTTATTTTGTGTCGTTAACTCTTTCGGTAGAGCACTTCGCAGCGCGGGTCGCGGCGGCGGCCAGTGTTGAGTGCGACTGATGTTATACAATTTATTAAATCTATACACTTGAGAGTTGTTGTATCACGTGTGCCGCAGTTTTTAACTTTGAATCTGGCGAACATCAAATGTATTTTTTCGTTCATTAGATTGATAACTTTGACTTCACTCCGATACTTAAATATAACCATTTATTTATATTTGATTTATTTGACGTACTTGTTGACGATGTACGTATCGAGCATATCGACGTATAATATAGGGTGTAACAAAATATACTGCAAATATTTTAAGGGCGAATTCTTTAGTGGCAATGTAATCAATATCAGATATTAAAAAGTCAAAATTAATGCCTACAAAATTTTGCATTTTCTGCATTGGCCAATTTGCTCTTTTCGTCCTGTAAGCTTCGCCCCCTCTGCACCACTTTGCTTTTGGGGCAGGACAAGTGTAGTAATTGTATTACACTGATAAGACACGACCAGCTGTCTTGCATATGACAAATTTTGTACTTTTCCCAATTATTCACTCAATTTATTTTGTTGATTTTCTCGGAAACTAGCGTATTAACAAAAAAAACTTACTAGACAAAGGAGAATGAAAATGTTGGGCCCAGCATGTAATGACTTGGAATTTGGTCTAAAAATAAGTCGTTTTTTTTTGTAAATACACATGCCAAAAATCAGCTTGATTCTCAATCTGGTAACTGAGAAATATGAAAAAGATCGTTTTCCTGAAATAATCGATTGTACGAATGATTATTCGAATGACTATTAGTTTATGATTTTCGATTTCACATTAATTGACGTGTGACTTGACAATATGTCACTTGTATCGTGTTTTTCCATGCGTTCCCATTGCTTTTCTCCTTATTTTCTATTTTCAACGACCACTGCTTTGTTTTACGGACTCCGAACCAGCCCACCTTATACGACCCTTGTTTTTACATTGGACACCGAAGATCGCACGCACGTTTACTTGTATTTTCATCGCCGGCTTGCGGATTGGTTATTGTTATTAAGATGGATCGCTGTGTAAATTGTGGTATAGCAACTGGTCAGTGCAATACACTAGGCCACCGACCGTTAAGTGATGAAACAATTCCGGCGAACTGTAGGCTGCTGTTCTCACATTATGACCATTATATGGTATCTTAGCAGGGCTAGATACCACGATATTGTTCTTTCTGCCCAACTCCTGGACGATATTTTACTAATTATTGAAGACGAATATGTAAAATACTACTTGAAATAAAATAAACTGTTTTATTGTTTGACGTTTTTTCTCCTTAAAAGTATTTTACATTTATTTTTATTAAAAATATTAGTGTAACTGCGTCCGTGGTGCAGAGGTTAGAGCGCTGTGCTCAAAAACTACGATCTCGGAGGTCGTGGGTTCGAATCCCGCGGGGAACACTTTCACTTTGTGTTGTTTTTCCCAGTTTGGTTAGGACATTGCAGGCTTGTATCACTTGATTGTCCGATAATGAGTGCTTAAACAACATCTGAACATTGAGTAATTTAAATCAATGCATCTGACAGTCAAAGATTGCAACATAACCTCACTTTTACTAAACTTCCATTATCTCAGCTCTCAGATTGCCGAAACTTACAGAATTTTCACTGATTGGTTTTTAAGTTTGAACCTTTTAAATGACACTATTTTCATTTCGTTACATGCTGGGCCCAGGGTTGTATGGGATCGTTTCGGTCTCCTTTATTACATTTCCAATAAACAATTCGCCCTTAAAATATTTGCAGTATATTTTGTTACACCTTATATATTTGAGAATTTAATTAAAACAAAATGTACAATAGTACGAATATACAATAGACCTTTCATCTTACGGGGTCTTACATTAGTGCTATTTGCGAAGGTCCCTGAAAAGCTATTGCACTTGCACATAAAATGCAAGAAATAAGATCTGTTTCATCAGTATATCATCAAAACAACGGAACAACATTTAATCCCCAGCGATTTTGTGTCGCCTTCGGTAAATGAATTGTGTTTCCTCAGCGGCAGAGGGCGCCCTCGTGCAGCGGGACGCGAGGAGGTGGGATCGAAAGAAAACACCCGATATGAAAGTGGGCGATTGGAAATTTTTAATTACAATTCTATTGGACAGACGGTTAGCCGCGCTCGCCCAAGAACGGCTACCATTGGAACAACTTACTTTTGGTTGTAATTTTAGAGTGGCATTTTTAAAATGTATGTTTCGTCTTCTGGAGAATGGTAACTGGCGTGGAGTATGTCAATTTGAATACCGCTCAACTGTTGGAGCGAGTCCTTGGAACGACTTTGGCATTATAAGCCTGTAGCCTTCGGACGCAGTTATTTTCTCTAGTATTTTGGCATAATAAAGCCTTCGGACGCGGTTCTCTTCGTTTATTATAGAATTACAATATAATGTAACAGGTTTCATAGAATACTGCTTATTCATTTTTAAAGCCCAATATCCTTTTACTCTACTAACATCTTATTTGCTAGTGCTACGACGCCTCACCTGTGTCGCTGTAGCTTATGCTACGATAACTAACTGTTAGTAGTACATGCTGCTACGGATCACTGCCAATGTTTGCTACAGTTTTTCTTACAGAGTTAACCATATTTTTTTTATGATTGGAGCATTACAATTGATTTACCATTTCTTAAGCACACAAACTGATTTGTACATTTCTATCAAGAGGGATTGAGTTCTCAGAACAACAAATAAATTTTAAGCTATGTTCAAATTAGAAAAGAAAAACAATAAATCCACCTGCTTGTTACAGTGTTCAGCGGCTTGACCGGGGTGCATGACGATAAAATTACGTCCAAATCCAATCTCTATCTTAGGGTTTCTGCAAATTGTTGAATTTAGATGCTGAACATGTGAAGATAAAGTGTGAATTAATGTTTCTCATCTGCATTTTTATGACCATAAATTATAAATATCAATTTTTTCAGGTGAAATTGATAACTTAACTCGTGGTAGGGGTGCGATGGAGAATCTCTTACTCGACTCGAATTCCAATCGGGCTGTAATTTCGCTGCGACCAGGTCTTTATTACCAGCGCTCGCTCTGCGCCGCAGCGAGTCTCCACGCCGCTTGCAGCGCTGCGCCTAGGTGTTACCTGTTATAATGCTGTCAGCCGGTTTTTTAACCATCGCACGACTCTATAACAACGCGCCTCTCGCTCCGGAATACCGATCGAGCCATGCGCGCTGGGAACGTGAGGTTTTAGCAAACCATTGAAAGAGTGTTTCCAACCGATTCAGCACGAATATTTACCCGAGCTCGAACTAGATTCTAGTGGTATATATGTAGTTAGTAAGTCTGCGCTCCACGATTTCTTTTCATCAAAAGATTTAATTCCATGCAGTGAAATATACTACTTCGAATTTCCTGATTCGATCAGGGGTTTTGGGAAACGATGATATTCATTTCATTTTTCTAAAGGTTGACTGGTAGAGAATGCTTTTAGCGTTAAGTTCACCTTTTGTACCTTACTGACTAGTGTGGTCAATAAATTTTTTATAAATAAATGATTTCATATTTTGATTTGATTTGATTTGATTTGCGAATAATTCTTAGTTGTCAGCAAAAACTATACAGGCATTTTAATTCAAACATTTTAATAATATACAGAATGCAGATTCTACCACCTGGCTACGATAAAAATATATTTAGGGAAAAGCGGTATAAAATCTCTTTTTTGATTGCCAATTATTAATAATTTTTTTTTGGCTTAGGTAACTTCGTATGTGTACGTGTTTATATCAGCCAGACAAAGAAAGTAGAATAAGCAAGTAGCCAGGGCGGACTACACCGGGCATTTCCTGTTGAATTAAATTATGCGTGCAAGTTATTTAAACCGCGTATTATGTGGAAGCTTCAACAGTAAAATTGTAACTGCATTGCGGGAAAGCATTATCCAGGTGGGCGCGAGTCGCGGGCCGCCGCGCCCCGCACCCCGCGCCCCGCACCCCGCACCCCGCACCCGCCGCGCCGCTGCCACGCCGTGTCGCGCGACGTCGCGTCGCACTGTCGCCGTCGCTGGCGCACCGCACCTGCCGCTGTCGCGTCGCCAGATAAGTTAAGGAGAGAATTTGCGTCTGTATTTTCTGTTTCATAATGCAAGCGGCAGGTGCTGGTATGAAGTTGCCGAAATTGAATTCATGAAAATTTAAAATTGAAAACTTATGGAGTGAGATACTGAATGCTCTTTGGCAATATGCCTCATATTGCTATGTATCAGAGACTAGAAAAAGAGTGTCAGTATATGCCACAAACGTATGGGAGTTACTAAATAACCGTACAGTCCAGGCGAGGCACTGCCCTGAGGCGGCGTGTCGCAGTCGCGGCGCGGGCGCCGACGCCGCCGCTGTCTGATGCAGCCGCGCGCCGCCCGACCCCGCACCGCATCGCCGCGCCGGTTAACTACGATACACGACATCTTCTAGCTCAACCAGATTGATAACGTAGCTGCTGAATATTCACGACGACTTGAAATAAGCTTTCTCGAGGAACACTTTATAACAACAAAACTCACTGAAATCTATACAAATATTATAAAGACGAAAGGTTTGATTTTTTGTTTGTTTGTTTGTATGAATTAAATAGGCTCCGAAACGACTTGGCAGATTTGAAAAATTCTTTCACTGTTGGAAAGCTACATTCACCCAGAGTAACATAGGCTGTATTTTATCCCGGTACGGGAAGTAGTTCCCCCGGGACGCGGGTGAAACCGCGTGACGGGCCGCTAGTAGTTAGATAAATTTTAACGCGAATCTTAACTTGTAACACACGTAGATATCTGTGTGTTTAGTTACTGATGTAAAAAATCTGTTCTGAAGCAGATCTTTGGACCTTTATTTTTTCTACGAGTTTTGTATTTACGTACGTATTTTCACTGTGCCATGATTTCATAAATTTCTCTCAAAACAGATTGGCATTAATAAAACTTTGTTTAAAAATGTATGCCACCGTACTATCGTATTATACAACCACGCTGTCATTATTGCTCAAAAGAAAGTGAATGAGATGACCGTAAAATACATCAAAAAAAATTTCATCAACTAAGAGCAGCTGGCAATCCCGCTAATGTGATCCCGCAGCGGCGTCAGCGCGACGTCAGCGCGACGTCAGAGCGACGCGCGGTGACGCGCAGTGACGCGCTTTGTTGCTCGCAGCAACGCTGGCCGGTTGTGTTGGGCGACAAAGAAAAAGGCTGGCGACAAGCTAGCAAGGACTCAAGTACTATGGCTTTTACAGAAAGTTCAGATCTACCAAATGTTTATTGTGTTATGTTTAGTAACGTAGTAGTGCGATTTCTATCCACTTTATATAAGAGTCGCTTCCGCAATCTCCAGACCGAAGCTATTGTGGAAAACTATATTTCCTGTTTGATTCGGGAATAGAATCGGGGTTTGTGGTTCAAATATTCCTCGAAAAATAAAATAAAGCGTACAGTATAACTGTACTATACCGAACATACATACCTGTTTCGAAGTTATCGAAGTTTACGTAGATACAAAAAGTCACCTCGCCGATAAGGTTAATTTCATAAACATCATATCTATACGACTCTTTGTATACGAGTAGTACAGATAGATTTACTTGTTCTGGGAAAAACTAGCTGTCGAGTCACTCAGCGGAAAGTTTTATTATCTCTGTGTGTGACCTACTTCATCGAGAATACAAACTCGACATCCGAACTCAGATGACAATCACTTACCTACGTTACATTTCTTCATTCGTGATTTTGTCAATATTTAAGTTTGACTATAAATTGTACAGTTATTTACTGTTTTGAGAAAACAAGTGTGTAAGTTAAACGTTGACAACAACTTAGTTAATTATTTATCAGATTCATTCATTAAATTAATTTATGTCAACGTACATAAAAAAGTGACTATAGAATAGCGGCAGCTTGCAAAATGGGAAATACCAAATACAAATACAAATATCTTTATTGCAATACCGATATATTGATCGCTATTAATTTACCATGTGCAGTGAAAAAGCAGAGTTTTTTTCATTGCACAATTGCTCATATTGGCCAAATGCGATATATGAAATTTTCTGTTCATGATTCATTCTTAACCTTAAAGACAATAAAAGTACAATTTATTCTGAGATCTGTTTGAACTAAAATTCAGTGTAACGTGTGTCATCACAAAGTTTATCTAGAGATGTGATGATGCGACCCTGCATGACTCCGCGCGGCCCGCCGGGACGCGCCGGGACGCGCCGGGACGCGCCGGGACGCGCCGGGACGCCGCGCGCTCTGATGCCACACATTACGCTACAATGTTTCTAGGATTTGGAAGTGCATACTAACATTTTACTGAAAAGATAGTTCCTGCTGGAATAAAATAGCGAGATCCATTTAGATAGAAAGCCAGAGATCCAGCATCGCTAAGCTTCAATTTAGCAGAGACAAAATAAAATTATTTTTCAACTTGTATGAAAACTTAAAAGAAGGTCAAAGTGAACGAATGTTATGTTATGTTTTATACCCTAGTTGTAATTGTAAACTAGCGGACTTTGTATTACAAGTATACGTACTTGTTATAAAACAAAGTTAAAAAAAACCTCTCTGACAGATGATGTGAGATAGTGCTCAAACTGAGGTAAGCATCATCGCTTAATGTCGTTTATACAGTTAGTAGTCACCGACACAAAAACGTAGCACAACGGTTCTAGAGTGGTGCAGCGCTGGTGTTGGTATACCCCATCCGCTCTTGAACCGGCGGATGAGTGAGCCTCGCCTGCAGTCACATGCCGCGGCACGACCGGGATATAAGGATGCGTTAAAGCATTCACCAAGTAAAGAAAAGAGAGGTTAACTTGTATAACACTAAAACAAACATTAACACAACTTGTTTGTTTAAGTAGTGCCCTCTTGCTTATATGATGACATTCTGTTTATCACTTTCTAAGGAAATACTCAACACGGGTATATTGCTGGCATGAGTGGAATTTACTTAAACCAGAACGTAGTTCGCGCCGAGGGCTAGAAGTTACAACGTTACGAACGACTCGTAGCACTTGATTATTCCACGTGTGCTACGAGCTACGAACATGTAGTGCTACGGCGACTACCAAGTATGAGACGAAAGGCGACTTAAGTAAACCAAATAGTTCAATCAGTGAGCGCGCCCGCATGAACTAGCCAGGCCCGCGGCGACGCCCACATCGATTATGCAAATACCGATGTACTGAACTGGTTGCAAAATATTGTAATAATCATACGCAGACATTAATTACTTGGATAGCGTCCAAAAAACTTTAGGATAATCACAAAGTGCTGTCATTAGTTCAATTTTTTGGTTAGATAACAAAATGATAGAATAGTGCGCTACAATTTAAGTTTAAAAGGTACTTAATTAAAAACAAACAAGACCCCACGTCAAATTAAAATGTTGAGACTGTTAATGGTTACAAGCTTATAATATACAGCTGCCCATGCCGGGTACTTAACTGCGTAGTACTCCTTTATTGAAATATCGTCACCAAGCCCGATTGTTTCAAACCGCAGACCGACTTCTCGAAAGCAAACCTGTATGTCATATTTGGAAATAGAAAACACGATTATTCCTCTTTATGCCAACTTTATTACAATATTTACATTGCGTACGAGTTTTTTACACGAAGGACAAATATAAATAAAGTAACTTAAATCCCCGTCGACTATTTTCCAAATATGAAAGCGACTGAATCGCGAGCACAAAGTTAAACAAACAGTGGGCAGCGCCGCCCGGAGCCGAGCCACGTGCAGCGGACTGCGGGCGCGATGTGCAGGTAACTACTTATGCGGAATAGAGAATCCTTTGTCCGGCCAAACTGCGCCAGCGAGGAAGTAGTAATTGGGTACAGTTATAGGAAAAAAATGCTGTGACTGCTGTGCGCCTGACTTTACCGAGCTCATCACAGATGCTCAACAGAAACAATGAACGAATTCATCGACTTTTAAAATGTTAAGAATAGAGTAAGTAGGAGTAAGAGCTTTAGCGCCAACGCAGGAACTCTTTATAATTTGATAAATAAGTTAATGAATGATCTTGAATGAATGAGCTTTACCACACAAGCTTTTTGAGCAGAAAACACAACACAACACGCACCGATCAGTAAATTGATGAACAGGGTGATCCGACATCATCCTACTACTACATAGGTATTGTAAAGGCGAAAGTTTGTATGTGTGGATGTATGAATGTATGGATGTATGGATGTTTGTTACTCTTTCACGTAAAAACTACTGAATGCATTTGAATGAAACTTTACCACAATATAGCTTACTAGCGGCCCGTCACGCGGTTTCACCCGCGTCCCGGGGGAACTACTTCCCGTACCGGGATAAAATATAGCCTATGTTACTCTGGGTGAATGTAGCTTTCCAACAGTGAAAGAATTTTTCAAATCTGTCAAGTAGTTTCGGAGCCTATTCAATTCATACAAACAAACAAAAAATCAAACCTTTCCTCTTTATAATATTAGTATAGATACATCAGAATAACACATAGGATATTGGAAATCGAAATTCACGCGGACGGAGTCGCGGGCGGCCGCTAGTTATTTATATTTAACCAATGTCGAAAGTCACTAAACATAGTCAGTGGTCGTTCCAAATGAAGTTCAACCCCTCGAAGTCTTATTAATACTAGTATTTAGCGCGCGGCGGGGGTGGGGGGCGGCGGAGGGCGGCGGGGCGGCGTCACTCCGGCATTCAATCGCGGACGGCTTGATTGCCGCCTTTCCCGGAATCGCGCCGTGTGCTGTCACTTGTTCGTGTCGATCACACTCCACGATCTGACTGCCTGTTGACATAGTTCGCCCCCTCTTTTGTAAATTAATACTAGTATTTAGCGCGCGGCGGCGGCGGGGGAGGGCGGGGGAGGGCGGCGGGGCGGCGTCACTCCGGCATTCAATCGCGGACGGCTTGATTGCCGCCTTTCCCGGAATCGCGCCGTGTGCTGTCACTTGTTCGTGTCGATCACACTCGGCAATCTGACTGCCTGTTGACATTGTTCGCCCCCTCTTTTGTAAATTAATACAATGTGGAATTAAACAAACACGCGGCTATCGTCAATAATGTTTTTATTGAAGGAAGTTGAAACGTCAACACTGTCGGTATGATATGTACTTTCCATATTGCATTCTTGTTTGCTTATTTTTTAATAGAATGGAATGGTTTGGACGTTGCATTGTAAAGATCACAGTCTGTTGCTATACATGCAAGCTGGTACTGATTGTGGCTGTCATGGCGTGCGCTAAGATGCACAATCTTTCGAACGACTTCTTTCGAACGTCCATGATTGAAAGTTAGTGTTAAAATCACAATGATTATAAAATAGGAAAAAACAATTGATGAAGCGTGGCACGCTAAGCAGAAGAATGTGACTGCGCCACCGATAATATCTACTCTGAATACGACGTTCCCAATGGTGCATTACCACCTCCCAAGTTGGAAAAGGTGCTCGTTCAACCATGTTTAGAATACAAGTTACAATATATAAATATAATAGATTAAAATAAATAATAATTATGCTAATTAAGGGTTACTTGTACGGGAATTGACCCTCACGAAACAGGCATGTGCCTAGTGTGAGAGTCATTGTTTGTTAATTGTATGTCATTTCAAATGTTGGTAATAAAAATATTTTCATTTTCATTTTCAATTGTATTAGGTTATAATGAACCCTAAAGGTGTAAAATCTACCTATATTCTGAAGGGCTTATGATTTATCCAGAACGAAAATAAAGTCAAGAACATTATCACATAATCCCCTATTGATGCTGGTTGACCTATCTGTGCACACGTCCGTCACCAATGTATGTAAGCTCCCGGCGCCGCGACTCGTTAGTGTGACTCCATTGAGCGTCGGCAGCAATGTGATCGATGGGCGGCCGGGGGAAGGGGCGGGGGACGCGCGATCCAATTCATTAAAACTTGTAAAATCTGAGCCAAATTGTGCCGGAACAAACTTGCCGCGGCTTCCTGGCCTCAAACTAGATTATCCACACGCGGAGTGCCAGCGAGCATGTGGGACCTCCCACTCTTACTAGGTATGTCATACATATCTTAATATTACAAAGGGGCCATCCATAAAGTACGTCACACGTGAAGGGGGGGGGGAGGGGGTCGACAAAGTGTGACATGGTGTGACAAGGGGTGGGAGGGGTCCTAAGTTTCGTGACATCACATTTCAAAATCTAGAGGTACTAATCGCGTTGGATGAAAAAGATGTTGACACCACTAATGTTCCTGACGTGAAAAACGAAGTGAACTGTGAAGTGACTGCCATGCCAGTTATAAATAATTTAAAGGACTGGGTTCAAAGTCCATGGACTGAAGATAATTGAGTTTATTTTTTTGTTATTGTTTCAAATATTTGATACTATGTTGATTTCATAAAAAAGTACTTAATTTAAATGGTAATAAAATTAATTTCGGAACTGCTGTTTATTTTAATAATTTTTCGATGTTAAATTGCAAAACATGTGACGTCACACTAGGGAGGGGGGGGGGGTCTCAGAAATGTGACCACCTGTGACAATGACGGGGGAGGGCCCAAAAACTCATGAAATTAGTGTGACGTACTTTATGGATGGCCCCAAAGACCTTTTTTATATATTGCCTCTTATTCGAATACCATTCATTCTCACTATTCCCATTTCGCATTTTCCAAACTATATTCTTCGGTGTAGCTAGATAAGTTTGATAAACTTTCTGTGTCATCTATTTTCTTTTCCCGGCCCGAATAATCCCGAACTTAAACGTATAGAATCCATTTACTACACCAAAGTTAAGATAGAAGACCCACGCAAAACTAATGAAATCCCACAATGTACCAGATGCCAACAATATGGACATACAAAAAATAATTGTATGCGCCCGTTTCGATGTGTGAAATGTGCTGAAGGACACAGAACCATAGACTGCCCAAAAAAAGACAGGAACACACCAGCTACATGCACTTTATGCCTTGGTAATCACCCTGCAAACTACAAAGGATGTCAGGTATACAAAGAGATTCGCGCCAGGAAAATTACTCAGCCATCTCATAAGAAACCAACACTAACAAACAAGAAGCAACAAGGAACCAACACCGCCGCTTTCCAAAACGAAGATTTCCCAATATTGAAACCAAGTCACTTTGCCCAACAACAAATAACTCAAATCCCTCAAACACCAACACCGAGAAATTCTACGTACTGGAACAAGAAACAAGAGAGTACTCAACCTCAGCCAACAAATCAATTAGAACAAATAATTTTGAAACAGTCAGAAAAAATAGATATTTTAATCCAACAAATTGGAACCCTGATGGGTCTCCTAACAACGTTAGTCGCCCAATGTAAAAAAAAGTGAAATTCTTGCGTATAGCAGCATGGAACATCAATGGCTTGCAGCCTAACAAGCAAGAAGTAGAACTATTCCTAAAACAAAATTGTATAGATATACTCTTAATCTCAGAATCACATATGACCGACCAAAAAGTTACTTTTATCAAAGATTACAGAATATATTACACAAATCATCCGGACGGCACATCACATGCTGGAACAGCTGTCATAATAAAAGAGAAAATAAAACAACATTCCCTACCAAACTTCAGACATCCACATCTACAGGCTACCACAGTATCAGTCGACGATTGGCTGGGTTCTCTTAATATTGCAGCAGTATATTCTCCACCACGGCATCAAATAAGCGAAAATATGTATAAGGATTTCTTTTCGACCCTAGGAGACAGATACCTGGCTGGAGGTGATTGGAACGCAAAGCATACCTCATGGGGATATCAAGGCTGACAACGACGAGAGGCCGTGAGCTGAAAAAAGCAATAGATTCTGAATCTCTCAACACTCTCTCCACAGGTGAGCCAACGTATTGGCCAACTGATACGAATAAAATACCTGACCTGATTGACTTCTTCATTACTATCCTAAAAAAGCGCATATTATCCCTATTTATAAGTCAGGCAATAAGTCTGATTGCTCTAACTATCGCCCAATAAGCATATTGTCTGGCATAGCGAAGCTTTTCGAATCGGTGGTCTATGTACATCTCTACAGTCACTGCAGTAAATACATTTCAACCAAACAGCATGGTTTTGTGAGATATAGATCTACTCTCACTAACCTATTAGAATATAAAAGTTATCTTTGTCAAGTGTTTGCCTCCGGTGGTCAAGCCGATTCCATCTACCTTGACTTTAGTAAAGCGTTCGATAAGGTTGATCACTCGCTGCTTGTTTACAAAATCTCATATTATGGCATTCACGGTAACTTGTTACGGTGGATAACTTCATATCTCACCAATCGCAGTCAGATAGTCGCTGTGAAGGGTTTTTACTCTAAATCAATTCCGGTTCCATCCGGAGTCCCCCAGGGGTCTCATTTGGGACCACTACTCTTTGTTGTATTTATTAATGACTTGATTGAACGTCTGTCTTGTCCCGCGCTCTTGTACGCTGATGATCTTAAAATTTTCTCGGAGGTGAGCAATGAGAACCAATTCACAGCGTTACAGGATGACCTTAATGTTATCTCCGAATGGTGCACACTTAATAATATGAGGCTCAATGTTGAAAAGTGTTGCGTGATATCTTTCACACGTAAAAAGAACTTTTCCAGCCGTTCCTATAGCGTACAGGGCAAGGTCTTATCTAGGAGTCAGATAGTCAAAGATCTGGGAGTTATATTTGATGATCAGCTCTCTTTTCGTCCTCACTATGAGCACATTTTAAAAAAAAGTAACAAACTCCTAGGTTTTGTCATACGCTCCACAAAAGATTTCAAGAAGCCACATAGTGTACTTGCACTGTTCTTTAGTCTTGTGAGAAGTGTGCTTGAATATTGTTGTCCCATTTGGTCCCCCTTCTACAATATTCATAAAAGCAACATTGAAAAGGTACAAAGGCGTCTTTTGCGATACCTCACATTAAAATTTAATATTGGTCGTAAGTTTAAAGACTATGACACACGACTGTCTTACTTTAACGTTATGTCTTTGAGTGCTCGCCGTGACAGATATGATCTGCTGTGTCTGCACAAGGTGCTGCATTCCTCCGTCGATGCTCCTAATTTGTTAATACAAATTAAGATCAACACACGATATAGAGCGCGTCACCCAAAACTGTTTTCCATGCTGGTACATAGGAATAATATTTCTTACTACAATCCACTGGTACGAATGTGTCGTATTTACAACGAGTTAGCAACTGATAATTCGGATTTAGACATTTTCTGTAAGTTCTCACAATACAAAAAAATAGTAACAAAGATAATGAAGGCCATGTGTTCTCTGCCGCTCGAGGCTAATAAGTATTAGTTAATCAAGTAAGTAGGTACTAGGAAAAAAAAAGTGTGTAAATTACTTTAAAATGTTTTTCTGTTTGTCTTTGAAGTTTTTCTCATTGGTTACATAATAAGTTAATAATCTGTCAACCAACATCCTACTAAAAGTTTGCTATGTACACTGTTTCTGGGTTACTGTCTGGATACCTGTTTTAAATAATAATGTTAAGTTTATGCATTGACAGTAATCTGTTTGTGTACTTATAATAAATAAATAAAAATAAATAAATTACTAAGGGAATTTCTGGGTTATATACCAAGGTGGAATCATGTCTCGATGGAAACTCGGACCACACTGCAGTCATATGCACAATTAGTACGACAGTAATTTGGAAAGAACCACAGCAGAAACTGTACAATCATAAAACCGACTGGCAATCTTTTCAAGACTATATTGAGGAAAACACTAATCTACACTTACCGCTTAAAACGGAAGAGGATATCGACAACGCCGCTTTGTATGCAACTAACATTATTCAAGTAGCCGCGTGGTCCTCCACACCACACATAGAACATACCTCAAAAAAACTTGATTATACAATGCATATACGCGTGATGATTGCTAGAAAAAGAAAACTGCGACGCCAATGGCATATCAGTAGAAATTCCCACGATAAAAGGGCCCTAAATAAAGCTCAGAAAGAATTAAAGCAAGCACTTAAGGAGATCGAGAACGAAACTTTAAAGAACAAGTTAAAAACGTTGTCGCCACACAAAGCTGATGACTACACGCTATGGAAAATGACCAAAACACTAAAAAGGCCTCAAGAACACTTGCCCCCTTTGAAACAGCAAAATGGCGACTGGGTCAGAAAACCAACTGAAAAATCT
Source organism: Nomophila noctuella (assembly GCA_958496325.1). Taxonomy (NCBI): domain Eukaryota; kingdom Metazoa; phylum Arthropoda; class Insecta; order Lepidoptera; family Crambidae; genus Nomophila; species Nomophila noctuella. The sequence continues at coordinate 74,600 of OY292489.1, forward strand.
GAACTTTTTGCCAAATTTCTCAAAGAAGTCTTCAAGCCGAACGAACCTGATAACACGTGTTCTGAAATCGACATTGACGTTATACTCAACGGTGACCAACAAATGTCTTTGCCAACACGCTTATGTACGCCAACAGAAGTAAGGATGACAATCAAAACCTTAAAGGAGAAAAAGGCCCCTGGCTTTGATCTCATTACAGCGGAGGTTTTGAAACGTCTTCCAAAAAAGGGAATCGTCCTATTAACGATACTGTTCAATGCGATACTGAGACTCAGCTACTTTCCGCTGATTTGGAAGATATCAGTTATAAACATGGTAGCTAAGCCAGGGAAACCGCCGACGGAAGTTTCATCATATCGACCAATAAGTCTTCTCCCTCTGCTGTCTAAGACTTTTGAGAAGTTGCTACTCGCACGATTGACGCCCATTCTAGAGGAACAGAAAATAATTCCAAATCACCAGTTCGGATTCCGCGCAGAACACGGAACCACAGAACAGATACATAGAGTAGTCCACACAATCCGACAGTGCCTGGAAAATAAAGAATATTGCTCTGCAGCCTTTCTTGATGTGCAACAAGCATTTGATCGGGTGTGGCATAAGGGGCTTCTCTGCAAGCTGAAAACATTCATGCCTCACACTGTATTTCTGCTACTCAAGTCCTACCTACAGCACCGTGTTTTCCAAGTAAAATCTGAAGACTCAATGTCTGCACTCTACCCAATTGAAGCTGGAGTACCCCAGGGCTCTGTACTGGGGCCAGTCCTGTATACGATCTACACTGCTGATCTACCTACCACAAATAAAATAGTAACTGCTACCTATGCAGATGACACAGCTATCCTGTCCTGTGACAAAGATCCTATCAGAGCATCAACAATACTCCAAGACCATCTGGATCAAATTGGGTTGTGGCTGAGAAAGTGGAGAATAAAGGCAAGTGCTGCCAAATCTGTACATGTTACCTTTGCGCTCCGAAGAGGTGACTGTCCACCAGTCACACTTGACGGAAACACCCTGCCTCAGAAAGACACTGTTAAATACCTCGGCATGCTCATAGACAGAAGACTGACCTGGCGTGAACACATCAAAGCTAAAAGGGATCAAGCGAACAGAAAGTTGGGAAACATGTTCTGGCTAATAGGAAGACAATCACCTCTGAGTCTGGAGAATAAACTACTGGTCTACAAAAGCATCTTGAAACCCATATGGTCATACGGGATAGAGCTCTGGGGCTCTGCGAGCCACTCGAACATAGAGATATTGCAACGCTTCCAGAACAAGGCTCTTAAAACGCTATGCAGTGCGCCATGGTTCATAAAGAACACCGAAGTACACGAGTATCTGGGTGTCCCAACAGTAAAAGAGACAATTGAGAAGTGTTACAAGGCCTATAAAGATAAACTCTCACACCATAAAAACGAACTTGCTGAAGCGCTATTGGCCACTGCAGGTTCTGCGCACAGGCTCAAACGGAAGAGAGTAGCGTCAATCTAATGCACATAACTTGGATTATATATCGATGCCTAACGGCCAAAAAGGCCTAACCGCCACTTTACAAACTTTACAGGAGAGAGGATTAAAGACGAAAAATAACGAAAAAAAATCATTAGTCGTTGGGGTTTGCTTCCTAAGATTCCAAATTTTAGGTGTAAATATAAAAGATACTTCTCTTCAAAATGTATTTATTAAAGTATTACAAATCATTCATCTAAGGGTGTTTTTAGTCGCTTATGCTCAAATGGATTTATTTTTTTACAGCAAAAATGTCGTAACTGCATTTACCAAAAAAATTCATGTTAGCCTAAGCGACTTAATTGCATCTGTATTTTTATTAAAATTGCTTAACCGACATTAAGCCAACGTAAGAAGTGATTGACGAAAAAGTCTTAGTGTTAGCGAAATACTAAATATACAGGGTGTCGCAGATAACCTGTACCAGCGAAAAATTGCAACCAGGGACACCAATACCTATAGATTGAATCATTTATTTTGAGAAAAAAAATGGGATAAGCGCCACAATGCATAGTAATATGTGATAGGGCAAATAATCCTAAGCGCCATATCTTATATTTGAAAATTGCAGCCCGAAAGTATTAAGCGACATTTTTGTTATTTATTGTTTTCTAACAAAATTGTCTAAGTAACTTTTTCAAAATATTATATTTCCTAACCACCAGAATGAAAAAAAACACTAAATATTGGGCGCTTAGGACGTAACATTAAGGCTTCGAGCCTTAATTTACCAACCGCTTAAGCGACAAAAATAACGACCTAGAGAGACGAAACCTAGATAGAACGACGCAGAAAAAAAAGGCGATTCCAATGATGTATATAAGTCGATTTCTCAAAAAATGTCGCTTAGGCTATTTTGGCCGTTAGGCATCGATATATTGAATGGGATGGCACATCATTGGATGTGAATAATCCTAAAACGTTGTTTGTAGAATCAAGAAATCTGATTATAGCCAGAAGGCTGATTGCAGATAGACAAAAAAGGGGAAAAAAAAAAAAATCTATTTTCTTTTAAATGCTATGCCGTCAGCCGATACATGTGTCGCGTGATCGAGCACGCGCACACGGCACCTCCGCATTACAGCAACCACACAAATAGTTATTAACCGTTTTTAAATATTCATATGCTACACTTCACTGTATCATGCGGCTGAATATGAATGACGATTCGCGTAGTATTGTCATTCTGCACATGTCAAATCGTTTGGCCCATGTTTAACCTCTAAAGCACAGCTCTACTTCTTATTTAATAATTATATGAAATAAATAAATTATCATCGACATCATTAACATCATACAATGTTCCAAGTTCCAATTAATATTGTGTTACACAAGACAACAAAAAAAGCTCAAAATTGAGAATTATTTGACTTAATTATTCTTCGGTATATAGGTATTTACGAGATTATTAATGATGTGAAAAAAAAATAAAGCTAGCTTCCTTATCAAACAGACTATTTTGTATCAAATTAAGAAATTTTATCAAAATAAAGGTCATGGAATCAGCTAAGTGGGCAATAAAGCGATAAACTTTATTGCTCTGTTTTTATGGTGAGAGATTAAACGTTTTAAGACGCTTTGTCCGTATCGCCGATAAGTTGAAGCGGAAAATGTATTGAACGTTTCACGAATAAATATCGGCAAACATTGCACTCGTGAATTGATTACGTAATCAGAGTTCCATGCAGGCTTGGTGACGTTATAATATGTAGTTGTAGTTTTTTTATTCTAAATTAATATAGGAAAAGAGCAATCATTGCTGAGCTGATCGTTCATATGCATGATAAAACACGTTAGCAAGCAAAGGACCATATTAAATACTTGTATTGAGTTTTGTTATCGCAATAGATGGAAAGGCATAACCTATTGTTTGATGGATAGGTTTAAGTAAAAATAAATAAACTTATATTGATCGGTTTTAAAGTGTGATTGGAGTGTCGAAAATTCGAATTTTCAAAATTCGTCGAAAAATGTTTGCCACGTTGCGGTGGGGAAAATCGTCATGAAGCAAGCAACGGCTAATTTACCATGAAACCAATGCGAACATTAATATTTAACATATTGTGCATACACACAGCCAGCAGCCCGTCGCGTGTGCGGCCGACAGCGGCAATTAGCCGGCGCCGTGCCCGCAGGGTTTCTCGCAATACGTTGAGCAGCCGCTACTCACACGGCTGACCATGAGTGTCAATGTAATTTAGACATGTCGGCCAATTTTTGATTACTTATCTGCTCGTGTTATACATATTTTCCTACTGACTGGTACTTCAGGGTAACATTGCGAGGGTTTTAAGCGAGCGAGAAGTTGAAATGTTTAATGATATTTTGTTGGCCGAATAAAGATGAGGAAATAAAGGAGAACCTGCTATATGGCCCATCAGGCTTCCACCCGTGACCCAGTTTATTTTGTGCAAAACAAAATACTATTTATAACTTTCTATTTAAAAGTACTTAGGTGAAGTTTTCCTTCACTAAAGGCACCGACTTTACTTATTGAATTCGGTCATCTATTGTCAGCAAACAGGTATCCCTGTTTCCTTATCAATTTAATAACTTTTAAAAAAATATCACGCGGCTGGTGACGCTGGCGGCGGGAGTGCGGGCAGTCGTAGCTCAGCGGATCGGTCGCTTCGACTCATTGGACGTTAATTAGAAGCCATTTTATTTTTGCTGTGTTGTGATTGCGGCGACTGAAGCGATTATTGTTGATAAACGTACTTCATTTTAGTTGCGATAGAAAATGGAGCACTGCGCTACTTTTATCGACAAAACAGTTTTGTGCCATAATACTTTAGCAAAATAATGCATTAAATTACCAATGTTTTCTTGGAATCAAACACACAGAACGTTTTCTCTACAAACCTAGCGCCTGTCTCGGAGGAGACTTGGATGTCTTAAGAGAATAAAATTCATTGACTATAAAAATGTTACGGACCCATCCATTTTGTTTTGTTTGTTACTAGAAGTCAAAAGTTTACAATGTAGAAACATTTTAAACTCTTTGGTGTTTGGCATTGTAAACTAAGTAGGTACTTTAAATTGAAAGCAATTAAATAAATAAATAATAAATAAATGCCTTGGACAAACACACTTGCCTAGCCCCAAACTAAGCTCGAAGCTTGTACTATGGAAGCTAAGGAACGGATAGACATACTTAAATAAGTTTATAAACATCCATGACTCGAGTACAAATGCCGATGTTCATCACACAAACATTTGCCCCTCGCGGGATTCTAACCCACGACCCTCGGTTTTGTAGCCGGGGTCTCTGACCACTAGACCAACGGGCCCGTCAAATTAATAGTTTGCTAGTTGCTTTGGTGTCAGATATAATCTGTGAAGTTAGTAGTGAATTAATTTAGGGAGTAGCGGGGAGCATACACGCAGCCTCTAAGTGGCTGTGTGTGGGTCCAGCAGCGCTTGTACCGCCGGCTCGCGAACTTGCCGACGAGACTTTAATGAAGATTTATTCAACGCATTTCACTTAAACAATTTGATTTTAATAAATTGTGCCTCTGCGTGCGATTTATGAGTAAATTCGGTGGTATGGCAGATGTGGTAAATTATTCTTGCAATGTTTGTTTGGGGTGGAGAGGCACGGTGTTACAAGTTCGAGTAATTGTGAGATAAACAGCATAGATTTAAATCTAACGATTAACTCACAATCAATCAATCATCATGAGAACAAGAGTGCGGACAATGGACATTTAGTTGCACTGCTATTATTAATACTATGAATCCATTATAGGTTCGTAAACAATTTTCCAGACTTTATTTGCTCTACCAGGAACGTATTTGAGCGAAAATTATCTTTAAATATTATATTTGTGTAAATAACTATAGCTAAGCGATAAAGAACTGATTCCCCGATTTGCTTTAAAACACAACCGAAAAATAACAGAAAAGTGACAATAACTTGTAACACAAAACGAAGCAAATCACCGGAACTTCCGTGTTGCGTGTTCTGGGTAAGCTGCCGTCAGGTCTATGAAGTTGGAAATATAATGCCCCAAAGATTTTGCTACCACTTTATTTACTAGTGCGGCAAAAGATCCTCATGCTAATGTATTATAAGGAGGGTAGAAGTTACCCCACTAAGTAGACCAGGCGGATGTGAAGTGTGTCAGGTTTGCAGACGCGAGCATATTTAAATCACCTCCGCCATCCAACCCGGCGGCGCGGCCTCGGGTGGCGCTGTCATCGGCAGCTCAGCAAATTTTTCATGCACACTTACCGCGCGATGAAAGTTTTACGATAGTGCGCCATGCAGCTACGGCGTAGGGCTGCCCAGCCCATACCCATTGCTCGGAAAATAAACCTTTATAGTTAGTGCTGACATTTGCAAAAAAAGAATCTAGGAGTACATTACGTTTTTATTTTAAAAGTATTGGTACGAGGTATCGTCAAATCATAAATAAATAACATCTAATAATCGTATTGACCCTTTTTTGAGAATAACTACAAAGGCTGTAGTAAGTCCGCAGTTCAGTTCTTCACTTTCAAGCTATCGGAAGATGCTGTTACTGTTTTTATCTTATTTGAGCTAATAAACGTTGGGAAGTTCGCTTATTATTACATAGTGAAGTGCTGACACCCCTGACCGGCGGAGTGTGAGTGAATTAGCCCGGGGTGGATACCGGCACTTCCGGGATCCGCGGATCCCGCGCCGCGGCTCCGGCGCCGCAGAAGGCCGAGCCAGGGGAGTACGCGGCACTACGTTCTTGCATCCAGAATGAATACATTGATCAAACCTTCAAGGACCTTTCTTCAGCAACTAAAAGAAAAAAAACAATAACAACAGTAATCTGAACGAACATCGACGGCAAGTATGTACATGATGAAAACTTCCATGCACGAGTACGAGTAGGTAACATGACGTGATAATGACTGGGCGCGATGCCGCCTCACGCGCACCTTATCAGACGCCATTACCGCCTAATGACCCGCCGCCGCGCGTGCGACTATAAGTATTTATTATAATGTGCCACTTGACTCGGAACACGCGTTTACTTTAGTATGGCACTATTATCAGTGAGCTTGGCAGAGATAAAGCTCTCTTTATCCTTCGTGACAGTGTAGCGGACCCTGGACTCTAAGGCAATGGCCGAGGATGCGACCGGGACAAACGCTAGGATGATGATGATGATCCTTCGTGACAATGAAGAAGATTTTTCACATTAATATATTTAAAAAATAAAGCCAACCGTACTAATTCAATCAAATTTGTGAAAAAAAAAATGCAAGTTGTCAGGAGACATATTAAGTAAGTTAGTAAGTTTAATGGGTCCTTATGGATTCCTTATTCATTTGAACAACCAGCTAGCACTTCCAAGAAGATCAAAATAAATTTTGATACCTTACATTATCCTACTTCCTACTACTATTATAAAGGCGAAAGTTTGTATGTGTGGATATATGGATGTATGGATGTATGGATGTTTGTTACTCTTTCACGTAAAAACTACTGAATGGATTTAAATGAAACTTTACCACAATATAAGGTGTAACAAAATATACTGCAAATATTTTAAGGGCGAATTGTTTAGTGGAAATGTAATAAATTTGTCTAGTAAAATTTTTTTGTTAATTCGCTAGTTTCCGAGAAAATCAACAAAATAAATTCAGTGAATAATTGGGAAAAGTACAAAATTTGTCATATGCAAGACAGCTGGTCGTGTCTTATCAGTGTAATACAATTACTACACTTGTCCTGCCCCAAAAGCAAAGAGGTGGCGAGGGGGCGAAGCTCACTGGACGAAAAGAGCAAATTGGCCAATGCAGAAAATGCAAAATTTGGTAGGATTAATTTTGACTTTTTAATATCTGATATTGATTACATTGCCACTAAAGAATTCACCCTTGAAATATTTGCAGTATATTTTGTTACACCCTATATAGCTTATACATCAGAATAACACATAGGATATTGGAAATCGAAATCCACGCGGACGCAGTCGCGGGCGGCCGCTAGTTTAATATGTACCAACAAATAAGGGGCTATTATGATAATACGAGTAATGCAGTTCCCCTTCATAAGAAGTACTGCCACCTTCCAGAAGATTATCTCTAGCAGGGATCGGATCTTACCTACTGTTAACTTCGAAACAAACATTATAATATATCACACAAAGGGAAAACGATGCGTAAAGTTTAATAAACTGAAACACTTTCGCCCACTTGACAATTTTCAATATCTGGTCTGAGAAAATTCCATAGAATTCGTAATGAGCCGGGCTGCAGCAATCGTCGCGTAATAACTATGAAAATTGCGACATCAATATTTGATACGCCTCGGGCGCCCGCTGCGCCGCTGGGGGGGCGGTTTACATTAAAGCCGGGTCAAGCATCATAAAGTCAACAGGTGTCATAAATACGGAAATTGCGTATTGGACAGGTGACTCAGAGTGGGATACTTTGAGAAAGTGCCCGATAATAATTGATCGAATTCTTGTATATTGTGTCCAGTGTGCTGCTTGAATTACATTAAGGCTCGTTGTGTTTTTTTTGTCCATTCAAAACCTGTGTGTTGTACGTAGAGTAGCATGTTTGCTCATATGAATGTGCTCCAGTAGAAGTTTTTAAAACTGAGCGTCTGTTAGTCATCGTACCAACAAAGGTTGGATAATTTACAAGCCAACCCAACATACGTAAAAATATACCTAGGTGTTGTCCGTACCACATAGTTAAAAGCCTTTAGTCTTTTTCAGCAGATCCTGTTTTATACATTAGAGTAAAAAGATCAAAGAAGAAAGACCTTCGCAATCCAAAGAGCGACCAAAGATAGCGCCGAAGTTTTTAGCAACACGTAGATGCAGCAAAGGATAGTTTCCAAGTTAGAGAGGACAGTAAATTGCGGAGGAGTGCACGCAGGCGGCAGACGGGGGGGGGGGGCGAGCAGCTGGACGGACGCCCAGCCGTGATAGCAGTGGGCAATACAATTAAAGTTGAGTTTGTCTTCGTATGCTCTTGCAGCGCGTTTCATCTGATTGTCTTTCCGGTTTTTTACAGACAAAACATAACTTTTTTTTAATTTATAATTAAACTAGCGGCCCGCCCCGGCTTCGCCCGTGGTACTTGTCCACTATTTATACATAAAAACCTTCCTCATGAGTTACTCTATCTATTAAAAAAACCGCATCAAAATCCGTTGCGTAGTTTTAAAGATTTAAGCGTTCATAGGGACAACATGACAGAAAAAGCGACTTTGTTTTATACTATGTAGTGAAGCAGGAAGTAGCCTAGTTTCCGAGTCGTGATAGTCAGACATTTATAATGATTAAATTAAAGTAAAAATAAATACATATGCTGATCGGAAGTACTTAAAATAGTAGCTGATCGGAAGTAATATTTATAAAATAGTAAGTAATAGTAAATATTCACAATTTTATATAACACTTACGACCACCGATAAGATAATAAATACCTGCCATTCTTGATTTGGTTTGGTTTGGTTTACATTCTGAATCCTATGTCTCCTCCATTGAATTTTTGTTTGTGATATCAACACTATACGTAGTAGTAATACCTCAATGGTCTCCTCCTTAGAAGTGAGTTAGTTTACACCAGCAGCGCAGCCGGCGAACCGCAATGAGGGGTAAACAAACCCGCTCAAAGCGGCGCTTTGTAAGAGGAGCCGCACATGCGGCGGCGGCGCCCGGTACAGGCGCGAGCACGCGTGATATTGCTGCGATAAATGATACCACGACAAATTGGTAGCGTTGTCTTTTCCATTCAAAAACATACTGACATGAAGTTTTTCATACATTTTAATAAATTCTGAATAAACTGAATAAATTGCATGATGAACAAAAAGCTCGGAAGTGGTATCTCGAAGCGCTCTGTTGAATCAGGTGTGGTGCCATTAGAATTCGTTTCGAGCGCAGTAATGAGGCGGACTAGTTGAATCAGCCGAGTGCGCGCGCCTGCAGCCGCAGCCTGCAGCTACGCCCAGAGCCAATCTTTACAATTGCATTTCAGAACCACTTTATTCTTTAACGGATTTACATTATTTTTATTTCCTGAGTGGAAAACGCTCTGTCGGAACTGATATAAAATCTTATTATATAAGTATTAGCTGCGATACTATTTTTAACTGACGCGATTTATACTGTGCTTTATTACATCTACGATTAGACTAGTCAAGATACATACAACACATAAATGCTTTTTAGCAATATATATAAATCACGCTACGTATTAAATGGAAAAGACTATATGTTTACAAGGCAGATATTTATTAATGCAAGCCGAATATCAACATAACTCGCAGTTGTTGAACGTGGCGCAATGTGTGGTCGCGGCCGCGCCTGGCCCCGCGAGCACGCGCGAGCCCGGGGCGAGTTGCAAGGGGCGCGCGACCGCGAGCGCCGTGCGGCTGCTGCACTCGCCGCTTGTTAGTTGTTTGTGCCGGGGCGCGCGCACAAAGGAGGCGGCTGCATTACGGCTTACAAACTACTTCTCACTAGTTCTCTTACATTTTCAGAACTGGCAAATTACCACAAAAAGTTTTCTCAAAATAGAAAAATATAATTTTGATAATGCATTTAACATGAGTATATGCCAACTGTTGTTATACATATTATACTTATAATTTCGCGATTGAAATAATTTCACCAAGTTAAAATATAGCGACAAAGTATTATTGCTTACAACATGAATTTCAAAAGTTAAGTCAAGGCTTAGTTGTTTCAAGCTAAGCCTCTGTCGCAGGTTGTTCGCAAAGAAGATAGTCTCGTAAAATAACCATAACCGCAATACTTTCAAGTTTATCGGTTGCACTTTAGCCGACTAAAGTTATAACAGTAAAGGGGTGGCTGTACGAGTTGCGCGCGATACGATCGTCCGACCGTAAGCCGCCGTAAACACAGCAGCGCAGCATTCCTGACTTAGAGCTCGTTTGTATGCGCAACTCTACACATTAAGCGACTTTTTAAGATATTAGTGAAGACGTAGCAAAGCACCGATCGCGTGGCAAAATGTTTCCTAAAGTGTTTTTATTTCGTCATCAGAAGCGTATACGTTAACAGAAGCGTTTATGTGGGATCAAGTTGTACAGTACAGGCCTTATACATTACTTTATTCTCTGCTCGTTAGTTTTATATTTTGATGATATATATGTTTATTATTTAGCCAACACTGTTTCCTAAAATACCGGTGTGTGCATTATTCACGAGCGTTTAACTGCTAAGGTAAGGGACGATCGGTGGACTGTCCATGTCCGCGCAGGTGTTAAGTTAACTTGATAATTATCTCAGTAAAGGAATAGTTGCATTGTTTATATACAACAGAAAATCATAAAAGAACAAAATAGCAGAATTAATAATCAACTTTTTATTTTCTTAATTGAAGAAGACCCTATTCGTATCTAGGTTAAAGATCCAGCTTCGATTTCCCTTCTCATCTCATGGTTTAATCCCGTAGCCAAAGCCGCCTTAATGGAATTAAGCTGAAATGAGCGCTGTAGAAAAGCTTTTTACTGTTTCTTTGCAATTCTTCGCAATATTTAATAAATTCGACACGTATGAGTACTGTTTAAGCAATGATCATGGATTGGACAAATCCAATGTTGAACGTCACTCTAATTCTAAAATTACGGACTTTGAAAATTAATATTTATAAGATCAGGAATTGATTGGCAACTTCTAATAAGTAATCATCAGCTATTTTATGGTTTGACGAAGTGCTCCATTTTGAAGAAACTTATTTCAAATGCAAAGAGCAATGTCCTTAATCAGTTCTAAGTGGAATGGCAGTATAAGTATGTAGTTGGGCGGGGCGGGGTCGTGTGAGCCGCAGCGACGCCGCCGCGACCAAAGTTGTAATTGGCTAGCGCGGTCCGGGCGGTCACCGCGGCCTGCTGCCATTACTGCTGCACTGCCGCGACGCGCCGCAAGCAACACCAGAACTCAACAGACCTAACGGTTTGGGATGTCACAACGTCAAAGCCAAAGTACCTATGTCTTTTCGTTCTAATATTAATTTAATACATAACTAGCGGCCGCTCGCGATTCTGTTAGTTCCAGAGATAGCGCTTTCAAACAAACAAACTCTGCTGCTTTATTATATTAGAATAGATTTTCAACATTCCGAACCCAATCTTCTTCTATGTTAATGATTTTATCTTTAGCAAGTTATTTCCAAGACTGATTAGGAGATTCTAACAAAAGAGAACACATTGCTGTGGGTAATTGGTATTGTAAAATAATCCTACTACTATTATAAAGGCGAAAGTTTGTATGTATGGATGTATGGATGTTTGTTACTCATTCACGTAAAACTACTGAATGGATTTGAATGAAACTTTACCACAATATAGCTTATACATCAGAATAACACATAGGATATTGGAAATCGAAATCCACGCGGACGGAGTCGCGGGCGGCCGCTAGTATTAAAATATTTTAAACATAAACAATATCACGCAAACATCAAAAATACAAAATGTACTTCTACATGCGCTAGCTAAGCTTTTATTTCAGATTTGATCTGTAATGTAGGTTGTAAGGTAGGATTTTCACAAAAAAACATTGATAAATCGCGTTTCCTGGAACATTGGTAGCCCTGGCTCACGGAGCTATTATGACGTTTCACAATAGGGGTACCACGAGGAATTCAATTTCCTCGTGGTACCCCCAGGGGGACAAAATAGGGGTACCACGAGGAAACAGCCGGTGCGACGCGTCCGGCACCGCGCCTCCGCCGCGCCGGCGCAGCCTCTTGACCCGCTGGGCCTTATTAACATTTACACTTACCACTGCACAGGGAACAAATCGTGCCAGATGAATTTAAAATGTAATATACATTTAGTTCAATTGAACTGTCGCCGCTTTCCGCATTATAGCTGCTGCACTCCCTGCGCCGGCAATCCCGCGGCCAGTAAGTGAATCCGGTGTAATTAGCCCGGGCGCGAGCGTCGTCCCCCCGCAGGCGACCGCCGCCACGCAGTCAATCTAACTTTCTTAACATTTGATGTGAACATTCCGACAGCGACTTATTCAATTTCAACTCTAGATCTTTCCTGACTCTCTAATTGGCTCGGAATTGTAAGTCTCCAGGCTTTATGTTCTAGTATTTTCTTCGAAATAAGTGTAGTTCAAGAATATAATGCGGGTTGTGTTGGTGGTATTTTCGGTTAATCAGTTAGTTTATATTTCTGTTTTTTACCTGTCTGTTGCATACAAGAGTTGAATAAAGTAAAGGTCTAGTGCGTAGCCAAAGACGACTGAAGCCAGCAAGATTGTCGTTGTGACGCTAAGACAAACCGTGAACTTTTACGAGGGATAATAATAGAGAACATAACACGCGGCAGCAGCTTTGCGGATGTTTTATGCATAATACTGCTGTCTGCGGGTACATAGAGCTCAGAGACTGGCTGGGACAGTGTTGTGGATCATACAAGCAAATATCATTTTATGTGGTCGAATGTTTTAGGAACCATCGTTCCTAAAACAGAAAGACGACTATGTATAATCCTACTTACTATTATAAAGGCGAAAGTTTGTAAGTATGGATGTATGGATGTTTGTTACTCTTTCACGTAAAAACTACTGAATGGATTTGAATGAAACTTTACCACAATATAGCTTATACATTAAAATAACACATAGGCTATACCCTTTAAGGCTTTAGGCTATAGTACATACCTATGTATGTGGAAACCGAAAACCACGCGGACGGAGTCGCGGGCGGCCGCTAGTGTTACCATAACATTTCAACATGCTGGAGAGCGGGATTACCGTTTGAAAAATATTCCGTGGTATAATGATTCCCCGGGATGTAGGTTAATTGACAGACCTTTCGTCTCCGCTGGGCGGCGCACCGGTGACGGATGCGGTTTGGTTCATTTTCGTAACTGATCTTTTGTAACCAGCTACGAACACGGAATTTTTTTCTTACTTTCGTAAACGGCTACGAAAACGGAAATAAATTGTCGTTTTCGTAGCCAAGTTTCGTAACCAGCTACGAAAGGAGACTTTTTTTTCCATTTTCAACCCTGGTTATCAATAAGGAATATTTTGTCCATTTTCGTAGCTGTGTCTCGTAACCAGTTAATAAAAAAAAAACAAATTTCCAAAAATTAATAAAATTAACTTTGTTTTTTTTGAATAAGTTTAATTATGTTTTTTGTTTATTCACCGTAAGATGAATTTTGGGTTTTTGTTTATTTACAATTAGGTTATTTTTTTGGGTCTTTAGGCGTTTCGCACCGCAAGCGGTTCGAACCGCGGTGTGAATCGCCCAAGAGCCTCTTTTGAATGGGTCTTTTCGCACCACGGTGCGAATAGCCCAAAATCATTTTTGAATGGGTCGATTCGAACCGCAATGACTAAAGCAGTTTTCTTTTAAATGAGTGAATTCTGACAAATTTATTGAATTTTAATCACACATTTCATAAAGTACAGCCGAGCACAAAAAAACAGGCCAATCGAAATAATTTTATTACCACGTGAACATCTATTAAATACGCCCACATTCCAAAATTTTGACCCTTTGTTCAAAGTGGACTTACCGGTTAAGTGCACAATAGACTAACTGGAAACAAAAGCTTCCAATCAGAAGCACCCTTGCACTTGCTTCTGATGATATCGAAAACATATTTCGATTAATATAGATGATAAACATAGTTTTAAGTTGAAAATATCGATCAAACTGTGATTTTAAACCATAACCTATTGTTTTATCAATAATACAACTGTCGGCTATTGATTAGAAAAATTAAGAGTTTAGTTTACAAGTTTTTCACTGTTTTTTTCTTGTAAATTTTCATGATTACCTAGTTTTTAGTATTCTTTTACTCGTATGCCATGTCTAAATTTAAAACTGTTGAATTTTTTTTTCATTATAATCTTTTTTTAACAATCCACTTTTCTTCTGCTCTGTACTTACACAAATCACTTTTATCAAATCTTTTTTATGCGTGTTTAAATCGGACTTACAGGAGCATTGTACCGTGGTTCGAACCGACCCATTTCAAAAGAAACCTTGAGCGATTCACACCGCGGTTCGAACCGTGGTTCGAACCGACCCATTCATAAGGGGCTCTTGGGCGATTCGCACCGCGGTTCGAATCTCTTGCGGTGCGAAACGCCTAAAGACCCATTTTTTTGCAATAACTTTTTTTTAGTTGTTTGTTTATTTACAATAAAGTTAATTTTATTAATTTTTGGAAATTTGTTTTTTTTTACTAACTGGTTACGAGACACAGCTACGAAAATGGACAAAATATTCCTTATTGATAACCAGGGTTGAAAATGGAAAAAAAAGTCTCCTTTCGTAGCTGGTTACGAAACTTGGCTACGAAAACGACAATTTATTTCCGTTTTCGTAGCCGGTTACGAAAGTAAGAAAAAAATTCTGTGTTCGTAGCTGGTTACGAAAGATCAGTTACGAAAATGAACCAAAGGACGGATGCTCGTCTGACCTAATGTAGCCACAATTTGTGGCCCCTGTCTGTCTCTGCGAGTGGGACTTTTGTTACGGCATTTTGTAATTAATAAATCATGTTCACAACATATACTTAAACAATATAAAATATTTGCTTTAGAAAGGCAGTTACTCATATCATCAGCTATTTATTATTATCTACAACAACTGTGTAAGAATACATAACTTATCAATGACTGATTAATTTGACTCGGTAATTGAACGGACAACTTCTCATTCCATTTCCGCAAGCAGGTTTCTAATAGATATATTTGACTGTGATAAAACCATTGTTAATATCGGCTGCTCGGTCCGTATGTGTTTCGTAATGTAAGTATTTAAGTCGCCGCCTGGAGCAGTCCGCACTCCGCGCGCTGCACACTGCCACACACTCCGCACACTGCGCGCCAGTTGTTATTGCCGCCGTAAACGAACTCCGTGTCTCAGTCTACGTATTTACTGAGGGGCTCTTGGAAAGACAATAAAAAACTGACAGTTGGAACGTGCACAAATATATATGTATTAAAACTAGGTGAAGGATTTTTCATGTGATTGCAATATATGTATAAACAAAAAATAAAAGCATTAAGTACTTACATAAAACTCAAGTAGGTAGTTTTTTTTATTCAAAGCATGGATGAACTGCTAAAACTAGCGGTAAATCGTGAATATTAAGGGATGCATTTCACTGCCAGCAATCTTGAAAAAAGTGATGACAGCTCGTAATTGTATCTGAAACCCGTACCTACCCGTGGATTTCGGTTTCGCACACATATTGTTATATTACAGCTTAAAGACTTCCTCGAATAATGGTCTATCCATTACAATTTTTTTTTCAATACGAACCAGGAGTTCCTGAGATTAGCATGTTCAAACAAACAAACTCTTAAGCTTTAATATATTAGTGACTAGCGGCCGCCCGCGACTCCGTCCGCGTGGATTTCTATTTCGAATAGCCTAAAGCAGGGCTGTCCAAACCATGGCCCGCGGGCCGCATGCGGCCCGCGGCTTGTTTGATTGCGGCCCGTAGAACCTTTTTTAACTTACTTCAAAAAAAGTCCGGTTTCCAAAATTAACAAGCAAATTATTTTTCTCGCATCGAAATCGAATGTTTTGGGTATGTTCGATTACGTTGCTCACATCACTATTCACTCGAGAATTCGGGGAAGTTCATTGGGCATTTGTTTGTCACTAGTCATTCAACGCGACGAAAGTCTTGATTACGCAAGGTTACTCTCAGGTTGACTTTAACATAATTTTTAAGTTTGTTCGCTTTGTGTTTGCGTATAAAAAACTTTTAACCTCATCATGTCTACAAAGAAGAGGAAGTTAAGTGAAGAAAAACGTTCATTCAATGAGAAATGGGAGTTAGACTACTTTATTTCCAACAATAACAATAAAATTCAGTGTTTGATTTGTATGCAAGTTTTATCTGTAAGTAAAGAATATAATGTTAAGCGACACTATAATTCTTTACATGAAGAAAAGTATAAAAAAACATGTCGGTGAAGCAAGAAAAGTTATGGTGGCTATGGTGTTTTCAAAAGTAAGTACTGAAAATGAACAAAGCTTGGCTGCTTCATTGAAGTTTCATTACAATTAGCCAGAGCTAAAAAACCATTTAGTGAATTTTTTAAACTCCTCGTTGAACGTTTCCCGAATCTGACGAATTTCGAACAATAAATGGGCTCTATGATGGGCACCTATGTACCTACCTTTGTGAAAGTGCATATTCGACAATGAAGTTTATTAAGTACAGGTCTTCATTGACAGATACTTCACTTAAGCATGCACTGCGCCTAGCTACTACTAATATTAATGTTGATATTGACAGAATTGTAAAAGACAAATTAACAAAACAGTAGGTTATCTACCAACTATATAAAATAACAAATCATTATAAACTGTTTTTTATTTTTACAAATATTTTGCGGCCCACCAATGTATTTAGTATTTTTTATTGGCCCTTGGTCCCATCTAGTTTGGACACCCCTGGCCTAAAGCCTTCCTCGTGAAATGGACTATCCAACACAAAACATCAACATATTGAACTCTCAAAAGGCAAAATTGCTGCGGAACTTCTCTTTGACGATAGTTATACGTCGTAATGCTGGTCTCTTGAGTAAACCGTACACGGAATAAATGACTAGCCGTGCTGCGCGGCCGCGAGCGCGAGTATCATGTCGGAGCGCCGCGTCAACGCCCGCCGAGATTTATGGGTTCTCTTTTATGACACTACGAGGAAACCGGCATCGCTTATACAATCCCTGCAAAACGATTTCTTAACTTCTATAAATTGTAAGGTAAAGGGAATAGCGAAACTCATTAGGATTTTTAACAAAACGTTGATACTCGTGCTACACACGCGGGCCCCGCCGCCGTGCGCTGTGAGATGCGCGCGCCCGCCCATGTCATTAATGGACATATTATTTATAACTTAATGTTTCAATATGAATATTGCTTCGCTAATTGATCTGTTTCGATATAATTAGTAAGACAGCTCGTTATCACTTCTGATATCATTTGTAGCAACTCAAGTGAATTGCTATACATCTTGTCACGAAAAAAATAAGTAAATCATCATTTACAAACTTGCCCCAAAAATATTATGAGCTTGCTATCCCTGGCTTCGTGCTTTCAGTGTTAGGGGGCAGAGTTCAATGCTTGTTACAAAAGTCGAGGTGAATACGTATACTAGACCAAGTTACTTTGTATAGGTACTTAACATTGATTTTAATACTACTTGTAGGAAAATTGCGCTGCCGCCAGCTACATGTGAGTCCTACATCGGCAAAAACGCACAAAGCGCTAAACAAACTTCAATTTCAACAAAACAAACCAACCTCAATGAAACTTTAATTATTATCTTAAAGAAAATGTCCCACTTAATCAAAATGAAAGTTCACTTATAGCACGTAACAGTAGTTAAATAAAAACTTAACTTCAGTAAATAGTTCTTGTTTACGAAATAGTTTCTGGAGCGCGAGTTTTGATAACATAACATAAAGTGCGGTGAAGTTTTGAAAACACTGAAATATTTTTAGGACTTGTTTTTATTTACTTGGATATAAATAAAACTATGTAAATAATGCTTTTGTTTCGGCTTTCAATAAATTTTGCGAAACGTGTATTATGAGAGCAAAATTAAATTGAGTCCAGACTGTAAAAAAAATAGTAAAGGTATCGAACTAAATCGAGTTTTTATTTTAAGTAACCGGCATCTTAGTTGTTGGCGAATTAACCGTAATATAAATAAAGGATGGGTCAGTTAGTTTTTGCGCAGTTAACGACGACAAAGGCGCTGTAATTACGCGCTGTCGTCCGCAAAAATTAATTAAAAGACAAAACAAGACATAATTACGCACTCGCAGCCTGCGAATTAGCCTTTATTAGCGACGCACTGCCCTGGCAATTAATTTAAATTCTGACTTTCACTCTCAAATCGAGAGCTTAATTAATTTACAAAGCGCTGAAGAGACTTGTTTGGAGACGAAATGATATTAATAGGATTGGGGAACTTCTGCTATTAGCAGAATGAGTACCATCGAAGGTAAACCTTGGATTAGTCCGCACACATACAAACAGATTTGATCAATTCACATAATAATATCAGAAGCACTTTATGTCATGTGTTTGGATTCAAATAATAAAGCGAGTTCATCATAACGAACAGTGATGATGGTATGATATCGAGGTAACTAAAATAAATAATCAGGCATTTTTTACATTGAAATAAGAATTGGACATTAATTAATAAACAAGTAAAGTTATCGTATTTTCGTATTAAACATTTATTTATTGCGAAAATGAAGGCTATAATAGATTCGGACGAAGGCGGGTGCGGGGATGAACAATGTGTGTCGAAGCATGGGCCATTATGCGGGTTCGACGGCGGCGGCGGCGGCGGGGCGGCTGCAGCGCCGTCATACATCACTGTCGCGCGTCACCCAACTTTAATTTGGTATTATTCGACCTAGTCACCGCTAGGTACGACGCGCGCCGCAAATGTGAAACCTTATAAATGTTTTCCTTCCATCGCTGGGACGGCAAATGTTACACTGAAAATGGGTCTCATACAAGCCCCGGAGCGCCGCGTCTACTGGCCTCGCGCACGGGCTGGGTTTGGGAGATCATTATTTAGATATATTGTTTAAATCAGATTTTTCTGCCAGCTTACAAACACTTTCTCTGAACATCAACATTTAAATCCCACAATAGCCTTAAAAAACGAATGATGTCAAGAACAAGTTCTGTAATATTCGTAGTAAAGAAGCTTCCATTTCAAACAAAATCTGTTACCTATTAAGTTGCAATGCAACGCAATGAAACGTGTATGCTCTGTGACAGTGAAATATGTTGTGTATTGCAATACGAGTCTCAAAAATACGACAAACTGTGAGCCCCAACAATTCAAACATTCCTGCCGCTGCGCCCGTTAGCCTCCATGATTTAGGGCCGGAATATTAAGTGGTATTCCAAACGAGCTTGTATAATTTGGAATATTTCGCGAACGCTTAAAAGTATTGTGTTTCATTTGCAGCAGCGGCGCTGGCGCGGCGCCTGTTTTAAACGGATCCGGCGCGTATTAAGGTGAATATTTCTTTATTGGGCGCTGGTCGCTGGCGGCGCGAGCTGCGGCGCTGGCCGGCCTCCAGCAGCGAGCCAGCTAAGCTTAAATAAATTTACTCGCAGCTCGAGCGCGCCAGAACTAGCGGAGCAAGGGTCCGAGGCGCGAACGAGGCCACTTGGGCAAATAATCCAAGCCTGAATTTGGCACCGAAAATGTCCTGGAAAAGCAAGAAAAGAATCAACGCCAAAAAATTAGCTTTCGCAATATAAATTGAAATTAACAGAACACGGCATAAGAACGTGTATTGCGGCTATTAGGTCACTAATGCAAGCAAAAATCTCTAGTATTCCTTACCCGGATTCCATACGCATATTACTCGTAAACCGTACATAGCTGTCTGCAAGTATATGCTTATTAAAGCAAGCGTGGCAAATTAACAGTAAAACCAAATTAACAATTTTTTGTTTATTTTATTTGAGCATTTTTAAATGCTAGGTATTATTATACCTTTTAACTATATTTTTTAAAATTAGAAGCAAAGGAAAATTCATCAGATCTCGTGGCTCAGGCGGGAATCGAACCCAGCGCCTCTTGCAATCCGGGCAAGCGCTCTGACCACTAAGCTACCGAGACCGTTAGTAGACCTGACGAATTTCTCCTTGTTATTTTGCTTAACGCTAAGAATGCGTTATCTCTTCAATGTTATAGTAAGTACCAACTACAACACTCGTTTGAAACGCTATTTGCAGGCGTTTTCTAACGAAAGAAGAGATTTTTCTTGTAACTTTTTGTATATTTTATTTTAGCATTTTTAAATGCTAGGTATTATTATACCTTTTAATGTCCGACGAAAGAGTAGCGAAACGCATCTTTTTTGGAGAGCTTGAGGAGGGCAAGCGAAAAAGGGGTGGCCAACTCCTCAGATATAAAGATGTTTTAAAACGCCATTTAAAGAAATGTAATATCAAGCCCTCCGAATGGCAAGACTTGGCAGCACAGCGTCCTGAATGGCGCGGGTATGTACGAAGACAAGTGCGCATTTTTGAGGAGCAGCGTAAAGTTGACCTCGACGTCAGGCGAGATGACATAAAAGCCCGACAACCCGCGTCCATTCTATATAATTACGTTGAAGGTAAACTCACGTGCGCTCTTTGCGATCGGGTGTTTACCAATAAGATTGGCTACTCTAGCCATCTTCGGGCGCACCAGCGCCGTAACAATTAGGAGTCGAAGCAGTCGCCATGACCGAAATCGGTCGGACTTCATCATCATCATCATATTTTGAAAATTAGAAACAAAGAAAAATTCATCAGATCTCGTGGCTCAGGCGGGAATCGAACCCAGCGCCTCTTACAATCCGGGCAAGCGCTCTGACCACTAAGCTACCGAGACCGTTAGTAGACCTGACGAATTTCTCCTTGTTATTTTGCTTAACGCTAAGAATGCGCTATCTCTTCAATGTTATAGTAAGTACCTACTACAACACTCGTTTGAAACGCTATTTGCAGGCGTTTTCTAACGAAAGAAGAGATTTTTCTTGTACTTACTATAACATTGAAGAGATAACGCATTCTTAGCGTTAAGCAAAATAACAAGGAGAAATTCGTCAGGTCTACTAACGGTCTCGGTAGCTTAGTGGTCAGAGCGCTTGCCCGGATTGCAAGAGGCGCTGGGTTCGATTCCCGCCTGACAAGAGATCTGATGAATTTTTCTTTGTTTCTAATTTTAAAAACCAAATTAACAAGTTAATTTTGTCATAAGCGGACACACTCACTGATAGTGTACATATTTGTTAGCGGTTGATATTAATCGACCGTGCCAGCCCTGTGCGCCTATTACCGTTTTCTGGAAGTGGCCGCGCCAATGACCCGGAAACTAGTCGACTGCAGGGAGCGCTCACTGCTTCACTTACAAAACTTAATCTACTACTGTTATTGCTTTTAGATACTGTTGGTTTACACCACGCGTGGCCGAAAAAATATAAAGTTCGGGTACTGTTTGCCTGCTTATTTTATTAAATGATAGGTACGAATGCGAAAAAAATATTGTTCGAATAAAGAACTAGGTAGTTTTTCATTGAAAATAATAATAATACGAAGTAGTTGAGCCTGTATTTGTTATTTACATAATTTGTTCGCTACAATAGCGGTATCCGGCGGGTATTAACTCGGTCGTTTAGTGAATGTCGCGTGCAGCGGCGCGGCGGAAGACATCATTTAAATCGTATTAGCGCTGGGAGCGAGCAGCTGCGCGGCGCACGCGACGCGACGCCGCTCCAGCCCGCCCTGCCGCACTACCGCCCTGCCGCCCTGCCGCCCTGCCGCCCTGCCGCCCTACTGCCCTACCGCCCTAACGCCCTGCCGCCCTGATGCTCTGCTGCCCTGCACGCCCTGCCCGTCCTGCCCGCCAGCCCGCGTCTAAGGCGGAAAGGTGCAAGTATCACAGGATCGACCGAGACAATTGGTGGAGCGAGATAGTGGATCATAATGGACTTAGACTATAA
Source organism: Nomophila noctuella (assembly GCA_958496325.1). NCBI lineage: Eukaryota > Metazoa > Arthropoda > Insecta > Lepidoptera > Crambidae > Nomophila > Nomophila noctuella. The sequence continues at coordinate 96,610 of OY292489.1, forward strand.
AGAAAACTATGACACTATGTATCTCATCTTTACTTCGGCTGCGTTTCCTGTGTTTTGCAAACGTTTGTACGGGCAATGTTTATAAGAACTTACATACCATTTATTTATAATCCGAATTGAAAATAAGTCAGCTTTTGAGTGTAATTAAGCAAAATCACCAATTACCAGCTCATCAACATAGTAGTATAATTATAAATTCTCAAATGTTATCTTTTACAAAATGCGAGGCGAGCGCGGGCGAGTGAAGACGCGGCCGCAACAACCGGCGTCTGTGCGGCGTACGTGCTCAAGCCGGCGCAGATTTCCTGCCATTACGCATTAAGAGCTGTCCGCTTGGGTGGACCACAAATTGGAAAACCTCCAAAACTGTTTACGTTATCGTTTAATTTTTATTAAAGCTGCCTCGTCATTTATAAAGTTACTAAACCACTATGCGAAAATTCGGATCTAAGAGGAAACACACAAACCGAAGTGCTTTTTTCCGTCGGACATTATCATTGGGAAATTGACTGCATTCACGCACAATTACGTGCATGCATTGCATTTAATATATAAGAAATTATGAAATATCGGTTTGCCACAATGCTCTCTGCATCCTATTGCTCATAATATCATAATTCCCTAATTAAATCAAGAAAATAGTAATGAGACAACTTAAGCCAAATCGACGTGTAATTAAGTTGTTGATAGTCCTTTTTTAGTGTTCGACTGGCCTGCTACCAATCCCACACTACATATGTATGTCAAACTATAAGTTCAGGCATGTAGGAGGCGTGCTAGTTCAGTTGTTCATTATAACAATGTTCTCTATGTTCGTCGGTCGCCTGGCCGTCATTCAGCCAGGGCTGCGGAGTCGCAGGGCGCAATTACTATTCAATTTGCGTGTCGAGTCCCCGGGCGGCGCTGCGGGCCGCGCTATTGTGCCGCTGCACCGCGGAGGCAGCACTTATGCAACGGAGGTCATCGCCCACAACACGGCTCGTGCAAGGATTGAAGTGCAAATTACCCGGTCATCTGCCTCGCTTGGATATTTAGCTCAAAAGGTTGAATGCTAGCGTTGTTCGACACATTCGGAGTGTTGTTCTTCGTAACATTGCTGAGTGCTAAGTAGGAACGATTTGTTTATCAAACAAACGTTTTACAAATGCTAGGTTTGAGGTCCATAATTTTGAAAAATACGTTTGACCAATCAATCATTCAATCAATCAATCAAAATATACTTTATTCAAATAGGCCTCATAAAAGCACTTATGAATCGTCAATAATAATAAAAAACAACAAATTGAATCTACCACCGACTTCGGAATGCAGTCATCTACCGAGAAGAAGCGGCAAGAAACTCGTACTCGTCGAAAAGACCGTAACCACTGCACAATTTATTCATAAAATTCAGTTTTAAAAGAAGATGTTTGACCGACAGTCTCTTCCAGGGATTAGCTACTATATTTATTTGACATTAATGTTCGAGGTAGCATTACTAAAAAAAATACTAGAGAAAAATACAATTTATGTATGCAGGAAAAAAATAATCTACTACTGTGTGTGCTTTTATAAGCTTAAATGTATTGAGAATTGAGACTATCCTGGAATATCCAAATAATATAGATCGTCTATTTGCTTTTGGTTATGATAAATGTGCTACAACCGTAGGTAGAAACTTTGGGGCTTGTTTAATCCTGGCTCATTTAATCCCCGGTCCATTGGAAATCGAATTTAATCTGTATTTCGAATAGTATTCAATGGCTCGCCCGATTCGTAAATTATGAATTGAAATTGAATAGTGATAATTTGTATGATAATGTAATGATGTGGCGCGCGGGAGAGTAATAAAAGACTGTTGCGTTTAGATGTCCGGATTATAATGAATAATAAATGCTTACAATTAACGCTTATATACTAACTTACACCTAGCTAGTATGGGTGAGGTGACGCACACACTACACCTCCCCCGTTTTTTTTTTTAGAAAAAAAAAATCATTTTTTATTTTCTAAATAAAATTCACAAATTATTATTTCGGGTTACAAAAAAAATCAACAAAACACCAGAATTGAATTTCATAATTAACACATATTTAAAACTAGACTAAACGAATAATTCAAGTTACCAACACAGTATTTGAAAACACAAATCAATTAAAAGAAAAGACCATTGTAAAATTACAATTTAAAAATATTTTGTAAACATTGTAAACAGTTTTTTTTTATTATTCACCATAATGAGCATATCACTTTAAAAATCAATAAATGGATAATAATATCAAAGTAGGTAGGTATGCCAATAAAAATGCTTATACATTATCCAATTAGGAATTGTTAATTAAAAAAAATAATCAAGATTTTTCATCATCACTCTAAAAGTAATTACAATTAATATTTTTATTTTTCTTCAATATCTTAAAATTCTCAACAAATTATTAATGAGTTTCACTTTTATATGATAACTATACTATACTTTATATGATAAAAACATTAATGATTCCAAGCAGCAATATAAAAATGGTACTTACTCTTAATCCCTTTGTGGGTTCATATTATTCTTATAAGGCAGCCTACCTTTTTTCTTCATTTTCATCATTATATTTATTTTATAATAACTCCCTATTTATTTATCCCTTTATTACAGGTGGCTTGCCTTTTCATTATAATATCATCATTTATTTTATTAATTAGGTACAGTAATTTATTTTTGTATAATTCATAGGGCCGTGTTTTGACACTTGATCCAATCATTTTCACAGAGAGAGCTCGTCTACACCATGATCAAATGAGGATCTTACCCTAACTGTACCTAGTACCATTTTTAAATTGTTCCACTTACACTAGCTTTCAAAACCAAACCAACTATGATCCAAAATTTCAACCAAAATGAATCCTCCAGTACAAATATAATATTAGTTCCTTTCTTGGGTGATCAATCCAAGTGGCTGCCAAAATATCTTTACTGAAGTATTCCCAATAAAATTCCTTTCATCTAAAAAATAACATTCCTTAAAAGAAGATAACAATCTAACTATTTGAAGATACTCGTATTAATTTTCCGAGGTTTTCTTCTACAAAATAAACAAATCATTAAAAAAAATTGTCACAAATACAACTGAACAATGAATGAGTTAGTTAATGATAATTTTAGACCTTTTAAAAAAGTGGTTAACATTGGCATACCTTTTAGCATAGACAACGAATTTTAATATCATAGAATCATAGCTGTAATTATCTAACTCGCATAGCAGCTGACTAATATGTGATCGGATAGCTAGCACTCGTATTTCGATCCGAGTTACTCTGAAGCAAATTTTTGCTGATGCATGCCTCGTGTGTGGTACGATGAGGCAATGCGATCAGTTTCCTAATTTGATGCTTGCACCAAATGAATAATGGATTGTTATGTTATTCTGAACCTAATTTTTACATATTTATAACTAAATAATAATTATGCACTAATTTGGAACGTAAAATTCGTCCAGTATAAAATTTCAAATGAAAAAGGACACAGACAATTTAAAATGCTAGAATAGGTTATCTTTACATATACTGCGTGTTGGTAACATAATATTATAACAGGAAAATATAACTATGATTTAAAACTACGAATATATAAATGGCAGAACTAACTACATAAAACCAAACTTTAACTATATAAGGCCTATATTGCCCCTTTTTTTTTCTCCAACTGCTCGGTATTCACCCGGCAGCAACACCATCGGGCACCATCTGCGCCCGGCTGCCAGCAGGCTCCATCCTCCATCTGGCAGCACCACATCTGATCTCCCGGCAGCCATCATCAACGCCTTCCTTCATATATGTACTTCACCAATATTTAGTTCGTTTATCGCGTATTCACTTGAGTAGTTAAGTTCTGTTTTTTGTGACTGTCACTTTTTCACGCACAAATTAATTATTCAATTATTTATTTGTGCACAGCACTGCCCCGAAGGCAGCACTGGCAGGGTCGCCATGTAATGATGTGGCGCGCGGGAGAGTAATAAAAGACTGTTGCGTTTAGATGTCCGGATTATAATGAATAATAAATGCTTACAATTAACGCTTATATACTAACTTACACCTAGCTAGTATGGGTGAGGTGACGCACACACTACAATAATCCCGGATGTCTCCGAGGGTCAGCGGAGGATCGATCCGCTCCTGCCGCTGCTCGCGCTCGGCCGAGCAAGGGTACCTACTCCGTGGTTAACAGTTGATCCTGCGTAGGAAATATAACGGAGCCGATATTAAAAAAAATATTTGTGTTCCTCGCGGCCAAAACTTTTCTCCAATACACACAACGAAGGTTTTCTTGCAAGTTATAAATTAAACAAATACTTACTTAACATTGCCCTGTTTGTATACGTTATCAAGTTTGGTCGATTGAAGACTATTAAGTATCTCACTGTCATTTCAAAGCGCTCGAACCTTTTTAATGGCTAAATTCTATGTATATTGAATATTCCCATGGACAGAGACATAAACAAACAAATTAGGCGAAACTTACAAACACACTTTCACATGTCTGTATAGCATTAGGAAGGGTTTAGAGCGACGCGCCCGAGCCCCCACTCGCATTTACTGTACGATGACATGCATTTGCTCCGAGCGGAAATACAACACATGAAGTCCCAGTATTTCATTGAGTAATCTCCCCGAGGCTCACGCCCGCCGCGCGAACGCCTGAATAATGCAATTGTTTTAGATTGTGTGCAAATTACTGTCGCACACAGCCGTGCCAAACACACACCCACACACACACACACTCACAGCGCGACGACGTCAAACAAAGCTTTGCTTTGGATTTGGTCAAAATGTGTTTGTTGACAGTGGACAGCAAATTGACAATTAAGTATTAGGGTGAGATTCCACCAACAAAGATGTGTGCTGTGTGCTGTGTCGTAAGTAGCCACTAAGATTTCAAGGGATCTCAGACCGTACAAGATCATGCCTACTTACCTTACTTCTCGACCCATGTGCTGCTCCGCCACTCGACCGACCAGTAGCAAACACTAACGTTCTCCTACCAGGTTGAATTTCACTGGTTCTCAAATCACAAGCTTACACATCAAACACACACGACATTATTGCACACTCGCGACGTCACGCTCTGTCGAATGATAAGTTCACAAAATAAAGTGGCGTGATTAGCATGCCTCAATTTATTTTTTACGCAGAATAACATGAACTTAACGTTAATTAATGTGAAACAATATCTCAATTTCAAACATTTTTTTTTTTACTTCGTCACCTAATAGCGCTGATTTTGACATAATGGCCAACTAGAACAAAACGAAAATAAATAATGCGCAGTATATAGCTGAACGCGTCTACTGAAGAAAACTAAATTAAAAATATGTATTGGCCTACATGTAATATTTATATAGTCCAGGTACAAAAATCGGCCAAGTGCGAGTCGGACTCGCGCACTGAGGGTTCCGTACAAATTCTATTTTTGACGTATTAAAAAAACTACTCGCTAGATTTCGTTCAAACAAATTTTCATTGGTAGTTTTTATGGTAATGTACATGATGTATTTTTCTTAGTTTTATCATCCTCTTATTTTAGAAGTGAGAGGGGGGGGGGGGTGACACACATTTTCCCACTTTGGAAGGGTGTCTCACGCAAAGAATTCACTTTAGAAAAAAAGTAATTTAGAAACCTCAATATCATTTTTGAAGACCTATCCATAGATAGCCCACACGTATATGTTCAATGAAAAAAAAATTCTCGGATTAGTTATGACTATGGGGACCTCCACTTTTTTTTTCTATTTTATTTGAAAACCTTGTCGCGGTTCACAGAATACATCTTCTCACCAAGTTTCAACAGAATAGTACTTATAGTTTCGGAAAAAAGTGGCTGTGGCAGACTGGCGGACAGACAGACCGACAAACAGACACGACGAATCTATAAGGGTTCCGTTTTTTGCCATTTGGCTTCGGAACCCTGGAGACCAGTTTCTGGTGAGTTTACCCTATAACGGCAAAAAAAAGTTATTTCATTCCTAAATAAACATAAGTGTGAACGTGGTTTTAATTACGTCAGTATGGCTTGTAAAAATAACCGGCTGGTGTCGCGACGTGTGTGGCGCCACAGCTCAAGTTTAAACATTCATTATTGCCCGCTCCTTGCGCCGGCCGGGCACGAGATGCAAAGGCTATTTCCTCGCTCAAAGGAACCGAAGCCATTCACTGAGGAAATGCGGCCAACGTCCTGTGTCCGGCCACACGAGCCTTCATTTGAATATTTACGACATCACACGCGATATTGAATATACCACCAACATATAAAAATAAACAGGAACAGTAAGTTATTGTTTACTATTGGTGATTCAGAATAAAACTAAAATCATCGTGTTACCTGCAAAGAAAAAAAAATATATGAAAACTATTTATTATTAATTATGGTTCCCTCCAAAATATGTTTAGAATTAGTTATCATAATTTAGAGGTATTCTCATTGCAATGTTCCAAGTACTAAAAATATTTTCATGATAATACTAACAGAGCAATCGCTTTGAATTCTCATTAAAGTCGCGATCTTGAAGAACGCCGCCTGGCGCCGGTCAGCGATGAAATATGTAAGATTCATTCGTGAGTCGTTTCAGCGGCCGAAGCCGGGAGCATGCATATTGTATCGCCGCGTCGCGTCGCCTCAGGCTCGACTTGAGCTCAGCAGATGACTTAACATATCCGGCCATTGCCTGACTGGTTTATTATTCATAACGACTCGTTGCATTTTCGGTACACTATTCTTATTCCACTATTATTTACTTGTTACTTTACACTTTGAATTCTGGACGAGTTACAAAATATTATATGTAGTTATTTGTTGATAATTGAGTTGATAATGAGTTTTTTTACAGTACTCCACCGCCGACAACTTGTATTTCATTGTTTTTTAATGCAAAAATAAACAATTGCCTCATTCATAAAATTAATTTCTTCCAATTTTCCCATATTAGCAAGTTAATATTCGTCATATTTCGTTCTCAGCAGTTGAGGGTTTGTTTCTCCGAGCGGAAGTGTCTCGGCGGCCATGTTGCCGCGTGCGCCTCAATATCCGCCGCTTAATTTATTCGCGCCGTATTTCACACTTCCGATAAGGTTTCTTTTTCATTTCGCGTAATTTATACCCGCGCCGAAAGCCGCGCCTTAAGCCCGGCGACACCTGACGTTACACCTTGAACGTTAGTATTTTTACATCTTGAATTTTCCTTCTTTCGTATATTTAAATAAGTAATAATTTATTATTTCGGGAGGTGGATAATATAAGCCTAGGTATGAACTGGAATTCCTCTTAAGCTTAGAGTACAAAGAAGTTAAACTGAGAAAACCATACCATTTGTTCAGCCTTTTGAACTTTGCATTATGCTTGCATCGGGCTTTTTTATTTAGCAAACCAATTAAATGTTATCTTTGAGCAGATGCCACGTTAGTCGATAAATGGCAACAAAAGCGTGCTGGCATTATAAATACGTGCTAACCCTGCAGTCCGGCGCGCTAAGTGCTGGCGGATGTGATGCAGAGGCGGCGTGTTGCGTATGAACGTATCATCCATTTTGCTAATTAATTATTTTGTTTTGATTTTCACACGTGTAAGGAAGGTATTCAGGATCAGTAAATTTTATTCGATGTATCTAATATAAAACTCAATAAATACCTATTTGAAAAGCTCGAGCCTTACTTCTCCATTTTTTTAAGCAACGCGAATAATTCACAGCAAACCATATCTTTAACTCAAAATATGTACTTTATTTATACAAGGCTGACGGCTCGACGGTCTCAGCTGGCTATGTACACCAGTGCAGTGGAGCACGCGGCGGCAGCGGCGCGCGATGAGCGATGCCGCGCGTCACTCGCGCGCTGCAATTACCGCGGCTCTCGTCGCGAGCTCATTTACTTGACGAATAACTATACAGCAAAAACGCCACGCTTGTAGCACAGAAAAAAGAGATATTTATAATGAGCTTTATAAGCGACTAGCTTATTTGCTATTAATGAGTGTGGCGACACCTATCTACATCTCCACGCAAGAGTAGTATCAGAACTACTCCTCAACGGATGGCGCTGAAAAGCACTGCGATATTTCCATACAAAACTACATCGCGCAAGCAGAGTTTCCGTTGCGATTTCGTCTAAACTCGACTACAAGAACACAGTGTAGTAAGGACCTCGGTCCCCAAGCTAGATCACCCGCTCGGCAGAAGTTCTTCTATCTTTTAGAGAATGGGTGATATCCCTATAATGAGTATTCAAGAAATCTACAAGATCGCAAGTAAATTCTATCAAACTAGACATATTGTAGAACCAAAAGGCAATGAATTCATTGATGACAGTATGGTACCCAGCACCCACGCTGGTTGAGGCCGAGTGCCTGCCGCGACGTATATGCGGTCCGGCGCGCTCACTCGCTCGCCCCGCACAGCAGTTACTCACTGTTACCTCCGTTGTGATCTACTCCATTAATACCTTTCCATGCAGCCTGCAATGCAATGGAAAAGCCGTCCGATTGTAAACAGCATAAACTATCACAACGGCTATTTTCATTTGTTAATTTATCCTGGTGTACCTGGCGCGAAGTGCAAAGCCTCGCAATTTCAGAAAACTTCAGACTTACTATTTTTATTTTGAGCGCTGCCGGCTTTCAAGTGGAATCGCCGTTATTGGAAAACTCAATTATACGCTGCATCACTCGCCATGGCATGCCTGTCAGAAAAAACAAACACTAAGTTCGTTTGCTGAGCCGCTCTAATTTTATTGTACTTAATAATTACAAGCATATAAATAATTATACCTCCGAACATCACATACTTATGCATCTACCTCCAAAATATGTAAGTAGCAGTTGGTTACAAATATGCATTTTATGGTATTCCTGAGACATTTTTAAAGCAAAAACATGACTAATACAATTTGTTTGAATAACCATTGTCAAATACGTTTTCAGGTAACACAATATTACCCTTACATTGGAAAGCTTTGCTGGGAGCGTTCTCTGCGTGCCGCGGCGCGGGAACGCTTGGCTTTGCCGCGGTGCACTCGCTCGCCGCCGCGTCTGCAAAACAAACGCGACGCGAATATTGGACGCTTTATCAATAGCGCGCGCGAAAGAGCTTGTCCCGCGCTTTGCCCGCCGGCGCTGATGGAAAACCAATACCGAAAAATATCACACAATTAATAACTTGCAGCAAGGTTTCATTGTATTTTTATTCGGACCGAAGTGACAGGTACATGTACGAGTACGTGTGAAAATATGTATGTACTAGCGACTCCGTCCGCGTGGATTTAGATTTCCAATAGCCTTAAGCCTTCCTCGTCAAATGGACTATCCAACACAAAAATAATATTTCAAATCGGACCAGTAGTTTCTGAGATTAGCGCGTTCATACAAACAAACATACAAACAAACTCTTCAGCTTTATATATTAGTATAGATATAGATTCATAAGAGTTAAATTATTTGTTCATTAATAAATTGGCATTGAAATTAAATCCAGGTGATATACTTGTTTTCTTACGTAATGTCTAGGAAGTAATCAAAACCAATTCAATGGAAATGGTATTTTATCAACGACGCCTATGCTCGAAGAAGCATTTCATCTGATATTTTCCAGCATTAGACCATCTCAATCCCTGCTGACCAATAATTTGCTGTCCGTTATTCAAACAAATTGTATTAGTCACTCAGTCCAATGCAAAACTGCGACAAAAAGTAGAATCGCGCGCTGAGGCGCCAGCGGCGGCGGTGCGGCGGCGCTTGCGGAATCACCTCTGCGCTGCAAACCGCGCTCGGACTTTTAATAGTTTTCCTAAAGAAATTTTCAATTTCTATTCTCTTTCTTCTGTTCTTCCAAAAAAGTTATTCTTTACGAGCCCGGTACTCAATTATTTGATTTAGGTGCTTGAAGTGGATGGAATTCAATAGCAGAAGTAAGATTTATGCGACCAATTAGTAAGTAACACTTACTAATCGGCCGCATAATTGGCCTTGTTTGCAGAAAAAAGAGATCGAGAAGAAATGAGTTTTTACTCATTTCGTTGCACTAGAATAAGTGTGCAAAAGCATTTAATACACTCGTTATATTTCTTCAATACATGATACCATACTGTTGCTATTGAGATAGATTCTAGTTGATGGTTGGGTTGATTTTAAGGTTCAAGATTAGGTAGGTACTTGTTTACAATAAGTATCTGTTAGACAGAAGGTCCTACCGGTGGGTAGCTAGGTCCCTTGGCTGGCGGCGGCGGCGGGGGCTCATCCATCACGCGCGATAACAACTTGGAGTTAACCGCCGAAGTTGCGGCGCGCTGCGATACCGCGCCGGGCGCCGGAGCCGCCGGCGTCGGCTCACCCACGCACTGGCTTGATCGCCTCCTCGCGATCGTGGGCACTGCCAGTGAAGTCATTCTATAACTTGGCATATAAATAATAGTACAAAGGAACACAAAAATCGTCGGCCAAAATGTAATGAGGATATTAATCTAAAAACATTTTTTTTTCTATCCAGAAACATAAAATAAGCTTAATTTAGAATCTGGAAGCGAAGTAAATGGAAAATAATATTTCCATGCATTTAAATCGCTTCATTGCATACATGCTAATCAAACGGAAAAAAAATTTCATTGGTACATTTGACCACAAAATAATTAAAAACTACTTACAAACGTAAAATATTACAGAATTGAACACCAATTATAATTAATAATAATATAATTATAACATATGGATGTTCAAATTTCACTCAGATATAAAAGCCTTAGTCTCAGACAGTCAGTATGACTTGGACTTAGGTATTATTTTGGATATTAACGCCGGCTTATGCAAGATTTGTTGAATTGTGGGATAGCAACTATAATAATAAAGTCCTAACGATTTACCAAAGAGTACTCAACTACTACATAATGGCGTAGACGTATTTCTAACGTAGACGTATACTGGGAACCAATCTCCTCAACATTTGGACTGTAATGCCATTACTTGAAAGAAACTATGTTTAGTGATTACTGTTCCCCACAAGAGTTGGAGAGCGGCCAAGTTCTGAACTAGATGTGCGGCCTTAATAGACTTTAGCTTTATTTTAACGAACACAATAAATACTTCATGAACGTTACTATAGAAATAGAAATCATCGAAAAAATACATATTACATTACAACACATAGTTTTTATTGATGACTCGAAAGGGTTCAGATATATGCCAACAATCATTATCAAAATATGAGTATATCAGGCAGTTGACCCCAATCGCCCGATTATTAGGTTAGTCGAAGGAATTTGTAATTTATTTATTTTTTATGGTGTCTTAACATAAATGACTGAAACTAATTTATTTATTTCAAGTAACAATGGCTCATGTTGTTAGTAAAACCTTTGTTAGTTAGTAGTACGTAATTTGTGTCCATATATATTTTTATAACACCCTTCTGTACATTATGGTTTTGCAATAAACATATTTGACCAGTGCCGTAAATAGCCTTATATGCGCCCGGTGCGAGCTCACAAAACTGCGCCCCTTTTTGTTTTTTTTTTACTTTTTTTTACTTGAAAGTCGGTCATTTCTGCGCCCCTCCAGGGTCTGCGCCCTGTGCCTGGGCACCGCTGGCACCGCCCTATTTACGGCACTGTATTTGACTTTGACTTTGACTTTGAATATTGACACCAAAATAAACTTTTTTTACAGTGGCCACTCCTGCACTACTCCCTCCGAAATATCACAGGAATGCCTTAGATAGTTGCAGTCCAATCTGATTTAAATCATGTTCAATAAATATCACACCAATATTGAATTGATATATTCGAATGTCAATATTCGAAAGCGGTCAAGTGCGCAGGATATATTGAATTACTTAATATTGAAGTAACCGTGCAGCTCTACGAATTATGGGAGTAATAAGCCAGAGGCACGGGTAGAGAGACAAATCAAAAATACAAAAGTATTCAGGACACAGGTGAATAGTTGCGGCGCGAGGTGCAAATAGCGCGGCTGAATAATGCATAGCGCGTGCACCGCGGCATGCAGCGCGGCGCCGGGTGACGTCACGGGCGCCGGGTGACGTCACGCGCGGCGGGGCGTCGCGGCGAAACACGCGCGGTGCAGTTAGCGCCGGATATTTGGTTTAGATTGGCAGCCAATTGCGTCGGCGGATTGAGAGCCGCGCGGGAGTGTTGTAATGGCGCGCTAATCTGATCGCCCGACGCGGACGTGCAGGTCTGTCCGCCAGCGACTGGAAATTATTTGTGCATAGCGAATGGGCCGTTGAACCACAGTATTCGTTTACAATGTATCAAGTTATTATATACGCAGTGTTCGATACGGAGCAATAATGAAGTTTTATAGCGTGATCTGCATGCCATTTTAAAATTCTAGATAAAATGACACACCAGCCTGTCAACATTTCATTAGTGGACGTAAGCCTTCCTCAGATGCAGGGTTCTTCATAGCTACCACGTCGGCGGTAGGCGGGTTGCTGATAGACAAAACACACTCTCTAGTGTTGCTGATTGACAAAACACACTCTCTAATTATTGTCTCTAAGCGTCCCTGCACATAGCACTCAAAGCGCATCTGTTCATTGCCATATAGCATATTATAGCATGACTAATTGACCACAATAGTTACTCCACTTAAACTTAACAAGCCTATATGTTGCTAGATGTCATGTTGAATATTTTTATCATTTGAAATAGATCTCTTTTTAGACAGACAACGAAATAATTACCGTGTCTATGGCAGTGTTAACTGGCAGAGTTATTTTGGTTGCAAATCAATAAACCAAAAATTCACTTGCTGGTTGCGGTCTGATATCCTCATCGGCGATGCATCGATATTCAATCGCTTCGCCCTCGGTGAATTGATTTGTAGTAAACTGTATAAACTCATAAATTTTAACGAGTATTGGAAAATAAATGGACGCCATTATCGCGCGCTGGATTTTATGTTGTTAAATAGTGAATATAGTCGGCGGGCATGACGCCGGCGAGTCAATACGCCGTGATGGATGCGTGCGGCGCCCGCGGCGGCGGCGGCGGCGGCGGCGGCGGCGCGTCGTCGTGTTGCCTGCAGCCGACCTGCTGACCGCGCAGGCGAGGACCGATCACAAGGATTAAACATTAATTACATGATAATTTTCATGGTTTATCAAAAGCGAAATATTATGGCTTCTTTTCTCATGTATACATGTACATTTTCAAAACGTTTGTCAACTGCAGAAATGTGCATCTTAATGATCTCCTGTAACAGTGAGAAACTTGAATATTCTAGAGAAGGTTCGCCACGCTAAGCATTGATGAATATTTATTCCGTGTGAAATTCTGTGATGGTTGAAGTGAGTAGTGAGAGCTGTTTAATTATGGAGTCCGGCGCAGTGCGCGAGCCGCAACTGGGACGGCGAAGCGCGGGATTACCTGCGCTCGCCGTCTCCTGACACCCGCCCCTGCAGCACTGCAGCTATGCAGCACCAGCTTTAAAAGGTTTATCTGCCATTACGATATCCCGAGATGTAACCCCAATAATCAGGAATTAGGTTATCTAAGGTAATTCCTTACATACTTAGGTTATGCCGCAATTAAAATTAATTTACTTATTTAACCTGCTGCTAAACTTGCCTTAAGGTCCGGTTCCCTCACCGCCACCATCCCACATTATAAGCAAATTCCAGCCACTCGCGACTAGGGTTGACGCCAATTGCACAGCACCTAACACTCGGCCAGGCTCACTGACAGCAAATTGTCATTATCCGGCGGGCGCAGTCGAGCCTGCAGCTGCGACACAGAGCTCCGTGCACCGGGCCCTGCGGGACAGGCGGCCGCGGGACAGCGCAGGGACGCAGGCGGGCAGACGCTAAGCGGATTAGCGCCGGCTGCGGCGGATACAGAGCCATGTCCGCCTGGACACGGCTGACACGTACTCACAACACTGGGAATGACATGGTCGTAATCACACTTGCATGTGACGTATGCAAGCCATCCATCTAACTAAAGCATACATGCACTATGTGTATGAAATTTTAATATTTAATAATAATAGGATGGATTTGGTCAAAAGGATTTACTGAAATATAATTGATACAAACACATAAAGGATTAATGAGCAAAAGAAGCAATTTAAGTTTAATCAAGTTTCATTCGCTTCACTATTGATTAGCGAACAACTCAATCTATTCAATTACTTAATTACAACGCGAACGTTCGCTGGAAGGTTTCCAAACGACTATTATTACCTCTTTGAAACCGTACCGTAAGTAAAAGGAAAGGGAAAGGTTGATTAAATATCCAAGATGACATTTGAAAAGAAAATTGTATTTGTGTGACACAGTTTTCTTATCGTGGAAAAACTAATTTGACGCTCGTGCAAGACGGACGGTAAGGTTAAATTAAAAGCAGTTGCTCTATAAATTATGGCATAAACGGTACAAATATATATTTTTTAAAAGGGTTTAAACCAACAATTGGATAAAGTACATTTTCTGTTATCAAGATTATTGCAACAACGTGGTTACAGCGACGTAGAAGGAGAAATATGTGGTTGTGCAGGAGGCCTGTGCAGCCGGGTGTGGGCAGGTGTGGCAGGTGTGGCGAGATTTATCGCTTTGGCAGTTATTAAAAAAGTTGCGACTCCGACGCGTCGCTGCAATTATATTGCTGACGCACTTACCACTCCATATATTCCGTTTGTCTCTGTACTTGAATTAGCCTTGCCTAGAGTATGTATGTTGTTATTGTCCATTGTATAAAACATTGTATTGTGTATTGTACACTCCATGCATCATAGGGAGGCACAAAATCACATGTTTGGTTATGAATAATCGATGTCTGGATATTAATTAATATTTTATTAAATAAACGCAAACATTTGGCGGAAGTCCATACAGGCGCGGTGTGTTAGTTCCCGCCGACGAATTGCCGAACTACTAACAAGCAAAATTATCACGCACCGCACCCGCCGCCTCGCGCCGCGCCGCGCCGCACCGACTCGCTCCGTCTCGCGTCGCTTCGCTGCGCCGCGGAGTTGGGGCGCTTCCTACGCTTCGCATCTAACAAGAATACTTCTTGCTTGTTCCGTATGTCTTGCATTTGCGGCTATAATATCAACTTAATCACTATAAGTTACTTTAAGAAGTACGACCCTCCTAATTAATAGTGCAAAGTTTCAGTGTATACAGACGCGAAGGTTACTACTGGACTATTTATCTAAACAAAACATCTTAAAGCATGGTACATAATATTCCTATTTGTGGCAGTTTGCAATGACAGCTACACTTAGCAACTCCGGTTATGAATGTTTTTGTAGTTCTATGACGATTTTGTTATTAAATTGAACTCAATGTCGTTATACTTACACATACAATTCATACAATACATAAGGTTGTTTGCGTGGACGGTTATGACGCGTTATAGCGGCATTAGTGAATAAACCGCGCGGCGCGTGACGGCGGATGTAAATCGCAATAAATATCAATACAGCCTTCCGCCCATTACCCCGAGTGCCGCTTCCACCGCCGACTCACCGCCAAGCTTATGACTGTATTTAATTTATACTAACTCAACAGAAGTTTTGCGTGTGTTCTTAAAATTCTATCGCTTTCACACTACAAGTTTACTAGCAGCTAGATAAAAAAACTATGTATTTCACTTATTTTACGTTGTGTATGATCGAAATAAATATTTTTTTTATATGTATATAGGCGCCCGCCAGCGCGCTGTTGTTGCAGTCAAAGCAAGTTTCTTTTGTTTACAAAATTACCAACACGGTTAAATGTCCATCGTGCAATGTGATTAACGAATAAGATACGGGAATATAATATCCAAATTGTTAATTTAACTTGTATAATATTGAATGGGGATTTCCTATGAAATCAGAAAGATTTTAAAATATATATTACTTCAAGTCATTCCATGTAAACAATATTTATTCAACATCACTCCGCCGGTAGCGTAGTGCAATAATAAAATTACTTTCTATGTCGTGCAAACACCGCTGGCGAAATTTGGTTTTTCAAACTTCGGTTTCATGCTTTGAAATGTATTCAACTGAACCTTTCTCTTACAGGATATTAAATTAATATTCTGAGTACTTCATCAGCTTTTTAAATAATCTATTTGACGTTACAAATAGGAAAGAGTAAAAGAATAAATTACATATTTGTTAGTGTCTTGATTTCATGTAACAATGAATATTTATCCTTAGCCGACATGGATGTTCGTAACACAGCATCCACTGTTTCACAAGTTCTATCCAAAATTCCTTTAGTTCAGAAAGCGGGCAAGAGTGCCCCATGTCAGTTGCCCAGCGCAACACAAGCGCCGCGCGCGGAGTGCATTCAATAATAATAAAGAAACAATAACCCGCGCTGCGGCGAGGGCTGCCACTTCTCCGACTAATACTCGTATATTCTATGATATTGAAATATTCATATGCCTACTTTTCATACCTCTGCAAGACACATTTATTTAAATTGCTGTACTCAAAACGCCCTTAATCTTTTTTTTTACTTAAAGACCTATTAGTAAAAACTACATACTTTGGCGACTACATTTTATGTAAATCAAAGTAAATCAACAGTACAACATTCAATATACTTAGCCACACTGTACATATATCACTTACAATTTCTAGGTAGGTATGAAAAAAATGGATATTAAAAAAAAACTTTTTCACGTAGTATTAAAAATTACATTATGCTGAACTATATAAAAAAGAAGATTTTATACTAAACGTAACGATAATAGATTTTATATGTTTGATTAACAAAGAATCGAAGGCGAAGAAGCCCGGCGTTCCACCCAGTTATCGAGTAATCCGAGCCCATCAGGCGGCACCCGCGCCGGCGATAAGCGCGCTGTATTGTGCTGCGGCCCGCGGGCCGACTTCTTCCTAAACTTCTGCTGTATGAATCCAATAACGACAAACTTGCATACAATAGACATTCACCCTCCTTATCGAACGTCTGCCATGTTGTGGCAGCAACAGGACCAATCGACTCTAAATTCCTCGGATTCAGACGTTTAGATACCACGCTTTCATATTGATCCGCAGTCGCTCTTTTTTATTAATGCGAAATTGATAACTAAAAGATTGATATTAGTTCAGTTTATTCTCTCAAAAAGCATCATAATCGTGTCGTGGAAAATAAAACTGGAGATGCCAGTATATTTATAACCTAATTTACTTTTATGCACACAGTATTTGTAAAATGGAACATAATCCGGTGTTCCCTCGCACTCTACCCGGCATTTGGATTTATTGGCAACTAGCGGCCGCCCGCGACTTCGTCCGCGTGGATGTCGGTTTTCATTATACGAATGTTTTTTCCCGCTAACTCCCGTTCCCGTGGGAATTTTGCAATATCCTTTTGCAACTAAGCATCAAGTTTATTTTTATTTTATTTTATTTAAACTTTATTGCACAAATAAAAGTACAAAAGGCGGACTTAATGCCTCATGGCATTCTCTACCAGTCAACCTTAGGGCAAAACAGAGAGTGAGTAGGTAGGTAGTGCTCTTAAAATAAAAATAAAAGTAAAAAAAAAAATACACTTATAAACTAGTTAACATACAACATACTACTTACATAAAAATACACAAATAACTTCATATAAATAGATAAATACTTTATAATAAAATACAACTATACATATACTTATATAATAACGAAAAGAAGTATAAATGATGAATGATGCTAGATTAAGTACGGGAAACGGTGGACGATGATGCGCAAGAATTAGTAAGGAAGTGGTGGACACGAAACTTAAATGCTCTTCTACTCGGCGCCTGCCTAATATTTTCAGGAAGAGTGTTCCATAGTCTGATAGCGCTTACTGTGAAGGAGTTTGCTACAAATCCGGATCGGTGGGAAGGAGTGGCAAGCATTAACCTGTTGGCAGATCGCAACTGCCGCTCATGTGTCGAACTTAAGAGTTGGAAATTTGATTTAAGGTAAGGAGGGGCATTAGGATCATTGAGAAGAGAATACAGTGTGGAAAGGATTCTGGCATTGCGACGAAGTGGAATAGGCAACCATTTAAGTTGAGAGCGAAAGGAGGATACGTGATCGAATTTACGAAGATTAAAAATGAATCGTATGCCAGAATTAAGTAAACGATCTAATTTGGCGAGGAGGTCAGAATTGATATCGGTAGTACACACATCCGCGTAATCAATTATTGGTAAGATGAGAGTTTGCACAAGCGTAATTTTAGTAGGAATAGGAAGGAAATTCTTGAATCTAAAGAGAGCACGCAGGCACGAAGTAACTTTACGGCAGACCTCGTTCACGTGACTAGACCAACTAAGTGTCTTATCGACGTGCAGACCCAGGTCCTTAACACTGCTACAAAAGGGAATAGGTACACCATCAAATAGAACTGGGGAAATGGAGCCCTCATCTAGCAAACGCATAAAATGGTGACTGCCCACAATTATTGCCTGACATTTGCTCGGGTTAACTGCCACACCAAACCGAGCAGACCACGCCGCAACAGAAGACAAATCATTGTTAAGACCCGCTATGGTCGAGTCAACGTCACTAATGTGGCATTGGCGATACAATTGGAGGTCGTCAGCATACAGATGGTAAGAGGAATCAAGGAGGACAGTAATAGAGTTGATGAAGATTGAAAAGAGGAGAGGAGATAAAATACCACCCTGAGGAACGCCCGTGGGGATATCACACCAGCTCGAGAGGGTTTGATTGACTTTCACCGCCTGCTGACGGTTCCGAAGATAAGAAGCAAACCACTGCACTGTCGAAGAGGACAGACTTAAATGAGACAGCAAAGATAGCAGGATGTCATGATCAACCGTGTTGAAGGCGTTGGAGAAATCAATTAGGACAAGCACAGTGACCAAGCCCTTCTCCATGCCATCTCTAATGTCTTCAGTAACCCTTAGGAGTGCGGTGCTCGTGCTGTGACCAGGGCGAAACCCAGACTGGTATTGACAGAGAAGGTGATTATGATAAATAAAGTTTGACAGTTGGGAATGAACAACTGCCTCTAGAATTTTGGAGAGAAAAGGTAAAATGGAAATAGGTCTAAAGTTATTAAGAATAGTGGGATTTGAAATTTTAGGAAGTGGAATAACAAAGGCCTTGCGCCAGATACTCGGGAAAACCCCAGATTCTAATGAAAAATTAATGATGTGAGTAATGATAGGCTGTATGAAATCAAGTAGCAAGATCACCATAGTGCGACTGACCTCATCACACCCAACGGCATTTGATTTCAGCGACTTAATGACCTTACCAACGTGATCACAGGATACAGGAGAAAAAGAAAAATTGTCTAAAGGCAGAGGTGGCAAGGAAGTAATTTCAGAGATGGTTAAAAATTTTCTAGTTCGATCTAAGAGAGATGATCTAGAGAAATGGACGTTTAAATCATCAGGGGAAAAAGACGTACCAGCAAGAGAATTAGTCTGCTGGCGTTTACCAAACCCCAGACTTTTAAGGAACTTCCACATATCTGCCGAAGAAGCATTCTCAAGAGTGTCGTGAAAGTAACGACGTTTGGCCACCCTCACCATCTGGTTGCAACGATTACGGGCAACTCTGTAGAGGTTCCAACTCTCATCAGTCCTAAGCCGCTTGTGTTTACTGAAGGCACGATCCCGCCTTCTCATTGCCATGCGTACACCTCTTGTCATCCAAGGAGCAGGAGGGCGCTTGAGTTTTACGAGGCGAAGTGGGGCATGTGCATTCATTAATGAAAGTATCGAGGCATTTAGAGCAGTAACTTTGTCGTCAACAGATGAGGCCGATGCCACTGCGTTCCAATCATGGCTAGCTGCATCTCGTCTGAGGGCATCTTTGTTCAGCCTAGCGTAACTGCGAATCATTACCCTAACAGGGCAACGCTTCGCAGTGTGCACCTTAAGCGATGCATAAATAAGGTCGTGGCGAGAAAAGAAAGGTGCAGCGTGCTGGCCATGTTTAAGGACATTGTCAGGTGACGATGTCATGATCAAGTCGAGCCAAGTGTCAGCCGAGGCACTGCTATTGCGATGAGTAGGATTGAGAGGTAATATAGAAAGATTTAAAGAAAGAGTAAGAGAAAGAAGCTTTGCGGAGCAGGAGCTATTAAGTAGATTGGTGTTAAGGTCGCCCATGAGCATGAAATGTGCGTAATCAGTGCAAAATGGCTCAAGGACAGATTCAAGATCAGAATAGAAGTTTATACAAGGTGGACAGTAGACAACTCCAAGAACGACACGGACTCCTTTAACATCAACTTCAATGAAAATGAATTCCGCTGAAGCAGAGTAAAGTGGAGGCGATGATGCCATAATCTTAAATGACAGACTGCTCCGCAGATAAATGGCAACACCACCACCACCCTTGCCAATCCGATCATTCCTGATAAGAACATACCCAGGAAGGGCAACAGCTGCAGAGTTGAGACACGGCTTGAGCCAAGTCTCAGAGACCAGTATTGCGTCCAGAAGGCTATCAGAAAAAGTATCAAGGAGGTCGGAGTGATGAGCAGGGATACTCTGAGCGTTAATGTGGCAAACATTAAGGAACTTCCTAAAAGGCTTTAGGTCGCCGTCCAAAGAGGACTTAAGGGAGAGAACATCATAAAAAGAGTCATCATCGTCGGAAGAGCCAGAAATGCTATCACACGTATGAAAAGAGGCATCATCAATCATTATAAAAAAGATATAAAATAATAAAAATATAAATACAAAACTCGAACAAACAACAAATTACAATTAAATTACAGATATAGGTGGTTGTATAAAAATTAAAATAACTATTGCCGTAACAACTTCAGCACTATGCACTATCTGTCTGAACCTGCCGGTCTAACAAAATTGTTCTCATACAAGATACAAGGGAAAAAAAAGCAAACAAATTTACAAAAACATTCCGTGAGGTTAAAAATTAAAAATATTGTCTATGAAAAATTCCCAATTACCACCGTTTCTGAACGATAGACGGAACACACACAACACAACAATCAGAGATGTCAGTGAGGTATAAAATATGACTTTGACATTGACAGTAAGAAAAACAAACAGTTCTCGAGGGTAATAAGGATTACTTACAAAACGAAAAACACATTAACCAATAGACTTAAACACGTTTACACAAAATAAAAGAAGTAAAATAATTGAGATAAATAGGAGGTAGTGAGTGATTAAAAATAGAATTACCGTCGCCTCGAGCGAGTTGGGCCAACTTTTACACTCTTATTAGCGCACTCTGGGGTCTTCTGTGGTGTCTTCGGAGGGACAGCAGGCTCATCGCTGGGGACTGCGGCGATACGGTCCAGGTCCTCTTCACGAACGATTGAATGCCGCTTGTCCTCGACCTTGACGTATATATTACCGTCAAGCGACCAACAATTCGACATTCCAAGCCTCTTCCTTGCCTCTATGAACAAGGCCTGCCGACGTTTAGTAAGGAACTCTGAAACTACCAGCGGAGAGCCCTTCAACATAGTCTTCTTCTTCCACACCAGCGCTTTCATTTGGTGGTCACTGAATCGCACCAAGATGGGTCGTGGACGGGTGCCACTCTGTACTCCCAGCCGATGGCAAGACTGAAGGGCAGATGACTCAACGTTGGCAATTTCGAGCTTGGCTTTTAAGGTCTCGACGATTAAAGCTGCAGCATCCTCTCCAGGGGCCTCGGTGACACCTCCAAACAATAAACATTTCCTCCGGTGCCGCATCTCTAAGGCGTCAGTGGTCAAGAGCAGCTCTGAGACTTGTTGGCGCAGAAGACTTAGCGTCCCAAAAACAATTTCTCGGAAAGCTTTAAAGTCATCAGCCAGGCGGCTGACAGTCGTGGGATCCTTGGACGTCCGTAGCTGATCCTCAAACTGCTCCATCCTTTTAGACCAAACCGTCTCCATGGTCTTCTGCATTTCAAATACTTGCTCCAGGTGGGCCATTAGTGCAGTTCAAAAGTGTTCCAGTGCTTGACTTGACTTGACAGTGGGAAAAATAGTGGCAGGATGCAGACGTGGAAGTGCTTCAAAAATTAGTGCATGTAGACTATCACAAACATTCCCAGTGATAAATGGCAACAAAAGAATTGGAAATTGAGTATAAAATATTTAAATTTGTGCAAATAACTAATTATTTAAGATTAATAAAGAAGAGACTGTTGTTCACTTTTTTAGCTCCTACCCACCAAAGAAGTTTACTAAGGGACCTGCATGCCAAATTTCAAGCGTCTAACTCAAGTAGTTTAGATTTTCCATACAAACTTCCACCCCCTCATTTCGGGGAAGTGGGGGGTTGGAATGGGTCAAAAAGTAGCCTATGTTCTGTCTCAGGGTCTAAAGATTGTCTGTACCAAATTTCATCAAAATCGGTTGCGAGGTTTAAGCGGGAAAGCGTAACAGACAGACAGACAGACAGACAGACAGACAGACAGACAGACAGAGTTACTTTCGCATTTATAATATTAGTTGGGATAGCGTTATGATCCTGTTTTATTACTAGCAGAAATCTGTAAACCCTGGCTGCGTCCGGTGCCAAATGGCGTTTCGCCCGGATTCAATAAGCGTCCGCTCCGCTCCGCACCGAACCGCACCGCGCCGCTCCTCCCCGCACCGCTCGCGCGCTGTTGGCCGCGCACCAGCGCTTGGCTGGCCTACCCTGCTGTGCACATTTGCCACTCATGAATATAAAAATATACTCGACTTCATGACGCAGATGCAGCGAATCCTGTCTTAATAATTGTTTTTCTTACTTTTAGGGCGTACAGAATGCGGCGGATGCGGTTCACTTCTGTTTAAGTTCATTGCGGTAAAATAAGTTTGAATAAAAGGTTTTTAAAAATGTCCAAACATCGAGAGTCTCAGAGCGCCGTACCGTCTTTGTCTAGTTAAAACGTATCAAATCGACTTATGAATATTATGTAATACAAATCTGAATATGTGTATAACTTGATATTTTCAGAATGTAATATTGACCTTAGATTAATAACTCAAACACTAAACATTGAAAATCGACCCATTTACATAGTCAGTAAGACTTACACATTTGTGTGTAACAATTTAATTGTATATGCTTTAGTAATTACCGGTAATGTACGCATGACCTCCCGCGCTCGTTATTACTACAAAGCAATATTCCTTAACCATCCGTCCGTAGATGTAGAACTATGGAGAAAACGTTGAGAAACCTAGGTAAGTAGGTACTTAATTTTATTTCTAAGTCTAGGTAAGAAGAGGCACGGTTACGGTTAAGATCTTAAATCGGGTATCAGTATCGCGGCTCGGCTGGGCTAATAAAACTCGGCGCTCGGCTAACTGCGCCGCATAAAGACCGAGCGATAAAAGATTCAGCGCCGGCGAGTGTACGACGCCTTTGATTTATTCCAGCATCGGCGTTTATTTATATTCGGATGGTAATGGTTTAGGGACCCTTCGGAGAGCTGGGATTAACATTAGGAATGCATGACAATTTTATGGTAAGTACATTCATGGCAGTAGCATGATATTATTGTAATAAAGAGTTTACTTTACGTAACCATTTTAGCGGATTTATTTTTAATGGGTATTTCTTATTATACTATGATAGGTTGTAACATGACTCTAAAGCTTGCTTATTGAATGGTAAGTGACCACTTAAATTCATGTGGTGATTATGCCAAAAACCGTCTTTGCAACGAAAACATTATTGCAATGATGGAGGCCTTTCACCTGCATTGTGTATAGGCTGATACTTAACTTTAATTTTATAAGTAGGTACAGTGTTCTCGGTCCAGGTTCAGGGTTTTTTTCTGTGGGCATGATAGACTCGACATTTATGGTGAGTGTATGGTTTATTAGTTGAGTTCATGGAAGACATATTATTTTCCAGCGCTATTAAACTTGGCATAAAAATGCTCGTTAGAGAAACAAAATAAACAAAAACAAATTCGTTGCTCGACTGCTGTTTTGTATTCTTTTTCGGCTACTGTAATAAAAGAAACCGACCTTTCGACTAATTAACATCATAACTGACTGCCAAAATTCACAAGACAAAATAATGAGGAAAATCGCGCTGACTAAACACTGAAAAAAAAATCCTGATCAAATTTATTCTTTTATCAAATGAATATAACTGTTCTTGTATTTTGTAGTGATAAAAAACGTTCACTTTAGTCTTGGCCTGCCGACACTGCTGATAAAATGAGTGATCAATCAATTAAATCAGAGAATATCGGACATAGTCACTTTCGTATTCAACGTTACCATTAGCTGAAGTTCTGTTGTTCTTGTGAGCTATGAAATCAATAGCAGTTTGGTATAAATATCAAGGACAAAACCCAAATATAGGTACGTTCATGACCGAATAGTCAATGACCATTTTATACAACATACGAGATACGAGATGAAGAATATTGTTTTGAATCTTTTGTTATGTAAGTACAGTACAAGTACTAATAAACACGTTCTCTTGTAACGATATTTTCATTGTGTGTTGAAAGTTTCTCGTATACGTTTGAGTTGGGTGACTTGTAAGGTGTGATTGGCAACGTTTATGAGGCAATACTTTTCAACAGACTCAAACCATAATCTAAAAACATTTACTGCGTATGTAATGATTTTAAAGAAATATTTAAGTTTGTCTGCTTATAAAAATAGAAAAGCAGTAAGTACTAACAGAATGACTGTAATATTTGTGTTTGTTTTGTGCGGAATTTGAGTGTGTTTGTTTAAATTAACCTTTCGGGTAGTACAGATAAAGTAGTCAGTTGGAGGCGGGCCGGAGCTGCGTTGGTCGCCGGCCAGCGCGGCGTCCGTCTCGGCGCCCGTAAACACTGCTTCTAATCTAGATTGGATTCCACTCGCAGCCAGATTTGGCGTCCGCCTGCGTTGCTAATGCCCCCATGTATTTGATGGGACGTGTATTTGATGGGACGTGGGCTACTGCAATATATCCCGCTTAGATCCTTGGAGAACTAAAACCAGACCACTATAACAATCTTACATATAATTACAAGACCTCAGAGAAGTTAATTACTGTAGAACTGTATTTGGAAGGGGACTATGAGCTTCGGAGCTGAATTTAGAAGGCATGGCCGCATCGACGACCTTTCGGGAGTAGCCGACTCACTTGTTTGCTTCCCTCTAAAGCAATATACGTATGTGACTTAAACTTGTTTAGCTCCGGCACGTTAGTTTCATAATAGAAGTGCAGAGGGATATCCCTGAGAGGCATTCCGAGTTTCCAATCATTGAAGTGGTGGGTGTGCGCATAAACCAGCGACACGATCGCCGGCGCGCGACGCCCCGGGCTCGGGCGGACCGCGCCGCGAATCTGCGTGAACGAACATGTTTTATGCGGATATAAAAGTCGGGCCTAACTTACTACCGGACTATAGTTTTCCTTCTAAAATAAGTTTTGACATAAGTGAATGACAAACATTACGATACACTTTCAGATAAACGCACCTTTATAGGTATTAAATAAAAGTGTGTAAATAATTTACTTAATATACGAGTAATTATAATACGAATTTGATTAGCACGAAAGATCTAAAAATATATGATCATATACTTAGGGTAGCGAGAAAACGTGAATTAATTGTAATTACCTACATTTTGTAGGTGCTAAAAGGGTGCTTATTGGCTGTTATTAACTTAATATGTTTTAAGTTAAAATTGTGTCTAATAATGAAGCATAACAGGGGAAGTTTTATACAATATTGAATTAAATAATGTTTCTTAAAATGCGTCGCTGTAATATAAGGTCTTGTTTTGTTCATATTTGGCCAAAGTTATCTATTGAAATTGATGGCTGATTATGTCATGAGGACGCAATGCAGCAGCGTGTCGGTGCGGATTTCACCGCGTCGCTCCCGCGGGCGCGCGTCGCCGCGGGACCGACGCTGTCTGCGGCTTCCTTCCCGCGGCCTTCCTGCCGCTCCCGTCACCTCTCCACAATGCCTTCATGCCTACTACACTTCCGTCTGCGCCCACGTTCACCGTGCGCCAAGGCATACGTTTAATAAGGTCCAACAAATTATTTTCATTTAACTTTGCTGATTTTATACTTCTTAATTTCAATAAACAGTCAAATTCTAAATAGATGAAAGCAAATAACTAAATCGAAACATTTACTTCATAAGAGTGTTTCGGTTCTATCAATGATGCAGCTTAATACACGGCTACGACTACGAGTATTACCGTATGCAGCTACGAGGCTACTCGTAGCTACGGAGTGCTACGTCTGCCATACGTCGTCAGTCGTAGCGATTCGTAGTCCCTTCGGTAGGAGTAGTGTGAAACGATATTGTGATTAGTCAACCAACAGAGATTAACCGTGGTCACAAGCGAACGGCTGCAGCATCGAGCCAAAACGTCAAGCAGTCAGTACTGAGGTTCTTATAAAAATAATATCACGTTTAGTCCCGTTTTAATGTTGACTAATTATAATGCTACGCGAAAGTTTACACGTATTTTGATTTTTATTTGAACGAATATAAGTTAAGTGTGGTTTCCTTAAGGTGCGGCCAGATAAAACATTGCGTAATGATTGGGCCCCAGGGCCTGCCGGCGGCAAGAGGCATTCTAATCCATCACCTGTTGCAGCGCCCCCCCTCCCGCTGCGCCCCGCGCCTCGGCGATCAACAGCGGCTAATTGCGACCTATTTGCAAATAACAAATCATCGCGTGTCTCGCTATATTATTACAATAATTTTCTTTAAAAACCATTGGGAAGGCACAGGGTTAAAGCCATTATAACTACGTTGCAAATTTTCGGCATAAAATGGTAATTACCAACTTTAAAGAATGGATTAAAAAGATCACGAAAAAAATATGTTCCTATTAATTTAGTGTTATTTATAACGACCTCATAAAATTAAATTATAAGATACATACATCTACATTATATCCTTCAGAAATAAACGTTTAATATTTATATGTATGACATGATATACGAGTATGCGTTCAATTATAACATAATAAAATAATTCAACTCATTATAGTGGCATTACAGATGTAATGCAGAGCTTCCTTTTGCTTATATGAATAGAGATTTTTTTAGCATTAAATACGTACTTAAAAATACAATTCTAAGTTAACATGTCTGTTCCTACGAATATACAATAGGCTGCAAATAAGATACCAGGCGAATAAAAACAAAATTAATAGTGACTTATTAAACAGCACGTTTGCGCTCAACGTTCAGTTAAAACTTTCAATTTCCACTCACAACTTCCTGCTCCATTTTGAGTTAGTACTAATTTCAAAGGGAAACTTAGTGTAACACTTATAATGTGTACTTACATCGCGAAGTCGTCTCTTTCAAGATAACATGTCAGCACGACCTTTGTCACCGGCCGACTGTGCAAGCTTAATGCCCTAAATTATACAGACTCCCCCCCCCCCCCCCCCCGCGCCCTGCCATCACCTACCCTCGACGACACTCCTTGATGAAAAAGTAATTCCAGTTTGATGAGGCTCAAGCCGTCGTACGAGCAGCGCCTTGACCGACGACCGGCGCAAGCCCTATTGCGAAACTTTAACCAAGTCGTAATTAGGAACGTGACCGTATTATGGGTAAAGTACTCGCATGTCACACTATGATGGACACGAAGCACCTTTTATTTATAACAAGGACGCTCAGTCGTTTTAAATAAATATAACAATATCGAGACACAAGGCAGCGTAAGACAAGTTCACAAAAAGACGTCACTCTGTCCGTGAGTTATTTGACATACCTAATGTATGTACGTTAGAGCTACAAGTATTTTTGGTTCAAGAATACCTTTCTCGTCTTGGCATTTTCCTGGCTGACACGAGTCGCACGTTCGCCGACACGGCATTACGATATTCCAAGATTTATAATAGTGTTGACGCGACCTCTTGAACTGGAGCAGAGATTTACTACTGGGGCAGTATGTTCCCACACGTCGTACTAGTAAAAAGGGAAAGTTATTTCTGTATTCTCCCCAAATACTTTTGTAATTTTTGGGAAAAATTTAAGTTTAAATTACATGGGAAGATATAGAGATCGTCTGGTGCTAGTGTATCGCTGGCGCGGAGCCAGGCCCATGCTTAATTACCGCCTGAGGGTAATGAGGCCTGCTCCAGCCGCGCCCGCCGGCGACTCCAACTTTCCCCATCGAGCCGAATGGAGACATCTTGCTGAACGCGGCGAGCATGATGCAGGTATGATGGCTGGCCGCGCGCCAGGCGACTATCAAGCCTAATTAGGGAGGAAGCAATACTCGGGAAAGTGAGCCAATTCCGTACGCTTCGCTAAATGTGTCATATAACAAGATTGTAACAAGACGTACTTAGCTTCAGCTTTAGTAAAAAAAATGTTTTTAAATGAATACGTGTTATGAAATTAATAGTAGACAAGAATATTGTACAAATATACTATTTCATAAAACAGAAAACGTTAAAACAGAAAACAATAACAACATTTACTACTACAACACTCACGTATCAAATAATGCTTCATAAGCAGGAGAGATTGGATCTCATGTCTCCATTAAAAATTTGTATGATGGTGGTCGCATGTTTTAATACGGTATATCATCTAGCAAATAAATCTATTCTACCATATTTGTTCACATCCGTTTACTATGTAAGAATATTGTGCAAAAAAAGTTAATATTTCTTCGCCCCCCGGCGGGATGTGCTGCAAGTGTCCCGGCCGCCTCGCGCCGCCGCGGCGCTGGGCGCCCGCCAACAACGCAATCAAACTTGGAGCTGCAACTTCTAACTGGAACGGCTGTTAACAGATGTCCACGCTGCGTCAATGTTTGACATTTTACGGCTTACAGTATCAGGGACCATAGTTTATAGAATTCCAATTGATTCCAATATTTTAGATGCAAGATATGTTAAACATGACATCATTTCCTGCATGAATTATAGACGCAAAAAGCGTATTAAAGCGTATGAAAGTATTAAAGCAAACTTAATTAATTGTTATAACGTTAATCAGACAAAACGGGCCTATCGCAAAATTGTTAACCTAAGAAACATTCCATACTGTTTTTATTTATTAGGGCGTAGCATCCCTGGCACAGGTCGCAGTTGGACCGTGATTGCGCAACGCGCTTAGTGAATACGAATGTGCAGCGTTTGTTGCAGCGAGCCGCCTGCAGCTCGCCTCCGCCGCCCGAACAATGTTTGTGCTCACTTTCATCCGACTATCTTTTTATTTTAAGTGCTTTACCGTGTTTTCCTTCAGTAAACTTTTTTTTTTTATTGTACGTTCTTAGTATTTAAAGGACTAACATACATACGATTGGCCAAAATGATCCTAGCGAGTGTGGCGGCGTTCGTGCGGTCGGCGACGCTGAGCTGTGAAATATGATCCGCAGTCCATTTGCCTCGCCGCCGGCGTCGGCCCAGTGACATGTGATATAGACCCAGCCGGACTATGAGTTATGCATACTACCCGTGTAGTGAAGAGTATTTGAATTGAGATTAATCGAGAAACGATGGTGTTGCATGCTTTTATGATTAATTATCAGTAGTTTTTCTGCAAAAGATATCGATAATAAAAATTTGTACATCATTATAATATCGAAATAATTTAGTCTTGGAATGAGGGTAATTATGGGTCAATAGCCCAGGCCCCACCGCGATCACAGGTGTAACGGTGTCGCCGGCCGGGCACAGCGGCGCGTGCCGGCGCCCGCCGCAAATGTCGCTTCATTAACATTTGCGGCGCGCGGCTCATTGCGCCCGCCCGCGCCTCACTGCTATGGATAAGTGGACCACTTCACCTACTTCCGTATAGTGGTGTCTTTCAACATAAAATCAACAAATTGCCTGAAACCTGTTAAATATCGTCAAAAATATTTGTTTGGCTCTGCACATTTTTAATTTCAAACGGCGGTTTAAATAAAAGTATTCATTTGATGATGACTTTTGTAAAAAAACTATTTATGAACTGTATACAGTAATAAAAAATAAGTGTAAACACACTTATTCGTACATTATGCTCAAATCCAAAGAAAGCAGCTGGCGTTTTTGGCAACATTTCAATCGGTACCCAAATGCACGACGTTGCGTTTAGAATGTGCAAGAGAACGTTTCGTCTGTGAATGCACGCTTCACAAAACAGCGGCTTTTAAACATATCGCGCCGGGGTATTGCACATGTGGCCAGAATAAAACTGCAGAAGCATCGGACTCATTGCATCGGTCCGCAGAATTTATGTGCCTCTTTATACAAGACGTTATATCGTTGAACCCTGTTAGCACCAAAAACGTACAAACCTATGATAACAGAAGTACACTTAAATTACTATTTTTACTTTTATACATTTTACTTTCTATGTATAATTCATATTTCGTAGGACTAATAGGAACCCTTATAGTTTCGTCTTGTCTGTCTGTCTGTCTGTATGTCTGTGATCACCGCTGCAGAGAGATGCATTGCCTGTAGTAATGACCCCAACACCTCCCCCACTGACCTCTGACGACCTCGTTCACTAACAGAAATATAGCATAACAGTTACGAAGTGCTAATTCACTGTGGTCTTATGTAAGGTGGAGATTCTTCATCAGACGAGTGGCTCACTCGGGCGAAAGTTCCACTAACTAATCCATATGCGAATATCTGTGAATGGCTATGTCGTTATAATTTTAGTAAATTTTTACTTGTATTATTTGCTGTTGATTTACCAATTCAAAACAAAAAAATAAATAATAAAAAAATGAAGTAAATAAACACTTCCTCTCTTATTTAATGTGCCTGCAGACCTTCGACTTACCATGAGACACTTCGTAGTATTTATTTGTTGCGCATTTTTGCGGAAGCGTGTGTCGGCGCGCTATCGCGGCGGTAAGTCATCGCGGCGCGGGACACGCGGCCGTTGCGTGCGCGACGTCGCCGCCGCACAACATACAACTTGTCGCCATTGTTGCTCGTCTAACTAAACTCTAACTCATTCGAGGGTTGACTGCTATAGCTTTTGATGACCGTGACTTAACAACTTGCAAAATAACAACATAACAAGAAACATAATTTACTAATTGATCAATTGTTGTAAATTATCGCTTTAGGTTATATCTTTTTGAATCTTAGCCTACCTCGGTAACCGGCTATTCTTTTATGGCAAGCAATAAGGATTGGATATTACGCCGTCAAGTTGTTTACGACTTGTCAAAGCCCTTCGGCTCAAAGCCTGATAGGAACAAACTTTCAAAACCAACAGTTGCTAAGGGACAGCTCGTTTGATGGTCTTATTCAAATGTCTGCCACTTGTACGAACTTACAAACAAAGTCAAGTATCGAGGTCAACGCTGCTCCGTCTATTTGACGGTTCCACGAATAAACCGTGTGATGTTATCGGGGTCTGCGCCGGGAAGCGTGTGTTTAAATAGGACATGTTCGGCTCCGCGTCGTTTATGCTTATCTTACATCTGAACACGACAACATGTCTGCCGACAATCGACCCCACAATCGAAGAATATTGCATGTTTATTTCAATTTTAAAGGAATATGAGTGGATATCTATCGTCATTTAGTTGTCCTCCTTACATCAAAACAATAGTTTCATAAATTATAATCAACATAAAAATATGAGAATCGTGGGAATGTAATTTTATTAAATTATAATTTTGCTCAAAACAACGTTCATCTTCAGTTATGGGAATAGAGTCGTTGATAAAAAGCTATAAAGAGGCGCGTGACTATATTGTTATCATCTCTGCAAGACGGTCCCGGAGGAGGCACCGCCGCTTATAACAGCGCCGCGCGGCTTATCACAGCGCCCTCGGCGTACCCCGCAAATGAAGACCAGACAATTTACTATGCATCGATCTAATCACGAGGAAGTAGCTGCAACACACACCACAGTCGCTTCCAGTGAAACCACTTACAGACGAAGATGACATTTTATTTATGTTTATTAACTAAAATCGTTGTTATGACATTTCATCAGGTCACGACAGCATTGATCACTCTGTCGGGGGAAGCTGAGAGTAGCGGCTAAGAAGTTGGATGATATCCGTGATATTTTCCTCCTAAACTCTGTTATTTTGAATTGATCTATAAAATTATTTAATAGGAAACTAGCTAAACTAGTAATATTTTACAAAAAACACAAGAAATGTCCTCCTGGCTCTGCTCCACTGTGCAGGGAGCCGCGCTCGGGACAGTATCGGCTGCATAAATCCGCCGCCGCCGGTTATCTCTGTCGCGCGTCGCTACTCGCCCGTACGGCTCCGCGACGCACCCGCGCCCCAGGGCCGCAGTATCTGAAGAGATATTCACATTTTACACATACACACACACACACACACACACACACACACATACACACCAAACGCACGCTCGCATGAGTTACCTACTAGAAAACAAAATAAAATACTTCGTAGTGTTATATTCTAATTATTTGTAACACAGTTCTACTTATGTCATTTGTTTTGTGACACAGTCTATGTTTGTTATCGTAAGTATATGGAAAGAGCGGTTCTTCCTACCACAGGCGCTGTTTCGCCTAAAAGGAAGTTCTCACATCAGTATTGTAATTTAGACTAAGTTACTGAAATAAATACTTATTATTATTTGTAGGTACTCTTTGAGATCTCGGGTCCACAGGGACCCTATTATTATGTAGGTACTCTTTCGAGATCACGGGTCCAAAGGGACCCGGTCCTTTGAAGCATGCGTGGGGCCAAAGCCAACAGCGCAGAGGCTTTTTTGTACCATTTGATCTAAATGAAATGTGTACATCTGCCAGGTTCTATCTCTGACCAAATACAGATCTAGTCAAAGACAGCACCTGGCAAATGTAAGAACTATTGCAAAATTAAAAGAAAAACTAATTCCAGGTCTATTGTGTGTGTTTTGATGGTTTGGTCAACTGGGCTATGGGTTGAGACAACGGACGTCTGCCATGCAAATTGCCTCAAGTTTTCTCCTGGCAGACGGTGACTCGCCTCCCACTAGATGGGCCCCCAAAAACAGCTACCACTTATTATTATTATTTTGCCTGTTGACCACGGTATCGGCCGTTTTGTTCACTATCTCTGATAGATGCTTTGTATAGAGTACAACAACTTCATTTTCTGGAACGGGAATAATGTAGATAATATTATGACCTAATTAAAAAAAAAACAGAATAATAACATTTTACCCAACCTGACTCTTCATTTCTTTACACAAAATGAAAATTAAAAGGTGGAAAATATTTAAGCAATTATGTAAAATGGAATA
Source organism: Nomophila noctuella (assembly GCA_958496325.1). Lineage (NCBI taxonomy): Eukaryota > Metazoa > Arthropoda > Insecta > Lepidoptera > Crambidae > Nomophila > Nomophila noctuella. The sequence goes on from OY292489.1 coordinate 129,732, forward strand.
AAATAATGCTACTTGTTATTCGTAACTTCAACAAATACCCTTAAATAGAGACGATCTAATTTTCAATAAGCACCTCTTTAAGCGTGTTTTTCGAGAAAAGTAATAGCCTTTTTCTTTTTCATACTCTCCCGGAATATTTAGCATGTCCTTGTTTAAGAAAAGGTTGATTGCTAAAGCATTCCAGTTTTAATGGCGTTGTCTACGGCGCGGCAAAATAAACCTCAACCTGAGGCACGTGCGGAGCCGCCTCATTAGCGGGCGCCCGGCGCGGTCGGCGCCGTATGACAAGTCAGCCAGAAAAACATATACCTATGAGTTAGTTAACAAATTACACCTGCGCTAAAAATACAAAAACTGAACCGAAAGTCTTGTGAAAAGGTAAATAGATTTAACTCTTCAAAAAACCACATAACTTGTTATTTGTAATAGACTCTCTTTTCATTAAACTATTAGCGGAAACTAAACCATAATACCAATTTAAAGCAATCCTGGTTGGTCGTTGTTTTCTTAGAAGCGAACAAAGTAAGCCGGTGGTCGCGCGCTCGGCCTTGATGAGTTAATTAAAAGTTGTTTATCGGCGCAGGTGCCCGGCCGGATTATCAGCGGAGATTATAAGCTGCGTTACACTTTTAAGCACCTGGTTCAACTTTATTGAATCAGCTGTTGTAAACACTTGATTTCACTCGCAAGTATCAAATAAGCTGACTTGCAGTTCTGTAGTGCGCGGAAAACTTTTTAATAATACTTATTTCGTAGAGTTTCAGCGCTGTATTGGCTAAAAACCAAATAAATGCATTTTCCCGCTTGAAATAGCCTAAAGTTTTGTTATTTTTACAATGGTGACACGGATACCCCATTTTATATATTAGACTCGTACATAACCCATTTAGGAATAAAATCCGTTCTGACATTATTGCATACAAATTTACTCTCTCTCTCACAAAATAAAGGAAGGAGAAGCAGTTTGCGATAGCGCGTGTGTGCGACAGTCGCTAGCTGCGAGTCCCACTAATCGGATAAGCGCTGGATTGGGAAGCTTCCAATTAGAATGTAAACCCGATTAAAGATATCATTAAGCATACTTCTGAGGATGACGCTCGTTCGCAATTAGGCGCCGGTAATGGCGAAGTTTGTTCGCGGGAAGCGTTGTAAGTTGGATTAATTGTGAGCAGCGAGCTATCTGCGACCTCATCTTAACTGCTTCTTCCTGCAGACACACAACGACTTTAGCATTGTTACAATGTATCCATACAAAAGATAGCATAAACAAACATATACTTTGATTGAATGCATTTAACTCAAAAGTGCCCAATAAAACTCCATTTTACACTCAGCATTATTAGAAATACCAAATCTTAAAATACTATTATTCAAATAAAAACATTCAATTGTTAAGAAAATATAAAACAGAGTTATCCGGGCATGAAAAGCTAAGAGCGGATAAATAGAGTGTTAATGGCTGAAGCCGTTACACGGATAGTTAACAGATTGCGCTATTGTGATGCAAATTGCCGGCGCCTCCGCGCGACCTCCGCGCTCGTCTTCGATGACACCCCCTGCATGCAAGTTCTGGTACAGAACTTAAATACGTGAAATAAAACAACATCTTTTATGAAAAATATTTATTCCAAGTAGCGACTCACTTCTATATGTAATATGTAATCCTAATATTTACAAGTTGTTCGCTGGCCAAAATCACGTACAAATCTTGTATAATTCAAAACTGAATTATTTTACTTTATAATTTTTTCAAAAAGGATTGACTTTTTTATGATAACATTGTTTTTTGTACATAACAAAAAAGATATTCATGTTATAATAAAAAGTCAATCAACATAATATGTATTTCAATTTTTCTCTTTTAATCTAAACAGAGCTTAAATTCGGACAGCTAAACTGGACGTCACGTCAACACAGTGAAAATATAAATATGTTTTAGTAACACAATCATACAATGTGAGGAAAGTAATCTATATTTTGGGTTTTTTACCCGACCCACCGGATCACAAAAGCTTGCAATTACACACTTCTAATATTATCAGAGTCAGAATAAGGCGAGCGTCACAGTCGGGCGCACACAACACTATTATCTATTTACATTTCGTATTAAAATTTCAAAAGGGTAAAACTCATTCGAAAACCGCACCATAAACACAACGATCGCCTCCCGCGGCGAGAGTCACTAACTGAGCGAGTGCAGCAGCACGATCCAGAGGAAGGCGGGCGCGGCGCGGGGGGGCGCGGGCGCGGGCGGCGCGCGGCCCGACAGCGCGCTCACGTGGCACGCCGCCTCGTCCGCCTCCAGCGCCAGCAGCGGCACGCGCGCGCCGCCCGCGCTCGCGCACCAGCTGCGCCGCGCCGCCGCCCGCGCGCCCGCGCCGCCGCCGCCCACCTCCGCCTGCCAGCGCCGCAGCCACGCGCCCACCCACGACACCGCGCAGCCGCAGCGCAGCGGGTTGCCCGACACTACCAGGCCCCCTACAACACAAGACAGCCATATCACTCCCCGCTTCCCTCGCCGGTCGTGCCGAGTCCTAACATTCCGATCGTCGCTCACCCGGGAGGAGTTTCGTGGCCAGCCGATTCCACCCCGTCAAATTCGGGTAGAGAGTCGCCGGCGCGAATGACGCGAGGCGGTTGTCGCTGACGTCGAGCGCGAGATGCGGCACGCGCAGCAGCGGGCGCACGAGCCCGGCCGGCAGCGCCGTCACGCCGGTGCCGCTGAGCCGCAGCGAGAGCGCGCGCTGGCGGCCCAGCGCCGCGAAGGCGTGCGCCGTCACGCGCCGCAGCGCTGCGCCGCGCACCTCCAGCGCGCGCAACTTGGGCGCGCGCAGCCCGTGCAGCTGCGCGTCCAGCGCGCTCGCCCGCACCGACAGCGTCGCCGACTCCAGGCCGGGGACGCGCGCCGCCACGCTCGCAAGGGTCGCGCCGCCGGTCGGAACGTCGAGCGTTATCGACCTCAGAGAAGCGAGAGCCAGAAACGCTCGCGGCTCGATCGCCTCCAGGTGCCACAGGTGCTCTATTTTCAAATTAGTCAGTCGAGCGAGGCCCTCGAAGGACCCTCGCGTCACGCGTACGAGAGGATTGGACGATACGTCCAGGTGGCTGAGCTGCGGCAGAGCGGCCCACATAGTCGGCTGCAGTGAAGTGATTTTGTTGTACGACACGTCGAGGACGCGCAGGTTTACGAGCCGGCGAACGTCATTTTCTCGGAACGACGGGATTTGGTTGATGCCGAGGTCGAGGTGAGTTAAGTTTATTAGTGGCAAATGAGGCACGACCTTAAGCCCGGCGCCGGCGAGGGACAGCCGTCGCAGTCGCGGCAAATTATGGAATAGCTCCTTGAAGTTGGTCTTGATACTATTATGAGAGAGATCGAGGCGAGTGAGTCGTGAAAGTGCGGCAAAGGTGTTGTCGGACAACACGGTGAGAGCGTTTCGCGCCAGACCTAGCTCATGTAAAAAGGATGTAGCGTGAAACATGGCGGTATCGAGATACTCCAGATGGTTGCCGCCCAACTCGAGTCGCCGGAGCGTGAACCCGACGGCGGCCAAGGCGCTACTCGGGAATATGACCAGCTGATTGTCGCTGAGATCGAGATGCTCGAGGACTGTATTCTTGAACCCGTCGCGCGGGAGAGCGCGCAACTCGTTCGAGTCTAGTCGCAGGTGACGTAATCGCCGCATATTGTAAAATTGTTCTATTGACAGTTGCGCTAATTTGTTATGCGATAAGTCTAGTATTTGTAAAGAAGATAGATCTGTGAAACTTCTTTTTTTTATAGAACTAATATTGTTATTGTTCAGGTGTAGTATTTGAAGTTTTGGCAGACTCCCAAAACTGAAGTTATCTATGTGAACCAATTTATTGTGCGCGAGGATAATTTGTCTAATACTCGAACCCATCAAAATAAAAAAGCTCCTCGGTAATACTTCGAGTAAATTATACGATAAATCTAGAATACTTATTGGTACAGCAGAGTTTCCGACTAGCGAAGCGACTCTGTTCGAACTGACGTTTACGGCAAAGTCGACATCGTCGCTAGACACATTGTTAAAATACTCAGTAGAGAACTCGGACAGGAGATTATCCTGTAAGTCTAAAACTTCTAATTTTGGAAGATCACTAAAGGCGCCGTTAGCCACAAACTCAATCAGGTTCCCGGTCAAACTTAAATAAACTAAGTTGCTCAAACTCGCAAAGCATATGTCGCTAATATTGTTCATGCGATTATAGGACAAGTCAATACTTTGCAGCTCTGGTAAGAGCTTAAGAAAGTTAGAATTCACCTTGTTTATATAGTTATAAGACAGCCTTAACTCTTTCAGTCTATGGTAATCAAACGTTTCGTTAACTTCACTGGGAAATTCCACTATTTTATTGAAATCTAAATTTAGATACTCCATAGACGGAAAATTGAAAATGTCTTCCGATGAAACCCGGTGTATGTTATTGTTATCCAGGGTGAGCCAGGAGACGTTGGCCAGCTGAGTCCGCAGAGGGAACTCGCCGCTGAAGAGCGCGGAGGAGAGCTCGAGCACGGTGAGCGCGGCGAGCGGCGCCAGCGCGGCCGGCGCCACGTGGTACAGGTCGTTGAAGCTCAGCGCCAGCTCGCGCAGCGGCAGCGCCGGGAACGCGTCCGCCGCCAGCTGCGCCAGCCGGTTGCCGCGCAGGCTCAGCGTGCCCAGCGCGGACGCCCACGCCCCGAACGCTTCGCGGGACACGCTTGAAATACGATTATACCCCAAATCCAAATACCCCAGCATGCCCGGAGCCAGCCCGTTCAACGCCGTCGGGAAGGATGAGAAGTAATTTCCCGCCGCTGAGAACGAGTGAAGGTAGGGCGGCAGCTCGGCCAGCTCCTCGAGCTTGTTGTATGCGACGGACAAGTATCTCAGGCGGACCATTTCCTTAATAACGCTCGGCATGGTTACGATTTCGTTATTATCCAAGTCGAGCCTCTCCAAATCCCGTTTCAACGAATGTACTGCCACCTCTGAGACGAGAGCTATCCGGTTGTGGGAGATAGAAAGCTTCTCGAGGTGGGCGTTCTCGAGCGGCAGCAGCGGCACCGACGTGAAATCATTCATGTCGAGAACGAGCTGCTTAAGCTGGAACTTGCTGAGGAAGTCGAAATCGAAGTAGTCGTCGAGCTCGTTGTGACTCAAGTCGAGGGAGTCTATCTTGGAGCGGTGCGGAGGGCAGGTGCTGTTGGAGGCGGAGGCGGCGCCGACGAGGTTGTTGCGGAGGTGCAGGTGGCGCAGGCGCGGCAGCGCGGCGGCGGCGGCGGCGGCGCAGGGCCGCAGCAAGTTGTCGGACAGGCGCAGCAGCGCCAGCGCGGGGGGCAGCGCACCCGGCGCCAGCGCGCGCAGCCGGTTGCCGTCCAGCTCCAGCTGCGCCAGCCGCCGCAGCGGCGCCAGCGCACCCGCCGCCAGCACGCTCAGGTGGTTGTTACTCAGGGAGAGCGTGGTCAGCGACTCCGATAAAAATCCCCAATCCATTTTTGGATCGATTTCGCTGATATAGTTGCTGCAAAAATTTTATTATACCAGTACTGTAATAAATATTTTTAAGAAATTATAATTATTTTTTAAGAAAGAGAGAACTTACTTCTGCAAGTTGAGCCAATTTAAAACTTTGAGATCACGCAGGGCTTCCAAGGGTACTTCAGAGAACTCGTTGTAACCTAGGTCCAAGGAGGCTAGGGTGCTGACCATCGACCTGCAACATGATAAGCGGTGTTAGTGAGTCGTCAGCGCGGCGCGAGCTGGTCGGGAGGGTGTGGGTCTGCGAGTACGCACGCGAGCGCGCCGGACTCGATGTGGTGCAGGTGCGAGGCGACCAGCACCAGCGTGCGCAGGCGGCGCGCGTCCAGCGCGGCCTCGCCCAGCGCGCCCAGCCGCGCCTCCGACACCGACACGTGACACACCTGCTCATCTGAATACACATTTATCTCATTAGCATTTTATCACCGTTCAAAAGTGAGAAACTATATTTACTGAATCCCGAATACGAATGTATTTTTATTTACTGGTTGATGTATCTAATGTGTGGTTGCAATAGCTAGAAGATAGCAAAGCTGAGCTGCGGTGATGCGAGGGGCGCGTAACCTGTGTGCGGGAACCTGTGGAAGGGCACGCGGCTGCAGGCGAGGTGGTCGTCGCGGCAGAGGCAGAGCGCGTCGGCGCGGCAGGGGCGCGGGCGCGGCGCGGCGGAGGGGCGCGGCGCCGCCAGCAGCAGCAGCGCCGCCAGGGCGCGCCCGGCCGCCCGCCACACCATCCGCCCTGCGCACCACGACAACATCACACCAGACCTATTGTACTGTCGACGCAAGCGTGGCGCAATACTCACTAGACGACTACAAAAGAGGTCCCGGGTTTAAACAAATACTAACAATTGCGTTATTCTATTCTGAAAGAAATTAATTATCTGTGTGCTGTCACCACCACGTGCCGTGGAAAGCAAAAACAACAAATTGTTGGTCTGGAATTCGATCTATCTGCAGTCACGCCTGATTGCTGTTCCACCGATTTTTTACACAAATAATACTTGCTGAATAACAAATTCAACTGACAAATATCAATAAAAGTTTCGTTGTAGAAGATGAACAATTGTATACATGTGCTGCACACTTGTGTATACTTTAACCGGTCTTCATAGCGCTTACTTTTATGACACGAAAATAATAACCATCGTTAAGGCAGCGTCCTCCGGCCGCCGGCCCGGAATCAAATTATACCATTCCGGCGCGCTGCTGCCGTCCGGAGCGGGGAGCGAAAATAAAATGATTCTAATGAATTTGTCCTAATTTACATTCGCGCAAATGAAATGATGTCCGCTACGAGTCGTGGACAGCGCCGGGTGAATCACCCAGCCTGCACGCGCACCTCACAGTCCCCGCTCCTACACAGACTACCTACATATTGAATTATCGGCATTTCACGGCACGATGGTACACAGGAATTACATAAATTGTAATTTATGGTGAAATGTATTTTATCAGAGATTTTCTTGTTCCTCTTAGTACCTACCTACGACAGTTATAAATTTCGACTTAAATATAAATACTATTAATTAAGAGAGAGAACATCCGGTGATAGTCTGATGTAGATTTGGCTACCCAAAAGCCATAAGAGAACAGCAAGAATTTATGAAATAGGTACCTTATTGGCCATGGAACTGTCCAAAAGCTTCTATAAATATATGTATTAGCCTTTAAAAGAACTGTAAAAGAAAATTCGAGTAAATCAGGTATTATTTTCGCAGTTACCTACCATTGTTAATCACATCGATATCCTGAATCCTAAAGGGCAAGGCAATTTATAAAGAGTAGGCACTGAATCCATAAAAGAGTTTAACATTTGGAAGCACGCACAAAGGCCTGCTCCGACGTTCAACTGCCCGTGAAATACAACCAAATCCAAATCTACAATTTTGTCGCAGCGAAAATACATTATTGGTTTGGGGACGGAATTTAAAAAAGATCCTTCCCGTGAGCGAGATATCTCCATTCACTGTGATTAACGGCACGCGCGAACATGGCTATTGAAGACTGAGTTGTTGGAATACTCGAGAAGATTCTTTCAATCACATCAAGTGTTGACGAATATAACTCCACATAATCCACCACATTGGGGACAATGCTTTTCCTTTTGTAACACCATCAATTCATCTTCCCATCACTCAGTAGAGTACAAGACGTGTTACATAATTAGCACCCATACGTCCTTCTCAGTTCCACTGTAGAAAAAGATTACTTTTGATAAGATCAAAAGTTTTTTTTTATATATATTGTCTTAAGAGCCAGACACCTTTTTTTTATTACAATTTGCTCTGGCTGGTTCGTATTATTCTACCGAACAATTACGCAATCACTATTACAAACGAAGGTCCTTACAGATACCTACATATTACTGGAAATATACATATTATAGTTGTGCAACTAAGTGGGGAGTAGGTCCGTTAATTGTGCCCGCTTAATATCTGGCACGGCCGGTGGTCCCTCGCAATTAAGATATTAACAAAAACTAATTTAATATCAGGCCAGTAACTGCCGGGCGTGTGTGCGCCTCGTGTGGGCCGGGGGGAACTCCCAGTTAAGCGTAGCCATTGAAAATAGGGATTTGTTTATTGTCATCACAGAATCAAAACAATAAAAACAGTTGGCTTGCAACTTACAATATACTTCACACAACTGCTCCCAATACAGTATATCGCTATCCAATTTTTTACTTAAGATAAAAAAAATTGCAACTTACATAAAAAAAGTTTATTCTCTGAGTTAAACGACATTTAACATTACTTAAACGTTTATGTAATGAACAAGGTAAAGGTTAAAGAAAAATAAAAAATACCTAAAACAAACAAAGCAATATCCTATAATAAAATTGTATTAAAAATAAAATTAAGTAAAATTATAACGATAAGGCACCACCTCTGGAGTACAGCCAGAGCACCGAAAAGTATGTAGTAGTGTCAAAGTCTGCATGTTTAAGTGATACAATCTGGAACCGTTACCAAATAATAAAAAAAACATTTCATGCGAAGCCTAGCTTCTCGTATACATATTTTTAAGGAGCCAACAGATAGAAGAAGAACAGATAATATGACAGTAGCACTCGTTTTTTACATCTTCACTAATTTATTAAAGATAACGAAGAAACTCAAAGACTACTGCACTGATTTCAGGAATAATTTTCTATTTGATAGCTATATTATGACTAGTTGTATAGGCTATATTGAGTAACAGATAAATTTATTTTGAGTTTCCTGTTTATGTCTACCCGTGCCGCGAAGCCGGGAAGGGCCACCAATAAAAAGTACATTTGTTAAAAAAAAATATTAGACAAAGTATGGCTTTGCCAATACAAATAACCAATTAAGGCATGTTCGGTAGATAACGCTAGGCATGTCTGCAGGGACGTAATTCAGAAGTTGCGTACGTGTAACGGGTCTAGGGCCGGGGCGCAGGGCGCGGGGTCAGGGCGCGGGACGCAGGGCGCGGGGGACGGGGCGCACTAATGCCGCAATTGACAGTCCACGTGTGCGCCGGCCACGGGAATTAGCCGCCCGGACCACTTCCACCCGTCCAATGCTATTGAATTTCCCTGCTTTCGCTGGAGCAAAGCAAATTACTTTAAATTGGCAACAAGTATCAAATGAAAATGTAGCACTTTTCAAAACAGCCTCCAACATACGAGTATGATGTCTTAAGCATTGGCTATTGGCTCAACTCCTGCAGGACAGCTAGGATCTAGTAGATGGACCAGTATAGCATACATAACATCATCACCACAGCACCACCACCCTAACTGGAACGATGGTAATGCAACAGCAATGGATACTTTATAAATACAATGTAAAAGGCGGAAATTATCCTACATTTTTGGCAATGTTCCTCTGAAGCACCGCTCAAAGGCTTCCTTTTCCGTCTACCCATTGTTTATGACAATTATGTAAATTTACCCTCCTCAGGGCTCAAATTATCTTCCATGAAGTTTCCATTTACTTTCACCGTTAACTTGAGGCCCTACTAAGAGATGTCAAAACAGAAACAATTTATTTAAATAATTATTTTATCTGTACAGGAACGTAACAAAATATTTCTTCTGAACTTTGTGCTCTCAGTCCGCGGACATTTACATTGGTGGTTTGATTATTTAAAAAATCTGAACTTATGCATTCTAGTTAAGTAAATAACAGCCATCAGCCAATACCTACTACCCTACATTTGTTTATTGTGATCTCGTCATCGTCACAATTATACAGACTAATATTCAAACTCCTTCCAATAATTAAGTAAGTTATTTATAAAGGCAAACGATGTCCTTCGTTATTAAGATAACCTATAATGTAAGTAAATCAAAGCCTTCAGATAGACTCAGGGACCTGTCCAAACTGTCAGACGATGGATAACAACGTGACAGCACATGTTTCGTCTACATTCGCGTCACGCTCCGCGCACCGCACATCTTGAAGACAATGAGTTGCGGCCAAATGTTCCGCGAATGGAATATCGTACGTGCGTTACATAAAGGCAAGCCGTGCGCGATCATCTGACGAAGCATCTTCCTTTTCAAATAAATGTTATACATTGTAGCGTCGATTAGAACGATGAAAGGATCCCGCGAAGTAACCTATCACTGGCGGTGCATGCGCTGCACCGGGATTGACCTCATAAACTATATTTACTTTACAATGTTGAAAGTCTTTCTCGATATTCTGGTATGGATCAAATACTGAATAATATTTTGAATCCGTCCGTGGTTAAGTAAAATTCCGAACGCTTTATGCCGTAGTTCTTTATCCAGATTTTGGTCAGTTGGTCAATAAACCGTCTAAATAAATTGGCGAAGGTAAAAAAATACTTAACTACAGGTACGTTGCGTAACTATTGAACAACTAAATGTTCAATAAGTTAATTATAGGGTGATATCAATGTAAATTACCATCATGTTTATTAAAATGGCTATTAAAATACACAAATTAAACAAGACACCGTTTAAAAAATGCAACTTCTACTACGGCGTAACGGCTACGATGCTACGGGCTACGAACTGTCGCAATGGAATCCACAGTACTACGAAGTCACTATAATAATTACTAGCCGATTCAAATTAAAAGTCTAAAAGTTAAGGTTGACATTCTCAGTGATAGATTTAATAATCGTATTTTAGTTATCCTGTTAGAGCGTACAAAGAACGCTTAGAGCGTCTGAAACTGCTTTCTTTGTTGCGACATTACATTCATGAATTATTTATGTCCTCCGTATATTCATATTTAGGTTTAATAATGTAGGTGTTCCATGTGAATGAACGAGTTATTAGTATTACTTGCACCTTAAAGTTTTATCGTAAACTTTGCGAAACCATACAGAAAGTAAATTTCACCGTTGTGAAAGAAAAAACGTTTTAACTTCATAAACTTATTGATAGTTGAATACGCGCTCGTTTCTAGTAGTTGGGTATAACTTACTTGGTCAAAGAAAGTTTAACAAGCGAGCGCGTATTTCTCGCGCGTCATGGCGCGGCGTCTCGCGGCTCGGGCGCAGGCTCGTGCGGCGCCCGCTGCGCTCGCTCGCGACTGCCGCGCGGCGCGCCACTCCTGCCGCCGCAGCCGCCGCGCCGCCGCCGCCGCCGCCGCCGCCGCTCCGGGCCCATCCATCTCCGCAGCGTCGGGCAGAGGAAACGAGAGCAGACTCGGAAACGACGCTCGTCTCCGCGCCCGAGCCGCAGCTGTTGGACGCGCCGCCGCACGACGCCCGCTAATTTACACGACGCACGCGACTTGAATGCGCTCACCACCGGAGATACCTTCCGTTTATTACCCTTCATTCATTTGCAAATTAATTGTTTTTTCCTTTATAATAATATCATAATATCGTATTAGTACTCTTTTCTTATAAACAGCTCAGGCAATCATAAATCAAAAATCAACAAATGAAAACCAGTTATAAATCAGAGCTTATCATGTCCCATATCGGCTGGAAAAAAGAAAACAAATAAATTTCTAGGTACAAGTAATATTCATTGTATGTACATCTGACATGTCTAATACAATTTCAAATAAGAGAACGCAACATTCACGACCAAACAAATAAAAACTGGGAAAATATCTGGATACGCTAGGAATTACGCGTTTCCTCGTAGTAAAAAGTTCCAATATTTGGGAGCGTCGCGAATGATGGCACCCCGCTTGACGTCCGGAGGAGCGTCGGTCCGGTCCAGGTTGAGCAGGTCCAAGCACAGCTGCTGGTCGCGGGCGTCGGCCCAGCCGCCGCCGACGTGCGGCTGCGGCGGCAGCAGCTCGCGCCGGCCCGGCGGCAGCAGCACCGCGGCGCGCAGCGAGCGCGGGAACAGCCGCCCCGCCGCCGCCGCCGCCCCCGCCGCCCCACCCGCCCAGCCTGCGCCGCCCCGCGCCCGCGTCGCCAGCACGCGCGGCGCCATGCTCGCCACCACGTCCACCGACCGGCCTGCCAGCCCGCCGAACACGTGCGCCAGCGAGTGGCTCCAGCTGCAGTCGTCGAACCGGCAGTACCGGTCCGCTCTCGAGACGATCTTCCGCCACGTGCTCGCGTTGAACGCCAGCCCCCGATCGTACGTCGGCGTCCAGAGGCCCACGAGGAGCGAGTCGTAGTCGACCCGGCCCGGGGCGCCGTCCGCGTACCCTCCGCCCAGCGCGATCACCTCCGCCGCCGGGAAGTACTCCAGCAGCCGGCGCGAGTACCGGTATATGAATAGCATGTCCGGAAGCACGTAGTCGTCCTCCTCCAAAAAGATCACATCTCGCGGGGGCGGAGTCCCGATCGATCCGCTGAAAATAAAGTAGGCCTTCCACCACCAGTGCTGCTTGCGCTCGGAGCGGCGCGCGTCGCGGTCGAAGCCGTCCGCCACGTCCACGCCCGGGAAGCGGTCCGGGTGCAGCTGCAGGGAGTACGGGTAGAACACCTGGATCACTTTGCAAAAGTCGATGCTTTGGATGAGCTCGTTCATACTGTCGTCGTAGTAGCTGTGCGAGAATATTAGTAGAACGGAGTCGATGTCGCGGACCTGGGCGAGGGAGACGAGGAGGAACTGCAGCCGCTCGGCGCCGCGGTGCACCTGCACCACTATGAACGTGGTGTTGGCCGACACCGGGCCGAACTGATCGCTGTTGCGCAACTCAATGTCCACATTCAGCAGTCCAAGTTTCTGTTTCAATTGTTGCACGTCGGAGTTGGTCAGCTCTAGGTCGGGCAGGACGTGTCCCTCCGGGAAGCGCAGGTACTTGCGGAGGCGCCGGGGCAGCGCGGGGTCGCCGGGCCCGGGCCAGCACCACACGACCCACGACATGAGCAAAAGGAACGCGACGAATTTTAATCGCCGCGCTCCGCAGGTTTTCACAGAGAGTTTTGTATTAGTTACTATTTTTTTTACGGACAGCATATTGTATGAAATGCATAGAGTAAAGTAAATTTACCAAAAGGAAATGACGGAGTCATGACATATCAGACAGTTTACTTCATAAATTATAGCGTGGATTAACCTTTGATTAACCTATTGATTTTAGGGAAGGGATAGAAATACTGACATACTTAAATAATCTCTCATCACATTAACATTAGCCTATCGCGATAGCAGGATTCGATCGAACCCGCGACACTCGTTTTGAAGTCATTAACCACTTGACCAGCGGCCCAGACACAAAAGGTTTACTTTGTTAAAAAAATAAACGTTTGGGTCCCTTGCAGCTTTGGGGTCTTGATCTCAAATATTCATAATATTTTTCATTCTATGTTCTCCTAACTTTGACCACACTCATTGAACAAAATACAACCGTAAGAAAAACTTTTCTTAGTACAAATAACAAAAAATCGAAAAACAATAAAATATTGCTACAAAGATTGGAACGAAAGCCAAACTCTTTTAATGGAAAATATCTGTTGAGGAATCTCCAATTCAAACAGAGGACAGCGCGGCTTGGAAGTTCGCCGCCCGGCGCGACACCGTTCAGCTTCTTATTTTTTCCCCGAGGAAATTCAATTTGACTAAGTATATCGTTTAAGTACTTTTTGCATTATGGGCTTACAATTTCCTTTTATTCTTTAGGAGGGCAATATAAAGTTTTAAAGCGGTTGAGGAGATCCGCCGCTCAACCACCGGATAAATAATATCGCGGATAATGGACTTCATATTGACAATTATTTCAATAATCCCTCGCAACCCACGCATTAATGGAACCTACTTGTGACGTAGGTGCGACACTTGTCTCGACCGCCTGATTACTCATAATTGATAGTAAAATAAGTTGATGACTCGTTGGAAAACCAAAATTAAATACATCTTAATTAAGTATATCGTAAACTACGTACTTATATATGTATATATTTCTCTAATATCAGCTCACAGTACTTTTTTTCCTTTCTAACCTTAAAATATATTTCTGTGCATCTAATACTGCATGGGCTGTTATAATACTGCAAAATTAAGTGGTGACGACTATTTCTGACATAGCTAAATGTGTGTATTTTTTTCTTTTTAATGTGGGGTTTCTGCAGTTCTCCTACCAAACAGTTGAGATATTAGGAGAAATCCAAGTGACAAGATGAATGAGGGTGTTTCTGTTATTTCTTTATGCTGCCTTCATTATATTTATGCTGAAACGGCTCGTTTGGTCGTTATGAATGACAGTGTGAATTTTAATTTGGCATCGCACGTACCGAAAGAAACATGGCAAAGTTTTTCTCTTGAGTATAAAATTATAAAATTATTACTACTGGCTCCATCTATTGACTTATCTAAACATCCCTTTACTGTCATCCACTGTCATCGGTAACGCCATCTGCATTCGATTGAAGTCAGTATGAATCACTGCCAGTAATTTTTCTTACTGGCAGCCCTCAATGCCTTAGGTTTTACGTTCAAAAACATAAAATATACATTATTATTATAAAACTTAATGTATCTCCTTCAACTGTGTTTACTGAAATGATTTTCGTTGCTATTAGTTTTAATGCTAATGGCAGATTTTAATACCCGATAATGTTTTGTAATCCGCAATCGATTCGTTCAGAAATTAAACCTATCGAACAGAAAGCAAAGCAACCTGTCAGCTGTAAAAGAAAAGATCTGTCAAATGGTGAATAGCAAAGCAGGAGCGGTAGTGTGAATATTTTTTAATAAATATGTCTTTTTACTTGCTATTCTATAATCATAGGTAATCACCGCACCTAGCCTTAGGCTCCAGCGCATTCGTGATCGGCAGCGAATAACATCCCCGTCGCAAGATGAGTTCAAGAGACAAGGACACAAAAATACTTCAAGACATGTTGAAAGTATTCTTCAAAAAGGGTTCATCGGGTGAGTAGAAGACGGGCCGGGGCTTGAGGCGCGGCAGGGAGCCGGTGCGCGGGGCGGGGTGAGACTGACGGCCGTGTGTTGTGTCGCAGCGCCGCTGCCGGCGCGCAGCGAGCTGCTGGTGGGCGCGGAGCTGGAGCGCGAGCTGAGCGCCGACGCGCCGCTGCACCGCCGCCTGCGCGCGCTCCGCGACCTCTCCGACAAGGCGCTCGCCATCCGGATACAGGAGGTACGCCGCGCCGCCAACCCTACCTCCTCTTCTCTTTGTTATTATACCCTCATTCATTATCTACTAATTCTGATGTAATAAAATTGACAATTTCGCTACCACCGTTGAAACCTGTATTCTGAATGATTTGAGTTAAGTGAGTATCTCAGCAGTAGAAGTGATTTATGAATAAATATGTGTTAAACATTCTGGAGATAATGAAAATACTAAACAATGCAGTACTTATTTTTATCTATTGTTTATCTGATTACATATGGAAAGCAGCTTAACACATGATACTTTCTCTATAAAAGTAACTTGCAATATGTAGGGTAGCTAGTAAATGTTTCCTTCAATATCAGAAACAATTCCGATGTGTCAATGAATCATAACGAATGTTTATACTTATTAATATAAGGGAGCTGTAAAGAAGTTATGGACCTGCACAAGAGATTTGCTAGATGACCCAAACGTAGAAGCTCGGCATGCAGCCCTGTCGTTTCTGCGCTGCATCGCGGAAGGCCAGGGGGAGGAGCTGCTCATCATGCGCACCATCCTGTTCCACTACCTGAAGGACACGCACGCCACGCATCCTCCAGAAGACGCCCAGCTGCGGTTCAAACTCCTGCATGCACTCACTAACACTGGGAAGAATATCAAATGTTTTGAAGAACAGGTAACATAATAACAAATTAGGTAACATAAACATTGTACACAATTTAGATTATCATTTCCTAGAAATCAACCAGTAGTAACACTTTTATGTTCAAAACTTATTTGCAGAGTGAGTGTAAAATAATATAAATAATAATTTGTACTATGGTCTTGGTCTATTCAATTTGAGACAAGACATTTTTGTACAATAATTCATTTCTTATAGAAATATTATGAGTGTTACAGAAAACTTGTTTTCTAGTTCTACCTCAACTTAATTTTTATATTATTTTAACTGTAGATTTAATTTTTAAATGTAAATATTATTTTGACTTGTGGTTGCTACTTGTATGATTGTAACAAAATGTATTTAAAAAAAAAAACAAGATTTGCTATTGTCCAGTCCGTTGTTTGAAGTAAAATAGTACAACTCTCATTTACTAAATATATTATTTTATTTTATCTCAGATAGTATATATTCAGAATGTCACAATTAAGTATTTACAAGCCTAGTATATACTTGTTCCACTTGGCTCCTGAGACAAAATATATTTCTGCTTGTTAAGCAATTAATAAAAATTATTTTTTTGTTAGATAGTCCATTTGACGAGGGTGGCTTTACTCTATAGTCTGAAAACCCGACCGAAAACCACGCGGGCGGCCGCTAGTTAATTAATATCAATAATTATTATTCAATATTTCAGATTGGAGCATTTCTTTTGGAATGGCTACCGGGCATTCAAGGCCCAGCACAAATTGTAGAATTTCTGCAACTCATCATCAATGTTGTCAAATTTAATGCCACATATCTAGATGAGGAAATTGTTCACGGAATAGTCAAGTAAGTGTGTTAATTTTTACTATAAATACCTGTTCTGCACATTTTCGAAAAGTGAAATGGACTTTTCATATTCAAAATTAGAATATTCTTTATTCATGTAGGAATCAGAGATGGAGAGAAATGGTCAAAGATTATTAAAGTTGCCTCCTCATTTCTCTCATATCCATTAAATTTTGCTTGTTTTTTTTTAAGTTTCTGCTAAGGGGAATACAAATGCCAGTTAGGAGAGTTATTGTTTTTTTACCAAAATAATAAACACTGTTTGAAACAATGTTTTGTTTGCTAAATGGAATCTTCATTTTGAATTCTCCTTCAGGTATAATAATAGTGATTATGTAAAAGTTTTGTTTACCATTCAATTTACAACCTTTTTACCTGAAGTGCTGAAAACTAAAAGAAAATATTGACATTGCGTCACGGCCGCGAGTCAGTGACCTGCGCATACCTACTCTGTTGTTTGCCCCCTCGCGCTCGTGCCGAGGGAAAATATAAATATTTCTTCTGTTTGTATTGTTATTGCGTTGATCCAGTTATTTTTGTAAGTACTGTTTCTGTGTTGTAATACAGCTAGCAATACAGCAGCTAACAGAATATTAGGACTTTTGTATGTTGACCATGAAACAGTTTAATTTATATTTATTGTAATTTAGTCTAAGTGTTTTCGCTTAGACCCTAACTCTTCAACACAGTGTGATATCAACTTTGTACCTTCGACCTCCGTCGGGGGCGAAGAATATGAGACAAAGCCCTGGGATGAATACAAATTACACTGTATACATAATGGCCATCTTGCATATTTCCCGTTTATTTACTTTCTGACATGTCGGTATTCCTGAACAAAGCACTATTGTCCTGCGCTCCGCATCAGCTGATACGATTATTGTCGTGCTTTTGTCAAGGGCCGGGGACTGTCGAGAGTTTCAAACACACTGGTATTCAAACCAGACATTACATATTGATCTAAATAACACCCATTTTATGAGTAGAAATCATTTGTTTACCTACTGCTTCCCTGACACTTAATAACAAAACTTTCGAATTTCGACTCCAATCAATCAAACCGCACACTAGCACTCTAAAGACTAAGTCGCTAGTGACAATTACTTGGAATGTGTTTTCTCTCCACCATGCATATAAAATAAAATATATCTTCTCATTACCTAAATAATATGTTTCGTGGCAAGATCTAAGATCGCGAGTACTCTCACGATGCGCGTGTGTGGGTTGCAGCAACGCGTGCTACCTGTGCGAGTACTCGGCGGAGGCGAGCGTGGTGCTGTGCGGGCTGTCGCTGCTGGAGGCGGTGGTGTCGTACTCGCTGCTGCCGCGCGCCGCGCTGCGCGCCTTCGTGGCCGCGCTCTGCCGCACCGTCAACCTCGAGCACTACTGCCAGAACAGCTGGAAGGTACGCCCGGCGCGATGCGCAGCTCGCCACTCCGGACACCGTAGGAAGCAGCGGATGTGTATCGGTCTGTGTCTGTGCAGCTGATGCGGAGCGTGGTGGGCGCGGACATCGGGCACGCGACGCTGCAGGAGCTGGTGGAGGTGCTGACGAGCGCTGGCGCGGCGGGCGCGGCGGACGAGGGCGGCGGCGGCGGCGGCGAGGCGGACGCGGGGCTGGTGCGCGGCGCCGTGTTCTACCTGAGCATGGCGCTGTGGGGCCCGCGGCGCGTGCCCACGCTGCACGCGTCGCCGCTGGCCGTGCTGCCGGCCCTGCGCCGCGCGCTGGCCGTGCGCCAGCCCGTCGTCACCTACGAGGTGGTGCTGGCCGTGCAGAGCCTGGTGTCGCGCGCGCCGCAGGACCTGCACGAGCCCGCCTGGGACGTGCTGCTGCTCATCCTGCGCACCGTGCTCGACCAGCACAGTACGTTCATCCCGCACTCCCAAGATACATCTCACTCCCCCCTAACCCTCTATCAACAAATCATATCTCTTTTTCTCATTTCTCTTTCTCTACCTCCTTTACTCATTATCTCCCTCACACGCTTTTCTATTCCTCTCTCTGTTTATCTCTGTCTTTCTCCCTTTCTCTCTCTCTCCTTTTCGCTATCTCTCTCTTGTCCGTAATAATGCTTCATACCTTAATAGTCAATGTTATGTCGTGCAGAAATGTTCGAGCCGCCCAACGAGCTGATCAACACGTGCACGCACGCGCTGATCACGTCGCTGGAGCAGCTGCAGGACAGCGGCAACTACCTCGGCGACCCCGACGCGCTGCTCGACCTCATCGACTACTGCGGACATTCCAGACCCGTGCGTATCGGATGAGTCGGTCAGGAGAGGGGGTGAGTGCGTGCGGGCGGGCAGTGACGTGTGTGTGGTGCGCAGGAGGCGTCGGCGATGCGCGTGGTGTCGCTGCGCGCGGCGGCGCTGTCGGCGTGCGGGCGCGCGGGCGCGGCGGCGGCGCTGGCGCTGGCGGAGCGCTACCTGCGCCGCGAGCCGCGCCTGCCGCTGCGCCTGCACACGCTCGCCGCGCTGCTCGCCTTCGTCAAGCGCGACAGGTGAGCCTCCGCTGCCCGACGGGACGCCGATGTGCTGACCGTGTGGCGGCTAGGTTACTATTTATTGTAGTAATGGAAAACTTTCGTTAAACCGAATAGTAATTGTCATTCAACTTCTCATTTGACTCTGAATCAATCCGGTCGGTATAAATGTTGATGCTGAGCGGTTGCGTGCTAGGCTGGTGTACGGCTCCAATGTGATCCGCCGACGGCGAGGCGGCAGCGGGCATACGCCCCTCAACTTTGGCTGCCTTAGCCCGGGACGGCGAGTGGCTGAGTAGGGCCTCACGACTCGCGCCGTGACGTCAACTCCGCATGGGTGTCTCGTCTCTGGAGTTCCCCCTTCTTGAAAAGCCAAACGAGGCAAAGCCGCTCCTGCCGCGCTCAGGATGAAAATCCCCTCTCGCTCAGGGCGCAAAGCAGCGGAGTCAGCGGAGGATATCGAGGATATACGTTAAACGCTGCAACAACCCACTAAAACCCCCCGTCTCAGTGGGTAGTTGCGGCGGTTCACGGCGTGGAGTCGTACATGACGTTGTTGCTAGGCTGGTGTACGGCGAGGAGCTGATCGAGCGCGTGGGCGTGCCGGTGCTGAGCCTGTGCGCGGGCGACGCGGACGCGGGGTTGCGCGCCGCCGCCGCGCGCGCGCTCGCCGACCTGGCGCGCTGCACCTCCTCCGACGCCTGCACCGACCTCATCGACCTGCTCGAGAAGGTACCCACACACTTTGCACTCTAATTATGTAACTTACAGAACGACTTTGACTCGGTGACGTCATTTTACATGCTATTCGTTGTAAATATGTATATTATGGCACGTCAAAGCTCTGTAGTTGTAGCGTCTCATTGTTTTTTAAACAAGTTTCATTTTAAAACTTTTGATTTCTCATGTAGATAATATCAGCAAATCTTTTTCTTTTCTTTTTTCTTTTTTTTTATTGAAACTATATAAATTTAGATATTTTTTTATATTTGTGAGTACCTTCAATGAAACAAAACGCTACCTATCCCCAGATCCTGAACCGTCCGTTCGAGCTGTCGCCGGGCGAGGGCGCGGCAGGTGGCGCGGGCGGGGCGGTGGGCGAGGCCGGCGAGTGCGCGCTGGCGGCGGCGGGGCTGGTGCGGCTGCTGCACGACAAGCTGCCGGGCGCGCCCGCCCACGCCGCGCGCGCGCTGCTCGTGCTGCTCGACCACCTCGACCTGCACTACAAGCGCCCCGCCGTCTTCCACCACCACCCCGACATCCGGCTCAAGGTATCCGCGACCGCGCGAAACATATTGAAACGTGTTATTTTTAAAACAGAAACTACTTACTTATTTTTTCTTTCTCAAATTAAACGAGCTACGCAATTAAATATCGTTTGACTTGTTTTTTGATGCTAGTGAAATATTTTCTGATTCGTACTGATCAGCAAGAGGTTCTCACATGAATATTGACAAATTCATCCAGAGGGAGTATTGGAATCCGAAATGAAACTCACCTAAGAACTTTTCATGGTCGTAGATCCTGGAGATGGTGTTCGGTCTGCGCGCGAACTCGTTCAACTGCGTGGGGTTCTGCTACGACGCGAGCGGCGCGGCGGTGCACGGCGCGGCGGCGGCGCGGCTGCGGCCGCTGTGCTCGCCGCTGCTGCTGTGCGAGCCGCTGGCCGCGCGCGCGCAGCCGCCGCCGCCGCAGCGCGACCTGCCGCCCGTGAGTTGCCCCTGACACCGGGCTCGATTATGACTTCCGATTCACCATGGACCTTTTAATTTACATAACCTACTACATATAATTCGATGTTGTTTTCATGAGCCATTTTAAAACCTCTTCGATTTCTGTTAATTGTATCTGCTTATTGTGCCAAATTCGTTATTTTAATATGTAATATTTCAATAATATAAAACATTTTAAACATTTGACGTTAGATTTCTCGTCATGCGACAGTTGTTATCGGTGATAGCCGTCATAAGTGCCAGCTGTCATAAGTGGCACCTGTCATAAGTGACAGCTGTCACAAGTGTCGTTTGTTGCTTAGGGCGCGTGCGCGGTGGGCGCGGGACGGGCGATGCGCGCGCTGGTGGGCGCGCTGACGCGCGAGGCGGACTGGGCGGTGCTGGCGCACGTGCTGCGCGCCCTGCCGCACCTGCTGCACGCGCGCGCGCTGGCGCTCGGCCGCCGCCCGCAGGACATCGACCTGCTCGCCTCCACGCTCTGCTCCATGGTCAGTAGTGCGGTGTAGTGTAGTGTAGTGGCGGACTGGGCGGTGCTGGCGCACGTGCTGCGCGCCCTGCCGCACCTGCTGCACGCGCGCGCGCTGGCGCTCGGCCGCCGCCCGCAGGACATCGACCTGCTCGCCTCCACGCTCTGCTCCATGGTCAGTAGTGCGGTGTAGTGTAGTGTAGTGGCGGACTGGGCGGTGCTGGCGCACGTGCTGCGCGCCCTGCCGCACCTGCTGCACGCGCGCGCGCTGGCGCTCGGCCGCCGCCCGCAGGACATCGACCTGCTCGCCTCCACGCTCTGCTCCATGGTCAGTAGTGCGGTGTAGTGTAGTGTAGTGGCGGACTGGGCGGTGCTGGCGCACGTGCTGCGCGCCCTGCCGCACCTGCTGCACGCGCGCGCGCTGGCGCTCGGCCGCCGCCCGCAGGACATCGACCTGCTCGCCTCCACGCTCTGCTCCATGGTCAGTAGTGCGGTGTAGTGTAGTGTAGTGGCGGACTGGGCGGTGCTGGCGCACGTGCTGCGCGCCCTGCCGCACCTGCTGCACGCGCGCGCGCTGGCGCTCGGCCGCCGCCCGCAGGACATCGACCTGCTCGCCTCCACGCTCTGCTCCATGGTCAGTAGTGCGGTGTAGTGTAGTGTAGTGGCGGACTGGGCGGTGCTGGCGCACGTGCTGCGCGCCCTGCCGCACCTGCTGCACGCGCGCGCGCTGGCGCTCGGCCGCCGCCCGCAGGACATCGACCTGCTCGCCTCCACGCTCTGCTCCATGGTCAGTAGTGCGGTGTAGTGTAGTGTAGTGGCGGACTGGGCGGTGCTGGCGCACGTGCTGCGCGCCCTGCCGCACCTGCTGCACGCGCGCGCGCTGGCGCTCGGCCGCCGCCCGCAGGACATCGACCTGCTCGCCTCCACGCTCTGCTCCATGGTCAGTAGTGCGGTGTAGTGTAGTGTAGTGGCGGACTGGGCGGTGCTGGCGCACGTGCTGCGCGCCCTGCCGCACCTGCTGCACGCGCGCGCGCTGGCGCTCGGCCGCCGCCCGCAGGACATCGACCTGCTCGCCTCCACGCTCTGCTCCATGGTCAGTAGTGCGGTGTAGTGTAGTGTAGTGGCGGACTGGGCGGTGCTGGCGCACGTGCTGCGCGCCCTGCCGCACCTGCTGCACGCGCGCGCGCTGGCGCTCGGCCGCCGCCCGCAGGACATCGACCTGCTCGCCTCCACGCTCTGCTCCATGGTCAGTAGTGCGGTGTAGTGTAGTGTAGTGGCGGACTGGGCGGTGCTGGCGCACGTGCTGCGCGCCCTGCCGCACCTGCTGCACGCGCGCGCGCTGGCGCTCGGCCGCCGCCCGCAGGACATCGACCTGCTCGCCTCCACGCTCTGCTCCATGGTCAGTAGTGCGGTGTAGTGTAGTGTAGTGGCGGACTGGGCGGTGCTGGCGCACGTGCTGCGCGCCCTGCCGCACCTGCTGCACGCGCGCGCGCTGGCGCTCGGCCGCCGCCCGCAGGACATCGACCTGCTCGCCTCCACGCTCTGCTCCATGGTCAGTAGTGCGGTGTAGTGTAGTGTAGTGGCGGACTGGGCGGTGCTGGCGCACGTGCTGCGCGCCCTGCCGCACCTGCTGCACGCGCGCGCGCTGGCGCTCGGCCGCCGCCCGCAGGACATCGACCTGCTCGCCTCCACGCTCTGCTCCATGGTCAGTAGTGCGGTGTAGTGTAGTGTAGTGGCGGACTGGGCGGTGCTGGCGCACGTGCTGCGCGCCCTGCCGCACCTGCTGCACGCGCGCGCGCTGGCGCTCGGCCGCCGCCCGCAGGACATCGACCTGCTCGCCTCCACGCTCTGCTCCATGGTCAGTAGTGCGGTGTAGTGTAGTGTAGTGGCGGACTGGGCGGTGCTGGCGCACGTGCTGCGCGCCCTGCCGCACCTGCTGCACGCGCGCGCGCTGGCGCTCGGCCGCCGCCCGCAGGACATCGACCTGCTCGCCTCCACGCTCTGCTCCATGGTCAGTAGTGCGGTGTAGTGTAGTGTAGTGGCGGACTGGGCGGTGCTGGCGCACGTGCTGCGCGCCCTGCCGCACCTGCTGCACGCGCGCGCGCTGGCGCTCGGCCGCCGCCCGCAGGACATCGACCTGCTCGCCTCCACGCTCTGCTCCATGGTCAGTAGTGCGGTGTAGTGTAGTGTAGTGGCGGACTGGGCGGTGCTGGCGCACGTGCTGCGCGCCCTGCCGCACCTGCTGCACGCGCGCGCGCTGGCGCTCGGCCGCCGCCCGCAGGACATCGACCTGCTCGCCTCCACGCTCTGCTCCATGGTCAGTAGTGCGGTGTAGTGTAGTGTAGTGGCGGACTGGGCGGTGCTGGCGCACGTGCTGCGCGCCCTGCCGCACCTGCTGCACGCGCGCGCGCTGGCGCTCGGCCGCCGCCCGCAGGACATCGACCTGCTCGCCTCCACGCTCTGCTCCATGGTCAGTAGTGCGGTGTAGTGTAGTGTAGTGGCGGACTGGGCGGTGCTGGCGCACGTGCTGCGCGCCCTGCCGCACCTGCTGCACGCGCGCGCGCTGGCGCTCGGCCGCCGCCCGCAGGACATCGACCTGCTCGCCTCCACGCTCTGCTCCATGGTCAGTAGTGCGGTGTAGTGTAGTGTAGTGGCGGACTGGGCGGTGCTGGCGCACGTGCTGCGCGCCCTGCCGCCCCTGCTGCACGCGCGCGCGCTGGCGCTCGGCCGCCGCCCGCAGGACATCGACCTGCTCGCCTCCACGCTCTGCTCCATGGTCAGTAGTGCGGTGTAGTGTAGTGTAGTGGCGGACTGGGCGGTGCTGGCGCACGTGCTGCGCGCCCTGCCGCACCTGCTGCACGCGCGCGCGCTGGCGCTCGGCCGCCGCCCGCAGGACATCGACCTGCTCGCCTCCACGCTCTGCTCCATGGTCAGTAGTGCGGTGTAGTGTAGTGTAGTGGCGGACTGGGCGGTGCTGGCGCACGTGCTGCGCGCCCTGCCGCACCTGCTGCACGCGCGCGCGCTGGCGCTCGGCCGCCGCCCGCAGGACATCGACCTGCTCGCCTCCACGCTCTGCTCCATGGTCAGTAGTGCGGTGTAGTGTAGTGTAGTGGCGGACTGGGCGGTGCTGGCGCACGTGCTGCGCGCCCTGCCGCACCTGCTGCACGCGCGCGCGCTGGCGCTCGGCCGCCGCCCGCAGGACATCGACCTGCTCGCCTCCACGCTCTGCTCCATGGTCAGTAGTGCGGTGTAGTGTAGTGTAGTGGCGGACTGGGCGGTGCTGGCGCACGTGCTGCGCGCCCTGCCGCACCTGCTGCACGCGCGCGCGCTGGCGCTCGGCCGCCGCCCGCAGGACATCGACCTGCTCGCCTCCACGCTCTGCTCCATGGTCAGTAGTGCGGTGTAGTGTAGTGTAGTGGCGGACTGGGCGGTGCTGGCGCACGTGCTGCGCGCCCTGCCGCACCTGCTGCACGCGCGCGCGCTGGCGCTCGGCCGCCGCCCGCAGGACATCGACCTGCTCGCCTCCACGCTCTGCTCCATGGTCAGTAGTGCGGTGTAGTGTAGTGTAGTGGCGGACTGGGCGGTGCTGGCGCACGTGCTGCGCGCCCTGCCGCACCTGCTGCACGCGCGCGCGCTGGCGCTCGGCCGCCGCCCGCAGGACATCGACCTGCTCGCCTCCACGCTCTGCTCCATGGTCAGTAGTGCGGTGTAGTGTAGTGTAGTGGCGGACTGGGCGGTGCTGGCGCACGTGCTGCGCGCCCTGCCGCACCTGCTGCACGCGCGCGCGCTGGCGCTCGGCCGCCGCCCGCAGGACATCGACCTGCTCGCCTCCACGCTCTGCTCCATGGTCAGTAGTGCGGTGTAGTGTAGTGTAGTGGCGGACTGGGCGGTGCTGGCGCACGTGCTGCGCGCCCTGCCGCACCTGCTGCACGCGCGCGCGCTGGCGCTCGGCCGCCGCCCGCAGGACATCGACCTGCTCGCCTCCACGCTCTGCTCCATGGTCAGTAGTGCGGTGTAGTGTAGTGTAGTGGCGGACTGGGCGGTGCTGGCGCACGTGCTGCGCGCCCTGCCGCACCTGCTGCACGCGCGCGCGCTGGCGCTCGGCCGCCGCCCGCAGGACATCGACCTGCTCGCCTCCACGCTCTGCTCCATGGTCAGTAGTGCGGTGTAGTGTAGTGTAGTGGCGGACTGGGCGGTGCTGGCGCACGTGCTGCGCGCCCTGCCGCACCTGCTGCACGCGCGCGCGCTGGCGCTCGGCCGCCGCCCGCAGGACATCGACCTGCTCGCCTCCACGCTCTGCTCCATGGTCAGTAGTGCGGTGTAGTGTAGTGTAGTGGCGGACTGGGCGGTGCTGGCGCACGTGCTGCGCGCCCTGCCGCACCTGCTGCACGCGCGCGCGCTGGCGCTCGGCCGCCGCCCGCAGGACATCGACCTGCTCGCCTCCACGCTCTGCTCCATGGTCAGTAGTGCGGTGTAGTGTAGTGTAGTGGCGGACTGGGCGGTGCTGGCGCACGTGCTGCGCGCCCTGCCGCACCTGCTGCACGCGCGCGCGCTGGCGCTCGGCCGCCGCCCGCAGGACATCGACCTGCTCGCCTCCACGCTCTGCTCCATGGTCAGTAGTGCGGTGTAGTGTAGTGTAGTGGCGGACTGGGCGGTGCTGGCGCACGTGCTGCGCGCCCTGCCGCACCTGCTGCACGCGCGCGCGCTGGCGCTCGGCCGCCGCCCGCAGGACATCGACCTGCTCGCCTCCACGCTCTGCTCCATGGTCAGTAGTGCGGTGTAGTGTAGTGTAGTGGCGGACTGGGCGGTGCTGGCGCACGTGCTGCGCGCCCTGCCGCACCTGCTGCACGCGCGCGCGCTGGCGCTCGGCCGCCGCCCGCAGGACATCGACCTGCTCGCCTCCACGCTCTGCTCCATGGTCAGTAGTGCGGTGTAGTGTAGTGTAGTGGCGGACTGGGCGGTGCTGGCGCACGTGCTGCGCGCCCTGCCGCACCTGCTGCACGCGCGCGCGCTGGCGCTCGGCCGCCGCCCGCAGGACATCGACCTGCTCGCCTCCACGCTCTGCTCCATGGTCAGTAGTGCGGTGTAGTGTAGTGTAGTGGCGGACTGGGCGGTGCTGGCGCACGTGCTGCGCGCCCTGCCGCACCTGCTGCACGCGCGCGCGCTGGCGCTCGGCCGCCGCCCGCAGGACATCGACCTGCTCGCCTCCACGCTCTGCTCCATGGTCAGTAGTGCGGTGTAGTGTAGTGTAGTGGCGGACTGGGCGGTGCTGGCGCACGTGCTGCGCGCCCTGCCGCACCTGCTGCACGCGCGCGCGCTGGCGCTCGGCCGCCGCCCGCAGGACATCGACCTGCTCGCCTCCACGCTCTGCTCCATGGTCAGTAGTGCGGTGTAGTGTAGTGTAGTGGCGGACTGGGCGGTGCTGGCGCACGTGCTGCGCGCCCTGCCGCACCTGCTGCACGCGCGCGCGCTGGCGCTCGGCCGCCGCCCGCAGGACATCGACCTGCTCGCCTCCACGCTCTGCTCCATGGTCAGTAGTGCGGTGTAGTGTAGTGTAGTGGCGGACTGGGCGGTGCTGGCGCACGTGCTGCGCGCCCTGCCGCACCTGCTGCACGCGCGCGCGCTGGCGCTCGGCCGCCGCCCGCAGGACATCGACCTGCTCGCCTCCACGCTCTGCTCCATGGTCAGTAGTGCGGTGTAGTGTAGTGTAGTGGCGGACTGGGCGGTGCTGGCGCACGTGCTGCGCGCCCTGCCGCACCTGCTGCACGCGCGCGCGCTGGCGCTCGGCCGCCGCCCGCAGGACATCGACCTGCTCGCCTCCACGCTCTGCTCCATGGTCAGTAGTGCGGTGTAGTGTAGTGTAGTGGCGGACTGGGCGGTGCTGGCGCACGTGCTGCGCGCCCTGCCGCACCTGCTGCACGCGCGCGCGCTGGCGCTCGGCCGCCGCCCGCAGGACATCGACCTGCTCGCCTCCACGCTCTGCTCCATGGTCAGTAGTGCGGTGTAGTGTAGTGTAGTGGCGGACTGGGCGGTGCTGGCGCACGTGCTGCGCGCCCTGCCGCACCTGCTGCACGCGCGCGCGCTGGCGCTCGGCCGCCGCCCGCAGGACATCGACCTGCTCGCCTCCACGCTCTGCTCCATGGTCAGTAGTGCGGTGTAGTGTAGTGTAGTGGCGGACTGGGCGGTGCTGGCGCACGTGCTGCGCGCCCTGCCGCACCTGCTGCACGCGCGCGCGCTGGCGCTCGGCCGCCGCCCGCAGGACATCGACCTGCTCGCCTCCACGCTCTGCTCCATGGTCAGTAGTGCGGTGTAGTGTAGTGTAGTGGCGGACTGGGCGGTGCTGGATCAATATACTCCAAGATTCTGTTTAAGGTTTAAATAGTAGAAATGTACAAAGAAATCGCATAGTTTTTTTCCATCAATTTTTCACAGTTATGTTTTATCGTGTAACTATCTGCATCGCGTACTCCTTTTCCTACATGTGGTGGTGTCTTGCAGATCTCAGACCGCAGCTCGTACCTGCCTGCGGGGAGTACTGCGAGCGGCGGCGGCACGATGTCGGAGTTCCACGGCGCGGCGCTGCCGGCGCTGGCGGCGCTGGCGCCCTACCACACGTGCCTGGAGCCGCAGACGCAGCAGCGCATCGTGCGCTGCCTGCTCAAGTACGGCATGGGTGAGTGCGTCTGCCTGCGACCCAGCGTGCCGATCACGTTTTGTTCAACTGTTTTATCCTAAGTGAAGATGATTGGCAACTCTGCTGAAGTGTCGTCGTCTACATTCAGGACTCAAAAAGACATTTAAAGTTTTAAAAGATTAATTTTTAAAATGATTTTCAGTAAATGTAACCATTTTACACGCTTTAAATTTCTCAAAAGTCAACGGTCCTCTCTGAAGTTTTTATCTAGAAGCTCTAAAACTTCGGAACTAGTGTCATTGGATCTCATCATGCCTCTAAGCATAGTCTCTCCTGTCTCTGAGCCGCCGACAGATTAGCACGCAATCCTGAGACATGTGTGCCTTGTTTCTAGTCCTGCGCACGTCGCAGCCCTACATAAACGCGCTGACTATTTTCACGCTGGAGATGCGTGAGACGATGGTGAAAATGCTGCCGGAGGTGCTTCTCGACCTCTCCAAGATATCTGACACCAAAGCCATCGCCAGCCCGATGCTCGAGTTCCTTTCCAGTGAGTTTTGTTGTCATCACCTTTTATGTTATGATTATGTTATAGCTTTCGTATTGTGTATAGAATAGCCACCATTAAGTGAACTTAATCATCTTTTCTAAACGTTTTGACTTTAAAATGAGGAATGAAAAATAGAGAACATTTTTGTGTAAGACGAAAACGACGAATGGCCATGGCGATGTGAAGGCACGGATAAATAAAGATCAGGGAAAATCACAACCATCTCTTAACTAACCCATGGACGCCACCAGTATTTAATTATAAAACATTGTGTGCATGCTAAACAGCGCTGACGCGTCTGCCGCGCGTGTTCGCGTCGTTCGTGGAGGACCAGTACATGTCGGTGTTCGCGATCCTGCTGCCGTACACCAACCCCTCGCGCTACAACCACTACGTGGTGTCGCTGGCGCACCACGTCATCGCCGCCTGGTTCCTCAAGTGCCGCCTCTCCTACCGCCGCAACTTCGTGCGGTTCATCATACACGTGAGTAGCACTCGGCACGCGGTCAAATACAAACATGTGACGTCACATGTCCTATTGTAAAATCAATATATTTTTAGTTTCAATGAGGGTTTTCGCAAATGAGAAATCCTTAAGATGGCCGAAGGTAGAGGTAGAGTCTAACTGTTATGTGATTGGTGAATTTTGAGATGACTTTGACAGATATGTCAAAATTCATCAACCAGTTAGACCTCACGCCTACGTATTGCCATCTAGCGGATTTGCAATCACAAACACCCTCATTCTGTAGTAGTAGTGAAGACTCGTTACTTTATAATCTGAGCCTCAAGTTAAGACATGTTGCCCTTGTGCGCAGGGCCTGCATAACTACATCATCATGCCGTTCGAGGAGCAGCTGCAGTACAACGCGAACAACTTCCAGCAGAATGAAGATTCTTCCAACAGGCAGCGAAGTTCCAGCTTGGTAAACTACTTCTGATATACTTACTCATTTTAAAAACTTCTTTATTATGATGAAAATCAGTTCAGTCGAAGATGAACTCGTTAATAGATCTTAAGACAAAAAACATTGCGTGCAATGTGCAGGGGTCTAAAGCGGTGTCGCGGATATCGATGGGCGGGCGGCCGGGCGGCGGCACGTCGGCCTCCGCCTCCGCGGCCTTCCACGTCGAGCTCACCGAGACCTGCGTGGATCTGCTCGCGCGCTACACCTCCACGCCCTGCAGCGTCAAGCCGCAGAGGTACGCGCGCACACCCACGCGCGTGCACGCACACATGCACATACATCCACACGCAAACACACACATACGCACACGCACGTGTACGCACACGCACGTGTACGCACACGCACGTGTACGCACTCACACACACACGTGTACGCACTCACACACACACACGTGCACGCACGCCCGAAAACACACACACACACACAAACGTGCGCGCGCACGCACGCACACACACGCTGGGGCGGCGATCTTGCATCCCGTTCTTTGCACAAACATCCCCTCCATTTGTCAATGCTCTTTTTACGTGACGCTTACTTCAATATTTCAAGTATGTGTGTCAAAATTTTAACACTGATAATGTTATCGGCCGATCCAGGAGTGATATAGCGGAGTTCCTGTTCACGGGCGGCCAGTCGATGACGTGGCTGGTGGGGCACCGGCTCATCACCATCACCACGTCGGGCTGCCTGCAGAACTCCATCAAACAGGGCCTATGTGACAGGTACCGTAACGTACTTCGGCACTGTATTCAATCGGCACTTTAAATTTTATATCTACACAGATTCGTACTTGGGGATATATTTTTTTAACTGTACTGGAAAGTTGATATCAAATTTGACCTAACCGAGAGGTTATTAATTAGACATTTTTCTTTTATATTCTATGAACTGGTATTATTTAATTCCAAGGAGGTCAGACGAAGCGACTAAAAGTAATTTCGGGTGCGTTTACCTGTACTTTAGCGCGGTGCGCAAGTGTGTCTAGTGACTGGCTTGTTCCCCGCAGATGCGCGGTGCTGTGCCGGCAGCACGCGGAGAGCGTGGCGGCGCCCGACGCGCCCGCCGCCGCCGCCGTCGTCGCCGCCGCCGCTGCCGTGCAGGTACACGCGGCTCTACTGTACTCCTTCCGTCTCGAGCGTACTTACTTACTTACTTACTCTTGTGGCTCGGCGACCCAAAGTGGGTCTTGGCCTCCGATAGACGATAACGCCTATCTCGGTCCCTGCGGTTTTGCGCCAAGTCTCCCGATCCAAGCGTTCGGAGGTCTGTGTCTTTAAATATTTTATTATAGTTATCAAATTTATTTCAACGACTCCGTAATTCTACTCCCCCTTTTCCACCAGCTGGAAACAGCGCAACCAGTTAATGTGAATTGAAAAACGTGAATTAAAAACATTTCGATTTTACAAACTGCGTCCTGTCCCGACTATCCTCTCCTAGCATTAGGCAAGAATTTTAGACTGCACCCCGTGAGCAGCGTCAAACGCGATAACTATACTCGGTCCACTATAAGAAGCGTCTTTTGACAGGTCGCCCATTGATAACATTGGTGATGTCCTAAAGTATCTCATTCTCATATGTGTGTCAACAATCCGATTGTACTATTATCATTATTCGACTTAGGTACGTAAAAAATAACCGATTTCGATAAACATGCGTTTTGATTTAACATTCTCTTAGATTTATTGTAAACAAATATAAATCCATACTAGCGGGCGCCCGCGACTTCGTCCGCGTGGATTACGGTTTCTTTATCACCTATTTTTCCCGTTAGGGGTGGATTTTTCAAATAATCTTTAATGCCTACGTTATAGTAGCTTTATGGATGCAAAGTCTCAAGCCGATCAGTTAAAAAATGACAAAGTTTCATACTAACGTTCATCCCCTAGTTTACCCCCTTGGGGGTTGGAATTTATCAATATGATTGCTTAAGCGATGCTTACGACATAGTAGCTTTATGTATGCACAGTCTCAGCCCGATTGGTTGAAAATTGACAAAGTTTCATACTAAAGTTCATCCCCTATTTTACCCCCTTGGGGGATAGAATTTATGAATATGACTGCTTAGGCGATGCCTGCGTCATAGTAGCTTTATGTATGCAAAATATCAGCTCGATAGGTTTCAAATTGACAAAGTTTCATACTACCGTTCATCCCCTATTTTACGCCCTTGGGGGTTGAATTAATCAAAATCCTTTCTTAGCGGATGCCTACGTCATAACATCTACCTGCATACCAAATTTCAGCCCGATCCGTCCAGTAGTTTGGGCTGTGCGTTGATAGATCACTATGTCAGTCAGTCAGTCACCTTTGAGTTTTATAGATATAGAAGATAGATATTTGAGTTTATAAATTAAATATAAAACAAGTAAGTCATATTAGTAAAAGAAATTTAAATCCAAATGTTGTTACCTTTCTATGTAAAATATTCAGTATACCTTATGAACATGTTACGAAGAAGTTTATATTTATTCATAGCATTTATTTCTATCGATTATTTGTAATCGGGGGCACAATCGTTCTAATCGTTTTTTTTAGCACATCACTGAGTTGGCAGTAACCGTCCATGAAGAACAATATTCTTTTTTCGAAAATTAAACGAAAACAATTCGAACTTTCATGGGCGTGAGCTGTCAAAAGACGCTTCATAAAGTGGACAGAGTATAGGTACGATGAGGAATAGTGCCTAGTAAAGTATATCTGTTGGTACTCGCGCCAGTTGCAGGTGCAGGTGAGCGACGCGAGCGACAGCAACGGCAGCGCCGCCTCCGCGCCCGAGGTCAAGCGGTGAGTACCCGCCACCAAACATCCTACTATAATCAAAAAATCAAAATCAAAATATACTTGGTTTATGTAGGCCTCAGTCAGGCACTTATAAATCATCAATGATATCACAATAGAATCTACCACCGACTTCGGAAGACGTCACTTATCCCGTTGACAATATTCAATCGACACTAATCGAGAAGACGCTTAAACTTACAAAATTAGAATGTTTCTTATGATGCATCTTATACTTTTGAGTCCTCGAGGAGTCCCGAAGACTGGGATCATATCAGATCAGTTAAGCGACGTAGTGGCTTTCACACTAAACCCGAAAAAGTTAGGAGATTTTACACTAGCGAATTCAAGTTTCCTCGATACAGATATAAACGATTGCATTGAGCTTTCAACTTCTTGGTGCACTTTTGTTATCGATTTGTATTCCAACGATTTCCTATTCCTGTAGGTACAGGGAGCAGTTTGCCTGTATTATGCTTGATAATCTACTAACAGTCGCTGCATACTGACTAACATGTGCTAATCCGTGTTTATTAACAGAATCCATAGTCATAAGAAGTCTATGGAAAATGAATGCTGATGCGATATTTATTTGTGCAGCTTTCGTTATAAATACCTTCTTACAAAAGTGCCATTGGTGTCTTAACGAAGTTAAGATTCCTAGTACACGTTTTTAATTATGGGTATCTTAGAGAAGAGAAGTATAATATTGACAGCACAAATAAATTTCACTTGGTTTTATTGTGATTTTGGCTTCTGGGTGTTAGCGCCGAGCACCGTTCCACCAAACCAGATACAAAGCTACATTATCTTAAATAATGTATTACGCTTACTCGGACGATAAGGTATAAAATCAGGACTGCAACCGCTTTGAGAGATGGTTGATTATCGGTGTCTCGCCATCTGGAGTGGATGTTGATACACTGGGCAACGAATGTCGGTTTGGTGGGGCGGTGGAGCGGCGCCAGGTCGCGTGACGTGTGTGTTTGCGCGGCAGCTACAGCAAGCACTCGCTGCAGCACAGCCGCTCCACGGAGACCTCGTGCTCCTCGCTGTCCATCTCCGACGCGCCGCTGCTGCCGCCCTCCAGCGGACACTCCACCAGGTCCGCCGTCGCGTCGCCGTCTGCATGCGTCCGACCGCACCCCCTTCCCTCTCCCATTCATTTGCTACGCAGTCTTATAGTGACACACGATTGTTTGACTAAGTATTTTGGTACTACACTTGAAAATTGCCTCTAAAAATAACTTTAAATTTTTTTTATTTGAAATTTATGTCTTAAATTCATACACCATTCTTGGTTGGCATTCAGTTACATATAGTGGAGTCAATGAAGCATTTGACTCGAAATTCCTCAAGAACAGCTCCGATTTCAATGATTTTTTTTTTTGTTAATTTTGTTTTTTTATATTATTTAAAATCAGAAACCTCTTAGAGCGGGGACGGAACTATTTTATATTTATATTGTTTTAACAGTATCAACAATATGGATAAAAAAATTAAGTTTGGTCTCTATTTTTTTGTAGAAAAATCTCCATAAAATAATCTTATGGTTACAAATAGTTGTTACAAAAAAGATTTTAACAATAATTTAATATTATTTTGACACGTATATTTGGGTTTCATACAAACTTTCATCCCCTATTTTATCCCCTTAGAGGTTCAATTTATCAAAATGATTTCTCAGGCGATGCTCACATCATAATAGCTAATATGTATGCAAAGTTTCAGCTCGATCGGCTTAAAATGGACAAAGTTTCATACAAACGTTCATTCCCTATTTCACCCCCTTGGGGGTTGAATTGATCACAATCCTTTCTTACTGGATGCCTACGTCATAACATCTACCTGCATACCAAATTTCAGCCCGATCCGTCCAGTGGTTTGGGCTGTGCGTTGATAGATCACTATGTCAGTCAGTCACCTTTGAGTTTTGTATATATAAGATCGGGCTTTGTTTTATATATATAGACTTGAGTTTTATATATATAGATTGTTTATAACATTCATTAATATATTTACAAGTTTTTAATGGATATTGTATAGGAGAATTTTTTTTTGTGTATAAAATATATCGTAGATATTGTTTATACAATATAAATAGTTCCGTCCCCGCTCTAGGAGGTTTCTGATTTTGAATAATATAAAAAAACAAAATTAACAAAAAAAAAATTCATCGAAATCGGAGCTGTTCTTGAGGACTTTCGAATATTGCCTGTTTTATGTATTCATTGACTCCACTAATAGTAAACATTTTACTTGAATCGTATCGTGCAAAATTGGGATGTTCATTGATCATTCGTATTTAAAATTTATTTAAAATATATTTATTTGTATTGACACTATTTAGATCCTGATATCCACACCACAAATGCTTTTGCTTTTTGTCGCATCATTTTAGGTAATTTACTGTTTTCAAAAACGATTCTTATCTTCCAACATCTTCTTTTCACACACGTAGTACATGGATTTATTCTACTTCTCCTACTTCTGTACGCCAGTTAGTCGATAGAAGTTGTCGACAAAAAGTATTGTCTCGCTTGCTATAGTTATATCTCATGCATGGAATGCTAGTCGTTTTTGTGTCGTGTTCGGATTTTTTTATTGCCTTGTTTACTATGTTTTGTAAGACATTTTTTTAATTCATCATGTTAATAATTGAGACACATGATTTGATGGCTTAAAAGGAACTCAGATCATTACATGAAATAATTTAAAGCTGTGCCTCGAATATCACCTTGTATCTGTAAACTGGTCCTGTCTAGCCCCACTACGTGCTAAGAGTATTTCGCTCGTGTGTTGCAGACAAAACTCGTCGGAGAACAACAAGTCGAGCGACCCCATCGCCGACGTGATCAACCAGTTCTCGCAGCGCTTCGAGAGGATATCCAAAGAAGTCGTGAGTCACTCGTGTATTTTATTACAAGTGGAATGAAAGTCTTTCTTAGTCTTCGATACTTTATAATGTGTACAATGTCAGAATGTTACCAGTATCATGTTTCATTTC
Source organism: Nomophila noctuella (assembly GCA_958496325.1). NCBI lineage: Eukaryota > Metazoa > Arthropoda > Insecta > Lepidoptera > Crambidae > Nomophila > Nomophila noctuella. The sequence goes on from OY292489.1 coordinate 164,891, forward strand.
CTTTTTAGGGTTCCGTAGCCAAAATGGCAAAAAAACGGAACCCGTCAGTACAGATTCGTCATATCTGTAGTCTGTCTGTCTGTCCGCCAGTCTGTCACAGCCACTTTTTTCCGAAACTATATATATAATAATAACTATACTGTTGAAACTTGGTGAGGGGATGTATTCTGTGAACCGCAACAAGGTTTTCACATGAAAATAGAAAAAAAATAAAAAAGCGGGGGGTCCCCATAATCAGAACTGAAACACGAAATATTTTTTTTCATTGAACATATACGTGTGGGGAATCTATGAATTGGTCTTTAAAAATTATGTTAAGGTTTCTAAAATCACTTTTTTCTAAAGAGAATACTTTGCGTGACAGACCCTTCCAAAGTGGAAAAAAGTGTGTCCCCCCCCCCCTCTAACTTCTAAAATAAGAGGATGATAAAACTAAAATAAATATATAATGTACATTACCATAAAAACTACCAACGAAAATTGGGTCAAAAATAGAATATGTACGGAGCCCTCAGTGCGGGAATCCGACTCGCACTTGGCCAATTTTTTTTTTATTCTTTGTAATTGTGTATTGCTATTACGAGTAGGAGCATTATTTTTTATGCAATCACTTTTCTATATGTTGTGATAGTACGAGAGCCCACGACCAAAATTTTTGTCTCATAGCAATACGGCCAAAACCGCATCAAATCGATAGATACGATTATCCTGAACTCGAAAATACCAATATCAGACATTTTCCGCGTAGCGTTTGATCTGACCAAATTTTCAAAATTGACAAAAATTTTACCGAACTGCATCATAGCAATTATGTCTGATTTGCAGACTGTAGTTGAATGATAGTTCTGAGATACCGGAAACATATTTTTCAGACGTTAGTGGTATAGCGCAAACCCGTAAAATCACTTAAAAAAATTAAAAAATGAGACAAAAAAATGTCTCATAGCAATACGTCTGAAAAATTTTTTTATTAGTAAATTTTGGTTATTTGATGCGAACAAAACAATTTTCAGACGGAAATGTGAACGCATTAAATTTTGAGACCGTTTTGAAAATGTTAACAAATTTTACCGATCGGTATCATAGCAATATGTCTGAAAATTGTTGGACATGATAAAATAAGTTGTCCACATGTGCAAAAAATTTCTATCAGACAAATTAAGTGTAGCACCTTCTCTACCTTGGGAGTATATGCTACACTTAAAGTGTCTGAAAACAGGTTTTTGGTAATCATGGCAGCAATACGAAAAGTTGAAAAAAATTTTTCCGTATTGCTATGATACAAGTCGGCTAAATTTGTTGACATTTTCAAAAATGCGCTCAGGCTATATGCTACGCGCAAAATGTCTGAAAACAAACTTTTTCGTAATACAATTATAAAATCTATGTACATTTTCACTATCAGACGTATTGCTATAATACCGACTGTCTTTTTTTTTTTGACACAGCAGAAATGGCCTCCCACGCTGTTGCTACACTTTCGACCGTTACTACACACCTAGTCGGGTTCAGAATCATACAATCTAACGATTTTATAGGGTTTTTGCCGTATTGCTATGAGACATGGTTTTGGTCGTGGGCTCTCGTACTATGACCACAAGTTGAATGTTACGATTTGTTTCTTGAACGACAAATATTAATTTTAATTAAGCGTCAGTATTGCTCTTTATAAAATCAGGTGACATGATAATCATAACAAACAACGATAATGTAATAGTTGATATGACGGTGTTTGCGTGGTGCGTACTCAGGACACGGAGGAGGCGGGCTGGTCGCGCGTGGGCGGGCTGGCGGGCGCGGGCGCGTGTCCCTGCTGGTGCGCCAACTGGGCCGAGGTGCACGTGCGCGCGCCCACCGGCGACCTCTCCTTCGTCATGCGCGTGCAGAACCAGGTGACGCACACACGCACACACACACACACACACACGACCGCGAGAAGCTCGCAGAACGCCAATCTATTAGCGAAGCAGAGCTGTTTTGGAACTGCATTTTACTTTTTTTTTAAATTAATTCTTTACTTATGTCGAGGAGACAGATATAAATTCCGTTCGCTAGATTGAATATGGCGGCAGTTCAAAACCTCAGTTAGTCTGGGTTTATTTTAAATGTTTTTTAATCTGTTTTTTTTTGCCGGCTGTGTTTAACAATCACTTTTAATTAGGTATGAGTTTTAAACATGGCTTTCTGAACAAGTATGTAACAGTAGAACTAGGCAACATGTTTATTTATGGGTTGTGTGATGCGGTGCAGCTGAGCTGGGACCACATGCTGGAGTGGCCGCTGGAGGAGGTGGCGTCGCTGCTGTCGCCGCTGCCCACGCCCGCCGCCAGCGCCGCGTCCGCCGCCGCCGCAGCCGCCGCCAGGCTCGACCGGGTTAGCACCTCACTACTGTAACTTATCACTCACTGAGCATCATAGTACACGACTTCAAACATAGGAGAATAAACAATCAACTACAAAAAGAAGACTAGGAAGCGAAGCTAATCACTAAAAGTTTATTTTATTTTATTTTACGTTCCGTCTGCTGTTTTTCCAAGCTGCATAGCCTCAGTCTTTTGCAGATCCCTGGAAAGGTTTTTAGTACATAGTGTACCGTTGTAAGTTTTGATTTCATATTAAATTCACGACACTTCGAATTAACAAGGATATGGCTATTCCCAGGCCCCAGAGAGCGACATGCGCGCGCGCAGCGGCTCGGCGTCGTCGCACTCGCGGCCGCAGGTCAGCCCGCATCCAGACCTACACAAATCAAGGTACAGCATCAATGTAACACCAGAACTATTTCAACCACTATGTAATGATAAAAATGAATTTTGAAAGACAACTTCAACACTCGTTTCAATTTTGTAATTTATTTGACAGTTCGGACTCAGTGGTGGCGAGTGAAAAGAAGCCGCCGCACGCGTCGACGCATTGCATCGTGCCGCCGCAGCCGCTCAGGTGAGTGTCGCTATCTCGTATTACTGGGCTGTATACTGTAGTGAATGTAGAAAGTTACCCGTGTACCAGTGGTTGTAGTTCGCGTCACGTAAAAAGAGCGCTGGACAACCGTGGAGAGTAACAATTATACGAATGGGCGTATGTTAGCGCAGAGCGGAAACAAAGTTCGGCTGATGAAGGAATGAAGACCGGTAAATGGACTCCTGCCTATTATTACCTAATGCGAGCTATAACAATGATGTTGTGTCGGCAGGATGAGCACGCAGCCCATCAACATCCCGGGCTCGCCGCAGCGGCAGTCCTCCTCCAGCACCACCGACGACGACGACATGCTGCTCTTCGTGCCGGAGGTACGTCCTTACTCATTCTAAATTATTCATTGTAAATGTGAAAATACATATATGTATGTTCAAAACTTATTCCTATGTGTATTGTTTCGATCCTATCTATTTGTAAAACAAAAAAAAATAGGTTAAACAATCGTTTAGTCACTTGTTACGTGTATGTTAATATTTTTACGGTCAAATTGTTAAGGTAGTTCTTTAATTGGTAAATAAAGATTTTATTTCTTTATAACTTATACTTAATCACAATATACGTGTAGTTGCAACTTTGTTACAAGTGTGACGCGTGCGTACAGGGCAAGTCGCGTCACCCGGTGCGGCGCTCGAACTCGTCGCCGGAGATGTCGTCGTCGTGGAAGGCGGCCGTGGCCGAGCGCGCGCCGCCCGACGTCGACGACATGATCCTGCTGCCCAGCTGCGAGCCCACGTGAGTACGCTGCCCGCTGCCCGCTGCCCACTGCCCACCGACTCAATGCCATCATGGCTTTAGTTACGGGCGCGGCAGCCTCTCAATATTAGTTTACTAGCGACCGCCACCACCGCCGTGGATTTCGGTCATACCAAAACCTAAAGCCTTCCTCATCACATGGGCTGCACAGAATTTTTTTTTCAGTTTCAACCAGTTGTTCCTGAGATTTATTTATTTATTTATTTATTTATTTTCATGGAACAACAAACAGTTATACATTACATGCTAAATAATAGGTTAAGATAATTACAACTACTTAAATGTATAACCAACGACGTTATCCACATATTAACAATAAACATGAAATAAGTGTACAGTTACCCTTGACTTAAATAAATTTTACATAAAGTTAATTTATAATTATGAAATAATTATTTATTTCCAAATAAGTTTACAAAAAGAAGGAAAACTAAGAAATATTATGGCTTAAGTGCTTCTATGGCTAGTTTTTTAAATAGTCTGGGGCTTAAGGCAAAATCTAAATTATTAAAATATTTGTTAAATATAAATTGTAATCTATTTAAAGGGGCACGTTCACCGGCGCAAGTCCTGCATTTCTCGATGGAGAATGTGCTTCGGACACGCCTAAACGAGCAGTTTCTAGGGACTAAGAAGTTGAGGTGACCCAAGATATCCATACAATCTATTTTGTTATTGATAACGCTATACAAAAACATTACACAAAGCATAAGACGTCTTGAGTCAAGGCTCAACAGCTTAAATTTAGATAAAAGCTGATCATAGTGCAGATGCGAGCGGCAACAACTGTAATTTACTTTACGCAGAAAGGACATGTCCATAAATGTATGGACAAAAAACCCAGAATCGACAGGAATGAAATGTATACCAGTGGATTCACATTGAAATATAATATAATGTTACCAAGGGGGCCACCTTGAAATCGTTATAGTATAGGAGCTAGGAGCAAAATAAAATAAGTAAAAAAATTCGTTCAAAACATTAATAAAATAAGTTTACGTCATGTTGTGGCTTAATATGACGTTGTTTTAATTTTGTACTACTTGTGATAATTATCATCAACACATTTCACAAGAAACAGCAACATAATAAAAACATCATATTAAATCATTAAATCATCAACATAACAAACACTCAGTAACAAGCGTGGGTGAGAATATTTTTGTAAATCATTTATTTTCATAATGTAAGTCTTATTGTGATAAGTTCTAATGATATTTCCTATAATATAACAACAACGAAATTCTAATCCACAATAACTTGTGTGTGTTACACATGAATGTACGTACAAGCAAAAGAAATGCTCCAACTGTTATACTTATTTTTGTTCGCTCATAGATACTACACTCAACGTATTTAACGCGCCACAGTTTCGAATCAACAACAAAATTAGTGTTCAGAGGTTTTTTGGCGATTCACTGAGCGCAAATGCCATGAAAAGATTGGTAACAAGGATTGGGGCTGTTTAATCAGCGACAGTACATTAAGAACTATTTAGAAAAGAAAAAAATATTCCAAAAACAGAGTATTTGATATGTGGATGATTTAATATGATGTTGTTATTACGCTGCTGTTGCTTGTGAAATGTGTTGATGATAATTATCACAAGTGATACTACAACATTAAAACAACGTCATATAAGGCCACAGCATGACGTTAACTTATATATATATTTTTTAAAGGCATTTTTTAATTATTTTATTTTGCTCCTAGCTCCTATACTATAACGATTTTGGGGTTGACCTCTTGGTAACATTATATTTTATTTCAATGTCAATCTACTGGTATACATTTCATTCCTGTCGAATCTGGGTCATTTTATGGACATCACCTTTATATTGAACTCTTTCAATAATCGAACTATACTTTTTAAAATATGGGTTCCAGATTGGAACAGCATACTCCAACTGTGATCTAATTAGGGAACTGTAAAGAGATAGGAATGTTTTGGGTTTTCGGAACATATGTGCACACCTTATGACAAAACCATACATTTTAAATGCCTTATTAACAATTTTATCCACATGGACGTCTAAGTGCAGTTTTGAATCAAGTATCACTCCTAGGTCTCTAATAGATGTGACTCTTTTGAGGGTTACTTTGTCTAAGGCGTAGTCATAATTAATAATTTTTTTGTTTTTGGTAAAGCTAATATAGGTACATTTTGGGAGGCTAAGAAATAATTTATTCCTACTGCAGTATTCCGTAAGCCTATCAATATCGGCCTGCAACATCAAGCAGTCGGTTACAGATACGACACTCTTGAATATTTTTAAGTCGTCTGCGAACATTAAGAATTTGGAGTGAACGAAACATCTGGAAATGTCATTGACGTAGAGAAGAAAAAGCATGGGTCCGAGTATGGAGCCTTGTGGTACTCCTGACGTCACAGTGATCAATTCGGACCGATACCCGTTCACCACGACTCTTTGCGTTCTGTTGGTAATGTAGGAGGCGAACCAGCGCAATAGGTTACCCCGTATGCCATTATATGCCAATTTTTCCAAAAGCAGTTTATGATCCACCTTATCGAAAGCTTTTTGGAAATCAGTATAAACAGCATCAACTTGAACTTGATTATCCATGTTTCGGAATAAGTAATTAGTAAACAGAGCAAGGTTACTAATAGTGGATCGAGATTTAACAAATCCATGCTGTTCTGTTAACAGAAGTTGGTGAAGGGCAGGGTAGATTTCGTTGTGAACTAATCGCTCGAAGACCTTTGAGAGTACAGGGAGAAGTGAAATCGGACGGTAATTTTCAATTTTATGGATATCTCCAGCTTTAGGAATAGGTGTTATGAAGGCGCATTTCCATGTGCTAGGAAAAACACCCTCCTTCAAACATCTATTGTACACGACAAGCAGCGGCTTGGCGATTGAGTCACATGTTGATTTTAAAAACACAGGGGGTATTCCATCCGATCCAACCCCCTTAGTAGTGTCAAGTGTTTTTAATGCCTTAGACATATTGGCACTAGAGATGGTAACATCAGCTAAGACGCTGTCACCGTCTGCGAATTCGTGGGACAAATTCTGCTGCCATGTTTCCGGATCGAGTGTTGTTGGTTCGAAGACAGAAAAGAAAAAGTCGGAAAAAAGATTACAAATCTGTGTAGGGTCGCTTGAGTGTATATTCTGATAATACATGTCAGATGGAATGCTAGATTTTGTGCTACGATTCTTGACATATGTCCAGAAATATTTTGCATTACGTGATATATTTTCCTCAACATTATGAATGTACTCTTTGTACAACTTAGAAGACTCCGTTTTAAACCTCCTACGATAGATAGAAAAGATTTCATAATCAGCAATATTTTTATATTTTTTCCACCTACACCATACGCGATCTTTATTTTTAAAAATATGTTTGAGTGAGGGAGAAAACCATACCGGAAAACGAGTGGATTTAGGTTGCTTCAAAGGAACATACGCTTTTATGATTTTGTGAATTTGGCTGTAGAAAACATCGACTGATTCTTGCGCAGTGAGCCCAGATAAGAAATTATCCCAATCAATGTTTTTGATTTCTTTATTTATCAAGTCATAGTCAGCCTTAAAGAAGTTGGGTTTAGGGGATTGCAATTTATGCAAATGCTTGATCTTAGTTTCAAGTATAGTATGTGCGCAAAATGGAGGATGATGTGAGTCTGGCGGCAGTAAGGGTGAACAAATAGACACGTCAGTGTCTACGTTGGATAAGAAGAGGTCAAGAGTGCGACCAAGCTGATTTTTGTTTTTGTTAAATTGACGCGCATTTAGAGTATGCATAAAGTTTGATAAACTGCGACCCACCGATCCACCCCCCACGATTGAAGCAGAACTGTCCCAATCTATTCCGGGCAAATTATAATCACCCAAAATGTAGAATGTGTCGATAAGTTCACTATTCAGGATTTCCAGAAGTGAATCAAAATGGATTTCATACATATCTTCAGGAGTACGAGGAGGAAAATAAATGACACTGACTATGTGTTTCTTCTTAGAACCTGACGTATTCAGAGATACAAGAACTTGTTCTGACATACAAGCATTGAATTCGAAATCTATTCTATTAGGTTTAAGCTCTTTGCGAACCGCTATCAAGACACCCCCGCCCTCACTTTTTTTCGTGGCTAGTCGATCACGATCGCATCGAAATACTATATAACGATTGTCAATTAACTCAGCATCGAATACTTCAGGGACCAACCACGTTTCAGTCAAAACTATGATATCGTATGAGGAGGACAGAATATTCATATACAAAGTATAGATTTTTGTACGAATTCCACGGCAATTTTGGTAGTATATACATAAATTTTTATTCATAAACGAAATAAATCAAACAACAATTCCATTTTGATTTGTGACATATTTCCAACAAATTAATATTATTTAACCCAATGCGCCAACACAGAATTGACGAGAGAAATATTGAAAAAACTAAGAATAGTTCCATTATTGTACCCATAAAATATTTGTTACAAATGACAAGTAAAGCCAGCCCGCAATCCGCCCCACAAACAGCAATACAAAGAATCAGCCGCCCTATAATAAATATCTCCATATAATATTTATCACAAAAATCAATAATAATAATATTTATGTTAATTAAATCATTACATACTTTCTTACATATTTTCCTGTTCTTGAATATGAGAACTGCGCTTACAAATATGTTTTTCAATATCGTTATCGGACCTAATAGCAATCGCAGGCGCAGTATCGGACTCGCGGACAAGAATAGTTGCGTTTTTGATCCACACATATGTAAATTTATGTTTAAAAAGATTAGCAAAGAAACAAACAAAATCTTTAGCTTTATTATATTAGTATAGATATAGATTGAACTGGGACGATATGGGCTAAAATAATAATAATAATAGATTGAACAACTTTAGCCCTAATTGACAAAGATACTACAATGGGTATATAAACTGCCATAGTCAAACCAATTCCAAAAAAAACACATCCCACTGAATATAGTCATTTGCGTCCTATAAGTATTCTTCCTTTCTTGTCTAAAATAGTAGAAAAAGTGGTTGCGAGTCAGATGTCTGATTACATTGAAGAAAATAATATTTTACCTGATAAACAGTCTGGCTTTAGGAAAGCTCGTAGTACTACTACAGCACTGCTTGATGTAGTTGACAATATTTTGGCAGCACAAGACGATGGTAAGGGCACCATCTTAGTCCTTTTAGATTTCTCACGAGCGTTCGATACAATCGATACAGACGTTCTTTTGTCCAAACTTGGGTATTATGGATTTGACCATCTCACCCTGAAATGGTTCTGTAGTTATCTTAAGGGCCGCACACAATTTGTTGAACTACAGAATGATAGTGGTAACATTTCTACTTCTGTAACAAGACAGGTAGTCAGAGGAGTACCGCAAGGTTCTATTCTTGGTCCATTACTTTTTATTTTATACACCGCTGATATAGTCCAATCTATAAAAAATTGTAAATATCACGTATACGCTGATGATGTTCAATTATATATTTCTTTTAAACCTGATGCAACCAGTTTAGCTGTTGAGGATATAAATAGTGATCTAGATCGTTTAGCGCAGTGGAGTGACCTAAATAATCTTGTATTAAATAATAATAAATCTAAATATATGTTAGTTGGCACGGATAAACTAGTGAAGAGTATCTCTAAACATGACCTGCGTGTGTCGATAATGGGCGATCGACTCGAGCGTGTAGACAGAGCTCGTAACTTAGGAGTGAATATGGATAGTAGATTGCGTTTCGAAGAACATATAACAGACTCTTTGCGAAACTGTTTCTATAGGCTGAAAGTTTTGTATCGTATCCGTGACTGTCTAAGTGTTGATATAAGAATAAAATTGTGTGAATCTCTCATTCTCTCTAAACTTAATTATGCTGACAGCGTTTTTGGGGCTTGCCTTTTGGCTAGGACTAAAAACAAAATTCAACGCATACAAAATGCATGTGCTCGTTTCTGTTTTCCTATTCCTCGTCACTCACATGTAACCCCTTACCTAAATAGAAATAATCTAATGAAAATGGCTGCTCGTCGCACAGTACATTTTGCTACGCTCCTTTTTGGAATTATAAAAAATAAAGAGCCTAATTATTTATACGATAAGTTGTCCTTCATGCAAAGTAGAATAGCTGTACCACGCCTGTTGTTTCCACAACATAAAACTGCTGCGTTTCGTGGCAGTTTTCGCTACGCCTCCACCAAGTGCTGGAACAACTTGCCGCCCCCGATTAGGGAGTCTGAAACAGTTTTTGGTTTTAAGACTAAATTAAAAAAAATCCTTATTGATGCGCAAAAATCCGGCTAGGTATTACTTTCATTATTCGATATGTTTATGTACTTATCCATTGGCGTCTTTATTTATTCTTTAATATTATTTGTCATTTAAGCAGCTTTACATCATATTCATTAAGTAAACACATCTTACTACCTGTACAAAAATGTTAATTACAGTCTCAGCTTACAGCAGCATATTCTATACAATAATTATTCTGTTCCACTTTCACAAAATGTTTAATGTCAAACCCTCTCTGTTCTCCTCGGTTCCACTGAAAATCAGCGTCTTGGCTTTAAGCCACGACATATTGCTGAGTGGCAACCGTTTTGGTAGCATATTGTTTTCACTTTTGTATTTTATTTCTTGTTAATGTAATATTTGTCTTGCACCAAATAAACGTATTTTCTTTCTTTCTTTCTATATACTAAAATTATTTATTAACTGGGTGAAGTTGAAATTAAAGTCGTAAAGTTTATGAGAAGCGGTTTCCGCGCGGATAACGGATAGAGGTGTCAGTTTCTAGATCGCTTCAACCGGTAAAACGAATGCATATGTGTAGGAGCACGGCGGTGTCGCTGCACGCGTCGAAGAAGGCGGCGAAGAAGAGCGACATGCGCGTGTCGTGCGAGGCCATCCCCGAGGAGATGTCGGGCACCTCGCCGCTGGCGCCGCTGCCGCAGCCGCCGCGCGACGCCGCCGCCCCGCCCCTCGCGCCCCTCGCGCCCGGCCCGCCCCCCGCGCCCGGCGCCAACGGCGTGCCCGCGCACGCGCACCATCAGCTACAGAAGGTAACGCATTTCATGTACTCATCAACATTCATTTTTTCGGTGAATAGAGAGTACAATCGATAAAATGGAGGTGTCTACATCTACTCAAGCCATTGACTGCTGAGTTAGAACTCAGCAGTCAATCAAATCCGGGCTCATTGCAAGAACGGTAGAGGAATAATTGAGAAGGAGTCTGACGGTGGCCACCGATGCTCACTTAAGCGCCTGACGTTTTGGCTCGCCTCAAGCCTCGTCAGCTTACCTGCGAACGGTAAGGACGTGGAGCAATTCCAGTCCAGTTCTCAACCTCTCTCTCCCTTCCTATCCAAATCCGATAAGAAGCTTCCAGAGCAGTCTTATATAACTCAACTACAGTATAGTTCAAGTTGCTTCGTTCTTTGCGTTCGCAGACGGCAAGCGACAGCACGGTGACGTCGAGCGGGTCGGGCATGGCGACGCTCCGGCCGGGCGCAGCGGCGGCGGCGGCGGGCAGCCTGGGCGCGGGCGAGCGCGACGACCTGCCGCCGCTGGCGCGCTCCAAGCGCTCGCACACCATCTCCGTCATGAGCCCCACGCGCCGGCTCAGGTACACGCACACACACACACACACACACAGACGGGACTCTCCAGGGCGCACCGGTCGATACGTCGCTCGAAGACGAGAATCGACAGTGAACTCGCAGGCCGGAGGTTTTGAATAAAATGAGACACAAAGACACGTCCTATCGCCCTTATCTATATCTATAAAACTCAAAGGTGACTGACTGACTGATTACATAGTGATCTATCAACGCACAGCCCAAACCACGGGACGGATCGGGCTGAAATTTGGAATGCAGGTAGATGTTAAGACGTAGGCATCCGCTAAGAAAGGATTTTGATTAATTCAACCCCTAAGGGGGTAAAATAGGGGATGAACGGTAGTATGAAACTTTGTCAATTTTAAACCTATCGTGCTGATATTTTGCATACATAAAGCTACTATGACGTAGGCATCGCCTTTGCAAACATATTGATAAATTCTAACCCCCAAGGGGTTAAAATAGGGGATGAACGTTGGTATGAAACTTTATCATTTTTTAACCGATCGCGCTGAGACTTTGCATTCATAAAGACAATATGACGTAGGTATCCCTTATTAAATATTATTTGAAAAATCCACCCCTCATGGGAAAAATAGGTGATTAAGAAACCGAAATCCACGCGGACGAAGTCGCGGGCGCCCGCTAGTTGATAATATAATCCTACACTGTGCTTTCAGGGAGAGTGCGGCGTCCCGAGCGAACGGCATGCCCGGCGGAGGCGGCGGGGGCGGCGGCGGAGGCGGCGGCGGGGGCGGCGGCGCGGGCGGGGGCGGCGCGGGCGCGGTGGGCGGCGGCGGCGGCGGCGTGTCGCCCGCCTTCGTGTTCCTGCAGCTCTACCACAACATGAGCACCTACCCCATCGCGCCGCCCGTGCCCGGTGAGAATATACCTAGTTTCATGCCCGCATATTCATCACTCGAGAAATCTTGTCTCATTTTATTAAGCATGACAGACAGTGTTGTAACCGTCTAATTTGCACTTATTTCGCGTTTTTTACACAGTTAAAAGTACAAAGGCACCACCAGGAATGTCGACTCATCATGACCGCGACCGCTCTGACAAGAGTGAAACGACTGAGAAGAAGAAAAGTACAAAGATAAATGTCATGTAAGTAACAGTGCGGCATGATGTGTTGCAGGCGAGGCGCCGACGATGTCGAACCCGCTGTCGGAGCGGCCGCTGCGCGTGTCGGGCACGCAGCACGAGCGCACCATCAAGAACCTCGACCTCGTGCCGCCCGTCGAGACGTACAAGGTCACTCATCTACTTGTCAACAGACTTTCGACTCCAAGTCCAGTCCAAGATATGCTAACGTGTTTCCTTACTCCAGGTGGGCGTGCTCTACGTGGGCCCGGGGCAGCAAGACAACGAAGTATTAATATTGAAAAACGAATACGGAAGTGTTAGGTAACAGTTTTGTTTTACATTTTTAAATCATGTCAAATAATACAATCGATATTGAACCGTAACTGTCAGGCATTAAGTTGAAAATCGATTGAAAACTTTTGACTGATTCGTATAGTCTGATGTGCTGTCAATTTAAGAGTATAACTCGTTAAAGCGCTAACGTGCTGCATCAATAAGGGTTTTTGCGATTAAAAAATCCGCTAGATGGCAATACGTTGGCGTGAGGTCTAACTGCTATGTCATTGGTGAATTTTGACATATCTATCAAGGTAATGTCAAAATTCACCAATCACGTTTTTCATTTCATTCACCATTCAATATGTACGTGCGCGGCAGGTACGCGGAGTTCCTGTCGTCGCTGGGCACGCTGGTGTCGCTGGAGGGCGAGGAGCACCCGCACCTGTTCCTCAACCTGGAGAAGGGCGGCAAGGACGGCCACTACACCTACGTCTGGCACGACGACATCATGCAGGTACGCCCACGGCTCCAGCCACGCTCGGACTGGCCAGCTGAGCGCTAGCGGGTAGTCAAAAAAGACCGAGTAAAAAACAAGCTATGACACTTCTCTTGTAAGTTTACTATCTCATAGTGTACTATAGTTTGAAGCCCTGCACGACTAATGGACAATCAAACGCAAAAATACCTTTGCCCTGTAATGGGACCTTAATAGGCTGATAGTATACTTTTTTTATAACAAAATTTAAAGATAAGCTATACATAAACAAAACGGTTGACTGTAAATAATGTTGGTTGTCAGGTGTTGTTCCACGTGGCGACGGCGATGCCCTCGCTGGCGCGCGACCCCACGTGCAACGAGAAGCGCAAGTACATCGGCAACGACTACGTGTCCATCGTGTACAACGACTCCGGCGCCGAGTTCAACATACTCACCATCAAGGTACGCTACCCCGTTCAATAGTAGCGCTTATGTCCGTCACATAGGTCGGCACGCGCTCAGGGCCCACGCAGGGCCCTGTGTGATCGGTCGATCGATCATTGTGGGAGAGGGATTTAGGCCCTTAAGTTGCAAGTCTACTGGTAACTTGTACCTATAGAAGTAAATGCGTTATCTGTTGACAAAAAATATACTGCGCCGTTAGTCTCTTCTCGCTGTCTTACTTAATACCTAGAAAATAGATACATCGCACGTTTGTTCCAGGGTCAGTTCAACTCGTGCATAGTGGTGGTGGAGCCGTACGAGCACGGGCTCAACCGCGTGTTCATCAAGACCAAGGACGAGCGCATCCGCGGCAAGTTCCTGGCGCACCTCGACACGCAGGTCGTCTCCGACTGCAACGTGGCGCTGCTGGCGCGCCAGCTGGCGCTCCACGCGCATGTGAGTACTCGCACGCACCGCCAGCCCGCCCCACTCGGCCGCAGCGGACACTTTCATGTTCGCTCATAGGGTTCGGAGCTACTTTGGAACTCTCTATAGAAATATCGCAATATTTCGCTGACTCGAGACGCTCTCGTCCCCAGCTGGCGGCGCAGATCTCGCAGTCGCTGAAGCTGGGCGGCGCGGCGTACGCGTCCAACTCGCTGGAGCGGCTGCGCGTCATCAAGCGCCTGCGCCGGCGCCTGGAGGCGGAGCGCCTGGCCGCCGCCGCGCGCCCCCCGGCGCCCTACCAGGCCGCGCCCGCGCCCGACCTCGCGCTGCGCCAGGCCGTCGACGACTTCAACGCCTACACCTAGGCGCGTCGACCGGACCCCGCCGCGCCCCCGGCCCGGGCGGCCGAGGCGCCGGCCCGGGACTGAAATTCTGCCGGAAATTCCTCTATTATCATCGCGATGATAAATTTGATGTGCACGAATATGATGCGGTGCGGCCGATCCACCCCGCCCCGCGTCGAGGCCGAGCGGGAGGCGGTCCTCCCGCAGACGTGCGGGGGAAATGAAGTAAGCTCCCCCGGCTCGCCCGCACGCGCGGGCGACGCGGCGCCGCCGGGCCCGCGGGCGGCTCCAACCAGGCCCTCCTCGGCCGCGCGGCGGGGGCGACCGCGGCGGTGGTATAGTATTTTGTTATAATGAACTCAAGCTTTAAAATGTAGTGGGTCGACCGCCGCCGCCCCCGCCGCACCCGAGCGCGCAGCAGCCGCCGCCCGCCGGCGCCCGCCCCGAGTCCGGCCCCGCCCCCCACGCTCGCCTCGGCCGGGCCGCGCCGGGTCCCCGCCCGCGCCCTCGCCGGCCCGACACTAAACTTTTATCGACCTGTAAACATAGGTACACCGTATTTTACTCATTTCGTTTTTTATAAACTTTTGTGTGAGATGTGATAGTAGCGTAACATATTATATGAAATAGTTATAAAAGGTATATCTAATTCTGGCAAGTTTTCTACACGAGTACGCTCCGCTTCCGGGATTTAGGGTTTTCGATGCGAGGGCGTCGGTCGCCCCGGCGCCCGTCGAGCGGGCGTCGCACCGGGCGCCGCTTGGACCGACCTCGATATACTTACTTATCATAATTATGTTAAGTCGCCGACCAAAGTGTGTACGAGTATCCAAGCTTACAGCGTGCACGATAGTTTGTTGTAAATGTAAATGAAGCTATGAACGAATTAATCGTTGGTTTCGCCGTAACGATTTATATTTCTGCCTAGACTGTTTGTGGCTTTACCTATATAGTGGAGTGTAGGTTGAACTGAGACCCGCGTCCGCGCCCGCAGCGCCGAGGCCTGCATCACGCCGCAGTCAATCGTTAAGCATTTCTTGTTGAAATATTTTATGTAGCAATTTATTTCCTGACGAAAGATTTTGTAATCAAATAAATGATGGCTATTTTTTCATATGTTTTATTTTATCTTCTTCTGCACTAATATCTTAATTCATGAAATCCTATTGATTGTCGTAATAGAGCTCCAAAAGCGATAGGAAATGACCACAAATACAAACTGCAAACATTGCTAGTATTGATTAGGAATTAAATCAAATTTATCAAAAATTATTATAATACCTGGCCCCAACCATCAAGTCTTAAAACAATTGAGTAAAATGCCGCCTTATATCATTTACATTATGTACACCAAGAAAGGTGGCATCTCACTTACTCACTGGTTTTTAGATTGCTTTAAGACTTGATGGTCAGGCCTCTGCTTGTGTGTGGTCATTAATATTAAGAGTTGCAAAGTTTATTTTGAATCTTAAGTGAGACAGGCCATATAAGGGAGGAATGTAGGCTGGACTATGTGGGCTAGAAATGTTTTGTAAATTTATACAGGTCCAGTAATTGACTAAAAAAACAATGAATGAGAAAGCTCCATAAGGACTAATAAACATTTATTTACAATTTTATATTACAATCTAATTAATACAAGTATAAATTATTCTTTGGGCTCGTCGAGCTTCCGGCGCCACACCTTGACCTTGCCGCGCAGCTCCCGCAGGCGGCGCATCTCCTCCTTGAAGTCTTGGTGCTCGTCGCGGAACAGCCCGTACTCGCGCAGCCGCAGCATCAACTTGCCCGTCTCCACGTGCCGCGGGTAGTACTCCACGATCTCCTGGTTCGTGTGCAGCGGCCTCTCGGAGAACATCTTCACCACTTTCATGGATTTTGAGTTCGTCGGAATGGCCACTTCGCCGAAGATGCGGTTAGATAATCTCTTCATGCGTCGGGCGTAGTTAGTACTCGCGTTTATTAACTGAGCATACTTAGCATAGTTTGTCGCCATCGCAGACCTGTAATTCAAAATAAATATTAAATCTTTGTGTTTTATAACACTATAGCTGTAATGTACTTTGCCATCATCACAGAGAACGGATCCCCACTAAAGATTTGAACTTACTAAGATGTAAATTTACATATAAATAATAGTCCACAGATACTTACTTTTATTAAAACTAACAATTCCTCAAAATTATTTTAAAAAATTCTAAATCTGAAATTCTGAATAATTTTGAGGTTATAAAAATGTCAAAACATTGCTTCCTTCATTTCTTTTGTATCCAGCAAAGGGAAACATTATCTGACTAGTTTATAGTAATCTGTGGAAAACATTATAAAATATAATTTATCCTAATGAAGACTTTCATAACTTGCACCTATCTTTTTATATAACTCAGAATAATTAACTCTTTCCTTTTTATTGTTTTTTTGTTCCGTATAGAATTAATATCTTTGATTAAATCTTGTTGACTGACATTATGACACCAACTTATCCGTCAGTGTGACAGCGATTATTTTGTGAGATTTTTTGGGCTTTTTGGCATTTCGGCACCAGACAGAATATTTCAATAAAAACATTAATAACAATAAGGCTTACTCCTTTGCAAACAATAAAGAAATATTAACACAAAACTTTAAGAGACAAAGTATTCATTGCGATAATATTTAACACTAACGTCGGTCACCGGATTGTTTTAATTAATTGTTTATAAACAAGCACGCACTGTAATATCGTCTGAATGTCTCACTTTACAGAGATTCCCGAGGTCGTAGTCAAACCCGTAAGTATTCATAATAGACACCGCTGTAACTTTATTTCAATAGCACACTACTATACGGTACGTCGTCCTCACAGCACTCAGCGACCACGGTTGGCGGAGTTTGTGCCTCTCATGTGAATAATAGCGATGAACAAGGAATGATCCTGATGTGCTCGTTGTTCGCAGGGCAACATGATCAATTATTGGTCAACAAAGCTCAAGATAGGAGCACTGCTGTTAGCACTCGCGCTGTATGTGTACGGCCTCTTATTTATCAAAACAATTTATATGAAGAGTAAAAGGCTCGACCATGTCATGGCTATGGTAAGTTTATTCAAAACATTTTTTATACCTAAGTATGATACGTATGACTACTCCCAGGCTCAGAGACTCTACGGGCAGCCTTCAGCGACGCCGCGAGAGTTCTGGACCTCTGGCTGGAGCTCAAATGGTTTGAGTAAGGGTTTATGGGAACGGACAAGGTAACAGATCCTCCTTTGTCTAAGATATCACGTGTAACAGCCCACCTTAGAGGTTAAGCGCGGAAAACTCCCTGGAAAACCTAAACCTAAACCTAAGTATGATACGATCTGAAATTTGTCAAAACAGAAAATAGGGTAACATTTGACTTTCTCTCATAAATTAAACAAACATTTTAATGACAATCGGATTTTCATGATTTTAGTACCCAAAGAAAGTTCCAAATCAAAAATCTTAAGATCAAAAGAACACAAAACTTATGTTCTGTTGCGGCCAAAATAAAAGGGATTCAGCTACTGGTTAATATTTACAAAGTAAGGCTTAGCTTACAAAGAGTCCTCCTGACATGGATAGTAAAATTGAAATATTCTTATCTGAAATTGTGGTTGTAATCTGAAACTACAACATATTGCAGGCCATGGAAACAGACAAGCTGATTAGCAATGTGCGTGCCATGGACCAAAACATAGCTGCCAAGATGGAGAGGCTGGATGACATGTATGATGACTACTGAGGGATTTATGGTTTTTTTTTTGTTATGTTAAATAGGGTTCAAAATAATTCATTTATTGGTCATAACTATTACTAGAAGGTATCAAGTCATACTTTGTATGTCAGTCATTGCATACAAATTAAGTAGAATCTCAAATTTATTAAAAAAATTGCAATTAAATTTATAAGAAATCTCAATTAAATAACTTTAACTATGCCTCTGTACAATAAGATCTGAAGCCTTTGCTCTAATAATACATTATTTTATCTGTGTGATTTTAACTTAGTAGACACAGGCCTATGTCATAGATAATGGCAGATAAAGTTCTGAAAATCATAACCCCTTGTGATGCTTTAATTGCTTAATATTATCATGCTGGTGATTATATCACAAATTTATTAGGTTGCATTATAAACATTATTTTTTATGCTAAATAGTGGAAGTACTTAAATAAATAATAAATGGGAGGGTCCTTGATATGTAAATGTGATAAAGCAAAATAATATTTTTGTAAAGAAATGAATGAGTGTTGTTTGTTATTGTTTTTGTATAGTAGTTACCAGTACTAATAGATTTTTAATTAAGCTAAACTTATTATTATTTATGTCTAAATGTGTTTTTTTTGTGAATATTATTTAGATAAGCATATTTATTAATTGAATTAAAGGGTAAAAACATAAATTAAGTTTTTTTTATAGTAATACTTTAATCTTAATATTTTTACCATAAATGGTAAGATACAAAAAACAACACTATTAATATAACACTTGTTAAGATTTGTTTGAGCATATAAATCGAAATGTTCGAAATTTATTAAGATAAAATGGATTGGCGATGTCTGTCATGGTGCTGTCTAATTATTATGATGTATTTATGTTGAGTCAGCTATAAATTCAAATGTTTATGAATATTACATGTTATTGTGAATGTATTTTGGAACAATCAAAGTTAATTTCAGTTAGTTCAAGTTTGATATATAATTTATGTAAGGAATATGTTAATTATTAAGCAATTAAGGAAGAAGTTTAAATATATAAAATGGAGGTATACCTACTTTAAGTTAAACCTTACCTAAATGTCTAGGTAAATTAAACATTTCATTTAACAGTAACTATACATTTCACAAAGTATAACTTGAAAAACATTTAAATTAAATTATACAAACCAACCTTAGGGCATAATAACGATATAAAACTTTCTTAAATTGCTAAGGCAACTAAGTAGGTATCATAAAGTTCACGGATATTATAAAATATATAAGTAATAAAAATTTAACATCATACGTAGTTAAAGACTTAATAACAGGCTTGACGCGAGCCGAAACGTCTGGCGCTTAAGAGAGCAACGGTGGCCACTGTCAGTCTCGTTCTCAATAATCCCTCCACCGTTCTTGCAATGGGCCCGGATTTGATTGGTAAAACCATTGCTTGCTGAGTTCTACACCTATCGGAACAAAGCGGCACCACTGTACTGGTTGGTACTATACTACATACATATCTTAATGTATTGAGATGCACATAAGTACACGTTATTTATTAATGTTGGTTTGAGTATGTTTTAGAGTATCTACATAGCTAATGAGTTAAAAAAAGTCTTCATAGAGATTCAAGTCATTCCCATCACCGATTAAGCCAATACTAATGTATCTTGATCACCAATCCTAATACTAAACGCTCACTTCAATGAATATGATAGAAGTATTATTCATTGAACTGAGGCTAATAAAGCCGATATGTTCGTAGAGAGCTTCTTTCTCGCGTCGCGTGCGCGTATTTATACTGTTAAAATGAACAGAATTTAGTATCTAATATTTAAAAATGTATTTGAAATATCTTAAAGAATTGATCCGGTGAGATGTTTTTTTACACTATCAAGTGTAATAATAATAATACCCTCCGGCCGTATTCGGCCATGGCGGCCGATCTTACGATCAGCCAGGTACGCAGGATATATTATAGTGCACAAGTGTGTGCGCAGGCACAGGTGCACTCCCTATCAAGTGTACGGCTATAATAAAGTATGATTTATGCTGAAATCAGACATCTGATAAAAAGGCTATTTGCCTCTCGTCCGCCCCCTTCTTCTTAACTTGATCTTCACGTGGAAAGCCGATTTATTAACCGCCTAATATTTTTTTGCCCCGGCCGTCACTGGGGCGCGCGGGCGCAGCGCTCGGCGAGGCAGGCGGCGCGGGCGGCTACCGCGGGTGGTAGCGCAGCAGGCCGGGGCTGGCGGCGTCCAGACTGCGGCAGGCGGCCTGCTCCAGCACGGCGCCGGGCGCGCACAGCCAGGGGTCGCGCGTGCGGCGTTGCCACTCCGTCAGCCGCGCGCGCAGCTGCTCCTCCACGCCCGCCAGCGCCGGCTTACCTGCGCACAGACCGACCTCATAAGTCACTTCAACTAGAAGTTGGTAGTAAGTGGATCCTACGCCAACATTTGAATTCAAAATTCGTACAATCATCGTCAATCAATCAGTAAGGTAGTTCTGAATCTGCTAAGTAAAGATTATAAATAATATAACTTTTAAAAACTACCTCAATTTATTTTTATCAACGATTAAGCCGTGGCCTATGACTAAAATCATGGCGCGATTGATGACCTAAATAATTACGCCGTAAAATCTTCCAACAAATAAGCAGAGCCAGAGGGCATGGTGCGAGTACCGTGTAAGTTGTTGGTCTCGGCGGGGTCGGCGCGCACGTCGAACAGCTCCCACTCGGGCCGGTAGTAGTACTGCTTCAGCGTCTTGTACCACGGCAGCGGCTGCTTGCTGCGCGTGCGGTTCAAGATGTCCTGCAACACCAATCATGTCTCGCCATGAGCACTTACCAACGCGCTTAATGCGCTTCAAGCATGCGTTCAATCGATATAATGTAATATAAAAGTTACTTTATTATTTTGTCTGATTCGCACCTGGAAAGTGGGGGACACGTAGAGGTCCTGGTCGATGGGGAATGGCATGCCGAAGTTGAGGTTGTGAATGAGCTTGTACTTGTGCGTGCGTATGGAGCGCATCGGGTAGTACATCGTGATCTCGTGGTGCGTCTGCGACGCGAACACCGCATCATCAGCGGAGAACGGGGGCTCTGAAATAGTGCACGTTTATCCAATAAACTTACAATAATATAAGTTCCGGAACTCGAACGGCTGATTGAAATATAATTTATCTGAACTGAATACACGCAAATTGTCATTGTCATGTTTGGTTTGCGCCGTTCGCGCCTTTTTATTTGTCATAAATGGCTGTATGATCTCAGTTTTCTTTGCCTTCAAGGGAAAAAAGATATAATTCACCAAAAATAAAATAAAATAATAAAGAATTCCGTTATTTAATAATTAATACAAGTAAATTTTGTTGGCGATATTTAAAATATGTAGGTAGATACCTAAGCTTGAAACTCATACGTACCCTTTTCTAAAATCGGTAGCAAGCTCTTCGGCTGGTCCGAGCGGATGTCGTTGGTCTCCTCTCGGTCCCAGCGGATGCCGAACCAGTCGAGCACGGTGGGCGCGATGTCGAGCAGGCTGACGAGCGCGCCGGAGGCCTGGTCGCGGCGCGCGGCGGGCGCGGGCGACGCCAGCAGCAGCGGCGCGCGCACGCCCGGCTCGTAGAAGTTGGTGCGCCCCGCCGGGAACGGGATGCCGTTGTCCGACGTGAACACCACCAGCGTGTCGTCCGCGTGCCCCGCCGCCTCCAGCTCCTTCAGGACCAGGGCCACGCCTGCGATGGGGCATACCGAATTACCTTCCCGGAAGCTTCATAATCCTCCCCCCGGTTCATATCCCGGGACCGGGATTTTATATTTGTCCAAAAGATTCCTTAAAATATAAATTGATATTAAGCCCATATTGGAGGTTGCTGTAAATGAGCACTTTTACGAGTCGTGTTTTCACTGGGTACGAGTTCCAGGCACATACCTTGATCGAGCCTGGACATGGTCGTGTACTGCGCTGCTACATCTCGCCTTGCCGCCTCCGTGTCCTTATTGAAACATAACCACGTAAATTACAGGGAAGAATATAATTTTAGCCAATTTTAATATACATTTTGTTCCTTGTTGGATGAGCTTTTTGAAATGGTTATAAGTTATTTTATTAGCATGCAGCCATAGCGCAATGCTAAATGAATCAGCGCGGTTACATACTTGTATGTGGAAGGGCAGCTGCACCTCGTCCCACTGGTAGTACCAGGGCTTCCAGTCGGGGATGAGCCCCATGCCGTCCTCGCCGGAGCCGAAGCGCTCGCAGAAGGGCCCGTACTGCGGCTCGCTGTGCCCGCAGCGGTGCGGGTCGTGGAAGCCGACGTACAGGAAGAATGGCCTGTATTCATTTATTGAAAGGTACATCAACAGCAATACTCATAGACAATTTTAATAGGTAATCACTTCAATATGTTTGCCAATTACAGGTATAACTACCTACCTGTACACAGCACTTATTGTAATGTATCAGTCGTATTGTAATATCAAATAATCTAATGCATAAAAATTTAACATAAAAGTGAAAAAATAAAGTAAATTGTGTTTAGAAATGCATAATACTTTTTTTGTCTACGTACTTAAAAGTTATGGTCAAACATAAAAATCTACGCGTCGAATATCTACACTTAGTTAGGTATCTACACGTTTTGGAGTAAGTATGCACATCTTATCAAGGTCGTATCTATGTGCTAACTAAAGACAGTTCGTGTCTATGGACCAACGGATTTAAGTTTTAAACAGATAGGACAATACACGTACAGAATAATTACAGAAATAACGACACAAATCAATGTGTGCCACACGTAGGTATGCCAACTTACCTAATACGTAGCTTTCTACGGCGATTCTTGCACCGTAAGCGAGATGAGCCATTATTAGTTAATAGTTATGGCATAACAATCTGTTATGAAATACTTATACTAACTTGTTGTTGTCGTTGGCCTGAGCGAGGAACTCCCTGGCGAGCAGCTTGATGTGCGTGATGTTGCGCCCCACCTGGTTGATGGGGTTGTTCTCCTCCGTCTGCTCGTAGTCGAACCGGTACACGCTGGCCGGGCCCACGTGCTTCTTGCCGATTATGCCTGCGCAGTCACATCTCGGGAGTTAATCCAGACCAGAGGCACTGGTTTGGGCTCTATAGTTCAAGAGTACGGCCGAAATATTGCCGCAGATGGGCCACGGGAACCAGTAATATTTTAAAAACGTTAAATGGAAAATATATTGGGGAACTCTTAGTTACCTTACCTACCTACTCATGGCAAGTACCTTCTTCCGCTTACGGTCGACATCCGGATGTACTCACGAATCTTAACCAGGCCACATTCATAATAGCTGTGTAAAGCCAATGACGCATGGGTGGTACTTAGATATAAATTGGAAATCCAGTTATTAGTTTTTGAAATATTTCATATACTCACCGGTCATAACGCCATGTTTACGGAGTATTGTAGGCAGGCTGGTGACGTTGTCGAATGAGTTGAAGTGGTGCACCCCATGGTGCAGTCCGTACATGCCATTCTGGTGGCTCGGCGTGCCAGTCAGCAGCGCTGCACGGCTGCAATACACAGAAATCACCCTCTGATAAAAAGGTACCAAAATACTTAAGCGTTTCCGTGGCAGGGTATCGAAGTCTCGACCTACCTATGTACTTAGGTAGGTACTAAGAAGGAGTATTATTATCTGTGACTATGTCTAGTCAACTACAGAAAATACAAATAAAACCGACTTTACTATTATTCATAGCCTTCGGTTGTTAAAATTTAAATAACTTACCTAGGCGAACAACTGCTGACCGACGTGAAGGCGTTGTTAAAAAGTACTGCTCGACGAGCTAGGGCATCTATGTTCGGAGTCTGGCATATTTTATTCAAGTATGCGCCGATTTCAAAGCCACCATCATCGGCTGAAATTACAAGACATTAATTAATAAATTGAATGGAGATTCAAGTTTTTTTTTTATAAGAGAAGGTAGTCCCTATTTTTGTGTTTGCTCGTTCGTACAACAACAGAATATAGTAAAACAGGTAAATTCTCAATTTGCAAATGAAATGCTGCCTGCACTGCTCCTTTTTATTTATTTTCTATTTGTTTTTTTATTATTTTACTTGTTGTTTTTTTTTGTAACAACTTTGCTCTCCAGTCGACTACCTTGATAAACGAAAAGGAACTGTCAAAAACATTGAGTTTCAGATAGATTCACCGGACTGGATTGATCAGTAATTTACCTAATAACACGAGTACGTTCCTTGCTTTATCAGATAACACAGTTTCTGTGACGAATAAACACAATAGTAAAACACAAACACTGGCCGGCGGTCCCGCCATGTTGACTGAACGCATGTTATCGTGATCTGCGGCGAGTGACGTGTCGGACTGAAGTGTTGGCAGTCAGTGCCGGCGCCCCCGTTATTGACCGGTCTCACTTTGCCTCCAAAATTCAAACGATAAAGAGAACTTTACTCAAATCCTATTCACTTTTATCAAATACAGTGAAAATGACTGCCAAGAAAAACGTATTGTACTTGTTCGATGTGGACGGAACGCTTACTAAACCACGTCAAGTAATTTCAGAGGATTTGAAATCCTTTTTATTGGAACAAGTGAAGCCACGAGTGGACATAGGTCTCGTCAGCGGCTCGGACTATAGCAAAATAGTGGAGCAAATGAGTGGGGAACAGGTAACCAACCAATATCATTATGTGTTTTGTGAAAATGGTGTGATGCATTACAGTAATGGGGTGTTGAAAAGCAAACAGAGCATCCTGCAGCTAATTGGTGAACAAAAATTACAAAAATTAATTAATTTTGCTCTTGGTTACATGTCCAAAATCGAGCTACCAGCAAAGAGAGGCAATTTTGTGGAGTTTCGCTCTAGCATGATAAACATTTGCCCGGTGGGGCGGTCTTGCAGCCAAGCAGAAAGAGATGAATTCTCAAAGTATGACATGCAGCATAAAATAAGACAACAATTTGTTGATGCGCTTACAAGAGAATTCCCCAATTATGGCTTAACGTACGCCTTGGGCGGGCAAATCAGTGTGGATGTTTTCCCTACAGGCTGGGATAAGACTTATTGTTTGAACCACATTGCAGATGCAAAGTATGATGAAATACATTTTTTTGGTGACAAGACTATGCCTGGAGGGAATGATTATGAAATCTATAATGATGAAAGAACCATTGGGCACACTGTTACATCTCCTGATGATACCAAAGAGCAGTTGAAAAAGTGCCTTAATATTTCTTAAAACAGTAAAGTACCTAAAAATTAAAATGATAACACATTCTTTCTGCAAATATATTGTTTATAAAGGTACACAGTATCTTTATGCTAGTTGTGTACATATTCGATATAATGTTTCATTATACACTTGAACTTGTGATAAGAAATCAAGGATGTACATAAAAAGTCAATATTTGTTATGTAATTTTATTTTAAATACAATAAATATATAAAAAAATATTAATGTTTTTAATTCCAACCCATTCTACAATTATTCAAATATACCTAAGATATAAAAATATTTCATATTTTAATAACATAAGAATAACATAGTGATAACAAGATCACATAACAATTGTCAAACAAAATAATTGTATAAAAATATAGCTATTGGTTTACCATCTTATCTAACTTTGATATGTAGTTGAGAATGTTTATCAGATAGAAGAGACACAGTAGTCATCAGTGGCCTTCATAAACAGGTTTCCTCTTCTCCATAAAGGATATCATGCCCTCTTGCCGGTCCTTGGTGGGTATGTTGATCTCATAGCACTTCTGCTCCACCTCGTAGCCATCCTTGATGCTGAGCTGGATACCCTCATTGACTGCCTGTTTGGCACAGCGCAATGCTATAGGTGCATTGGGAATTATTTCCCTTGCTAAACTAAGTGCCTTCTCAAATGCAGCATTCTTGTTACTATTCTGAGGAACCACATGGTTCACTAGACCTGTAAAGCAAGTAAACAGTATTAAATTATGCATTGTGCCAAATATGTATTTTTACAACATATTATTTTGTGAACAATAATACTTCAATTTGTTATACCAGTTTTGTACATCTATATATAAATAAATATTAACCTAATTCTTTAGCTTCCTTTCCACTTATTACTCTGGATGTGAAAATTAATTCCTTGGCAATATTGAGATGAACCGTGCGTGGTAACCGCTGGGTGCCACCTGCTCCAGGGATCAGTCCTCGACCAGTCTCAACAAGTCCTAATTTAGCAGTTTCTGCTGCTACCCTGATGTCACAAGCCAGTGCTAGCTCCAATCCTCCTCCCACAGCTACACCTTCAACGGCCGCTATGGTTGGCATGGGCAGATCTTCCACTTCAATAAATGTTCCACGAAGACCACGCACAAATGCAGCTACTTCCTCATCCGACATCAAAAACCGCTCTTTCAAGTTTGCTCCTGTGTATGCACAAACATATAATATTTATTTTAAGACAATAAATAGTTTGTGACTATGAGTAGTAAGCATGAACAAAGTCCAAAGAAATTAATTAACATAAATTAACTTTAAATTTAATTTAACCCACCAGCACAAAATATTCCTGGTACTAAACTGTGGAGTATGACGACAGATATCTTAGTGTCCTCGCGAAGGAGCTGGTTGACTTCTTTCATGGCCTTGATGAGTTCGAAGCCCAGCGCGTTCCTGTCGGCGGGGCTGTTGAGCCCGTAGACTGCGATGCCCTTGTCGGCGCCGGTCAGCTTGTGGAACACCACCGGCCCAATCTGCTCCGTCTGGGATGAGGCCGTTGCCAAAAAACGCGATCCGGCATTTTTCATAAAAGTCCTCAGGTTAGGCAACCTTGAAATCAACATTTTGTTCTTTTAATTTAATTCGGTCTATCAACTATACAATTGAATTCTAACCTCTTGTTACTAATTGGAAATAAACTCCTCAAAGAAATAATCTTATCACAGGAGCCTGATAACAAAAGTATCATGTGGAATGGCACCAAAATATAGTAGGTAAACAAATGCGCCACTTGCGAGAGTGATCCAGGGGGGTGACAGTCCCTACACAGATAAAAATTAGTAAGAAGACAACGCCATCTAGATTATAGTTTGACTAAACAAAGTAAGAGAGTTTGCTCAATATCGTTAATGTCGCTACCCGTGTGTAATAAGCAAATTTTTGTACTTTTTGAAAATAAAAAAAAACATTTTGATATTGATTCTTATATATAGAGACATTTTATTAATCATATAGAATTTAATTGCTTTTATCAAAGTTAAATATATTTTTTTATAGGGCAATGTAGCAATGTAATCGCCACACTGAAAAAAAAAATGGAGTCAGTCACCAAATTGATAATCCGCGTTTGCGCTTGCTAAATTTTAATATTCTGTCAATGTTGTGTATATTAAATTAATGTGTTTTTACTACTATAAACGTTGATTAAAGATAGTTGAATTGAGTTATATATACGGATTTGACTGATTGCGATGCGGACGCTAATTAATTTCGCAATGTGAAGCAGAACATAGTAATTATGTTGTTGTGTTTATAATTTTTACTTTAGTTTTACAGTTAGTAAGTCTAATTAGTATCACTTATGTTTAATGCTAATAAAAGTTTAATTAATGACCGTTTGAAAGCTTGAAATGATTGTGTTTTAAAAATAGTATTCTATTCTAATATGATTTTATTTTTATTTTTATGTTGTTCCTAACAATTTGTGAAGTTTTCACAACTTTTGTTCGTATGCTTTACCATTACCTGCAATCATTGTAAATTTGTAACAGTTAGTTGTATTTCGAAGTTTTAAATAAATTCGATTTTGTTACAGAATATGTTGTTTTATTATGAAGATAATAAATAATAAATAATAATAAAGTATAAAAAATATTTTTACGTACTTATGTATTTTAAATGCTATCCAACCTTTTTGTTCTTGTCGATAACTTATTGCAAACATCGTCATTTATAATGATGTCATTGAATAATAGTACGAAGCTTGCCTACTACATACATACGTATGTGTGTAGCTATTAATATATACACACACACATATACGTGTATGGCTATAGCTATATACAATTAGTTCGCGAACTAAAAACCAGAGGCGCTGTTTCAAATCGGTCTGACAAAAAATACCGCGAGAGGTCACTCTATTCCCGTAGTATTACTATACTCTTTGGAGTGATCCCAAGAAGTTTTGGATTGGAGTTGATAACATTTGACTTGACACTTTGACTTGACAGCGGCATAGTTTTTTTGTGCTTTAATGTTTTGTTAATCTTTTTCGTGGTAATATGCACTACTACAGTTTTCCTATTTTCAACAACATCACAACAAAAACCACCAGTTTGCTTTCTTTATTATAATATTGTAATGTACGCAAAATATATTTCAAAAAGAATATGAAATTTTTCTTGCCGTATCATTTAAAAAAAACGCTGTGATAGTGATATGTCAAGTCAATGTCAAAAAATCGTGGTGGTGGATTGTTTGGGTTGTTTTGGTTAGAAATTGGTGTTGTGATTGTCTTTTTGAGGCATTAAAGTCGAATACATATAATTTTACGATACATTGTCCCAATGCCTAAAGTAAAAGACGAAGGCACTAAGCTTAAAATCTATATTCCTCCAATAAGAGATGCTGTTAGTATGCGTTTTTGTACTTCATTAAAATTAAAACTACAATAGATTTTATTTGTGTTTTCATGATTCGAAGTTACTTTATCTTTGGTTCTTATCATTTCAGGATTCACAAGTTTACAAATGTGAGTTAGATCCAGAAACACAAATAACTTTGCATGTCCACCTTTTCAAAGATGTAAAAAATGTTGAAGAAATCAGAAAGCAAATATTAGGTGGCTCATGGAAGTGCGTTACCATAAAGCCAGCCCTTATCCTAGATCCACTTCAAATTGCAGTGGCAGCCAACAGAGCTGTGGTCTCGGAAAAGCAGAATGCTATGAGTACCAGAAGTGTGTTCACTGAAATATTGTATAACCTATCACTCACAAAAAACATTTCACAAAGTCTTAGCAAATTTGGGATAGAGAAAGACACTGAGATGCTTGTGTGTTTCTTGGCAACACCAGGTAACGATAACAGCAAGGATGTACTTTCCAAAATAGATGGAGAGGCATGTAAGATTGGATTCCTGCTCCGTTTAAGAGACATGGGCAAAATAAAAAACGTGTACAAGTTAAATGGTTTAAAATGTGACATGGACCTGTGTGAAATGCTTAATTTAATTATTAGTAGGATGGCTACAAAACATATAATTTCATACTAAAAATAAACTGAAAAACCCTTTCTTTGTTTTTATTTTGACTCATATTGCAGATTGCCTTTGATGCATGTGTAATTCTGGAAAATTGCATCTCTGATAGTAATCCAAGTAGATGCCAGATAATAAGGTGTAATGTTGAATCTACACAAACCAAAAGACTGTATAATGTATAATTCATAAAAAAAATCTATTGCTAAGGTCGACCAGTTAAAATTATTTCACAAAAAATCCAGTCTATTCAACTTCAATATTAGTTCTGCTAACTGAAATTACAAAAAATATATGTATTTTAAATAATGGTTTTGGTGCAGTTGGTTCAATTGTTTCAACTTTTTTTTGAATGTAAACCAACGGAAAATGAGCAAGGGGGATGTTAAGTGATCGTCGCTGCCCATGAACATCAACAATCCCACAAGAGTTGCTGACACATTGCTCAACTAACAATATATTCTCTCCCAAATGAACACCAAGGACCCTGCTCACTAGCAGAATAATAGTAAAAACAGTTATGAAGTACTTTACTCACTGTGGTCTTCTGTAAGGTGGAGTTAATTCCCCAAACTGCTCTTTTGAGTGGATAGGTCATTCTAATGCTGTTAAAACTATTAAATTATTGATCTTACAGTCAACCTTAGTGGTATAGGGCAACATTGATTATTATTATGTTCTATTAATCTCCAAATTAATATCTTACAAAACTACAATTGCTTTTCAATTTAAATCATTATTTCAATGAAAATAAAACACATTGCTTTAATCATATTTTATTTTAACAACAACAATTATTATGTAAAATGTTCATTCAACCCTAGAAAGATCATCATGCGTATATTCTAGCTTCTGCATGTTCCACTTTATTCTGTTCTCAAAAAATCTTAACTCAAATAAAACAGAATCCTTTATACCTACAATCTATTGTCATGTGATATCCATAGAAATAATAAATAACTGCAACTCATGGATGGACTTGTTCAGATTTACTGACTTACATTGGCAATTATTAACAGCCATTATTCCTTTTCTTCGATCAAAAATAAATAAGTAAGGTTCAGAAGGAGCTTAGCCATAACAAAAGCTTAAAAAAGATATAAACAATAAGTTTTCAGACCTGAAACTAACAAGCACTGATCATCTTTCTAGGATTGATATTACACAATATGTAAAAGCAATAAATCAATCAATTCATAGACAAAACACCAGAGTACAGTACACCCAGTATCAACTGCTGAGTTTGTTCATAATCATTACATCACATGATACATTGTTGATCAGATCACATCCAACGTTCAGGAAATATGGGGATCTCCATTATTTGAACAGGTGAACATCATTATATAATAGTTAATCATTTTTTTTTTCATATGATTCGGGTATTTTTATAATCCAATCACTATTTATAGACTACTTGTATGTTAAATGCTCATTGTATCACTTAAACTATACATAAATTATTAGCAGCATTTCATCATATCAATAAATGTACAAATCATAACCATCACATCATAATTGGTTTAAAACAGTCCTTGTGAACAAATTATATTTCATTCAAAGGTAATCAGTAAATTATTCTAATATCAAGCGAACACAAAGTTGGTTACTTATACATAATGAACAAAACTTATTCAAATTAAAATGGCAGCTAATATTTTATTAAGTCTTAGGAACTTTCATTAAATCAGTAATCACGAAAACCATTTTAAACAAAAATATTATTATCTTGTACAAGACTAATAAACTAGTCACTTAGGGTGCCGGATGGCGTTGCGTGTTCAAAATAAAATTTACCATTTAAAAACTATAAATAAATTCAACTCCATTACTATCAATATAAAAATAAAAACATTTCGTGATATCATAACAACGGACGCGGCGGCTGCGGCCGCGGTCGAGGCGGGACTGCTCGCCCCCGATTATAAATATACTATAAATATTGCATTATGTTCAAGTGCAGCGGCGTCGTCGATCGCAAGATTCATATTTACAATGTAGTTAATTACATACTTAAAGCGTTACATTTGTGAATAGTATTATCGTATATAAAGGTAGGTATTTGGCTAAATTAGCAACGACCGCTTCCATCGTCCGCGTCGCTCCGGCCGAGGGCCCGCGCCCGTCGTCGAACGTCTACGTGGGTGCCTACATCGCGTGAACTGTGACGTACCGGAGTAAAAATTACGAACTAAGTAATACCCAGGGACTCGAGTAAACGTCGGAAGCGCTCCGGCGCGACGGACGGGACGCGCGCGCTCGACGCCTGCGGGCTCGGGCGCGCGGACTTGTCGACGCGGCGGTGCTCGACTCACCCGTTTCCGCCGGCTGGGAACAATGGACTTTTAGTCTACATTAATTAAAATATAGTGCCTAAAAATATGTACATAATTGAAAGTCAGACGATATAGACGCACCTGAATGCAAGCGGCGGTCACTGGTGCGGGTGGTGGAAGGGCAGCGGCAGCGCCAGGCTGTACAGCGAGGGTCACCGGCGCGCCTCGGCCACGTACACGCACACCGACGAGTCCATCGACCCCACGCCGAGCGCCACCCTGCCGTTCAACAACACATCCAACATTTTAAATTATTTCATGTCCTGTCGCCCAGTCTTCCCGCACCTTCGTCTCGCATTACTTAAGCGCTTACATTTTCTACACCACCTCGCTTTAATACGCCCAGTAATAGTAATTTAGTTTTATACTAACTTTTTAACCAAAAAGTGAGTACCAACCCGACATCTGTGCCGACATTAACCCCAGTCAAAGCCGACTTATGTTTTTGGAGGTAGCATCTTTAATCATTTTTTTCTCGCGAATTATTTGAGAGCATTACAAACGTTATTTGATTATGAAGTGAAGCTGTAAATTCAGTCCGAACTTAGTAAGACTGGCTAGAACTTTTGCATTTAGGACCTACATAGCCTTCATAGGTCGCTTCGTACATTTTGTTCCCGAGTAAATTTAATGATATTCCCTTTTGTCTTTTCTTAAGTTTTGCTTTTATGATAGAGTGTTACCTAAGAGGATGGAACGTGAGGCAGGAGACGGGCCCGATGCGGGCGCCCATGAAGCCCTCGTGGAACTTGATCGTGTTGAGTCGCGCGCCCTTCAGGTCGTACACGCTGATGCACTGGTTCACCGACCCGCTGCAATCACACGTGCAAACGTGCCAATTAGTCACCATTCCGTAAGAAACAATGCAGAATGGTCATCTACTTGACAGTCAAAATTAATGCAAACATTAGCGAGATTTCAGTAAGTAGCGGAGAGAAATTGAAAGAGGATGAAATGTGACAACAGTGTATTTAAACATTAATATAATAAACAATAAATATTTCCCAACATCACATTGATCTTACCCCCTGTTAAGTAGCCTAAGACCTTGTGTTACAGACATCAGAATGATATAGTGGTATTACAAATATACTTAATTAGATACATATAACACCCAGACCAAGACAAACCGACAAGTTCATGCACACAAATGTTTGTCCTGTGCGGGGATCGAACCCGCGACCTCCTGCGTAATAGGCAACATCTCGACCATTACACGAAGCGGGTCGTCAAACGTAAGTCTTTGAACTTCGAATTAGATGTTCTTAAAACGAATTTGAGACTAGGACTTGTAAATTGAACAACAAGTATCGTAACGGACCAGGCGAGCAGGTCGGCGAGCGGGTGCACGTCGACGGCGGCCAGCGGCGCGGGCGCGCGCACCTCGTCGCCCACGCTCGCGCCCACCTTGCGCACGTCGTAGATGCGCACCACGCCCTCCGTGCTGCGGAATAACTTACATCAATACCTACTCTAGCAGCGACAAATGTATCTAGTCCACACTATTTCTACACTGTTATTATAAAGAGGAAAGATTTGTATGTTTGTTGTAACAAATAAACTCAAAAACTACCAATTTGAACAATTTAAAAAATTCTTGGCTAGCTACAATATCCCCGGTCAACATAGGCTTGTTTTGATCCCGTAAATGTGGGGGGAAGGGGGATATTTGAAAAAAGAAAGCGGATGAAACCGCCGCGGCGGACGGCTAATATCTAATGATGTGGGATTTTGGGAACAGTAAAAAATAAAAAAAAACCTTGACCACACTAAATAAATATTGATAAATTCATATGAAGAATCCAAACGACCTACAGAATGGATTTTTTTTAAAAGGGTCGAACGTTACCCTATTTGTGTTTATTGAGAAGTGAGTCGTCAGAATCTATGACAATATGACCTTAAATTTTTTTTTTTGATTTTTGGTTACGATTTCCAAACTGAAAATTGTATCATTTAATATTTGATTTTAACCACGTAGCGTTTAAGGCGAGTGTTAATGCTTGGGACGTACCAGGCGGTGATGAGCGTGTTGGTGTCGTGTCTTGCGGCGGCGGCGAGCACGGGCGCGGCGTGGCGCTGCAGCGCGTACAGCGGCGCGGCGGGCGCGCGCTCGTCCCACGCGCGCACCGACCCGTCGCCGAACCCGCACACGCACTCCCACGCGCCGCCGCGCGCGTCGCCGCGCCACAGCGACGTCACGCCAGCCTCGCACCCTGCGACACATAGTAGGCGTCAGTTTAATTTTTTTTCATCGTCCTTTGAACCTTTTTTTTATTGAAGTAATTGTAGCAAAAATGAATTTCATCGATCGATCAGATCCACGAGTGAATCTCCCGCTTCTCGGCTAGCGAAGTAATAAAGAAATTCAAATAGTAAAAATAATACAGAAAATATCTATCTTTGGTATAGCGACAAGGACATCAGTTAAACACAAACGAAAAAAGAAATTAAGTTGAATATCGACTAAGAGTTTCGGCAGATTCGTAGAATCTGATGTGCCGACGGTCGGACAAATTAGAATGTCTATGTATAAGTTAAGCCAGGATTGATCGGCACTGACCGGTGTCGATGTCGGCGTGCAGCAGCTCGGTGTGCGCGTCCCAGAGGCGCACGGCGGGCGCGGCGCCGGCCAGCGCCAGGCTGCGGCGGCGCGCGCACCAGCGCAGCAGCGTGGCGGGCGGCCGCGCGCTGAACCCCGCCTCGCCCTCCGCCGCCGCGCCGCCCAGCCCGCCGCCCGCGCCCAGCCCGCCCATGCCGCCGCCCACTGCCACACACGACACCGACGTGACAACGTTGCACGACAACCATTGTACACGATACTCATGTACGAAATTAATCAGAGCTGACGACTACGATGACTGAATGCAAAATAAATAGTTACATTTAAAATATTAAAGATAAAGTAGCAATATTTGAATGAACGAACAAACCGGGACAACTTTGAAGAATGTTATGACCCAAAAATAAAACGGGATAAACAGTTTTAGCACACCATTATTGTACAAATAATATTTTCCGTCCGAATCCCACCCAAAAGCCAAGCAGCCGTTGACCAAAAAACGCCGGTGTCTATACGCCCTTTCCTTTTCAATATTAACATTAGCTTTCAGTATTGTAGTACCGGCTACGTCTACTACATGATAAAATGTAACTAACAAATTATGCAAGTACTAAATAATGTTCTACATCTAAATAATTAGTGAGTAGAGTCTACACACGCCCACACCGCATCACACCGCGCGCCAGGTCAAGCTACTGATATTCATGCATTGCTCGGTCGAGTGTCATGTTACGATCGTCCGGTTAGCGCATGCACGGTTAGTAGAAGGAGGAGGGGCTAGCAGCGTAGTAGATGCCGGAGGCGGCGGAGCTAGTGCAAGAGAAGGGCGAGGCGACTCACTGTCCTGGTCGGCTTGCTTGGCGCGGCCGGCCTGCGCGCGCTCCTCGGCCGAGATGAACTGTTCCGACACGAGCTGCGCTAGACCTGCGCAGGGACACCCGCTACACGCATGCTCACGCGATCGGGCGATACCACAGCCAACCCAGGGTCACATTTAACAAATACTCACTTACAAACCCTGCTAGTATTTTTTTTAATTTAAATTTTAGGGGGAAGGTTAATGTAATTTATTTCCCAAATGATAACGAACCTTTCAATTAAATTATATTACTTCATCCAAGAACAACGACTCGTAGAAAAGTTAACTTTGTATTTTCTAAAGTTAATATTAGAATAAGTAAAACCTTTTTTTAATATTTGTTATGTTTGAATGACTGAAGAAGTAGTAATAACAAAATTTAGATTTCAAGAATGTACTACATAAATACCATGTTTTTATGCAAATAAAGATTATGATTATGATTATTATGATTAATTCCAAATACCAAGACAATGTAAGTTTAAGCAGACGTCAACTCGAACGTTGTTTAATTATACGAGTACCGTCAGTAAGTACGAGTAGCATTTATCAATAGAGGTTGGCTTGGCAATGGTATTCGCGTACACAAAACGTCGATAATCTACACGATCAACGGTCCAACGCTAACGCCACAGTCACATCACGACTACGAATCGCGCCGGGCGCGTGGGAATACAGGACTTGCACGGATGACACATATTGTATTAGCACAGTGAGTTCAGAACTACACATAAAACGTGGAGTATACCAATCTTAAACATACTTAACCAACTAATAATATTTCACTTATTGATACAATAATAAAATAACTGCTTTCACTGTGTTTTCATGATGTAAAGTTACTTCATACATAATAAGGTTGCTAGAGAGACAATAACACTGCTAGGTACATTGAGGGACAATTGAATTCTTTTTATGTGCGGTTTCTTAGATTTTAAGCAACATTTAAGATTGGTATATCTATCGATGTGAATGGTGTGTTAACTTTCGATGAAAAATACAGCTCAGTGCTGTAACTAAAATGGTTCGTGTTAGAATTAATGATGACACATAGACTCAGCTTTACGATGCAATGTTTGTGAGTTAAAACACGAAACCAATGTCATGGACATTTTTTATATACGTGTTAATAATAAAAACGTTAATTGTGGTAGAATCTTTGCAAATGGATGATACATGCAGTTTAATGAATTTGGAGTGTAATATTTGGAATGTCGTCGGGGGAACGGCAGATATTTGTATTTTACACAAGTACCCATTTAACTAGTCATATAAATTGAAATGAGGACCCTTGATTGACAACAAATTCATGTATTAATAAATCACTTTTCATAACAATCTCAAAATATCAAATTGCACACTGCACATTTGATTTATTCTATTAGAAAGTCAAGGAAACGTTTATGGAGTAGATATTACACAGGCGGTTTGATAAGTTCGTGCAAAGTCCGAGAGCTTATGCTATTGCTTCGTTTTGAGTTTATGTTTGATTACTAGCATCTTTTAGAGGACCATACGCAAAGTTTCAGCTTGATCGCGAATCAATGCCAAACACAAAGAAGTGGGCCTTCTTTGTGTTTGGCATTGATTCGCGTAAAGGAAGTCGAGTGATTTTCAGAACATTCTGTGAAACAGAATTTCGTGTGGTGATTTCACATTACTGTCTGAAAAGCAAAACTCCTCAGGAGACAAAACTGATGATTGACAAACATTATGGGGACTCTGCACCTTACATTATCAAGTGTTTAAAAAAAATTGCAGTGATCTTATGGGTCCAAGTGATGCTAAGCCATCTGGACGTCCTGTAGAGGGTACTACTGCAGTAATGTTGGTTGAAATCCATGACATAGTGATAGATGACAGAAAAGTGAAGATGCATGAGATTACTAGTGCTATGGACATCTCGAATCAACGAGTACATAATATTATTCACCAACATTCAGAGACGAGAAAGCTGTCTGAAAAAGTAGTTTTTTTTATGGAAATGTACCAGCCCACACCCCAGAAGTTGTGGTCCCAAAATTAGTAGAAATAGGCTCCCAATTTGTTTCATATCCCTGTTATTCTACAGAATTGACTCCCTTTGACTATAATCTGCCGCTTTATTTAAAAAAAATATTTGCATGAATAAGATTTTGTTCAAACAAGGAGGTGATGGCTGAAAAATATGGCTATTTTTTAGACCTTTACAAATCCTATTATTTGGAAAGGATTAACTAATTCGAAAAGCGTTAAATTACGTGTATAAACCTCTAAGGAGTCTATGTCGAAGAATAGAAAAGGTTCACCTCAAAAAGTAACATACTTTTTATTTTTGCACGAACTTATCAAACTGCCCTCGTACTGTACTTGTACCACATCAGGTTTTAAGTGGACATTTCCTCGATGAATTAAATGAAGCACGGGTCGAATACGCGCGTACTACATTATACCTGTGCGTATATGACGTGTAAAGGTATGAGTCTACTTGTGTATGTGTGTGTGTGTATGTGTGTGATGGTACGTGTGTAGCGTGCATGCACTCACTGATGAGCGGCTGCGCGGGCGGCGGGCGGTAGTCGGCGGCGGGGCGCACGTCCAGCGCGCGCCAGGCCGCCACCAGCGCCGGCTCGCTGATGCTGCCCGACGGCCTGCACACGCACCGCGGTGCAACGGTTACTCACACTACACGAGGCACCACGACGACGTACAATCATGAGCACCAGCATGTATACAAACACATTCAAATATGCACTTTACTGCTTTGACATACGAGTCGAGGTGCATATATGTCAATGCTCATGACTGAACACTGTTTACGGTAAAGGAGGAGTATACGTGAGTAAATAATTATATAATTTATCAACAAAATGTTGCCAATTACATACCATAAAACGATTTGAATCATAGAAAGAAGAAATAATATTTTTTTACTTTTAATTTCGAAAATCTTTTCTTTTTTAAGAAAATCATACACAACTAAAGAGTGCGATAGCAGACAAAAGCAAAGTATTAGACGGTTAGTTGGTAATACTGTCTTTTTACCCGAGATAACAAGGGTTAAGAACGCTGATCGAGGCAAAAAGTCCGCTACGTCTGACGAGAAGGTTAGTAAGGTAGTATGGTAGTGGTGCGGCTTGGCAGTACCTGTACCTGTAAATGGCGAGGTTGCCGGAGTGCGAGGCGACGGCCAGCAGCGCGCGGTCGTGCGCGTTGAGGTACGCCAGCGCGCTGATGCGCCCCCACGCCTTGCGCCACGCGCCCACGCACAGCTTCGCGCCCGTGCCCCAGTCCCAGATGCTGTCCGAGAAACACCCGATACACATTGTCACATACTTAGATTCTTTGCCTTATGACATCGTATTTAAATGTTACACTGTAGGTAATTAGTGGTATTTTATTTATTATTTTATTTTATTATTGATAGGAAGACTAACAGCAAATAGAACAATATTTAAGGTATATAAAAACAACTATAATAATACCAAGTCTCCACCTTTAGGTACGACAATAAATCCTAGGCTCGTGGATGACACATGTTTAGATGGTAAAAAAATAATCTTTTTTTTTTTTTTTGAACAAAATGTCGCTTATCAAACCAATGATGAAAGTGTCAGACAATAATATTCAATTTTTAAAATAATTCGCAGCTAATCGCCGTCTGAGTGATGTAGTGCTGGTATGATAGTAAACGATCGCATTCTTCGGTACGTTTTTAAAATAAACTCACCCGAAGTTGTCCTTGGAGGCGACGGCGGCGTGCTGGTCGTAGGGGTGGAAGAGCACCTGCGTGGGCGGCAGCGGGCAGCGCGAGTGGAAGGCCTGCGTGTCGAGGCGCGCCACGCGGGCCTGGCGCAGCGCGCGCGCGTCGCGGCGCAGGCTGCGGTTGCGCGCGTAGCGCCACACGCGCGCCTGGTGCGCGCGGCTCTCGCCGTCCGCCGCGCCCGCGCCGCCGCCCTCCGCCGCGAACGCCGCCGCCGCCCACTCCACGAACTGGCTCGTCACGATGGCGCGCTTGCCCGCCTGCGACGACGACGACGACGTGGACTCGCGCTCCGCCCGCTCCGGCCGCTCGGCGCGCTCCGCCCGCTCCGGCCGCTCGCCGCGCCCGCCCACCGGGTCCTCGGAGATCGTGTGCGGCAGCCCGGTCTTCGCCCGCCTCGACCCTGCGGCGAGGGAGATCATTCGATACTTTGACGGAAACTTGTCGCTCGGGACGCACGCGCGCGTCACCGAGCCGGCGGGGCGCCGCGACGGCGGCCGGCGCACGTACCCGCGTGCGGCAGCGTGCGCGTGTGCTCGTGCGCGTGCAGCAGCGGCGACGGCCGCGTGTTGGGCGACGGCGGCAGCGACGACGTGCCCGACCGGATCGACACCTCCACCTCGCGCCCGACGTTGTCCACCTGATACGCAAACCACAAATCATCGTACCGTGAATCGGGGACGCGGCGGTGACTAGTTAGATTCAAACAATAAACAATATATTGAAGCAAAACCATCACAAACTTTACCTGATTAGCTATGTAGTTGATGATGTCGTTCGCCATCTGCGAAATCTGCGGGTGCGGCTCCTTCGCCATTGCGCACAGGGTATTCCAGATCTTCATGTAGACCGACCCGAAACCTGTTTAAAAGGGAAGCTCGTAAACCAGAACTGTCATTTGGCGCCGGCCATGCTACATTATTTGTTGCACAAGCAAAGCGTGACAACGTCGCTGGGCTCACCGATGTTGGGCAGCACGAGCGGGCCGGGCGCGTGCGCGGGCGCGGCGCGGGCGGCGGGGCGCGCGCCCAGCACCAGCGCCTCCACGCCGCGGTCCACCTCCGCCGCGCGCTCGCGCCCGCGACTCGTCTCCCTACACACACACAACCTTTATTTCGAGACAATAAGTTCCAGAGACGTTTGTATGATTTTGTCAAAGAGTTCTTATCGCTTTAGAATAGTATCGATTTTCCTTGAACGCAAACACATCAACATCATCTTCGGTGAAACGGGCTATGATAAGCTTAGGAGTTGATCTGATTTAATGTTTATCCAATGATTGCAAAAATCGCCAATAGTAAAAATAGAAGAAATTTCACCGTCCTCAGTCGTTCCTAACAATGTGATAAAAAAAAATGTTACAGCAGAAATTTTATATATTGTGATTGTCATAAAAATCGTATCGTAGTCATAAGTCAAAGGGAGGAGTATACATACATTCTTATAGATATTAAAAAAAAAAACATTCTCGCTAGATTGAAGCCTGCCGGTTGTAAATGAGTCGGAGCGCGTCACCTGTCGGAGCGGCGCACGCGGTCCTGCAGGTAGACGGCGATGAAGTGCTGCTCGAAGGCGAGCACGAGCCACTGCAGCGCGGCCAGGATCTCCTGGCGCACCAGCGCCGCGGCGTCCACGGGCGCGCGCGCCGCCAGCGTCACCGCCACCTGGGGGAGAACGGACGATCTCAAGCTACGCGAAAAGGACTGCGCTTTGGAAACTTGGGCGCTCCTTTATTCACTTATTTTAGGGAGATGGGGAGACATTACACTAATCACTATTTATAAAAATCCGACTTCCGGGACTCGTCATCTCGGGATCCGAGCCGAATCGTAAATCGAAACTCAGCTAGACTCGGGAATTCCGAGCTCCGTCGGTTTCGCCAGTCCGCATCGGGGTCGCGCAGCAGCGGGGCTTACCTGGTGGTCGAGCGCGGCGCCGGTGTCGCGCGGGTCGCGTCGCGCG
This sequence comes from Nomophila noctuella, assembly GCA_958496325.1. Classification (NCBI taxonomy): domain Eukaryota; kingdom Metazoa; phylum Arthropoda; class Insecta; order Lepidoptera; family Crambidae; genus Nomophila; species Nomophila noctuella. The sequence continues at coordinate 205,740 of OY292489.1, forward strand.
CCCAGCAGCGCGCCCAGCGCGAAGGCGGCGGCGGCGCGCACCTCGGGCGCGGGGTCGCGCAGCAGCGGGTACAGCTTCTCGTGCGCCAGGTCCCGCGCGCCCGCGCCGCGCGCCGCCGCGTAGCCGCGCCACAGCCGGCCCAGCCCGATGCACGCCCACTGCCGCAGCGCCGCCGTGCCCGCGCCGCCGTCGCCCCCGCCCCCGCCCCCGGCCCCGCTCGTCGCCTCGCTCAGCTGCTCCAGGCAGATCGAGATCATCGACCCCTGCGACACATCTTACTGATTATCATTTGATCGATATTCCTCGGTCAGACTCAAGTATCCATACATCCTAACACACATTAACATTTACATGGTCCTTCGAGCCGGATACGAAATAATAAATATTTTAAAAGCATGATAAACATCCGACGATATCGGATATCAAACAAATTAGCATATAGTATGGACGTCTAGCATACCTGCAGCGCGGCCTCCTGTCCCGCCGGGTAGTTGTCGACGATTCCCGCCAATACGTACGCCGCCAGCGTGCGGTGCTCGCACTGCAACCATCACCAGCAGAAATTATATTCACGACGGGATAAAGAATTTGCTGCAGCTGTAATTACACTTTTATCATATTTTATAGTTTGGTCGCAACGGCAAATTATGAAGAAAATACTCACATCTACAGTCGGGTCCTGCAGGACCGACAAGAAGTACTTGTGTCCTTTCGCATTTACCAAATCCACTTGACAACTCTGAAAAGAAGTCATTGCTATAATTAACAAAATATTTTCCTTTAATATTATTATTTACAATTTTTTTCTAACGCTCGGTTTTCAATGAAGTTTGATCAATAAAGAAACTTTAATATTGTCTCGTTTTAAACAATAAAAAAAAAACAAAGGAATATTTGTAAGGAGATTCAAAGTCGGGTACCGGGTCGACGGCGACGATGCGCGCCCAGATGTAGACCATGGAGGCGCGCAGGTCGGGCGCGGAGGCCTGCAGCAGCTTGAGCATGTAGGGGAAGATGCCGACGGCGAGCACGGCGCGCGCCGCCCACGCGCCCAGCGCCAGGAAGCGGCACAGCAGGCGCAGCGCGCGCACGCGGTGCAGCGTGCTCAGCAGCACCTGCAGCACCATGGGCAGCTGCGCCGGCGGGCTGCGCGCGCCAGACCCTACGCACATACACATCACATCACACATAATACTCACTTTTATTAAACGTTTGATCCATTATTACGGCAAGTTTATGATAAAACTAGCGGCCGCCCGCGACTTCGTCCGCGTGGATGTCGGTAACTCCCGTTCCCGTGGGAATTTTGCAATATCCTTTTGCAACTAAGCATCAAGTTTACTAAGGGACCTGCATGCCAAATTTCAAGCGTCTAACTCAAGTAGTTTAGATTTTCCATACAAACTTCCACCCCCTCATTTCGGGGAAGCGGGGGGTTGGAATGGGTCAAAAAGTAGCCTATGTTCTGTCTCAGGGTCTAAAGATTGTCTGTACCAAATTTCATCAAAATCGGTTGCGAGGTTTAAGCGGGAAAGCGTAACAGACAGACAGACAGACAGACAGACAGAGTTACTTTCGCATTTATAATATTAGTTGGGATGACATTTGCTAACTTATATAGAGCAGCTTATAAATCAAGATAAACGTTGTCGCTTTCGTACAGTTATCTATGCAAGCTACATATAATTTCTAACGAAGGTGTTTGCGATTGAAAAAACCGCTACATGGCAATACGTAGGCGTGTGTCATTGGTGAATTTCGACTTATCTGTCAATGTCATGTTAAAATTCACTAATCACATACCTGCTAAGCCTACCTACTGCAATCTAGCGGATTTTTCATTTGCAAAAACCCTCATTAAAATAGCGTCTTTGATTAACCATTCGACATCCACATTCTATTATTTAACATATGAATGCATCTGCCGAGCAGGGTGGAACTCACCGAGATCGAGCCAGACTTGGAAGGCGGTGAGCTGGTCGCGGAAGAAGGGCGAGTGGGTGTAGTCGGCGGGGCGCGCGTCGTGCAGCAGCGCCGGCAGCTGCGCCAGCGCCAGGTCCAGCGTGTGCTCCCACGCCGCCCACAGCGGGTGCCGCGCCAGCGACGGCAGCGCCGGCATCGACACCGGCGTGCAGTTGTACGACCTGACAACCACGCAAACACGCATTTTACCAGTTACTAATGCTGACTTCCACCTTATTTTATGATGATAATGAGTCCTTCAGAACATGTCATATTTCAAATTACATGAGAACTCCACGGCCAATCTCATTACTCGTAAAAAAGAACAAGGTAAACAGCTAAAACTATTTCTGTCTTTAAGGGTGAGACACCACCAAAGTGGAGATATGCCATAAGTTGCCAATAGGATTCTAAAGCTCACAAGGTCATCTCAGCTTTAAGGCCAAAATCCTATTGGCTGCTTACGACATATCTTCGCTTTGATGGAGTCTCCCAACAGACACCACCCTTAATCTTAGTCATGTCTTAAATCATTTTATTAGGACCTACTGTTTTTATTGCGAAGCCAGCTGCATTTCATAGTAGACATTTGCTGTTCAATTATAAAAATTAATAATAAAAATAATAAATCCGTCTGACGCGGTTGTTGCTTGTCGCCGGTACGTACCTCATGATCCTGTCGGCGAGCAGGAAGTTGCGGCAGAGGCTGGCGGTGAGCAGGTCGGCGCGGAACAGCTGCTGGAACAGGTCGGACGGCAGCGAGCTCCACGCGATCGTGTCCGTGATCGCAGTGAAGATCCAGTTAAGTTCGCCCAGCATCGTGCGCCGGTCCGTCACCTGCCCTGGGATTCTATTCAAAAACAAAAAAAGTATACTCTTCTTTAGTGTCTTCTTGACAATCACTTTGCACTGACGAGTGGGACAGGCAAAGTTGATCAAAAAGGCGCTGCATTTAGAGTTGTTCCGGCAAATAAAAATAAATGAATGCTTACACTTATCCAAGAATATTGTAGGGAAGGCTTATTTAAAAATTTAATGTCCAAAATTAAAAGTACCTTTTTGCATAAGGCCTATTTCGATTGATCATAATGTTTATGAAATTTATGAAATGAGGGTGTTTGCAAGCTAGATGGCAGTAGGTAAGCGTAACTGCTTGTCATTGGTGGATTTTGACATAACTGTCAATGTCATTTCAAAATTCTCCAATCACATACCAGTTAGACCCTACGCCTACCTACTGCCATCTTGCGAATTTTTGATTTGCGAAAATCCTCATTGAGTATCAAATTAAGTTCATTTAACTAAAATGAGTTACAAAACTAGGACTGACTTGTCAATGAGGTCGTGCACGTCCTGCGGCGCGACCCTGGTGCGCGTGCGCAGCACGAACCACTTCATGGCCATCTTGACGGGCGTGGTGAGGCAGGCGGTGAACAGGTCGGCCGGCAGCTCGGGGTTCATGGGCAGGCTCTGGCCGGCCGCGCACGCGCCCAGCTGGATGCAGTTCTTGTACGACACCTGCGCCGGCGGCGGGCCCTCGCCCTGGCTGTTCAGCGACGCCTGACGACACACGTGCCAACGTTATCATCAGCCCAGCCTTGTCACAGTTTTGCCCAGTTTTGTTCATATAAAGTTCAAGTTCTACTCAAATTTTAACTTATTTAACGTAACTAAACGGGAGTTTAATTTTGTAGTAATTATTTAGCCTCCTAAATAATGTAATTGTTATAATGCAACGCGAAAGTCAAATCCTTATACTCCTCAAAGTAGTTATAAACCTGCGCTAAGTGTTTCTGGGAATTCCCGCGCGGCTTAATAAATCCCGATAACAAACATTACATTTGTATTTTTTTCGTTATTTCGACCCTAAGCCAAGTCGAAAAGGATTAATTTGCTGTGGGATGTATTTCATCACTGGTTGATTGCGTGTTAGTAAGGTATTTCCCGTCCTAGTCACTGGCGGCTCACCTCATACTCGCGCTCGTGCTGGTCGGCGAACTGCTTGAAGTTGTCGACGATGACGCCGGCGTTGGAGCAGTCGTACACGTACAGCGACGGCGCGCCCATCCACGTCTGCAGGTCGTACATCGACAGCGGAATGTACTGCGTGTAGGCCTGCCGACAACACACACGTCACAGGGCGAAACAACAACCGACCGTTTTGGGCGGGGATACGCCTGATCAGGAACCAGGCGCACAATTGATGAACTTAATACATAAATGGTCTATCTATACTGTAAAAAAAGTATCAGCCTATTAATGTCCCACTGCAGGGCAAAGGCCTCCATCATTTGAAATCATGTTTTCGTTACAAAGATGGGTTTTGGCTTAATCACCACGCTTGCCAAATGCGGGTTGGCTGTGTTCAGAAAAATCAACACAAAGTTTGCCCGACCTGGGTATCGAACCCAGGACCTCGACACCATGGTCCGGTACTTAAACCACTAGACCATCGAGGCGTTAAAGGTGCAATAAATTGTAATATGGAAAGCCAACCGATAAATATATTTAAGACTAAAATGATGCGATGAAGCATCTAGAAAAATCTATTTTCTGTGAACATTGGTAGGGCGGCCTTCAAAATAAGAAAAGAAGACGCAACCAGTCGTTGTACTTGTAAACAGTGCGTGCCATGCAACTCACCCTGTTGAAGACCCATATCTCGCCCTGCACGGTGGGCTTGGGCACGCCGTGGCCGTTGTAGTGGAACAGCACGCGCTCGTCCTTGGCGTTTCGCCGCAGCGAGCAGCACAGCTTCTTCACCTGCGAGACACATGCGATTATGTACTTATGGAATAAGTGCTTGGAAGCAGAGCATCGGCTATGGAGACCAGTCTTTATGACAAGCTAATTGCAGGAAATGTTGTGCACCAGCGACGATGTACCACCTAGGGATCGTCGCCCACCCCCTACCCTATATCACGTGTTTTTGTAATGTATGGTTTATGTTCCCCCCAATATGTTCCGGAATATGTCATAATCTGTGCTATAGGTACGAGTACATTATAATGATCTTCTTAATGTTTGTACAAAACAATATCAATTGACTGTTATGATTGCATCACCAAAAACTAAATACCTACGTTAAATGATACGTTCGTTTGCATGACTGCAGCATACAAATATATGACGTTCCATAAATAGCATTATAATTTGTACTATTTACTATTAATCAGACTTTGTAATATCGAGCAGCTAGCAACAAAGATAGGAGGCATTTTCTCCTTAAAAAAATTTAATAGTTGTCCGTATTTACGATACAACTGGACAAAAGCGGATCACTATCTCCAAGTGAACCGACGCGATGGCGGATAAGGCCTGTCGTTTATATAACACGTATTATATTATCTCCAAAAGGAGCGCGCTAATGCCCGCTACTGTCTTGCGTATTTAAATGCGACGAGAAGGGAATCTTATTAGACAGGTGGTGGGTGAGTAATTGGGCGGAATTGGGGTCGCGTCCGCGCGCCAAGGCCGCGGGGTGTCGCCGGGTCAGCCGCCGCGCCCTGACCTAATCATTTATGCTAACTTCCACCGCATGTCTAGCGCTAATTATAATTTATACATAAACCAACGACCTCTTTAAAAAACTAAATTAATTCCAAAAATTAAATACTAATACACTGTTCAAATTCGTCGAACATAAATATGAAGGAAACCGTATGGGATTGGTGTCTAGATTCCTAGAACGTCAACTTAAATAAAGGTAGGCGCCAAAAGTGGGTAGTGGTGGAATATACTAATTCAGTCGCGATCCCCATACACGGTTGCAGGACTATCTAGCTTCCAGCTGCTAAGGCGCGAAAATCGTTCCCTGCACTTCGTAAAAAAATAATCTGATAAAATAAGGCTACCTCATCGCTGGTGGGGTCGAGGGACTGCTTGTAGCGCGCGCGCGGCTGCCAGCGCTCGTACTGCAGCTGCAGCGCGTGCCCGATGCTCTCCAGCGCCTTGCTCGGCGACAGCGAGTTCGGATCTGATCATGACAACACCTACTTAACATCACCTTGGCTTAGCTTGCAAACTAAAACAGGGCTAAACCTACCTAATCAAATAATGTACATAAAAAATATTTGTTTAACACCTCAGCTGATATCATGTCTCTCGTAAACTGTCATACCCATCAGATTTCTTTATTGTACATAGTTCATAAGAAGCCATTGTGACAACTTCCATAGAGATATAAAAACGTAAATAAATAAGAGATCAACTTTTCCAAAATACTATTACACCAGTACAGTACCCCATACATTTATTATGCATATATATAAAGTTGCGTTATACAATGATAGGTATCATAATTCAAACCATATTCTAGTAGTAAACATGGCTGACCTTCCAAATTAGATGAACCATTTCCACAATATGAAATGATGATTCATTTCAGTGAAGGCAATGAGCACTATGACTCAGTGCTTGCCTAGCAGATCTGAACTTGGTAATGAGCCTCTAAGCTGGCTAACATCACATGAATGATAATGAGCTGAGATCACACAGCAATATAGCTAAGAGTCGAATTACCATGATAAATCTGGATAAAAGACTTCACAGATTTAATTCCTTCATTATCACTTTGTCCTAAAAATTTTTCAAGCTAATAGCTCTAGCTCTTAATCTATATTGTAATCCAGTAGCATAGTTCTTGTAAAGAGACGAGAGAAGTGTTTGGCAGTACATTGAACCACGCTTCCTGATGTGGTATATCCCCTTGAGGTAATGGCCTTTAACTATTAAAATTTTGAAGTGATCATAAAATTATCTGTAATATTATAACAGTTCCATAAAAAGAGACAACCACAGGCCATCATGCATTGCGTTCCTTGGAGAAGGCCTACACCCTGCAAAGATCATTTTAAAGGCTGACGCTGATAAAAAGAGACTGTGCCTTCTACGTTTGCAGCTTGTTATTGGACAAAACTTGTGCCATTTTTAACATATTCATAACTTACTCCTAAAAAGATTAAGAACTTACCAATCCAGCACTCAAGTCTGGCACATGGCTGTGTCTTCACAATATCTGGTGGGTCTACGCCTACATTCAGGCATAGCACCAGAGCAACACAATGTGTCTTGTACTATAACCAAAAGAAAACATACTTCTTTTATTAACTATACAATGATTGAAGAGTACCTTGAATGAATCAATTCTATTGATATATCAATAGAATCCACTGTATATTAATTTGTTACCAAAGATTAAATAAATACTTTCTACATAGTTTGATTAAGTTAAAATGATAAATTCTTGTAAAAAAAACTCCTAGGAACTTGTTTTTATTCTAGATTTTTTTCATAGTGTAGAATCATGTTGAAAAAACAAACCTTAACTCTAGGTAATTCAAACCAGATTTTATAAAAAGTCTTGAGGGTAGTTTACCAAATTAAAAAAACATCAATTAATTAAGTGCACAAAATATATGAAGATTAGGTTTGAATGGCACTGATTGTTGATAGTTAGAAATAAAATATTTAGTCAGCTGTTCCAAGAATAAATCTTTGAACCTAAAATACTTAATTACAAAATAAAAATATGTCGCTAAAAAGGTATTCATCTACAAAGCAAAAACAAAAAAAAACTCATAAATTTTAAAATGGAATATAATATAAAGTTGATTATTTACAGTGTAAAGTAGTGTAAATTTTACACCAATAAAATTTCTTAACTGAATTGTAAACAAATATAGTAGAATGTTGTTATGTAGGTAACTTATTACTATTAGGTACATTATTCTTATATGATATTTATTTAGTTGATAGGTGAATTACAGATATGTTGTAAATTACATAATAATTCACAGTAGTAGTTTCTACAACATGCAGAGAAAATGAGTATATTGACTCAAAACAGTCAAGCAAAAGTCCAAGAACTTCACTGTGAAATAACACAGAATAGTTTGTCCTCTCTAAGAACTTTACAAAACTTTAATTGAAGAAACCATAATATAAATTAAAATGGGCTATCATTCATATACGTAGAATTATTGACAGGAATTCGATGAACCCAAGTTTGAAGTTGGCCATGTGCGTTTGTTGTGATCAAAAGACCGATACGCAGTAGCGTCGCACAGCGCCTGTAGCTCTCCTGGAGCTCTCTTACCTTTTCTTTCACCCTCCAAGAGTGCTCTACTCGCTCGGCACCTTTTATTGGCTCTGTATGCCTAGGTTTATCGAAGCTCAGGGGCAAATCCCAGTCGTCTACGTCTGAACTAGACTCATTGTCATCACTTTGTCCACTATTCTTCTCCTCATCTTTGACCGCGAGATAAGGAGGCATGTCTGTCATTTTCACTCAACACTTTTTCACAAAACCTGTATTTCAGCGCCTAAGTTTTAAAGAAAACATTTTTAACTTCTCACAAAATACGAAATCATGTGCGCGTCCATTTTTCAACACCATATGGGAATAAACAATCAGTTTTGTTTCATCTTTTCGTCTACTATTAAGACCAAGATAATTTAAAGTATACAAGAATTCAATTTTTTTGGAATTGCTATTTAAAGTTGTAACTAAGATACATAAATGATAAAAATTTAATCTTATATGAAACAACACATTTTTCACACTAGACAATCCTAAAATAAAAATAATGTATTAGGAGGCAGCTGTTATTTGTCTATGGTATTTTAGTAACGCCATCTATTAGGTGGTGTCGTTATGTCGTTTTACCAAAATTAACTACACCAAGAGGTAGCGGGTTCGATCCCCGCACAGGACAAACATTTGTGGGTTTGTCCTAGTTTGGGTGTTATCTATTTATTTATGTAAATCTGTAATACTACTTTTGATTTTGATATCTGTAACACAAGTGCTTATGCTATTTAACACAGTCAGATCGATGTATGTGGTTTTGTGGGATATTTATTTTTATATTTAGGGGTTCACCACCATCAGATATTAAAGTACCTACTAGCAAACGCACTTTACTTAACACGGATTACTTGTATTGAAACGATGTTCCTCCCAATTAGAGATTTTGTGTATTCACAAACTACAATCTTTCAATGTCTTTAACTAAATAAAGATAGTTCAAAGGGTGAACTGACATCGTTTTAAAGTCTGTGTTCACAAATGTTTGAACTGTGCCGGTGTCGAACCTGCGCCCTTGTGAAAAAGTAGACTTTTTGGTATATTTACTTTACTCTATGAGTAGACGAATAGACTATACTAATAGAAAGCTAAATAGACTTGGATTAATGAGTACGTTACTAGTCCCACTAACTCCAAACTTCTTGAGGCTGTAGCGAAACAAAAACCATTCAATAATGAAAAGTAATAAAAGCCGGAGGCGGAGCTGGTCCAGAAATCCTGTGAAGCATCACCACTCAGATGTGTAATCATGTGTTAACAAGTAAAACAAAATTATTATGTGACATATTTGGAAATTTACTTTTATTTAGGTTTATATTCAGTTTATGGTTTTAATGTACCTATTATAACAAGGAAAATAATACAAGCCACTTCATTACAAAAGCACCAGACTGATAACATTTTAATTAAAAATAATAATAATTGGCTGATTATGAGAAAATTGCTATTATACATGTTATTTAGTTTACATGAAAAAATATTTTAGGATTGTTTTATATACAGGTCTAACTACAGGCTTAATATTGAGCTTCATAGAATGTTGCTGATGCGGGTCACATCTTCACTGCACTGCAAACAGTGCAGACACCATCGGGGAGACATTCTATGTGGAAGGAATGGCGACAATTGTACACTCTCAAGTCGGAAGCATTGGACAAATCTTTAATGATGATGCGACCGTGACACACGCAGCACAAGAAATCATCTGTAACAGATATTCCCTTTTGCTGTCCAGTAATCAGTTTTTCATGTAGGTCAAAGTAGTTTCTCAATGTGATCACTTTGCAAGCTTCCTGCACTGATAACTGGAGATGATAATCACACATCATCTTTGCCAGAGATTCTTTCAAGTCTTTTATTTCACAGCCCGGCTGAATGTCTTGTATCAGCATTCTGGGATCAACATAGTTTCCTATTCTCTTGAGCAGTAACGTCACATAGTCTGGCTTGTCCACAGTCTGCTTTATAAGATCTGTCCATAACTCTTTATCATTGTGTTCCTGACAGAAGTTTATAGCCTGATTGATATCATTTAATTGTTCTATTATTATTTGTAAAGCTTCTTTAGTGTTCCCAATTCGGCCAAGAAGAAACACCATTTCTGGGTAGAACTCATTGCTTTGGCAAACATCTAAAGCTTCCTGTATTGGGTAACTGTCACTACACTTTAAAAATGGCAAAAGCTTGTTTTTGTCATATTTTGCATACAATCTTACTAGTTTTCCATGATACCTTCCATTGGGCTCAATTTTACTGTAAGCGTCCAGATATTGGAATAGAAAGAAGTCATTATTTTCAAGCTGTTTTTCAACAACCTCTATGGGTACTCTTGCCTTAGTGGGGACTACAGATTTATCTAACAGGACTGAAATAGCTTTATTGCAATCAAGGTTAAAAAGATCCAATATTTTATCATGTATGATGTTGTACATGTTGTGTTTAGTTATCAATGTAAAAACATGTTGATGCTGTAGCTTAATGTAAGTTGTCAAGGCTTTGTCATACTTTTTCTGGTAGCAGTAAAGCAGAGCTAGTGCCTCTAAGTAGATGTTTTTGTCAACCTCAGTGGCCAGTATGTGCTCGAGGACAGCTTTGATGATGACACTGGTTTTGTAAAGATCTGGATGCCATTCTTTCACAAGTTTCAGGAAACCTTGAGGATCTACTTTTAGGTACTCATAGAGAATTAGTTCATAAATATGTTTACTCAATGCCTGTTCTGGATTTTTGGATACATAAGGGCTTATGGTTCTGAGTTGGTTCACTTCTGCAAATTTAACTATCTGAGTTACCCAGAGGGCTTTGTCTGATTTGCATATTCGGGCACATAAGATAGCTGCTTCCTCATACAAGTGGGCAGACATTAAGTGTTCCAAGTATTGTTCACCAACCTGTATTACTGAATGAGTAGCAGTTTTGCCGCCAACTTCTTCGAGCACGGTTATAGCTTTTTCAAACCTTCCATGCTCTGTCAACCAACTGACCCTGTCATCAATATCATAAGGGCTCGCAATCACAATATCTTTTGGTGACACAATAAAAAATCTATTTTCTTCAATGAGCATCTCCAGATAGTAATCATTGCAGGTATACTCCTCATACCCTCGGATGTTCAGGCTGTCAGTAGACACTTCACAGAATTCACAGTCTTTGTAGTCAGCCACAGACAGAACAGGCCTTTGAGACTTTTCTGTTTCTGGATCCTTCTCTTTAGGCACTCCCAATAATACAAGTTGATCATCCAATGGTCCCAGGCCACTAATAAAATAATCTACCTGAAAAGTATGTATAGGATCTACAAGGTACTCTGTCACATCTCGAGTTTGCAGTTCTATTTGGCTTCGCTTTCTTATGATACAAATTCTAATAGTGTCAACCCAACCAATCATAAGTGTATTGGGAGCTGACCATAGCAGGTTACAACGGTAATCTTCTATAGATCTTTCAGGGTTTTTCTCCCACTGTATAAGACCAAGAGAACACCGTGCAACAAGATCGTACACGCGGACACCGACTTCACTGGCCCATGCAACAAACCTCTCGTGCCAGGCCATTGCTTGCACATATCCTTCACATTCACAAAGGACTGTGCTGCGCAGACGGTTCAGAAATGTTTTCTCATACAATGTTAATTTATTATCACCTGGAAAAACAAAGCAAACTTTACAAATATTCAAAGTAAACTATACAGTAACACAACAAAAAAAGTTCAATAACAACAACAATGAGTCAATTTTAATTATTTTAAGGAAAAATAGACAGTTATAATTATTGATTGAATATAATTTATGGAAACTAATTTAAAAACAAAGAACAAAGGTAGTATCTATATTTTGTGTGCAAAAAATAGATTTCTTGGTACCTGTAAGAAATCGTCTGCCTGATCCTGATTTGAAATAGTTGGGGTCTAAGGCCACTGATTTAACAACTCTGCCCAGTGATAGATTGTGAGCGTTATCACTTGTGTAAAGGCCATACACCAGCACTTTGCCGTCGTCAGAGCAGCTCGCTATGTAGTCGCCATTCAAATCTACAGAGATCTGATTCACTGCAATGGCATGGGCCTTCAACTCCATGTCTTTGCCGTCTTGCGATATAGGGACAGTATTTCCTTCATGGTCCAGCAGGTGTATTACGCCCCACTGTGTCCCCAAGCAGATGAACTTGGTGTGCACGCAAATACAGCTCACTGCGTCTTTTAGAAGAATGTTCTGCACATCGTTTCCCATTCGATCATATTTCAATTTTGGCTCCTCTTCGGGAGGCAGACTGTCACAACTCTCCACATTCACAGCCATGTTTAATAATTACTTTCATTAGAGGAATATTAAAGCGAACCGAGTGAACATGTTGATCTAAACGGGAAAAATTAATATTATTTTCCTAGTTCCTCACTGTATTTATTTGATATTTTATCAGTGACGTTTTACTTTTTTAGTCAATAAATAATAATGAACAGTCAAAGCAAAGATCTCAACCACAGCCATTTTTTTTTGGTTGTTTTGTCCTTGTCAGGACAGGCAAAGGGAGCTGAGCCCATACAGCCATTGTCTGTAATATATTTCTTCATCTGGAATTTGGTTGGTAAAAAGGCTAACAAAGCCAAGTCTTTCGTCAAATCATTACATAGTTTTGACGACAATAAATAAATAACAAAGTACTTATGTCAGAAAGTCAGAAGATTTTGACAATTAATGTCAATCTCAATAAGTCAAAGTCAGTTGGTCAGTTACATTTCAAATGGATACATTTTTGTACAAGATTATTTACAATTTGATTATATATCTCCCATAGTTGATACAACAAAGTCATAAATGGGTTTAAAACAAAGTTCGTTACTAAGTAATTTCGGAAGAGAGCGCGGGATACTCTCTGAAATAGTAAATATCTCCAGCAGGCGGTCTATGAAAAGGATTCTAGGTAGAGCGAAACTACTACATTCGAAGAACAAATGATCCAAAGTTTGAATGCTATTAGAGCTGCAATAGTCGCAGGTGGGCGAAGAAACGATATTGATCTTGTGTAAATGTGCATTAAACCGACAATGTCCCAACCTCAAACGCGAGATAATGGTGTAAAATTTCCTACCACTAAAGAAAGACCCTTTTGTGAACCAAGGACGTGTAATATTTTGATTTATTTCGATGTACCACTTTCCTTTAGTTTTTGTTATGTTTTTCCAGGAGTCCAGAAACTCTTGACGCAGTTTCTTTTTAACAAACACCAAGATGTCTGCGTCAGGGATAAGAACATCAGTGACAGGAATTCTAAATGGACTGGTTGTTATGGTCCTAGCAAGGTAATCAACTTGTTCATTTCCAACGACCCCGATATGTGCTGGTGTCCACATTAATATAATATCTCTATTGTTTAAAGTTGTTAATTCATAATATTTTTGTCTAATTTCATGTACAATGTAGCTAGTTGAAGAATTGAAATTCGGATTATCTAATGCCTGTAGAACACTCATACTATCTGAAATTATAATCCATTTATCCACACCACTCTGAGATCCAATGTAATCTAAAGCCCTGAGGATACCATAACCCTCAGCAGTGAAGATACTTGCTGCATCAGGGAGTCTGTATCCACAACCACCTCTGTTTTGTATGTCATAAATAGCTGAGGAGACATTATAAGAATTTTTTGCCCCATCAGTATAAATTTGATAAAATCCTGCAAATTTATTTAACAAACAGTAAACATCACTTTTTTGTTTTAAAGACTTATCAATAACAATTTTCAAATGAAAAAATTTAGAAGAATAACAGCCTTGATAACAAGGTAAAAGCAAACTTTCATAAATATTGTAGTTATTTCTTAACCTTAATATTTCAGGTGACTGATCAACCAAAAAAGAGGAAAACATATTTACAAAAGACAGCTGGAGTTTTTTAAGTAGAGGGTTATCTGTTATTGAGGAAACTTTCAGAATAAATCTGAAAAAAAGATATTTAAAGCGAAGCATTAGAGGGGGAACATTACATTCCACTTGCAATGATATTATGGGAGTAGAGCGCATTGCACCTAATACAATACGTAAGCATCTATTTTGTATTTTGTCAAGCTTATCAACTAAATAAGAAACACCTGCAAAACAGAAAAAAGCGTATTCAAAATGACTTCGCACAAGCGATTTATACAATATTAACAACATTTTTGGGTCAGCACCCCAGTAGGTACCAGCTAAAGATTTTAATATGTTACAAGCTTTTGTAGCACGATTTATTAAGCAATCAACATACTTATTGAACTTAAAATTACTCTGAAATAAAACACCCAAGAACCGAATGCTTCCTTCAATTGGCAACGGAATTCCACTATAAAACACGGTGATATTTGAGGTTCGAATTGGCTTTTTGGAGAATACAACAACCTTGCTTTTTTCAGTGCTGATTGTTAAATCCAGACTATCATAATATGCCTGGAGTCTTTGGAGGGCAGTGTTAAGAGTATTTGTAATCAAAGACAAATTATTACCAGAGCAATAAACAACCAAGTCATCAGCAAACTGCAAATTACTAACTTGAGGACCTAAAACATTGTTCAAATTATGAATGTACAAAATAAAGAGCAATGGACTTAATATTCCTCCCTGGGATACACCTTTATAAGAAAATCTTGGTCCAAAAATCCGATTTCCATGTTTAACAAATAGTTTACGTTCATATAAAAAGTGGAACAGCCAATTTACTAATTTATCTGGAAGTTTCAGATCACACAAGATTTTAGCAAGTATGTTTAAATTAATAGAATTAAAAGCGCCTGCTACATCAAAGAAGACCCCTACTGTGAGACCATTTTGAGACATTGTTTTGCCGACATCTATAGAAAAACTAGCTAAACTCTCTCTAGCCGAACGGCCACGTCGAAAACCAAACTGATTGTAAGGTAAAATGCTATTACTTTCAATAAAAAATTCAATGCGCTGCTTTATAAGCTGCTCAAACAATTTGCCTATACAAGAACTTAATGTGATGGGACGGTAAGATTCTGCTTGGTGGGGAATTTTGTCTGGCTTTAAAACTGGGATCAGACAATCAGCTTTCCATTGATCTGGGATAAGGTTTTCTAACCATAGACAGTTTAACAAATCTAAAAATTTTAAAAGATTAGATGGGTTCAAAAGTTTTATCATTTTGTATGAAATCAAATCAAGACCAGTTGCTGTATCCTTTCGAGATCTTAAAGCCGACTTTAACTCAACAACAGAAAAAGAATCAACTGAAAAAGAATTATTTTGTATACAATTTTGATTATTATGCAGATTTCTGACAGTGTCTGGAGTGAATTTCCTTAAAAAAGTAGATATCCAGTCGCAATTACAAAATTCGCTCTGTGGAGAAAACTTTTTATTAAATTTTTTCATTTTAGTCCATATTTGACTCATTGGTGTTAGCCTACAAATGGAGAGACAGAACTTCTCCCAACTAATTCTACGTTCCTGTTTCAGAGTTCTTTTTTTGGACGCCTGAGCGCGCTTGAAAGCAATATAATTATCAAGACTTGGATTTGTTTTAAAAGTAACAAAAGCTTGTTTGCAAGATGCCACGGCCTTTGCACATGTATCATTCCACCAAGGTAAGGGGACTCTATTATGGCGTTTATTATGAACCTGCTCAGAGTTTTTGTTAGTTAATGATGGTACACATTGATTAACTGCAGCAACAAGAGTTGAACAAAACATATTATAACTTTCAATTAAGTTTAATTTATCTATACAAAAAAGAGATAACATATTATTTACAACCTTTGTATATTCATTCCAGTCTACTAATTTCAGGTTAGCATGGGGAGGAATATTCGAAGAGTCTGAAGATGGATGCGGGACAGAAGAAATTGAATATTCAATGAGAGTGGGGAGATGATAGCTGCCTAAAGATTCAGAATAAACTTTCCAATCACATGAAAGAGCTATTGACGAGCAAACGAATGTTAAATCGAGACCATTAGGTCTCCAATTATGAGAGCCCACTGTAGTAGGCTGACCATTATTCAGAAGCACCAAGTTATTGTCATCCATAACATCCATAATGTCACGACCTCGTGAATCGACGTGTGCACAACCCCACGTCGTGTGATGGGCGTTAAAATCGCCAGCAACTATGAAAGGTTTAGGAACACTGCGCATTAAGCGGTCAAGACTAATTTTATCAAATCTAGGCGTAGAATTTCCTGGAATGTAAATAGAAACAAATGTTAAATATTTTTTACCAATTTCAATTTGAATTGCGATATTTTGTAGACAGTCATCAAAAAAAGTATTTATTTTACGATATTTTATACTATTATGCACTAATATGGCTACTCCATTATGATCATTACCACAGTCATTTCTCACAATGGAGTATCCATTTATATTAAAAGTAATGTGTGGCTTTAACCACGTTTCACAAATTAAAGCTAAATGAATTATTCCAGAAGTTTCCCCATTGCCATGGAGAAACTTCTGGAATTCTAGTCGATTGCTTAATAAACTTTGTGCATTCCACTGGGCTATGTTAAGGGACTTATACATGATGGGGGGGATTTTGAATTTTTATTCTGGAGTGTCTCTTTGATTGAGTCTGTTATTATTTTGGTACTAATACTTGTATTGTTAGTCTTATTTAAAGTCAGAACTTTGACTAAAGATTCTGTAATTAGGCTTAACGCTTTTTCATTGTTTAAAATTAAATTGATTAATTCTTGGCTGTTTTCAGTTTTATTAAGGGATGGGAAATTTTTATTTTTGTTATTAAATAAATCTGAGAATGGAGTAGCTGTAGCCTTTGTCTTGTTTTCAAGGATTTTTTGCTTTTTAATTGGGCATTGTCCTGACACCGAAAGATGGTTACCATTACAGTGAACACATGTAGCTTTATCTGGAGACGTAGTGCATTCCTTAAAACTGTGAGGTCCAGTACATATTGAACAACGCTGGGAATTATGACAAAACTTTGCCAGGTGACCAAATCTAAGACATTTAAAACATTGTTTGATTGGAGGGATATACTGCATGACAGGCAGTCGCCACATTTTGATATACACGTGGTCCGGAAGACACGTCGACGCTGAGAAGGTAATAGCAACGGATTGAGTCGGAACAAGGCTGAACCTGTCATCAACTCTCTCCTTTTTCATAAGACGGCGGACACAAATAATTTTTTTCGTACACGTGATGGACTTAAATATTTTTTTGTTACTCATGTCTGTGGGGACTGAGTGGATTACCCCAGTAATCTCAGTCATGCCTGCAGGTATTGAAGCTTTTAAATTTTGCTCTCTCAAAAACGTTGTATTATCTAGAAAAGTATTGGCAAAATTGGGACTGGTAAATACGACCCCAATTTTAAATTTGTTGATTTTTTTAAGGTATTTAATACCTTTCACAAATCTCGAAAAACAACCACTTAAAAACATCATGTCCCTAGTTCCTAGAAGTTTTTCGTTAGTACTCTCAACAAAGACAATAAATTCATGACCGGCGATACTGTCTTCGGGGTACCTCCGACAGTAGTCTGAGACTCGATAAGGCGAGTACTTCTCTTCATTTTCCTCAAGCCCAGGTCCATCCGAGTATTCAGAGTCGCTAGACAACGACTCGATAATTGTATTAGGATTTGAGGAGTCGAGGAGCGCTTTTTTGCGCTTCTTCCCCATCCTCGCAACAATAGAAAAACTCAAAAAAACTTACCAACTGCTACGGCTTTTATACAAAAATATACAAGACTAATCCTAAAATAAACAATTATGTACAAACAAACCCTAAATATGCACAATATACAGGTAAAATTTACAAAAACTCGCTGGACAAACAAAAAGACCGCCACCAATTTTCGCAGTTCCCGCGCGAATCTCAACCACAGCCAACAAAACAATGTCAAAAGAAAATTGTTTATGCTATAGCATAGGGCGATTTTGCCAGCGCTGCGATGCTGCAATGCAATTATAAAAAAAAAATGGCGGGAAAATTTTAGTGCAGCACAGTTTTTCTTTGTAATAATTTTGTACCTTCTCAAGAATTATAAGATATTTACGAGTATTACGATAAGGTAGTTAATTGAAGATATGGATTACGGTAAATTTAATTTGCGGTCATATAACAATAAACTTTCGCCTTTTGGTCAAAAAGTTTTGAAAGTTTTAGTGGACGAGTGGAGATCTGGTGAGTTTAATTATTTTTAAATAAATAAGCAACTATATACTTAACATTATTATTGACAACATCACATGGTATGATTCTTATTATTGATGCACAATGCCAATACATTATGTTATATATGATTCATTTTTAGGGTTCCGTAGCCAAAATGGCAATAAAACGGAACCCTTATAGTTTCGTCATGTCTGTCTGTCTGTCCGCCAGTCTGTCACAGTCACTTTTTTTCGAAACTATAAGTACTGTACTGTTGAAACTTAGTGAGTGGATGTATTCTGTGAACCGCAACAAGGTTTTCACACGAAAATAGAAAAAAAAATAAAAAAAGTGGGGGGTCCCCATAGTCAGAACTGAAACTCTAAATATTTTTTTTCATTGAACATATACGTGTGGGGTATCTATGGATAGGTCTTTAAAAATTATATTAAGGTGTCTAATATCTTTTTTTTCTAAAGTGAATACTTTGCGTGACAGACCCTTCCAAAGTGGAAAAAAGTGTGTCCCCCCCCCTCTAACTTCTGAAATAAGAGGATGATAAAACTGAAATAATTATATAATGTACATTACCATAAAAACTACCAACGAAAATTGGTTCGAACGAAATCTATTCAGTAGTTTTTTTAATACGTCAAAAATAGAATTTGTACGGAACCCTCAGTGCGGGAGTCCGACTTGCACTTGGCCATTTTTAAATTCTTTACCAAGTATAAAGCATAGTCGATTCAGGTGTTTATTATGTATTCCTGGCAGAAATACCTGTATGTATGATTGCTTAGACTTTTAAAATGAGCAATGGTTTTGAATGTGGTACGGTAAACATAAACATTATGTTTTTTCTCGTATTCGCAGAAAGTTGCAGTAACAGCAGGGAAGGTCAGCTGAAAGAGTCATGTTCAAGGTTTCTTAATTTTTTTTTGCATAGCTTTAATACCAACGATATGATGATAAATATGAAAGATGACGATACATTCTATTTTGAATTATTTTTAGGAATTCTATAAAGAACTCTACTATACGATATGATTCTCGGCAAACAAAAACCAACACAAAGTGTCGGTTAATATTTAATGAAAAACCCACTCCAATAGTGCCCACACCTTCTGATCTGTTGAATTTAAAAACAGTCCCTGAAGAAAATTTGCATGAGCTGGACATAGTTGTGCAGGACGATCTATTAACTTCAGGTGTCAGTATGGATATAGAGCCTATTTATGGCTTGATGGCATCTAATTACAATGAAAATGTGGAAGAAAACCCAGTTGGTGTAAATCATACGGCTATCGAGTGGATACCTGAATTAGCGCCTTCTTTCGGTCAGTCGAGTAACAAAGGAAATATATCTTGGAGTAATATGTTTGATTCGGAGCTGCTTGAGGATGATACTAAAATAAATAAGTCCATCAATGGCCCGGAAGAAAATCTGAACGAAATTCCCATAGAAATGTTTAAGAAACCTAATACAAAAACATCTAAACGGAAAATGTTTACTCTAACAAATGAACGACAATCTAAAAGAGAAAAGGGGACTGTACCTGTCCTCAAAAACATTTATCGAAAAGAAAATTATACTACAACTGTTAAAAATTGGTTGAACGATGTTGATTATCAAGTCTGTCCTCATGACGAGGTAAATAACGCAAAAGATAAAAATGTAAAACCCAAGTCAAAATCTGCTAAGAAAAAAGTACCAAAGAAAGTGACTCAAACAATAACGACTACTAACAAAGAGGAAGAATCTAATCAAGTAGATAAATCGAAAGCTGATATCGATGTTGTTCTTAATAAAGAAGAAGGGAAGAAGAAAGTGATACAAGCACAACTGGCGAACAAGGACGGGAAAATGAAATTCGGCAAGCCTAAAATCGTAGGTGACGATCAAACTAAGATCGAAAGTTTGGTTGTTCCAGTAAAGCCAGCAGAAAAGGCTGCTTGTGGGAAAACAGCAAAACCTGCAGAAAAGGCTGGTTGTGAGAAAAAACCCAAAAGCAAATTCATTGCTCCTATAAAATCACAAATTCCCGTTAAAGATGTTTCTTATAAGATTACTAAGTTAGAAGAAAGTAATGCTAGTAACTTTGAGAATGAACTGATACAATTTGAAAATATTGAGGTATTAGTAGTGTTAGTTTACAGGTTGGTGAAAATTTTCTTGCAGAGGAAGAAAATTTCTCTAAATTGTTAATTAATATCTTTTAACAAAAAATATAGACATTACTACATTGGGGATCACCTTATAATCACTTTATTTTTTTCTACTTTATACACTGAAATGGCGTTATACATACATATACCACGACTCGTCAATTTTTCAGGAATGGATTTTGCCAAATGAACGGTTGTTACACAGAAGATACCTGCACACCAGAAGGTTTACTTATTTCCCTCAGTGATGACGACAGCTTTTATTATTTTAGTAATATTAAAGAACAGTTAAGGTTTGTTACTGAATTTGAAATTGATTTCATTTTTAAGAAAGAAAAGGGGTAAGTATTTCTTAAAATATTATTTTTATTTCTTGTTATTATTTTAGGAAGATACTCTCCAAAATTTTAGAACAGAATACGATTATTTGTTATGATGGCAAGAATATATTTATTTATTTGTATCACTTGCACGTGACCGTTACACCCAAATCGATTATTGATCTGAAGGTAAGTTCTTTATTAGAAATGATAGAATTAGATGTCCTTACTATTAAGTTACAAAGTCGCAACATCTTTGCAGATCGGCGGAGCTCTATTGAACCCGGAGAATCCCCCTCAAACTTTCAGCGATCTGCAAAAAATAATCGGCTTCGTTCCCGAGTTCACGATAGCCACGGACTCGTCGCTGCAGAAGGTGGCCTGGTACACCACTCTGCTGAGGGACTGCTCCGCCAAGCTCAGGGCGCAGTTGGTGGAGAACTCTCTCTGGAAAGTGTTCGTCGACATTGAAATGCAACTTGTGCCTATCATTGCGGGTACATTGACATCTTGAATATTTTTATCACCTTAAATTTAAACTAATTAGTTAATTTTCAAAAGTATAGTGTTGAGTG
Organism: Nomophila noctuella; assembly: GCA_958496325.1. NCBI lineage: Eukaryota > Metazoa > Arthropoda > Insecta > Lepidoptera > Crambidae > Nomophila > Nomophila noctuella. The sequence goes on from OY292489.1 coordinate 226,968, forward strand.
GAACTATGCACTTCCAGAAGTGTTCATGAAAACTTAGCTTCTGCAGAAGAAGTTTATGTAGGTACAGCCAGCAGGACGACGAAGAGATGTTTTACTTAGGTACTATGTTTGCATTAGATATGGAAAGTGTCGGCGTGGCGGTCGACATGGAGAAGCTAAAGTGGATGGAGCAGCTGCTGGTGGCTAAGCTGAAGACGGTGGAGGCGGAGTGCCACCGGGCGGCCGGGCGCAGCTTCCAGATCAACTCCCCGCCGCAGGTGCGCGCGCTGCTGTACGACGAGCTCGGGCTCGACACCAAGTGCGACGTGCAGATTGCGGGGACGCTGGTTAAGGGAGATAAGTCCACCTCGGAGGAGACCGTGAGCTTCACTTTTTTATCTGTACTTGCTTTCTTATTATGTTTTTGTGTTGAATAATCTGAATATCGTTACCTACTCAATACTTTGGGTGTGTGCAATTTTTTTATTCCCTCTGATGGTTTCCTTTCTTTACTTTTTTGTTTTTTTTTATACCGACCTATTAGGAGTGCGAAGATTTTTCACATTGGTGACGCTTTTGGAGTTGTTGATGGCTGGCAGATATCACTTAGTGTCAGGCGAACCTCAAGCTCGTTTGCCTCTTACGTAAAAAAAATAATCTTACCGAATAGTTGCATAAAAGTTAGATTGGCTTCTAGTTGCGCAGCCTGATGTCCGTGCACCCGCTGCCGCGGTGGATCCTGGAGTATCGGCACCTGCACAAGGCGCACTCCACCTTCCTCACCGGCATCGCGCAGCACGTCAAGGATGGCGTTGTGAGGCCGATATGGTAAGTGCCTACTGGCTCGAATTAGTGATGAGTTTTTTTCTATATCTAGGTACTCTAGTTTTATACTAAGTTGCTATTCCTACGTCATGTTCGAACCCACTTGATGTTGGTCTAGGGTATGATAATGATGATGACTAAGTAACCTACTAAATAACCTACTAAGTATACCTACAGAATTAAAACGGGATTATTGATAAAACCAGTAAATCACTTCAATAATTTTGAAGGGACCAGACAGCTGCAGCTACGGGCCGCATCGCCTCCAATAACCCGAACCTCCAGGCCATCCCGAAAACACCCTTTAAGCTCACCCTGTTCCCAGAGTCAGAAGACGCTGGTTAGTAAATTATTAAATAATATAATAGTTCATAAAGACGTTATTAGTATTACATCAGGCGACCTTTAATTCCTTGTTACCTCCCTTTTTTGTAGATATAGTCACGAGCAATAACATGTATACTTACACCACGACTTTAAAAAAAAAGCCAAAGCAGTGAAGTTCATATTTCAATATGAATACCTACATGTACTCTAGCTCATGACTGTACAATTACATACCTGTCCCGCTTTTAGCTCGCGATGCTCCTTCCCATCAGATGGATGACCCTTGTTATTTTCCCTGTCTAACCGTTTGTCCCCCGCAAGAGGAGCCGACGCTGAACTTCCGCGCGGTGTACGTGGCGCGCGCGGGCTGCGCGCTGCTGGCGGCGGACTTCCGGCACGTGGAGTGCCGCGTGCTGGCGCACGCCGCCGCCGACCAAGCGCTCGGCGCCGCGCTGCGCAGCGACGACCTGTTCCGCGTGCTCGCCGCCGAGTGGTCAGATGCCTTTCAATTCACTGCATTAACAAACTAATAAATGTCAAAATTTGTCAAACACGCTGAAACTACTGAACGGATTTTGATGAAAGGTATACAGGCAGGGGGGGAATGGGCTGACTAAGGTGATAGGATACTTTTTATCCCGATTAAATGCTCCTATCGGACAAAACAGGAATCTTGAAAACGAGGACAAAGCCGCGGGTAAAAACTAGTCGAGTAATAAATTATGTCACAAGTATAAAGTAATTTTTGAGCAAAAATAATAAAATCGTGTCTCTTCGACAGTCATAGATATCTGGTGAAGTGAATAAGGTATTAAAGGTTTCCATGCACCATGCGTATGATTGCGTGCGGCAGGTTGAAGAAGAGCGAGGAGGAGGTGACGGCGGAGGAGCGCGAGCGCACGAAGCGCGTGGTGTACGGCGGCGTGTACGGCTGCGGCGCGCGCCGGCTGGCCGCCGCGCTCGGCGTCGGCCGCGACCACGCGCAACACGTGCTCGCCAGCTTCCACAGTGAGTGACGGACAAATCAGCAGATGCAGTCAATGGTCCACACGCTGCTGTTGCGTGTAGTGGACCCTGCCTGCCTCAGTCGTAACTCGTAAAAGATACGAGCTGCATGCTTTGTTTATACTTACCCTTTGAGGTATTGTACTTACCTATGTAATTATAAACCGCCACTTTTCAAATGCATTAGAGTTTTCGGAACAGCGCCCCTCGAGTATCTTGGCTAGTGGCATCATTAGAAAAAGGATAAAGTAATTAGGTATTTTTTATGATTGTATCGCTAGGACCAGTGTAAGTATACGGACGGATGGAGCTTAGATGCTTCTCTCCTCTGGATCAATTTCAATAATCTTTCGATCCCGGAAGGACTTGGAAATCTGACTGTTTTTACTAAACTTTGGAAGCTGTTTCTCCCGGCAGAGACGTTTCCATCGCTGAAGTCGTTCGGGCGCAACGTAGTAGCGCAGTGCGTGAGCGCGGGCGGGCGCCTCAGCACGCTGGGCGGGCGCACGCGCACCTTCACGCACATCACCAGCGACGACTACGCCCGGCGCGCGCACGCCGAGAGGCAGGCCGTCAACTTTGTCATACAAGGTACAGTCCTCGAGAGGGCTTGGTGAGTTTATTCAATGGTAAGATTTATAATCGGCGGTAAGCTTTCGTCTATAAAACAGTCGGACGACGTTATTTTCGAATCAAAATCTCTTAATAAGGGTGTTTGCGATTGAAAAGTCCGCTAGATGGCAATACGTAGGTCATTTGTGTATTTTGACATATCTGTCAATGTCATGTCGAAATTCACCAATCACAACCTAAATTCAAATTTGTACGCCATTTTTCTTGGGAAAAACAAGCAAGGTACCTTTTGTAATTTATTTAACACCATACTTTACAAGCTTTTTGAACAAATAAATATATTCTTATTCTCACATGCCAGATAGTCCCTCCGCCTACCTACTGCCATCTAGCGGATTTTTTATTCGCTCATCGCTAGGATAAAGGAGAGAAGAAAAATACGTTTTTTAATAAGATGTTGAATACTAGCGCCTGATAAACGGAGCATCGGTACTCTTCATGGGGATGGCAACGTTTGGTGGTGCCTAGATTACGCTGATGTCCATTGTCTATTGGTGGCTCACTAATAGGTCACCATATCCGAGCCTATTTATTGAAAAAAAAAAAGAAATGTAGTCATATGGTGACTTGGCGTGCGTGCTTAGGGTCGGCGGCGGACGCGTGCAAGGCGGCGATGGCGGCGGCGTGGGCGCGGCTGCGCGGGCGCGCGCGCCTGCTGCTGCAGATACACGACGAGCTCGTCTGGGAGGTGCCGCACGACCAGCTCATGGACGTCGCCGGTTAGATTCCTTAGCTAGTTTTACACATTTTGCTAATGTATAGAAACGTTGCATTTCTGCGCCTGCGCACCGTCATAATCAATCCCTCGTTGTGCCTCGTGAATTGCTATGAGTATTTTAATAACTGCTAAGCCTGATCTCAACACGCTGTAAGTCTCGTTTAGGAAGCTAATCGACTCCGGCAAGCTACCTCGAGAGCGCTAGGTTATTTATGACATACTATGAGGACTGCTGAGTACTGAGTACGCGTGTGGGCAGGCGTGGTGCGCACGGCGATGGAGACGCGCGCGCAGAGCATGGGCGCGCCGCGGCTGCCCGTGGCGCTGGCCGCCGGCGCCGCCTGGGGGCTGCTGCAGCCGCTGCCCCTGCCCTAGCCCGCCCTAGCCGTCTCCTACCCTAGCCCTCCCTAGCCGTCTCCTGCCCTAGCCCGCCCTAGCCGTCTCCGCGCCGGCTCCGAGCGACCGTGGGTACAGAGGTGGCATCAATAAAACACTACTTTGCTACTTACTCGTTTTATTCACACGAACAAATGTAGGCTGTCAAACCAATAATAAATAAAAAACCGCACGACGACATTCATTCCGCGTTTAAATTGGATTACTTAAAGTAAGAATACATTGCGTCCGGGAAGTTATTAAGATACAATTTCAGTGTACATACAGTAAGTAAATAAATTAGGTCCGTATAGTACAAAACTATTTTATGTTCTACCAGAAGTGTTTATCGTTTGGCAAAACAGTTTCGAAGGAACTAAATTGGGAGATATATTTGATTTTATCTATTATTGTGCGTAAGAAGTTCCTACGTCTTTGTGGTTTAAGTGGGAAGACAGCTATGGAAACACGGTGAAGTCAACTAGTCACACAACGGAATGTACGACAGAGCAAGCACTGGCATATGGAATTGTAAATATCATCTTAAATTTATAAAATACTCCTGTTTAGACACAAAGTATCAATATTAAAATAAATATAACGGTTGCATTTCTAATTATATCTTTGATTATTGCCTCAAAGGCTTCATTTGTTCCTATTAAGTACATTATTACCGACAAGACGTCCTATATGTGTAATAAGAATTATGCATAAAAATATAATAAAATATGATTACGATAACACATTTGTATAGGAGGAATCGTAGGGAAACATTTCTTGGAAAATCTATCATACATCTTTCGTACACCTACGGTAAGCACGCGGGGCGACCGGTTCTCCCGATTTGAGTAATTTCGGTACTGGGAGAACGGGGGGTGTCGGTATTCGTCGGACCCGGGCTCAGGAGGACACCATGCGTTCGTCGCGGCGACGTCTCAGGCGAGCACGCGGCGGTCGACGGGCCCGGGCGGCGCGCGCGATCATAACTTGACGCCGACGAGCGTGACGAGGCGCTGGCGCGCGACGACGGCGGAGGCGTAGCGCGCGCCGCTGAGCCCGTCCCGCGCGCCGCCGCGCTCAGACATGAGGCGCGCGCGCTCGCTGTTCTTGGCCTCCTGCGCGTGCACCAGCATCGTGTACCGCGCCTGCTGCCGCGGGAACCTGCAACCGACCGGTATCATCAGCCTTGTGCAGTCCTGAGCACGACTGAGGGTACCCTGAGATGAGGATCTAAGAGCCTCAGTTATGTCGGTTCTCGACGGTACTCGCTTGTTAATTGGGCATTTGACTGCGTACGAAATAAATTATGACATTCTAACATTAAAGACGAAATCAAAAATTAAGCACAATTTTTTATCCCGAGCTTTTAACAAATTATTACAGCTAATTGAAATTAAAAGAGTATTGATTTGACACTACAGAAAAATGACGTCACAGTTCAATATTTCATACATTTTTTCCTACAAGGTTACGTTTTTGACATTTAAAAAAGTAGATGATTTGACCTGTCAGTCAAATACCGTATAGAGCGATTGATGATTCTTTTTTTGATCTCGAGCTCCTTCGTGCTTCGGAAGGCACGTTAAGCCTTTGGTCCGACTCCTGATCTCTCTACGGTCGTGTCAGATTGCTGCGTCTGGGACTTTTAGACCACTAAGATAACAAGTACGAGTTCCCTACCTCACGATCTGCAGGCCGTTGGCCTCGATACGGGTGGAGAAGTCGTCGTCCTCGCCGCCCCAGCCGAGGAAGCGGTTGGAGAGGCCGTTGATGCGCTGGTAGTGGTCGGTGCGGATGGCCGCCGCGCCGCCCGCCAGGTACGCGTACGGCAGCACGAAGCGGAACTTGTCGATGCTGGCGCTCATGTGCCGCGGCTGCTGCAGGCACGCGTACAGGTTGCCTGGAAGAACAACACAAAATTTTGATTCAAACATGTTATTATGACAAAATGAAAATGATCCAATTACTATGTACCTAGTATTTAGATACTCATGTCAACCAACATTGTTTTTATGCTAATGACCCCAAAATAATCAGCTCAACGGAAAGTGTCAAAAAATTAAAAAAAAATCTTACAATTCTTATAAAACAATTGTCATTTTTGTTGTAAATATTTTTTTAATCGAGTAATACTGTCAATTAAACCACTCACCCTCATCCAGAGGCAGCAAGTCGACGTCGTGCAGGATGAGGCAGGGGAACTTGTCGAGTATCGCGTACCGCGCGCCGATGTTGTACAGCAGGCCTTTGTTCCATGGCTTGTTGTCCTGCTGCTCTATCAAGTAGATTCTGGAAAAGTTTTGTTATAATAACATAAGTATTTAAGTTTTGAATGTGTATAAACGTTAAACGTGCCACTTTAGCAGTCACAACTTATCGTACGCCTATAAGATAATGATAAGATTTTATTTAGGTCTCCAAAATAATACAGGATAATAATCAAATTTAAAAAAATCAACAACCACGTCATCAATTTAACCTCTTCAAACAAAACGGCAAGCAACTCAACATGAAACTACTAGAAACTTATTTATAGCAAGTACTACAATAGTTACATTATGACACAGAGATTATGTTTTGATTGCAAAAATTAGGTCCATCCGCTGCATACAGTACTAGTAGTATAGTATGTATAGGTAGTAGTTTGAAACAAAGGAAGTATAGCAGAATATTAATTTTGCTCAACTCCCTTGTGTATTGAAAAACTGTTGCATGTAATACATATTTAACAGCATACCTACTTGTATTGGTTTTATAAAACATCTCTTTAAACTAAAGAGCTATGCTCTTGTCGTGTAGCTTCTTCCATTCTTTCCTGTTCCAGGCCAGTTCTTTGACTTCTTGATAAGACACGACGTTTACCTTTTCCTTTACTTGGCTCATATAGGTGGACAGAAGAGGAAGAATGATAGGCCACTTGATAAGACACGACGAATTCTTAGGCAACATTTTATAAAACATGGCAATAAAAAAAAACTTAAAAACTTACTTGTAATGAATGTTCTGTTTTCTTAAGAAGTTATGCATATATGGTAGGAAGACATCTAACTGACTTTGTCTATTGCGATACGTGACCAATATGGCCACACTGATCTGAGGGTTGCAGCTTTCAGGTACATAACTGCCCTCAGAAATGCCGGCTGCCGAGAAGTCATTGAATTCTCGAGGCACATCCCAAGTGTGAATAGTCTTCTCACTTTGAAGTATATGATCATAAGTACAATTTGGTTTTGAGTTTTTTAGAGCTAAGTTGGTTGCCAAATAGAGTTCATGTGGCAAGTCTTCTCTTGGTATGTGTTTGTAGTTGTAGACACCATAGTACCCGAAGAACTGAATGACTGCGATCAGACATAGTATGTAGAATATGAGTGTGCTGAGCCGCAGCTGCAGGAGCTTGCTCTTGAGAGACCATTTAGGCATTTGAAAAGCCAGCCCAAATGTTGGCAGTCATTAAATAAGTTCAGACCTGAAATTTATAAACTGAAATTATATTAGTCCGACAAACTACACTGCAAAAAACACTGAAAGCACTAATCAAGTTATTTTTAAGAGCTTATTTAAAATCATTGAGATTTCAAAAAACACATCTAATAAATGGCTTTGTATGAAAAGCAACCAAAATGTTTAAAATTTTAGATTTCATAAAAATAACCTTAAATTGTGTAATGGTTTTGTTATCAGTGTGAGTGTATAGCAAGAGGAAATGGATAGACTATTCTTATCAAGAGCTCGACCAAGCCACAATATCCATTAACTAGGGCAAACAAGTCCCACACTCAATAAAATATTCCATTACATCCTGCCATTTGCCATAATTGTTATGAAAACTAAACGCATAATTTTGTACAATTATTTTATTTGATTTTTTTGAATGAATTCTTATATTCAAGGCTTACAATTATTTTTGCACTATAGACTTTGAATGTACTGAACTGTGATAGTTTGAGTTACTTTTGGAAACAATACATGTTTTTGAAATAATTCATTACTGTGGAAAGATTGGCAGGTTGACTGATATTTAAGAAAAATAAAATAGTTTGTTTCTATCACGACTTTTGCAATAATCCAGTATACTTAATCGTTATCAAACTATCAATAATTGTGAATTGTACTAACATCATCACCTTCCTGCCCTACTCCTATTTTATTTGGTGTCGGGGCAATGTAAGTACACAAAAACAACACTAATTGGCCATGACATATTTCCTGCTCAGAGCCGCAATTAATTTTCAATAAATAATTATTCGAATAGCTGCAGCGCTCAGTGCATAATGTCCGGTTCGGCTGTACGGACCTTCTTGCACTGCTCAAATCGCGCGCCACGGCTCTCTGACGAAACAAAGTGACAAGTTGATAAGTCACTGACAGCTGATTGCAAGAAGTAAACAAAGAACTTTAAACTAGTAATTATTAAGTGAAACAATTTAATATTTGGTGCAAACACATGTGAATAGATGAGATAGTTGGGGGAAGTTTGGAGTGACCCGTAGTTCTCCTACAGCAAAATGAATTATACTAGCTATGAACTAACCTGCAACCCACTTGACACGTACAGTGAAGTCTTGATGTTTTTACAACAACCACCTGCGTGGCGATCACTATGTAAGGAGCTAAAACCGCACAGCACACGTAAAATAAGAAATATAGAGAGCCACCAGTTTGACGGTGTTAGCAGGACGACACTCGATGGCCCTGAAGCGTTCTGTCATGTATCTCCGGATGCGGATGAGGATAAACGCTACGATGAAAAATGTTTGCCCAAGACCCTTGTTTGTCACGACATGGCTAACGGATACCACGACGATTGGTAATATATTTATTTAAATATTTATAACATATTTATTTACCGTGGTTATATTTTTTTTATATTTAAAAGTGTTGTTATTGATCCGCAAAACTGAAGTCAAACGTCATTTCACACCAAGCGGCAAGATTTAAAACTTCAACTAAAGTTACATACATCAACACTTTATTACCTATGTTATAAGTTTAAGAAGTTGAGGTTCTGTCGTACATTACATTACATTACATTAAGAGCCTGTAGTGTCCCACCGCAGGGCAAAGGCCTCCCTAATGACAAAAAAATATGTTTGTATAAATCTAAAGAAACGAGACTGTGGCAGATCGCAGATCTACGGGGGTTCGTAGATAATGATAACAAAACGGGGTGAGCGTAGTTCTTCGCTTAACTTCGGATTGATTTCATGTCATCTGGTCATAATCAGCCTGTTGCAGTCCTGTACGTACACGTCCGCCAATTGGTCCATAGTTTACTCGTATTAACATGGGGTTTTATGAGATTTTAACAAACATAATAATATCATCATCATCAGCCTATCGCACTCCACTGCTGGATATAGGCCTCTCCTAGGGCTCCATTTATCCCGATCCTCAGCGAACATGTTTTAATATTTATAGAGCAGAACATGATTTAACATAGTGAATCTTTTTAAGAGAAGAGATTAAAGAATAAGTGTATTACAGTATTATAGATGGTACCGGTAACTACGACGCGTACACGTTCTACAACTGGGCCGGCATCGACATATTCTGCTACTTCAGCCACCACCTCATCACCATCCCTCCGCTGGGCTGGATCAATGTGGGGCACGACCATGGTGTCAAAGTCATTGGTATGATAAAGAACTGCTTATACCTATGTTTTTTATAGATTACTTTTTTTAGTAATAACTAAACCCGTTCGTTATTTGAAGGTTCCGGGTTCGATTCCCGGCTTGAACAGTAAAATATAACTTTAAACTTTCGCGTTACATTATAATTATTTAACATTACAACGGGACTAAACGCGATATTATTTTTATAAGTACCTAAGTACTTACTGATTGACGTTCTAATTAATGACGTTCGAATTAAATAATATCGCGTTTAGTCCCGTTGTAATGTTAAATAATTGAACAGTAAATTTTGGAATTGTTTTATTTTGTTTTGTAACCTAATCTAATTCCATCTAAAATACGTACCTTAGGAACTACAAGTGTGACTAACACTGCGTTTCTGGACGTGATTATGGTTAAATATTTAATATTACGGCCCGTCACGCGGTTTCACCCGCGTCCCGGGGGAAGTACTTCCCGTACCGGGATAAAATATAGCCTATGTTACTCTGGGTGAATGTAGCTTTCCAACAGTGAAAGAATTTTTCAAATCTGCCACGTAGTTTCGGAGCCTATTCAATTCATACAAACAAACAAAAAATCAAACCTTTCCTCTTTATTATATTAAGTATAGATTATAGTTGAATAGGGATTTGCCTATATTACTTGGGCAAATTGTAAACAGGTGATAATTTGACTTTGCAGGGACGGTTATCACGGAGTGGGCCGACGGGATTGAATTCTGGGAAGAAGTGTTGGAGACGGAGGAAGAGTACAAGAACTTTGCAAACGCATTGGTGGTCATTGCCAAGACGTTGAAGTTCGACGGGTGGCTTTTGAACGTCGAAAACAAGGTTTGTGTTAATTAAAAATGTAGGATCGCATACGTATGACTACTAAGTTAAGTAGAAGTTGGTACTTTAGTAAGCTATTGGAATAGGAATGAGATTAGGTTTAGGAAATTGGTATCTTAGTCCGACTCCAAAAATTAATAATACCATTCCGGCCGTTTTCTATCATGGCGGCCGGTCTTACGATCAGCCAGGTACACCGGATTTGCACAAGTGAGTACGCAAGCACAGGTGCACTCCCAATTCTCTCACACTCATAGGACGGTAGGTAGGACAGCAATCTGACCGTAGAGAGATCAGACTCAGGAGGAGCTCGAGATGATTTTTTCGGTCGCCGAGCCGATTACTGGCCTCTGCGAGAGTTGCTTAACTTAACCACTGCGCCATCGAGCTCTTTATCCCAAATAGTAAATCGTTTAACAGACATGAAGGGCATAATAACCTTCCCTGTTAGATTACTATGATCTTAAACCCCTGCCTGGAGGAGGTTTACGTTCTGCATTGGACAGTAAAAGGTAAAAGTTGGCGATAATTGAGTGATGCAGCTGAGTGTGTCGGTTGCAGATAGCGAAGCCGGACATGCTGCTGGAGTTCGTGAAGCACCTGCACGCGCTGCTGCACCAGGAGCTGGCGGACCCCGTGCTCATCTGGTACGACAGCGTCACCGTCGAGGGACACCTCAACTGGCAGAACGCGCTCAACCACAAGAACAGGTAACACGGGAGAAATCGATATCAGTAGGTAGGGCATTTTGGCATACCAGTCAATTTTCCCATTTTACAAACCAAAGCGTGGATTTGTGGAGCGGAGCGGAGATGTGACGTAAGCAGCTAATAGGTTTGGCCTTAACTCGTGACCATCTCAGCATAGGCGTTCACAAATCTCCGCTTTGGTAGAGCCCCTTCCTTAAAACTAGCTTAGCTTATTAAATTAATTGAATGATGTACTAAATTTAATATAATAAAATACTAAAATATATAAATATTGGTCACCAAGAATAATTAATTACTGAATTTTGTCCCCAGAGCGTTCTTCGACGCGTGTGACGGTATTTTCACCAATTACTCGTGGACGGAGGAGGACGTGGAGGCGAGCGCGCGCGAGGCGGGCGACCGCGTGCGGGACCTCTTCATCGGCATCGACGTCTGGGGCCGCAACTTCTACGGCGGCGGACAGTTCAATGTGCAAGAGGTCTGCTGTACTATTTTGTGCTGTACTTGTAAAAATATGTAAATCCTATCAAGCAACCTATTGTTTATCGCAAACCAGTGTAAAATTTCTAAGACTAATTCAGGTAAAAATCAGAGAGGTGTAATCTGTTAATAGCATTATGCCACTCAAGTCTTTTGCAAAATTTGAAGTAGATAGCAAGTATAGCAATGGTCACAACATCGATCCTCGGGGCACTCCCATGATTGGAAGTGTTGGAGAAGTATATTCGTTCCACATTGAAAATAACTTTATGTCTTCTGACTGGCAGATGTCCATAAGGCTCAGTGAGTTTCCCGAAACACCATAATGCAGCAGATTCAGCAGTACTTTTTGGTGATCGATGCAATCAAACGCCTTTAATGAACCTTAGAAAATACCTATAGCTATTTAGGATTTTTTCTTCAATCAAATGATATGCGGCGGTTTTCACCTCTCAGTATGCAAAGTGATGTGTCTGTGCAGGCGGTGGAGGTGGCGGCCCTGCAGGGCTGCTCGCTGGCGGTGTTCGCGCCGGCGTGGACGCACGAGGCGCTGTCGCTGCAGCAGAGCGACGTGAACGCGGTGGCGTTGTGCGACCTGCCCGCCTACCAGCACTTCCTGCTGCGCGACCGCGCGCTGTGGGACAGCGTGTGGCGCTACCTGGCCACGCGCCTGCCCTGCCGCCTGCCCTTCGCCACCTCCTTCTGCCGCGGCCAGGGGCTCACCAGGCGACTCTACGGCGAGGTAGGTGCTGCAGGCTTCTTGTTGATATTCTTTGCTACAATTTTAAAGTATTCATCGTTTGTAACGTTATAGTGATAGTACTTGTTTTGTGTAAAAGTATATTTATATTTATATAGTTATATCGATACTTTGCCGTGGTGTACCTAAAGGAGCCATGTGTTAAAAGTTGCTTACTTGTTTGTACAAAATAAACTAAATTTTTAATCTCGAGCTCCTCCGTGCTTCGTTAGCACTCAATATATAGAATAGAATAGGTAAATAAATAGATTGGGTGAGTTACGAGATACCTAAAGGTTAGGTTTTTGTCACCAGGTCATATGCCCCGTACCGTGGTACAACTTGCGGCACATGCAGTATCAGCCGAACACGTCACACGGGCCGCACGGGTACCTCCTCTCGACGATAGAGAACATCGCGACCGCCTCCCGCACCGGCATCCTCAAGGACCCGAACGGCATCATCAAGTACCGAGCCTCCATGCTCGAGAACAAGCTCGACGAGGACGAGGCGCCGCCGGAGAAGGCCGAGGACGACGCGGACGACGCCCCGGGCGGACTCGTGCCGCGCGCCGACAGCACCGGCGAGCTGCCCGTCGCCGCCGCCGACCACGCCGACGCCGCCGGCGCCGACCACAGCGCCGAGGGGGTGGAGAGTAAACCCAGTAAAATTAGCCTTAAAAGGAAAATGAAAAACGTTTTCAAACATATCTTTCATAGAAAAAACGACTTCGACGCCCAGCAGGCCGCCGAGACCGGCGATCGATCGAAGGCGCCCGAGTGGCGCGTGCTCGAACCCATTCCCGAGCAGAGCTCCGAGCCGGAACTCGGACCCAGTAAAACGGCGAACGGGAGGGACCCCGACCCCGCGAGCGGCGGGAAGGTCGATCTCGACGCGGGCAAGCCGACGACGGAGATCGACGCGGAGCCGAGCGAGCCGTCGAGGAGGAAAAAGCAGAGGCCGGAGTTCGACGAGGCGGTGAAAGTCGCCGAGGGCGAGGAGGCGCGCGCCGACGAGACCGACGAGGAGGCGACCGGCGAGGACGCGCCGACCGTGCTGCACGGCCGCTCCATGGTGCAGATGTCGGTGCAGCTCAAGCTGAAGGCGAAGGACGCGCGCACGCGCTTCGGGCTGGCGAGCGTGCCCGACGAGCGGCAGTGCCTCGAGGTGCACCTCGACGACGCGTTCATCGGCGGCAGCTGCCTCAAGGTCAACCCGTCGGACGAGCACTCGCGCGAGCACCGCACGGTGCGGCTGCTGCAGTGCGAGTTCCCGTGCGAGGCGCGGCTGGTGTTCTGCGTCGTGACCAAGAAGGTGGTCGGGCACGAGGAGCAGTTCCTGAACGTGGACGTGCACCTGCGCGAGCGCGGCGCGGCGGAGGACCGCGTGGTGCTGGTGGGGCGCGACGTGGCGCAGGCGGCGGCGGCGCACGCGCCCGGCTTCATCGCGCACGTGGCGCCCGTGGGGGCCGCCGACCCGCGCGCCCTGCGCGACCTGCAGCGGTACATCCTGCTCAACGAGCCCGGCTTCTACATCCCCATTGAGAACTCCTACAACTGGACGGTGAGGTGAGTGCGACATACACGATTTCGATGCTTTACTGTCAATTCGATTCTCGCCGCGGCGGTGTGGGTGGCAGGGGTGTTCGCCGTTCGTGGTTATATTTTGTACTTATCATGTTTGGAGTCGAATCTTTGAGGACTCTGGCCTGTTCCATATGAATCTCTACACTGAAGTGATTTTAGCGAGTTGTAAATTGTACATATCTTATAGCATACAATTTACAATATTTAAGATAAATACCATTTTACCGATTTGAATTCAAAATGGTTCCCCCCATCTGTTGGTAGGTACTACGAGGTGGACTTGCCGGGGGCGGTGGTGACGTCCATCAACCTGGCGACGGGGCTGTCCTCGGGGCCCATCCTGCTGGGCTACTTCGGCATCTGCGCGCGCCGGAGCGACGGAGACAACGACTGATATCAAATTGTAAATATTATTATGTATGTAGGTACTTTTGTACTTCTGAAACAGATTTTCGCTACCCATGGGTATTGCGGATGCAACACCTGATTGATGGCAGGATATTTCTTTCTGTTGCTCCTTGACGGTCGTCAGTCGTCGTCAGTGTGAGCCCTCTATATTATCTCCTACCATGACTATTTACCACAACTTTTTAAGTATTCCTTAACTGGAAACGTATTAATAATATTTTGTCCTTCCATTTGTTTCAGAAAAATTAAGAACATGTACCTACTTAAAGATCTTCTAATGTATAGATTCCTAATTGTTTGTATGATATAAATAAACGTGAAATGTGAATACTGCAATCTGTAAATTATGTAATTTAATTTGTAAGTATTGGTATTTAAATAAATTTTATAATTTATGATATTTGTTGATATTTTTATTGATGTAAGCTTTGGTCATCGAATGTAATAAGTAGACGAGCTGTATATTTTTTCATCATCATCATCATCATCATCATCAATCAGCCTATTGCCGTCCACTGCTGAACGTAGGCCTCCCCCAAACTGCGCCAGCCATCCCGGTCCTGTGCGATCCGCATCCATTTTTTGTTTCTCCCTAATTCGTAGTATGCAATACCAGTCAATAAAAGTGGGAGGTTGTACTGAAAAAGTGTTTACTTTTACTACCCAATCCAGCCGAGAAACGAAACGACGACCTCCCGTGGAGGCATTACCATGGAACCACTCTGCTCCATCGCACCAAAGAGAGTGGGATAGCATTAACAGCAAACGTCATCTGTTAACGTGTTGTTTTTTAACGCATGACGAATAAATATCTAGAATTGATGCAGGATATTTCAGTATCTAGCCTTGAAAAGTTTGCCCGGCCATCGACCCTGCTATCTTGATGCAGTCATTGATTATATTTATTGATAATGGCGCTAAGCGAAGGCGTTATATAATGAATGCAACAAGTGGTCGTTTTACTATGCGACCGATAAATGTGCATATCGGTTATCTGACGTCTTCTAGAAGTTATTCTTCCCACTTGAAACACGTTATCTTCTAAGCCACGTGCTCTCCGTAAAGTATTCTTCATTTGCGACTCTAGTCACCTTAGACGATCCGCTTGGTGTTTGTAGTGGTCAAGACAAGAGGTTGACTATTAGTTCAAGAAAAATGAAAAATGAAAATTAATTAAAGAAAGAGGTCGCGATTCGATTCCCGCACAGGACAAACATTTGTGTGCATGAACATGTCTGCTTGTCCTGGTATGGGTGTTATGTGAATCTATTTAAATAAAGTAATTTATTTATTTCTTTCAATATTTAAATATGTCTAATAGGAATTTTGTATTAAAAAAGGTATTTAAGTAGGTATGTGTATCCGTTTTCTAACATCCCTAATGTTCTGTAACAAGCTTCGAGCTTAGTTTGCGGTGTAGGCAATTAGTGTGTTAGTCGAAGTAATTTATTTTATTTCGGACATTCATTTACACTTACATCAAGATAGGTACTCACGTAGGTCTTGCATTCTTGTCAACAATACGCTTCAATCTTCCAGCTGATTATGCATTCGAATACACCGATAAACAAAGTCAATGTCCTCCAGTTGGGTAAAAACATATTAATGATACTTTTATCTGTTCTTGAACCCCACTTGTAGTTGTTCCAAGATATTGTGCGTGGTCATGTCCGGTATTCATATTAGGCACTATCCCAACTAATATTATAAATGCGAAAGTAACTCTGTCTGTCTGTCTGTCTGTCTGTCTGTTACGCTTTCCCGCTTAAACCTCGCAACCGATTTTGATGAAATTTGGTACAGACAATCTTTAGACCCTGAGACAGAACATAGGCTACTTTTTATTTCGAAAAAAAGAAATCCACGCGGACGGAGTCGCGGGCGGCCGCTAGTGTACAAATAAAATTAAACTTAAGGTAATTCTAGATAACAAGGACGAGATTTTATGGCGAAAATTGTGAACTTACGAACTGCTCGGCTCTGTCTTATCATGCACTCTGTCATGTTTCACCAACACATTTGGTGATGAAGAGTGGTGATGAAGGTAAAGTGTCCAATAATGTAGGTATGCTTGTGATCAGAAACAATTGTCTACTTTTTTGTGTATTAAAATACATGTTTTGTATCCGTATGATTGAACATACATATGTACAATTGAATTGAATTATGTATATAATAGGCAAGTACGTATTAATGTTTTCTTATTATTTACAATTTAAAGCGTACTTATATGTTAATAGGTTGGTTGACAACAAAACATTGGCATAGGTTAGCATCCGACCTAAATCGGCCTTTTGTGAGTCATTGCCCAACACATTGACCCAATGCCGCTTATCGGTCAGCCGTGCACGTGGTCCGGGGCGCGGGCGCTGTGACGCGCGGCATCTCGGCGAATCCACACGGAGCCATTGATTTAATGGATAGATTACGATATCGATCGACAGCGCTGAGCCGAATTGTCGTAGGACCGATTCACATTGTTAGTGTAGGAAAACAACAGGCTGAAATAACGCGATCGAAGTCCTCGTTCTTTCCGCCTGGTGTGTTTCTATAATAAGCTTAGAAACACATTAACACACCAAGCCGAAAAATCGCAATCGATATCCAGCCGAAATTTTCTATACAATATTATGTGTCGTGTTTCTTTGAAATAATAAAAATACGTTGCGGGCGTAATCCCACTGAACTTCAGTCGCGTTTTTTCCGCCTAGTACTGTCAGCTAATGCACTGAAATGCTAGTTCAGACAATAATGTCTGAATGCGGCTGCGGGCTACCGCACGATACTCAAACCGCGCGGTTATCACCGCGTTTGTATCAGCACTGATGGAAATCCTCGACGATGTGTTCAATGTGCGAGGAGCCTTTGTCAGGCCGCTCGTGAGATAATCGTGATGCTTGGTGTTATCGGAGCTGCGGCGTACTTAACCGCGGCTGCGCCGGCGCAGGACGCAAACGCCGCGCACCTGCCGCCGCTCGCTACACTCAGCACAAGAGATTCAATCATTTGTTTATCTTCATTACTGACGGTAAGTTTTACAATAATACGCATTAATCCAACCCATGCTCTTAGATGAAGTACTCAATTCATGATTCCTTTGGATACGAATATGATTCGCAAAAGAGAGTTTTCGCTTAACGTCGGATCCGAGACCGATCCGAATGGCGGTAGAGTCATCATTTTGTAAATTTCTGACGATTATTAATAAGTGCTCCTATGAGGCTTATTTTAGTTTGTTTGAATGTCGTTGAGAAATCAGATGTTAGAAACAAGATCTAGTGCGCAAAACTATACTAGGTACCATACGAGTAGAAATAGCCACTGGACCATTTTATCAAGTGTTCGTATCGGACGTAGGTAGTGCGGAACCATTCGAACTGTCAATTTTCTTAGGGAGGTAAGTTTTACTTCATAAAGTAGACATGTTTAAATGCAAATGAACGAAATGATTTTACAATGATTAATTATTTTTATTATAAGTTCAGTAAACTTTTCGGAAGTAGGTATAATTTAATTCAACGTGTCCTTACAAATTGTAGGTAATCTACACATCTTATACGCAATACATAACGCCATTGCAGTGGTGGCATAGATTTTAAGCTCACTTTGTATAGTAAGTACAATAACAGCCGGGTTCCGATATTATTACCCTATAGCAAAATTCATTCGTTCATTCAAATAAATCCAATATTCCTGTCTGTCAGTCTGCGAGGATCCAACCCGCGAGCTCTTACTGTTACAATCAACTTCTTCATTTCATCAAGTCGGTCGTTCGAGACAAATGCACTACGTAAATACACACATAGTACCTATGCTATCCTTTGCGGTAGGATCCCTATGCATAAGCATGTTGGTGATCCCTAAAAGTTTTACGCTTCCATCCGAATTCCGCACTGAGCGCACTAAGAACAACACAAAAAATATTTTACTTCCTTCTTATCGACTCAAGTGAAGTTGTTAACAAAACAACTAAATAGGTATATTAAGATAAATAGAGACAGTCCCTTTTGGAGCTCGGTGCATTCAGAGGCATTCGGAAGTAGCTGGCTGATTAAGAGTCTTGTGACCAGACTTAGAAAAGTTTTCGTGTTGTTAGAAGTACTTCGTTAAGCAGTGGTTGGATTTAGTGTAATAGGTAGATATGGCACAATCATATTGTTAATCGTAATATTATGCTAATGGAGGCTAATGTTTCTATTTATTAATTTTAATAATCTATTATGAAATAAATTCTTTCTTATGCGTGAAGTGCACTTTTGCTTTTAATTCTTCATCATCGTTCAA
The DNA here is from genome assembly GCA_958496325.1 of Nomophila noctuella. Classification (NCBI taxonomy): domain Eukaryota; kingdom Metazoa; phylum Arthropoda; class Insecta; order Lepidoptera; family Crambidae; genus Nomophila; species Nomophila noctuella. Next base: position 245,506 of record OY292489.1, read on the forward strand.
TTTTGTCACCTCACCACATTATGAATTCTATGCATTATTTGCCTCATAATATCCAGGCGAATCTACTTAACTTACTCTTAATCTACGAGTACTCGTTTCTGAGAATAAGTTATCTAGCTATAACATAAATAAAACATACATTCAGCTTATATAATAAAAGATAGAAAAAGTGATGGAGTAGATAAAACGGTTGATAAATGTGTTTGTGATGTGGTTTGGTAGCCTACATTGCATTGTTTCATCGCTGATCTGATAGCCACATTGGAATCATGCCGTTCAAGGCTGGGGTCGATGACCTACTGATTATATGTAGTTTTGGCGCAAATCAATAATATATACCTACCTACCTACATGATTCATTTATAATTGATTCCTTATTGCTTGAGTCATTTCAGAGATTCATTAAGCAATTGTTTTCCGATATTAAAAGAGGTTTTAACTACATTGTAAAAATTAGACTTGCAATCATACCTACTATTAATACTATAAATGTGGAGGTTTGTTCGTTTGGATGTTTTTCCGTCAATCATGCTGAAACTACTGAACGCTCTTTAATTAAATGCTCCTATAGGATAAACAAGGAATCTTGATATCGCGGGTAATCTCAGCGCTAATAATCCTTGAAGAAACATCACCACTGGCCGGTAAGGCCTCGGTGGTGTCATATAGTCATTCATGGTCCTTTGTGCCGTTTTAATTAAAGTAAATAAATAAATAAATAAATGGTGTCGAGTGGTGCCCGGGGCCAGAAGCAGTCCGATTTCATTCACCGTCAGACTGAGGAGTAGGTACTTTACGTGTGATTGGTGAGCAGGACCCCGTGATGGCAGACATGGTGCAGTGTTGCGGCGCGGGCGCTGCGGACGCGGTGGGCGCAACGCTGGCGGCGGCGCTGCAGTTCTTCGCCGCCTCGCTGTGCGCCGTCTCCGAGCCCTGGCCCGGCCAAGCGCACGTGCTGAGTGAGTCCGCCATCTTACACGCTTGTTTAAGGATTAATGACCTCTTTAACCCCTGATTATCAAGGTTGGGGAGAGCCCGAAAGACAGACTGGGCAATGGGCACACGCCAAAAGTGAAATCATGAGTCCGACCAAATTCACGAGTGCTAAGTAAAACTGCAGCAGTTTAGTGGGTTGTGGGGCGAACGCCCTTAGCCAAAAACATGGTTGCAGGCCTAGCAAACTTGTTGGCCATGAAGCGTAAATGCGTTTCTCCTCAAGACCAATTACATATTTTAAATATGGCTTCATCCTTCTTAAATATTTGTCTTCTTCTTATACTAGAAAAAGACTTGGTTTGACACAGATTTGTGGAATACGTACAGATGGTTCGGAGTTCGACTTCATCGTGGTTGGCGGCGGCGCCGGGGGCGCGACCCTGGCCGCGCGGCTGGGCGAGCTGGAGGGCGCCACCGTGCTGCTCGTGGAGGCCGGCGGCGACCCCCCCAGGGAAAGCATTGTAAGTTTCAATTAAGGTTTTTACTAATAGCATATATAGATAAAGTAGTATGTTGTGAATATATTGTTATTTTGGTATTTTCTTCACAAAATTTTGATATTTCATTCCAGGTACCAGGGTTTCGTGACACATTAAAAGGAAGTGAGTACGATTGGAATTTCACGACCATTAACGACGACTACTCCAGCCAGGCTTTGAAGGACGGCTCGCAGCGCCAGCCCCGCGGCAAGATGCTGGGCGGCAGCGGCTCCCTCCACGACATGGTCTACGCGCGAGGGTTCCCCCAGGACTACATTGACTGGGCCGAGACGCTCGGGGACGACTGGGACTGGCCGTCCGTCCTCGCCTACTTCAAAAAGACTGAATACATTACTGACGAGCGAATCATCAACGACCCGGAACTGATGGTCTACCATAGTCGGCAAGGTGAGATGGAGGTCGCCGGTCTCAACGAGTCCACTCATACCACCGATAGATTCTTGGACGCATTCAAGGAGATGGGATTCGACGTCGTCCGTGATATGACTTACCCGGGAAAGTTCGGTGCAGGACGCTTCTCACACACGATCAGACGCGGCCAGCGCGAGAACTCGGTCACCGCGTTACTCAACAAAGCAGAAGGAAAAGTCTTTGTTCTTAAAAACACACTAGCAACCAAAGTGCTCATTGATAGTAAAAATAAAGCATATGGAATAAATGTTTTGGAAAACGATGAGCAGCTAGTATTCTACGCTAAAAAAGAAGTGATATTATCGGCTGGTACATTTAATACCCCAAAGCTGCTCATGCTATCGGGAATAGGACCGAAACAGCACCTGGAAGATTTGGGTATACCCCTAGTTCAAGATTTGCCAGTCGGTGATAACCTGCACGATCACATCATGGTTCTCACGTATTTTGCTGCAGAGAATGGTACGTGTAGTTCAGAGAACCCGGAGGAACACATGGCGATCATCAAGTACATGTACGACAGGACGGGCTCGTTGTCGAGGACTAACACGATGGGTGCTTATTTATCTTTGAACGATTCCAGTGATTCTACCGTTCCGGATTTTGCATTTTATCCATCCTGCGTCCCAAAAAGGTCCCAGTTTTACCACGGTTGCTCCAATGTTATCGGTTTCAAGGATGTCATTTGTTCAAAACTAGCCCTGTTAAATAGAGATCACGAACTGATCATTACAGCAGTGGTTCTTTTGAAACCTAAGTCTAGAGGCACGGTGAGATTAAACTCAACGAATCCTATGGACGATCCCCTGATACGATCGGGAACTTTCAGCAATCCCGAGGACTTGGAGGGATATCCGGAAGCGATGAAAGTGGCGTATAAAATGGCAGATACGAGCTACTTCAGAGAGAGACGAGCTTACCCCGTCGACTTCGATCTGGAGGAGTGCAGGGGTTTGAGTGGCGACGCGTCGCTGCGGTGCGTGGCGCGGGCGATGGCGACGTCGGCGTGGCACGCGGCGGGCAGCGCGCGCATGGGCGGCGCCGGCGTGCTGGACGCGCGGCTGCGCGTGCGCGGCGTGGCGCGCCTGCGCGTGGCCGACGCCAGCGCCATGCCCGCCGCGCCGCGCGGGAACACCTTCGCGCCAGTCGTCATGATCGCCGAGAAGGCGGCCGACTTCATCAAGCACGAATGGAGAGTGCCGTATACTGTTGTTAAGCCGTAGCTAGACCAAACACACATAATTTTTAATTAATTATACAAATTAATCTTGTCTGAAACAGTATTTGATGGAACTCGTTGTTGGTTCACTCAACGAACCAACAACGAGACACTCAAGAACATGTTTGATTGTGCACAAGTCATATTTATTTATGTTCATACTTAGGCCCACCGAAACATACATTCAAAGCTTATTTATTTTAATTTTTCAAATTTGGTAACGGTATTAATTGAAGATTACTTGTACTTAAGTCGACTGTTTTCTATTGATATGATTTTTTTAAAGTGATTATTTATTTGTGATTGTGATTATTTCCTCATAATTTACTATAGGTTCACGAACCTATTTTCGTGTTTGTGTTGTGCCATTATTAAATTGTTACCTGCCAGAGAAAGATTAATGAGATAAGGGTGTAAATAAAGTTTAAGAAATTAAGACGTTTCAAATAAATTAAAAATAATGATCACGATAAGGTATATTATTTCTATAGTCACTAAAGAATGCAACACGGTTTTAATGTCAACAATTGGATTATTTTAGGAAGTCGGGCGTTTAGAGCGATGACTTTAAGCAATCCCTTTGATCAGTAGTCTGTCAGGTTCATTTGTAATTGTCAAGTCGTTGTTATGTCTATCATGTTTTATTGTCTTGAAGAAGAAAATGCAAAACATTTTTTCCTCGACTGGGAAATGGACATTCCTAAAAGGCGTCATTCTTGAGATCGTGGCAAAAACGCCGCGGCGGGCACTCAGCTGCATGCATTTGCATCACTCGACCACAGATGTGATTAATGTTATGCAACTTACGAGCTCAACTTTCACTCTGCCCGTCTATATTACACTACACCTAAACAAACCACATATTTTTATACTTACGGAAAATAAAAGCAATTTTGCAAGTCATTTTAAACATCCTCAAACTGTACGAAATGGGTAGGGTAGAAATAGGCACAAACAGTTTTCGAATCCGATGGAAGAGGAAGAGTAGAGTCATCGACAAAATTCACAAGAGCATCTCTGAAGTTACAATAAAAAAATATAGTTTTTACATAAGACATTAGAGGTCTACCGTGTACCAAATGGGTGCGCACGCGCCGTACAAGGGGTGAAACTGTACCCACTCTTCGCACTCACATGCTAATGTGCCAGGGGCCGTGTGTCACAGCGCGGGATTATGCATGCTCTTGCGAAAGTGCATGTACCTGCTCTGCACCTGACGAGTATGTGACGGCGATTTGCATTCGCCCTAAGGAGTTCACGAGACGTAACAGCTTATTGCGATTAAACGGTCGTAAGAAAACCTGTAGGAATTCCCCATCTATTAATGATAGTTACCAAAGTAAACCCAAATTCAAGAAACTTATTAAGTTGTTTGCTTTTCAAATAAATTATAATGTTCATCCGTGAATCAGTACTTAACTGCTTTTACCCACTTAATCCACACACTAAACCAGCCAAGCGTAGCAAACATGTAGGTACGTAATATTATTTTATCCTAAAAGAATGACTTATTTTATACATTATGTATTAAATGTGGCTAGTGACAATTTTATGTAACGCAGTTTAATTAAACAATAATGAAAATAACTGACTGTTCGCGCTCAGCTCACTTAAATGTAGGTTGCGACGTAAGCACTGAACTAATGATTGTCTTAGTACAGTGCGTGTTAAATAACTAGACCGGCTTGAATACCTACTGATAAATAACTAAAGTTACCATAACGCTGAAACAAGAATAATTCCGATCCAGTCATCAAGCCCTGTTTTATTCTTAGGAGATAGGTACCAAATAAAAATTGTACTTATTTTAAAGTGCACAACATGTATGATGATAATCATCCCGTGAGTGTTTCAAAAAGGGCCTGTGCTATATTCCGGGGCAATGCCCAGCAGCCTTCACCTGTATTTATCGTTCACCATATAGCCATCTCCAAATCGCCTGCCCAGTGTGGTAGATGGGCGTAACTCCCCCATCAGGGAGATGACTATGCCTAGAAGTGAACCGCGACAGATGATGATGATGAAGGATGAAGACTGACTTCATAGAAGTCAACTTTCTTGACGCGTACTGTAATAATTGTATTAGTTTTGCGAGAGCGAGCGTAAAACATGATGAGTGTGATGTGTGCCGGCGGAGCGGGGACAATTACCTCGAGTAATAACATTTTATATTTGCTAATTTTATAACGAAGTAATAGACGTGCACTGTAATTTGGATGTAGGAAGCAATCTTTGCTAATACGCATCCATTATGACTTGAAATGTTCATTCTGAGAATGTATATTGTACCTAAATACAACCCTACGCAAAAGGCGTATGAAATTAAAGTTAAAAATAATTGAAGTTGAGGAAGAAGATGATCTATATAAATTACACCTTGTAGATAAGAGATATTATGAGACGTATGTACGTTATTAAAATTAATGCAAAATTAATTTATTTTCAAAAAATGTTATATGTATAAGTACTAAGTACTACGAGTATACGAAGTTAATTAGGTAGGTAATACATAATTAATTCTTATCTAATAGAACAGCACCGAGGAACAGCAGCACTCAATGTTCGGTTATGTCAGCTAATGTCAAAAAACAAAACAGTTATCCAATCCGAGTGTGTGACGTGTGACAGGTGCCAGGAAGTGACGTCACCGCGTCTCGGCAGAAGCGCAAGCTGCCGGAAGCGGCGCCGGCGCACGTGGCGTAAGCGCAAGCGACAACGCGAGACACATCGCGAAATGCGGTGGCGACGGTTGATGTTCTTGTCAATCCGAATTATGTTGTAGCGTAATAGCAGGCAACAAGCGTCCGTACATTTTGGTGTCAATCTGAATAATTTTTTACCCCTGTCAGCAGTAGTTGTAGTGGATACAATTTTAAGTAAAATTGTTAGCAGAAAGCGATGTTTACAACATTTATATTTTTAAGCAGGAACTACACCAACGATAGGTATCAACCAAAATATCTAGCTGATCATAGTATAATGGCAACTCTATCTCCATTTTTGTGACATACGGCTGGTGAGGAGGAGAAGAAGATGTCAACAAGGAGAGAAGATAATTATAGTGACAATATGCAATGAGGGGTTTCGTCTCGAAGTTTGGTGCTTTTCCCAGGAGAGCCACTCATAACACGTCGTTTTACCCCCGCAACAGGCAAGCTAAAAGTTGTTAGCCCAATCCACCTCTGTCGGCGGTACATTGTCTTTTAATGCTGGGAGTAGAGATTTGTAGTATTGTGCTCTACGGTATTAACTTTTGTGGAATAGCTTATAAATATATGTACTAAGAAAGATATTACAAAATCTTTATTCAAAAATGCACTAATAATTTATCTAGTACGTCAATATCTGTTGTCTATGGGTTGTCTATGGTTAAGAGCGGCCGTTACTCGGAGAGAGTGGTTAGTGGATATCCACTCGTGAACTATGACCTGCGCTCGAAACAAAACCCAACTTGTACAGAGCAGTTTTATGTGAGGTTTTATGATACTTTAGTTGAATTTGTCAAGTCATAACAGCTGGTGACACAGTCCAAGTGAGAGAAATATTAATGACAGTAATTTCTCAATTTTCAAAACTACACTAACTGCATGTAGGTATATGATTTATCTTAAAAAGAAAAGAAAGAAATAGTCAGAATTAATACAATTATTATAATAAAAATAGCCCAGGTACACATACATAGGTGAACTAACCAGCTGTCGTACCACGGGCAGCGAGTGTATTTCCCAGGATGTCCCTTCGGCAGCTTTCCTCTCGCGAGGCCTGCGCAGGCGCGGTAATTGCGAAGGGAAAAGGAACCCGTCGCGCGTTTCCGCGAGCCCGCGCTTTCACCGCGCGCCGGCCGCCGCAGCGCTGCACCGTGGCTGCGCCCGCTCCGCCGCCGCGCCCGCGCTCGTGACCGCTAGGGCTATGCTGCTACACAAAGGAGGTGCGATTCACTAAGCGCAAATGTCATAATCTAACGGCTGTGTAATCTGTGACAGTTCATTTTCTAGTAATTTACTGTTATCACCGATTACACAGCAGTGAGTTCATGAGATTTGCGCTTAGTGAATCGCACCTCTGGTGGGCTAGCCAAGATGCCATTTCGCGCGAGCGAAAATATCGTTTTCTTCGCGACTAATATCTCTCAATACCGCTCACACAAATACTTCGTGTGCGGAATGGAGATATAATTCGCGACGATAGCGATATTTTTGCTCTCGCGAAATGGCATTTCATTACACGATAGAAACAAAACCCGAAGTGCTAGTATGTCAGTTTCCCAAGACGTCTCCTTCAATATAAATCACCAATCAATCAATACATAGTATAAAACAAAGTCGCTTTCGCTGTATGTCCGTATGTATGCTTAAATCTGTAAAACTACGCAACGGATTTTGACGCTGTTTTTTTAATAGATAGAGTGATTCTTAAGGAAGGTTTGTATGTATAATACATGTAAGTAAGTACCACGGGCGAAGCCGGGGCGGGCAGCTTGTAAATAATAAATAAAATATTTCTGGACATTATTCACACAGCGTCATCTAGCCCCAAACTAAGCATTAGCTTGTGCTATGGGTGCCAGACAACGGATAAACAATACATATATACATTTTTTTTGTAAATACATACATATTTTATACAGAGAAACACCCAGACCGATACAAACAGACATGTTCTTGCACACAAATGTTTGTACCGTGTGGGGATCGCACCCGCGACCTTTGGTGTAATAGCCGACTTCTCGACCATTACACCAAACGGCTCGTCATATTACCGATGTTATTGTTGGGAAGCTAATAAACCTAGTGCTTTTGATATTGCGACAGTCCCAGCGACGCATAAGCGGCGGCGTCCGAGCTCAGACCGCACGCGCCGCTCTGTGTGCGATGGAGGGGTTTGCTTTACACTGCCCGTCTTTATCGCACAGTACCCACCAGCACAGTGTAGACGATAATGTTTTGTAGGATATAAGTATAGTCGTTTGATTGTTTTGGGTTATTTAATTAAGTAAAGAAATATTTTCGGACGTTATATTACAGCGCTATCTAGCTAAACAAGTATTAACCCCTGCTTTAAATCCTAAAAAACCAAAACTCTGTTTCTTTTGATGCCAAATAAATGTGTCAATCAATAACCGTCCTCATTTAGATTCTACTCGTAGTTTGGCTAACTTAATTGTTAAATACGTAGCAGTTTTACATAAATGCTATCATTGCTAAATTCAAATGAACACCCCCCAAATGTTAATAGTCTCTCTCTGTTGTTAGCGGTACTGTGGCGGACTATCGCGATTTTCGTCTCATCGCTCCACATTCGCGACGTGAGAGATTCCGCGCTGTGAATTCGGTCACAGTGTCGCGCTAACTGGGTTTAGTTTCGGCCGCCATGCTAATGCTAATGAAGTGAGATTAGGATTTGCTGTTTTTGCAAGTTGCCACGAAAAACGTTATTTTATACGACGATCAATGTCCATATAGTTATAACACATTCCAGTTATCCTACTACTATCCTACTACTATTATAAAGGCGAAAGTTTGTATGTGTGGATGTGTGGATGTATGGATGTATGGATGTTTGTTACTCTTTCACGTAAAAACTACTGAATGGATTTGAATGAAACTTTACCACAATATAGCTTATACATCAGAATAACACATAGGATATTGGAAATCGAAATCCACGCGGACGGAGTCGCGGGCGGCCGCTAGTAGAATTATAAATATTTAGTAACCTACGTGCCTATGATTCTTTTAAATATTTAATTTTGTTATTTAACATTACAACGGGACTACACGCGATATTATTTTTTTAAGTATATGAGTACTTACTGCTTGACGTTTCGGCTGCGATGATGCAGCCGTGGTCACAAGCGAACTGCGTCTACTTGAACGGGCTTGAAGCGGTGAATCGGAAACTACCCCCGAATTAGCACTAATATTTGTACGCAACGATTTTCAGTAATGTTAAATAATTATAATGCAACGCGAAAGTTTAAAGTTATATTTAATTTTGTGTTTATTTCTTCTTTTGTGCTCATAGGCAAAAACATATTTATCCGTTCAAATGCTTAGAGCATTGATCTCGAAAACGTATTGAGTCAACCTACAATCCAAAAATAATAATACTGGGTTTAGTTTAAAAGCAGTATTTTTATTTTCTACTTAGTTCAATCAAGTCAATGTTTAAACTAACTCACTTATTTAATTTTAATAATCGTAGGAGAACATTACATGCTCCACCTCAGAATACATACCCCTTTCGGCCGTTCTCGACCATGGCTGCCGGTCTTACGATATGCCAGGTACGCAGGATATCTTATAGTCACTATAATATAGTGCACAAGTGAGTGCGCAAGCACAGGTGTTCTCCCTATTTCCACAGGGTGAAACAGGAAACTGACACGACCGTATAGAGATCAGGCGCAGGACCAACGACGGCTGAACGTGCCTTTCGAAGCACGGAGGAGCTTGAGATGATTTTTTTCGGCCATCCAACCGATGACTGGCCTCTACGAAAGTTAATTAATTTAGCAATCGCAGGCCGCGTGCGCTTACCACTTGAGCCTCTCAATAATGGAATACAATAAAAAACCTAATATGGACGAAAATTTGTATAATCATTACGGCAATAAATTAAACAGCATGATCAACCTTGCCATTTATCTTACAAGTGCTTAACAACATCCCAATCAATGGGATTAGCAATTAACTGGCGACTTTCACGTGCGCGTCCGCAGGCAGCGGCGCGCGCGGCCGGCAGTGTTCCGCGGACCGCGCAGCCGAGCGGACGTCGCGTGATGCCGCCATGGCCGACCAGCGCTCCTGCACGGAGACCGTCACGATCCTGCCCAAGGACGCGTTCGACGCGCCCACCGCCACCGTCTCCAGCCTCAAGTCGGAGGACTCCACGGAGCAGTTGATATGCAAGACGCCGTTGAAGAACGTTAAAAAGTTGAAAGCGAAAAGTGTCAGCTCGAAGAGTGTGGAAGCGGGTAGTGATGTGCCGCGCGGCGCGGGCCGGCGGCTAGTAGTGTGGCTGGGGCTGGCGCAGGTGGTGCTGGGCGCGCTGCTGGTGGGCGCCGGCGCGCTGGGCGTGGTCAAGGGCGCCGCCCTGTCGCGCGTGGGCGCCGGCCTCTGGGCGGGCTGCGTGGCCGTCGTGGCCGGCGTCGTCGGCGTGCTCGCCGGCATCAACGACTGCTACGGACTCAACTCCGATATCAATGGGTAAGTCTTTTTGGCAGCTACCCTCTATATAAATTCTTTTAAGTCTCGATAAAAACTTGATTGTAAGTTTTTATCGAGACTTAAAAGAATTTAAAAAGTACCCTCAATTATTTTTGGCGCCCAACTGGTTGATTTCTGGTGAATCTGACGTCTGATTTGTGAAACCAGGTGGTTTAAGTTTAAAGTTTCCTAAAACAGGTGTATTACGAAAATTTTGAAGATCATAGGTATATGGTTATTAAACTTTGCATAAACACTAGGTAGGTTCCTACCTGTTTGCTTGTCAACATTAAAATCATGAAACTTTTATTTGTGATCGATGGGGATATTTGAATGTTTAGTTTCGTTCTTTAAAACGTTTTCTTGGAAATAGCAATATTTATGGATATAGCAATACCCCAATAGTCGAAATTTTAACTCTGTCCCAATGAATCAAGTAAAATAACCGCATTCAATCACGCACGGTAGCACTATTTTGTCTATTCGAATGAAGTAACTTCGTCGTCGTTGAAACCTGTGAAACTCCAGTAGAACTTTTTCTTATTACTTCTTCGTCTTCATTGTAATTTAGTGAACTTATCTTTTCTTATTTTATTCATTCATAAAATCTTGCCGGCAACTTTGTAAGTTGAACAATATTGTAAAAGCCACTGGTTGCGGAAACAGAGACGTCCATTCAGCCTGTGTTTTTTCAATCAATCAACACCGCTGACTTTGCAACGCACGACTGATTGAAGTCGTAATAAAAAAATAACGTGAAAGCAATATCATAATTCATTAAAGTGTTTTCAAGAATATAATTTTGATGCGATGGACGAGTTCATAGCAGAGATCGAAGATTCCTTATAGGTATTTGTCTTAAGTGTTTTTACTACATAATGGTGCTGTTGTTAATTGAAATGGGATTTTTATATTTACGGATGATCCTACTACTATTATAAAGGCGAAAGTTTGTATGTGTGGATGTGTGGATGTATGGATGTATGGATGTTTGTTACTCTTTCACGTAAAAACTACTGAATGGATTTGAATGAAACTTTACCACAATATAGCTTATACATCAGAATAACACATAGGATATTGGAAATCGAAATCCACGCGGACGGAGTCGCGGGCGGCCGCTAGTAGATAAATAAATTCAGTTTATACCTATACCTTGCCGTCCCGGTTTTTTGTTTTTAGCAGCACTAAGAATATAAATGCATTGTACAAGACTTGTAAAACTGATGCCGACTTGTCTGAGATACGTATCTCATCGAATGGGTATGTAGATATCGAATAAATATGCAGAAATATATTCGATTCAATCATGTATTCAATCAAATTGTTTATTTATGCAAACGCATTTGCAAAATTATTTTTGTAACGTCCTGTTTCATATGGGTTGGCCAGCCGAGAATGGGTGTTGCAGTACGCATTCTACTTCGCATAACATTACGTCATTACTATAACAATTATAGAAATGCGATCTAACGTTTCATGCATAGCATAACTAATTATACTAATCAGAAATTTCTCTGTTATTATGAAACAAAATATCATTGATTACGTTCGATAAAAAGCTGATTATTTTCATGAAGCAATGTGTATGATGTATTCACGCGAGCGGTGTCGCGGCGGTGATGCGTGTCATTGAATAAATTAGCTAATTCCCTGCGAAGCCGGGCGGTTGCGCAACGCGGGACCGCGACAAATAAACAGCGCGGGCGCCGGTGCCGCCGCTAGACGCATGCGGTAGGGTTGGCGAGGAAAGAAATTTCACGTCATCGCGGTATCGCAGATAAAACATCTGAAATGGTTTTATTTTCTTTTTATAATTTGAACTCTAATTCGAACTATTTTGGAAGCATATTGCAATTCCGGATTTATGAAAAAAAAGAGACTTGAAAATAAACAAGACATGTTTTCGTACAAACATATTCTGTAACGTTTACAGTCTACAAAAGAATATAATATGGTTTTAGTGGTACTCGTAGCTTCTGTAATCATATTATTATGTTGAACGCACTTATTCCCAATAAGATTATAAAAGCGTTAATTTATAAATAAGTATAAATAAGTTTGTGGATTCAACTGATGAAATGTATTGCAACAAGTGCTTTTATCAAAATGGAGATATTTAATTTATAATTGACTTTTAATTTTAAAATACTTTTCCAAAAAACAATACGCTATTCATTTTATTGTCGTATAAATAAGTAAGTTTCCGTTAAAAATGTTGTTGTTTGGCCTTAAAATTAGTTTTTAAATTAATCTGTATCAATGCTTGTCCAACCAACATGGTAAGAAATCATAAAAAGAAAAACAAACTGCTGATGTGAACATCCCTCTTCATCAACTGAGTCCGGCCGTCTTAGCAGCCCTGAATCATCTCGGGCCGCATGCGCGCGCGCCGATCGCAAGAAAGTCCGCGATCTGGGAATGCGGCTTTCTCCGCGGCCGCGCGTTTCGTAACGAGCAACCTGTCCGCCGTCGCCACCGCCGCCGCGCGGGCGGACGTAACGCGCCGAACTTTATCGCTGTTGGATAACCACACGTTTAATTATGTCCATGGGCTGCATGTGTGAAATTGACGACGCACTTGGTGTAATGGTCAAGCTGTTGCCTATTATACAAGAGGTCTCTCACAACACAAACATTTGTGTGCAAGAACAATGAACATGTCTGTTTGTCTTGGTCTGGGTGTTATATGTATCTATTTAAGTATATTTGTAATACCACTGTTGATTCTGATGTCTATAACACAAGTGCTTAAGCTACTTAACACGAAGTCAGATCAATGTATGTGATGTTGTGAAATATTAAATTACAGCTCATGAAGTAAATAAACGATGAGCAGTGACGCTCAAGTTACGGCCTGCGGCCTATTTCAATTATTGACTAGGACAATATGGATTTTTGATAGTACGCGTAAGGAAATAATTGATTTGATAGAAAGGAAAAAATAAATATCGTCTTTGATGGGCATTGCGTTGTTGTTGTTTGCAATTAAGTTAATTTACTAGGTAATTTAACTGCAAACGTATATTACTCACCGGAGTAATAATATACGTTTGCAGTTATAAAATAATCCGTCAAATCAAATTATTTGATACATGTACCGACATGTATCAATTAATTTGATTTGACGGATTTGCTGGTGTTTTATGTCAAAACGAATTTAATTTAAACTTTAACAGGAGATCTCTACATTAACTGTGTTTTATACATTCTAAAACATATCTGTGAGTGGGATTCAGCTAAAGATAAAGTGTGGCTAGAATTAGATAAAGTAATACAATGGGTAAATGAGAGTTAATTATATTGCTGGACCGTTGTTGTCGCTTACTGATATTCCGGATGAAAAGAAAGACTTTTGAGAGGCTTAAACTCATTAGCTTACAAATCTTCTTTCTTGTTATCTACAAGAACGATTTTATTGAATTGAAGAATTGAGGCGCATATAACTTCACCAACACAAACTGTTAGTCAACGATTATCTTATGAAATACGTGGATGAAACTACAAAGTTGTAAGTCAATTAGTTGTTCAGATCTCCGTGGTATCGTGATATAGAAGTAACATAATTGATTCCTTCCGCATAGTTGTACCTCGAGAACATGTAGATTGCGCGGCGGATTAGCTAAGAATGTTACAAACAGACTTTCACATAATACTTGTATAGGATGCTGGCTAAATCCGCGTACGTACGACGACATTTGTGTAAGCAATTATTTTATATGCTATAGATTATGTTTCATCAATGTATGTCTTGTCGTAAGTGTCCTATCTCGATTGACTATCTAGTTGTAGATGTATGTCATCATTATTTTTTAAGCCTGCTTGCGTCTCTATATAATCTAACTAGCGGCCGCCCGCGACTCCGTCCGCGTGGGTGTCGATTTCCAATAGCCTAAAGCCTTCCTCGTCAAAGGGACTATCGAACACAAAAAGATTTTTTCAAATCGGTCCAGTAGTTCCTGAGATTAGCGCGTTCAAACAAACAAACATACAAACAAACAAACAAACATACAAACAAACTCTTCAGCTTTATATATTAGTATAGATAATTTATTTAATATGCGTATGTAGGTATGTATAATTTCTGAGCGTTATACGAGATTTTCGTCACATTTATACTTAGTCCGTCTGACAGTCATTATGTGGGGGTATTGAAACCAGCCCTAAGTATTTTAATTTACTTTCTGTATCGTAACTCACAGCCAAAGCGTGATAAAGTGCAGTCAGTATAAAGTCATTTTAATGGTTAAGAGGCTGTGCAAGACAATGATGACTCAAATTACACCACAGTCGTAATCGAATAAGGCGAATTTCTCTCATTTATACATGCTATTGAATTGTACAGTCAACCTCGCTTCAGCGTGAACACTTGCAATGCATAATAGCGCTTTTGCCCCTGACATAAGGGCCGTACAATGTTCGAAGAGTTTCGTCTGATTTGTTATTGATTTGTACGTGCTATGTCTCAGACGTACGTGACGCGATCCAAGAGAGATGCGTCGAGAGATATCGCCCATTCCAAATAAATACGCTCTCCCAACAGTAATGAGTTATCTACGTCCAATCTATCGACATCACGTAAAAAATATTTTCTATTTAGATTAACTCTGCAATCATCATTACAAGCTATGAGTACGATGGATGTTGCAGTACATAGGTAATGATGTGGTAGGGCTTGGGAATATTATTTAACAATACATACATAGATATGACCTGAAGGGATTTGACTGAAGTAGATAGTTATCTAACGCGATTGTAAAATGAATATTATGTAATTCTATCACATTTATTTTCATGTACTAGCAACGAACCCTGACTCTGCCCGGAAATTATCAGTCGTAAATGCAGTCGCATTCACCACATACGTGAAGGCAGCATCCCCTCTAAACAGTTGAGATAGGATGAGATCTTTCTAAGAAACCTGAGCCATCAATCTCTGCGCATATTATCTGGTGACCTTTATCTTCAAGCTAAATCAATCATCATATTAGTTTAGCGTAGTTAAATGATATCAATCATCATATTAGTTTAGCGTAGTTGTGGTACCTACCCAGTGCCGGTCCTATTAATTTTTTTAGGTGGTGCGAGAACTGAAAGTAGCGCCTCTAAATTAAAAAAAATTAAATAAAACAGTTGCTTTTATTTTCTACCAGAAAAAGCAGTTGCTTCCGATTATTCTGCTGTCAAAAATGGCAAATCGTAGAAAACTTCGTTTAACCAGTAATGTTAAACCATATTTATGTGATGTGGGTCGCAAATAAAAAATAATAACAGTAATTTATAATGATTGTCAACTTTTATTTATTCTGATTTTCATGCAAACAATCAAATCAATTGAATATATAGCAAGAATATTACAAAATACTTATATTGATACTTTTCTAGCTTTAGCACTTGCAAACTTTTTTATCAAATCGGAATATTTTAACTTTTGGGCAATAGCATTTTCTATGGATAAAATTGCAAGATCGGACAGTCTTTCCTGACACATACCTAGTAGACCGTAGGTAAGTTTTTATAAGTTTTAATTTACTGAAACTTCGTTCTCCTTTGGCAACAGTTACAGGTACAGTTAATAGGATACGAAGCGCTGTCCATACATTCGGGAAAACATCTTGCCAATCGTTTTTTTTATAAGTCGAAGTTAAGTACGTATTGTAGCTGTTAACCACACTGAACGTAATTATACACTCGCACGCGTTTGAACGACTTGACAATCCAATAGAAAATGGGGGCGTTTGGCAGAAAAAAGCGCAAGGAAGCGTTTGTAAACAAAATGGCGATTGTTAGCGCAAAATGGCGATTGTTAAGCGGTAACACAGTAAACTGACAGTTAGCAAACACGTCCTGGCCGAAAACTGTTTTTTAGCGCTAGTAAACGCTTGCAAACGCTTTTTTCTGCCAAACGCCCCCATTGCTTGCTTGCATAGGCACCGTGCGTAGCGATGACTCTGCCATCTTGTGACTCATATTCGAACTGACCAAGCTAAATGTCAATCTCAATGTCGGTAATTCTACTGTCAAACCACGGAAAACACCGTGCCTTATTCTGCCATCTAGTGACTCGAATTCGAACTGACCAAGGTAAATGTCAAATTTTACTGTCAAACCACAGAAAAAAATCGGGATTTTAGCGCCCTCTATAGTTTCTGCACGGTGCCTATAGCGAAAACTAGATGGAGACTATGATTTGACAGTTTTTTGTCCTTTTTTTCCTTATTATGAATCAAGTGTGATAGAGCAAGATACCAGACACCGAAAAAATTGACCATGGCAACGATTCTCAAATTTAATTTCGTAATTATGTCGATTTCTAGTATAAAAGTAATGGAAATAATTTTTCTGGCATTAGAAATCACATTCTATTCTTTTATTTATTATGAAAATATATAATCATGTACTCACTTATGGAAACTGATTTGCTCACTTAAATTCTCCTTTCCTCTTTCTCGCGATCTGCATCCACGCACAATGCATTGCATTGTTATTAGATCTGTATCTGTCCATAAAGAACTTGCACTAAATCTACGAATTAATAATTTTAATCGACTTTGTTGAGAGAAACAATCTTTGTAGAGAGATACAGGCGTAGGGATGTGCTGAGTACGGGTCGACTTAAAGGTATTAAATTTTAATTACCTTTGTTAAACTGAATCGTGTAATAGTGTATCTTTTCTTTACACTTTTTCACTTAATGATGAACATTTTCAATGATTATTATTTATGTTGAGTATTTTCATATTAATATATAAAAAAATCTCTTAGTAGAAAAACGTCTTGTTGGTTCGAGGACTTTATCGATAGGCACAGCACTATAGGTGTAAAGTTGTGAATGTGAAAAAGGTGAATTTTTGAAGTTTTGGTGGCTTCACTCAAACCTGACATATGGATGATCTATTGAATTTTCCAAGATCTTTGCACCTGACGAACGAAATTTTAACCCGCGCCGCGGCCCGCTCCCCCGCAATTTTGTCGTGAGTTGCGTGGCTCGTGCGTATAGTTGTAAAAAACCCGTTAGCTACCGTTAAATAACCAAATTTTTGGTTAGCTACCGATAAAATGCAGTTGTTAACGGTTAGTTATCTGACAGTGACAGCTAAAAAGGGTATAGTTTTTTTCCTTTGTGAAGAGAAAATCGATATTCAAAAGATAAATAAAATTCATTTTAGATGTTATCCTACTACCTTATCCTACTAAGATTATAAATGCGAAAGTTTGTAAGAATAGATGGATGGATAGATGTCTGTTACTCTTTCACGCAAATACTACGAAACGTAAATGTTAAATTATATGTCGCTTGAATTTATAATTGCGTCTAATACACAATCTATTACTATTATTATTATACAAACACTTATTTACATCTAGCGGAATCTAGTGGAATTTAACCGTAAAATGCATAAAATGCGGGTTATTAACCGTTTCTAACGAAAAATGCATATTTACCCGCACGGTTAAAATCGTTAATAACCGGCGTCGCATCTATCTCGTGCGCTTTGTCCAGCGACGTTTGTCTCACTTGGCGCCCCCCCCTTGATGGCGCCCGGTGCGGTCGCACCGCTCGCACCGCCCTAAGACCGGCACTGTACCTACCTATCAATACTGGTAACTGTAGCAGTTCGCTGTGTTGTTTGAATTCTTGTGAAAACAAATGTTTTATAGGATTTCTAACATGTTGTTATTTAAATATTCAAGATCATTGCAGGCAGGCAGGTGGTCTACAATACACAATGTCAATACCTGTGAAAGGCTAAGTAGTTATAATTAATTAAATTCTGACTTGTATTATGTATTTGCTGTTGGTTTTCCAAATATAAATAAATATACAGTTTGGTAGATAGATATATAGTTATCATTTCTTCCCTTCATTCCACGATTTTTTATTATTCTTTACAAGACGATGAGTTTCCACGTTCAGCAGATGACCGCTTATGAACAAGCTGAACAAATCAGGCCTCGTCGGTTACGATAACGGTTGCACGTCTTAATTATTTTCGGACACGTCCGGCCAGCGGGAACCGCGTTGCAACCGATACTAACTCTACTATTTATTGATATTAAAATTATTTCTCTTGTAACACTTTACCGCAAAAACATATATTGAATTTTTGGAATGAAATTTTGCTGTAATTTTCACTGTACCTACATGAAAATATCACATAGTGTAGAGTATAGTCTATATTTTCCCTTTTCATCCATCAAGCCCTTTTCATCTATCCGTCACCGTTAAAATCATGTTAGAATTAGGTATGAAGATTTTATTATGTGCGACAAGCGGTGAGTATTTACGACGTGATGAATAGACGGTTCCTACACTCTTATCGATCACTGTTTTGAAACAAAACGCCGCAAACCAACCATATGGGCACGCATAGAATATTTATTACACAGTATGTAGTCATACTAAATTTCATGTCGGATGATTTGTATGCTTACGTGTCATGTCAAAATAGTACCGCTTTATTTATTCCGGGCCAGCAGTGGCTGAGGTAAACAATAAGCAAGCCTGAGTGAAACCGCTACGAAACCTGTTCCCGGGCGGTATCAATAACGCGCGCGTGCGCACCTCGCCTAGGGTTGACTACCACTGCATTGCACTTATGCACTAATTGTTATGTTGCACTTATTGTTATTTTGTTACCTAGGTACAAGAACGTAACGTCCTCATTGTACGTTGTAAAACTGACAAGATGTTTATTGAAAAAAAAAAACAATAAAAATATTTTTTTCTAACATATCAAAGCATCTGTCGACTTGAGATTCGCGAGAACGTTGGCAATGTAAAACTTTGTAGATGATCAATTGTGGTACTTAATTTTGTTATTCATCTTCGTGTACTTAAATGTTTTGTGACTGGTTTATTTATATCTCTTCTAAAATAATTATATTGGAAATGTAAGCGTTTGGTGAAACCCTGTGCGTGTGAATGGGACGCAGTCATCATCGTCGCTTTGCGTCGTCGCTTGCGCCGAGCGAGCGTGCGCCTGCGCAGGTGCACCGCGCGGTATGTACGGTCAGCCGCACTTTGTGATAAGCACCTACAGTTCAATAATGAACCTTATTGCTTTTGATGTTTGGGCGCAACAAAGTCCCAAGTGTTTTGTTTGATGTGCCGTTGTCTGTACAAATGTATTTTGTTACGTAATCAAAATAACTTGCAATTAGATACTTTGAAAATTAATAAGTTCAGTAATTGAATTAAAATACTATTGATTTATGAGTATTCTGGATGAATATACGATCAAGGGGGTCGGATGTAGTGACCCCGTGCCTTTTAAGCTGCTATACATTTGACTGAAATCGCGAGAGCATGGGGTTTTAGCTAATAATCCATAACAAACTTTACAAATTATTATAAAGCCTTAGGAATATTTACTTACCCGGCGACCATAAATTATGCTATTTACCAAGCGAATATATGCTATAGTTAAAAATATCATGCCGGCTCTCATAATAAAACTCACATTGTAACAGCTACGTATTGCACTTATAATTCTATCAATCAATACGTGTTTTCTAATGCGAGATGCGAGCGAGTACAGTGAGTGCAGCGAGTGCAGTGAGCCGTCACGGTCGGCAGGAGCCGCGGAAGATGCACCGGTGCACAGGTGCGGAAATGCACTGCCATGACTCGGTGATCGCCCGCCAAGCTGCTCTTTTCTGTACTTGTCAAATGAAGATATAAAAGTCTATTAAACATTGGCAGTTCATTATGGATTGTATCTCAATAAAATACGCTGTAGTTGATGACGTCAAAATGTAACATTACATTTTTCACTAGATGCATGTATCTGTCCAATTTAATGTTTGCCTCTGCCTTTTCTCATTGGCACAAACGAACAATTTTTTTTAAATGTTTTGTTACATGTAGGCTTTATGAATATATGTACGTATCGTGAAGAAACTCGACCGTTGCTCTTTTTAACTGAATCAAAAAATTGGCTATAATTTTTGTGCGTTCGCAAAAAGATACTACTACCGTGATACATGGAGTGTGTCGGTGCGTCGGCAGCGGTCACGGTGCGCGCGCGCAGGAAGCGCGGAAGACGCGGCGATACCGCCATTAGCGGCGATGCACCGTCACGCTGCGCCGGTCACATAGAGTAACGGACCACGCAGGTGCTACTGAACTATTGTCTTCTTATTATCAGTCCGAAGTTTGACAGATTGCGAAGGCTGCTCCCGTGATTGCCCCCTACTAGTGACGAATAAAAATTTTCGTAGTGGCTTAGTGGGTAATCCGTCCGCCCCTAGACGTCGAGATGTCAGCTTTGAATTACAAATCATTTTCATCCAATCCAGAAAAAAAGGCAACACTTTGGATTCTCAAACCGAATACCAAGCTGACGGAGTCGCGGGCAGCCGCTAGTTTCCAATTTTCCGAATAAGTATTTGTAACGTTGTATATAAATTAACTTTAAGTGAAGTTTATTAATTTTATAAATTAATAAACTTCTAGGACCTAGGTAGTCAAAATATAAAATGCTTTGGATATCATTAATTCATCGATACCAGCTGTCACTGCCTTGGCAGTGCAGTAGTTGCATTGCGGCGCCTGCACCGGCGGGGGTGCACACGGTGCATTGTTCTGCGCATGGTCTTGCGCGGCCGCAACGGTACATGGCGTAGATGATGCTTATCTTTGCTAATTGATCCCTCTATGGTTGTGTCAAACAGATTGCTGTCCCCCCGAACTTTGAGAGTGAGGGAAAAGGGAGTGCACTTGTACTTGCGCACAAACACGTGCACTGTAATATATACGGCGTACCTGGTTGATCGTATCTGATCTGCCGACAGTCGAAAAACGGCCGCAGTCTATTTTATTCAGTTTCGGATATCAAATATTCATTTATTTTGATAAAATTTTGAATATGACCAGTCAGGCATGTAGTGTAACAAATGAGTGACAATTATTATACGCCTAAGATATAAGGTTTTTAGATTAATATGGGATCTCAATTTCACGAATTTCATCCATTTATTAGTCGAATCCATTAGAATGCCTTGTAGTCGATTCAAACTGTGGCGATAATATTTGTCTATTTATACATGAACGTCCAAAGGTATTTTTGATTGGATGTTATTATTTTTTAAATGAAATTTCTGTTTTGTATTACTGGAATTAATTCCGTATGCAATCAATGTACGGCGCGGCGCATTGATATGTTTGCGTAATATGTTTTTAAGAACAGAGTTACACAGATCAAATTCTCATTCCTAGTAGAGCCCGAGGCTCCCATTCCCTTTGACTAAAAAAGTTGATTTGCAATCGTCTTAAACCTTTTCTTGGCAGTGTAACACGGGTGATAAATATAAATTAAAAAAATCCTGAGCCCTGACCAAGCGATTTTAGATATTTTTTTTACGCTTATTTCATAAGTGACCTGTCATAGAATTGATAATTAAATACTTTATCGGTCGAAGAGTGCGCTGCTATCATTGGTGGACAAAATGACGTCACGGAGGCACATTGGCTTTGAGCGCGTGATAAGTTTATTTGTTTATTGACTGTACTTATGAATAATTGTGTGGTTTTTCATTAGTATTTTATAGAGAAAATACTACTTTTTGATTTTCCATTCATTTCTTTTGTGTTTGTAGCTATTTGGCAATTTTATAACTATTTAACTAACTATGTATCATATATGTTACACTGCCAAGCTCCCCGTGTTCTGGTTTGTATCATATATGATACATTTGCCAAGTAATGAGTGATTTAGTAATTATACAAAATTTGATGATACCGTTTAATTTACAAATCCTTGAAACATTTTTACATTTCTGGATGCAATAAATTTTATGCACTAACATTGTTTTAAAGTTTTGTTTGTTTTTGTTCGCGGGTTTTTGAACATAGCTATCCCAATTCTTACTCCTGCTGCCTCGATTCTTTCTGCATTTAATTACCAAATACCGTTGATCGAAAAGGTTATAATATAAAAATCTTTTTTGCCTTGTTTAGCCTGTTCGTCCGTCTTATTCAACAACAATTAACATACCGAAAAGTACAAGAGTCAGACTAAGAAAAATAGCTGTTACTCATAAGACGTACTAGGGAAAAGAAACTGTATTTGCGACTTCCAACAATTTGGCTTAATTAATTACAAGTTTGCTTATGTTTACATAAACTATCCTCTTATTTAACTTCATCTCATTTAAATTAACCACGTTCTTTGATCATTTGTTTAATATCATCTTGTACCCTATACTTGGCAGTGTATCATATATGATACATATTGTTTCTCAAAAACTAAAATAAAAAATATTTTTTTTGTATTTTTATTCGCTTATTTGAATCACATCTAAGCAAGAAATATTACTATTAAAACACTTTTAACAAGTTCAAAGTCTTGCCAAGATAAGGGTTAACTAGCAATCAAGTGGTCGCCAGCTGATCGCTCTGGCTTTCACCACCATCATAGGTGACCGCTGCCTGCCCGGCGAAAACGCGCCGTACCACAACGACACACGGTCGCATTCACATCGACACCGCCGGTGAAAACAGACGGAATGTCGGAATTATAAAATGCTATAAATGGAGCTAGTTCGCTTCATGTATTAAACGTTTTTATGATTTGTATTTGTGTATAAATGCTCGTGGAAAGTAAGTAAAATATACGGAGCTTGACGGACGCGCGAGAAGAACTCTCCAAAATTGTCTCTGCCGATGCCGTGCGCAAACTGTACTTGCTTATCTGTTAGAACGTTTCTTTATGGCACAACTGGTGATCCCTAAGAATGTATGTAGGTATCTCATGTAATGGATTTATACGTCTAGACAAAACATGTGCAACTCGCACATATATTTTCATAATTCATAATCTCTCATCGTAAATGTTGTTCCCACGGGTCCATTTTTATCAATTTAGCTTTTTTGTTGTCTTATTCGATCGACATTTACCAGGAAGCATCGGTCACATAGTGCACTAAGGCATTGATTTAATTTGCCTTCATATCCATGGGCGTAGCCAGCTTTGGGCTCAGGGTGGGGCAGCAGTCAACCTATCCCCCGGGGGAGGGTGGGGCACTCCGGATTTTTTGTACCTTGAGCCGTTAATCTAATATATTTTTTGTGCAAGAACTTACAGATAGTATGATTGTTGATGTTGTTAGTTAGAGTTAGTAAAAAAACATTGTTTAATCAGACACCTTATAGGTCAGAGCCAGGGCCCAGGGCCCAGGGTGGGGCAAGTGCCCCAGCTTGCCCCAGTGTGGCCCATGTTCATGGCTCTCTAGTTTTTAACTTATACTTATAGATGTTGGTATTATAAAGATTTTTATGATTTAATCAAAACAACTAACTGTATTTCTAACTAACTGCGAAACAATAGGTACAAATTAAACGGAATTAATTTGATTAAAAGTACCCAAAGATACGTTCAGGCGACTATTAATTAGATAACTGTTTTTGATATGCAATCTTCACAAAAATGTAACATCGATTTGAGATGACTGATCTGTTGTGTTCACGATTATGCTAACTGAAACGAAATTGTAGTTCTAAGATAATGAATAATTCCGCAGTTTTCCCTATCCCTGGGTCGCGCGTACCAGCGCGTTTGAGCCACTTTCTGCAGTAATTACACCACGTGCCGCTGTAGTGTTTATAGCACATATTAGGTACTAGGGTTGTCAGGTAAACTGATTGGCCGATATTCGTTAAGAATTATGTTTCTAATATTTCCCAAAATATTCAAAACGTACACCCTACTATTCTTCCAACTATTTATGTGATAACAAGATGCAACTTCAAATATTTCTTAAGAAAATGGATGGATGCGAGTTGCTGAGGATCGGGCTAAATGAAGATCCCTAGGAGAGGCCTATGTCCAGCAGTGGACTGCGATAGGCTGATGATGATGATGATGATTAAGAAAATAATGTTTCAAATTGTACCAAAATATTGGGATGAAGTCACAGCGAATGCGTTTTCTGTGGATGGACTAGACTGAAGCAAATCACAACACTCATGAAAGGGCCTATGCCGCGCGTACTATGTACTTTAATAGTTGACCTGACGCCACCAGCCCTGGTGCTGCCAAATAAGATGTTCAATTATGATAAGGCAGTAATTACCGCGGTGAAAGCGCCCGTCGATGCCGCGACCAGCGGCGGCTGTCCGTCATCGCACTCGTGTATTAACGATACTCTTCCATCTTGTTAAATGATATTGATATTCAACGCTCCCATCTTTCACAACCGACGCTTCTGGAATGTGATTGCTTTGTAGTTGAATAGGATTGAAATAAATGATGTAATATAAATGTCGCAGCCATCTGGTTAAATCAGCCATTTAGTTAAGCGGCTAGCCGCTTAACTAAACGCCGGTTGTAAAATGAATTGGAGAAAACATATTTTTAAGGGTTTAAAAAAAATAACCACGAAGACCAAGGCGGTGGGAGCTCCGCTCCCGCTGCCTTGGCAGCGGTGATCACTTACCATCAGGTGTTGTTCGTTAGCCTCCCTATAACAGAAAAAAAAGCCTTGAGATAAACGAGGGTTACAGAATATGATTGCTATCCAGCAAGAACTTTGTGATTGGAGGAGATATTGACTCAAGTCTGGTGTGTCAGCCGTGGACTGCAGTAGACTGACACTCATGATGTTGATGGTGTATGTTGTGTGTGCAGGGGCAGCCCCCTGCTGACGGCGTTCCTGGCGCTGTCGCTGCTGTGCGTGGCGTGCGGCAACAGCGCCGCCGTGCTCGCCGCCACCGGCCTGCAGCGCGACTCGGCGCGCGCGCAGCCGCCGCCGCACGCCAGCTTCCAGGTGAGTGAGCATGTGCCCAGTGCAGCTACTGCCGCGCTCCTGGCGCTGTCGCTGCTGTGCGTGGCGTGCGGCAACAGCGCCGCCGTGCTCGCCGCCACCGGCCTGCAGCGCGACTCGGCGCGCGCGCAGCCGCCGCCGCACGCCAGCTTCCAGGTGAGTGAGCATGTGCCCAGTGCAGCTACTGCCGCGCTCCTGGCGCTGTCGCTGCTGTGCGTGGCGTGCGGCAACAGCGCCGCCGTGCTCGCCGCCACCGGCCTGCAGCGCGACTCGGCGCGCGCGCAGCCGCCGCCGCACGCCAGCTTCCAGGTGAGTGAGCATGTGCCCAGTGCAGCTACTGCCGCGCTCCTGGCGCTGTCGCTGCTGTGCGTGGCGTGCGGCAACAGCGCCGCCGTGCTCGCCGCCACCGGCCTGCAGCGCTATCGCTGCTGAGCAGTTTCCAGCTTCCAGGTGAGAGCAGCTGCTGCAGCGGCTTGTACAGCTGACATAGCGCTAGTTCCCGAGATCAGAGTAGGTGTACTTTGTATTATATAACCAAAGTATCCATGGAAATTATTCTCACGGTGTCTCAAAGTCGGTAAACGACATCACCAGTCTGTAACGTAGACCGTACTTATACTTCCTCCAGAAAGGATGAGGCCCATAGTCACCACCCCACGCAACTGGGTTGGTAACAGCCTTTGTAACTGGTTGCGTACTCGTAAGCCTAGTGACTACGACTAATTTCAAGCAAAAAGATAATAAAAAACAAGGGATGCTACTACATAGTTATCCGTTAGTCGCCGCATGTATACTTTAAAGCATAAACCATAAATAAATAAATTAGCGACGCTCAGCGGTGTCATCTGTTGCACAATTGTTAATTGTTTAGATGACTGCCAACTAGGCCATAAGATGTCGCCACCGCTGCTGCAAACTTTTAATTACTTAATTAAAACTTTAAATTCAAGACAAATTAAATCATTCTTAGGAAAGATACTGCATTATGTACTTCATGCATAAAATCGTTTCGTTGTTTTTAAACTGCACTTTCAGTTGTGTACATGAGTGATTTGTAGTTTTAAAAATTCGCTTTTCGTCGGAAACACCGTTTTTATAAGACAATTAACCTATGGTTTATAGCGTATGTTACATACCGGATACGCTTCCATGCATCTTTCACTAAGAGTCGACACAGTGTAGTGGAATCGCAACTTTTTCCAACAAAGCCTCTGATTACATTGTCAATCATTGGCTCGTTGATAGTCGCGGAACTAATTGATATGTATAGAATAACTGAGAGTGCAGGCTATGCACCAGCGTGCAGCGGTTTTGTGCAACGCTGCGACCGGCGCCGGCGCATACGGCACGACAACGCAAATGTCACGTGACGCCGCGCCGCTACCGACTTAGTTGACTTTATTAGGAGTTAGGAGTTATTGAGATCATTTCATTTATCTAATTCCAATTAGTTTATTACTTTCCCATATATATAATGTTTCTAAAACTAAACTTATCTCTTTTATGAGTATACTAATTTACTTATCTTTATCATACTAATTTACTTAAAATAAGGAGTGTAGTTCAAATAAATAGAGTGGACATATTTTATAGTTCACTTCTTCCAAAATGCATGTTAAAATTGTATTTCACTCGCTCGATAATGAATGTTAATAATGTATCCCGAACATATAACTAGCTTCATTTGAACCTTTAATGGGATTTTGATATAATTTGGGGAAGCAACTACCTCTGTCCTTCATGATCATCCTCCTGCCCTTATCCCACACAATATGGGGTCGGCTAACTACCTCTATCTTTAAGAAACATTAAATAATTCACATAATATTCTTCACTAACATCGACCATCACGCGAACATAATATTCCTCTCATGCTGTTATTATTTCATCATAGGTAAATTATGTTTTTGATAACATGTAATTGAAATACAAATATCATTATTAAAATCGTGAATGATGCACAAGCAAGCGTTGCACAACCCTCAAGGCCCGTCTTCGACAAAATTTAATTATTAAATCAAATGATCTTGGTAACGAGGCGGAGGGCACAAGCGTCACGATCGTCATTTAAATCAATCAAAGTGTTTAAATGCACAATCAGCCCTTTAAATCAAATAGTGTTTAGTCCAATTATCATCGGTTTCGGTTATCAATGTTCAGTTATTATTAGTAGGATGACACCTGGTCGTGACGCTTCGTTTGTTTATGTCAGGGCCAAGTACCTAGGTATATTATTTTTAATTCTGTGGAACGTTACTTAGATCATGATTGCTATCATTATGTCTTGGTAGATGTTGAGGTGTTTCTGTATTTGGAGACATACGCAGTTTTATTGCCTTGTGTCTCGAATTCACCGATATATTTAGTTACCTTTTCCTCTGGGATTTTTCATGTCACACTGTTGAGTCATGGTACCGTGTAGCGCCGGCCTAGAAAAGTACTATCCCATTTCTTTCCGTCGGCGTCATAAGAAGCGGCTAGCACGTTCCCCTGTGTTTGATCGTTCACAATCCTGCGTTTAACAAGATGGCATTTTGCAAAACCCTTTTTCTGAGGGCTCCAACTGGTTGACAATGATAGCGATTGCCCTATCGAGCTATAAAAGTGAAGGACTGAGAAGTGCACCTGTTATTACTCTAATAATTTTGCATATGGAAATCACAATGCTGCATAGTATATATATTTTTTTTAACTTTTATTTTTGTATTCTTAATTCAATAATTTGTTCTAATATCGTCCGCCGCAGCCGAAACCCGGTCACGATAATATTATTGAAATGGAGTTGTGATTTATGCTTTGCAGTGCCGTATTATTATATGGACACCTTGCTACTTAGCGTTATTTTATTAACATTCATTAGTTCCTTTCATATTAACAGTTTCTTTGGAATACATTAATGTTGAATAAGTTTAGAGGGCAGACCGTTAGCCGTTTTTTCTCGAACCAAGCGTCTAGTTCGTAAGTAGCCATGCCATGGTTGTTGTAAACGAGTTTCGTTGACGTGGGATCAATCTTCAATTCTTTGTTTGGTAATTTTTTATTCTAGCATAGTTCGTAGCAAAGATATATTTTATGTGTATGGTAATAGTTAATCAAAAATCCAGTCGAAGGCGGGTGTTGATCCCGCCGGGTGCGTAAGAAACCGCAGGAGCTTAGTGAATAGTAACGCAATAAATTCTGAGAACACCGCCGCCGGGTGCCGCTCTAGTAAAAAAATCCAAGTGAGGATTGCAAACTTACTAATGATAAATTTAATTCTTAAAACGCGAAGGAAACCGTCTACTAATTCTTGTATAACCTACACACTAAGAATTAATTTAATCAGTGAACTGTTCTTGTATTGTCAAGTGCGATATGAGGCTTACTAAGCTGTCCCATTTGTCCACAGCTTGTTTGTTTGTTTGTTTGGACGCGCTAATCTCAGGAACTAATGAACAGGTGATACATCTGGAGTCCCATTAACTGATAATGTAAAGCCCCTAGCAAGTAACATTTGCGAATTAAACACAAACTTAAAATAAAGTTCATTAAGGTTAGAAGCTTTTATGAACTTTAAAAAAATACAATAAGATTACTCTACCACCGATTAGGAAGGCAGTTTCTGTCAAGAATAATCGGCAAGAAGCTGAACAAATATCCTTCATGATTAACAATGTGATTGAAATCTACGCGGCTCATTGTTAGGGCTGCTGTCATGACACGCAGCGAGCGGAGGTCGACGACCCGATGACATAAGTGATGCGTTCGAGCCGTGCGTCCGCGCCGACCTTCGGCGACGAAATGACGGGAATGCATTCAGTTATCTGATGATGATGAATCATTTCAAGTATGTAAAGTTACCTGTTGGAAATATTTTTCGAGTGTGTTTGCTGACTTTATGTAACTATTGATGTATTTTAATAACACTCTGGAAAGTTTGTGTTTAGTGTATTTAAATGTACAGTAAGAGTATGATAGAAAGTGATACTCGGGGTATTCAAATAAATAGACTCAACCAAATAGTCATGCATGTGTTAGATACAGACATTTGTAATTAGTATATAACATCGTATTGTCATATATTTAATAGTCGAATTATAGTAAAATAAGATAAAATAATTATAAAAATGTAACAGACGACAAACAAGTATGAATCATTCCGATTTCTCGTCATTCAATAAACACGTGAGTCACACTTGTTTGTCGTCGCCTATAAAAGCGAGTGTTCCGAGTCGACTGGTTTCACTTTGGCTCGAGACGTTGACTGGTGCGGACCTCTCCGTGAAATAAAGATAAGTGTAGATATAAGACATAACAATTGTAAATGTATACCTATACCTAATATAGATGTATAGATATGTATATGGATATATATATATGTATATAGATAGATATATATATGTGTATATAGATATATAGCTATATATATAGATAATATGTTTTCTCATATAAAGTATTTTCATTTCCGAATCTCATTATAACATTAAATACATATATCTGTACACTTTATTTGCTTTTAATATTGCTACTATTCCTATATTGTAACAAATATGGCTAAATTAATAAAATGCTTTACAATAAATAAATTTGTTCTTATATTTGATGCTTTTCTTTGATGCTTATTAACATCCATTGCTATAATTGAGTTTTTATAGAGAAATATATGTACTTAATACCTTAAATGCCCTTTAAAATCTAACATCAGAAGTGGGATATTTCTCAAGCTCACACCATGGGATCATGAACCTCGTGTCTAATACCTGATAGTATTATTTTCAGAATGGATGCTGCCCTCCAACGGGACTTTTCGAAGCTATACAAGATGCTGTTACATCTGAAGAAATGGCGCTTCCGACTTTCGGCCCGGTAACTACCTATAACCGGTGCGGCGCCTGAGCGGCGGCGACGACGCGGTGCC
Source organism: Nomophila noctuella (assembly GCA_958496325.1). Taxonomy (NCBI): domain Eukaryota; kingdom Metazoa; phylum Arthropoda; class Insecta; order Lepidoptera; family Crambidae; genus Nomophila; species Nomophila noctuella. The sequence goes on from OY292489.1 coordinate 275,503, forward strand.
CAGCGAGGAGCGGTGCCGGTGCAGACCGTTGCCTCTGCAGATGTCTGTTTCGTGAAAATACCTTACGGTAAACTGAGCATGGTCTTTTTGATACTTATTAATAATTAAAATAGATTTACAAAAGAGCAGCATTATAAACATTTATAATACGTTTAGCAACATATGTATAATAGTAATGTTACGTCTGAGCTAATATCGTTGTTTTTGAAAGATCTATTAATTGCAGTGAAACAAAAGTTATCGTTTAAAATCGACGGGCCCTTTTGGTCTAGTGGTCAGAGACCCTAGCTACAAAACCTAGTGTCGCGGGTTCGAATCCCGTAAAAAAAAAAAGCAAATGTTTGTGTGATGAACAATGGCATTTGTACTCGAGTCATGGTAGTTTATAAATATATTTGTGTTTATCTATCCGTTCCCTAACCTTCAAAATACAAGCTTCAAGCTTAGTTTAGGACTATGCAATTGGTGTGTTAGCCCAAAGAATTAAACTAAAATGGTGAAAAAAATAATAATGAACCTCACCGACTGAATCAAGATATTGTTCTGAATAACGATTAGCTATAAAATACAAAATTATAACCGATTGCAATTGCAGCGCTATCAAAAGCTTATACGAATAAAAAGGATTTGTCCTCGCGACAACCTTTCTGATGCATTTTGAAATACTTTACAAAAAATATATATATTAGTGATTTGGTTTTCCTAATCCGGGGACCTGTAGAAACACCCCATGTGTCTAAATTGTTAACTTAACTAATGACAATAAATCTTATTAAAATTATGAATCATAAACGGCTCAGAAAACATGACACTAGTGTAATAAAAAGTCAGATTGGCCGAACGTATTGTAGAAAGTTAATCAAACTATTCACGCAGAGTCAAACAAAGACAGAATTATCACGTTGGCATCTGTTCATGGGAGTCGAGACAAATATACCATATATAACATGTAAAAATACACGAGTAAATGATATAACTGATAGTTCTGGAAAACCCTTAATTAATGTTAATGCAGATATAGAGTAAGCTCAACAGACACTTAAAAAATTGCTAATATCTTCAAAATTAGTTTTGACGTAACGTCTAACATTACAAATTGATGACTTATATATGTGTCTCAATTCAAGGGTCCTTAGAAAGAAATGTCTTTACTCGTTTTGCTTAAAATGGGTAATCTACTTAGTATAATTGTCAATATAAAAAAAAAAACTGCGATATTGGCCCAGATAAATTAAGCGGAAAAAAAATATAATAATGATGTTGATGTCTTTAGTATAAGATATATTAGTTTAAGAAATAATTGTTGTATTGTGAATTATGGATGGAGAAGCCTTAGCTGTTGTATGATATTCACTGGCTGCGGGTGATTAAGCTTCACCGACTGCGGAGTGTTTGATCTGCACAGTAAGGTCTGATTATTATTGATTAGAACATGATGATTATACAGTTTGTAGTAAGAATATTATTTATGTGAAAGTGACTTTGACTTTGACTGTGACTTATGAATTATGGATGGAGAAGCCTTAGCTGTTGTATGATATTCACTGGCTGCGGGTGATTAAGCTTCACCGACTGCGGAGTGTTTGATCTGCACAGTAAGGTCTAATTATTATTGAGTAGAACATGATGATTAAAGAATATTATTTATGTGAAAGTGACTTTGACTTTGACTGTGACTTATGAATTATGGATGGAGAAGCCTTAGCTGTTGTATGATATTCACTGGCTGCGGGTGATTAAGCTTCACCGACTGCGGAGTGTTTGATCTGCACAGTAAGGTCTAATTATTATTGATTAGAACATTTATTTATTTATATATTTATTTATTCAGAATGTTACAACTAACATTACAGGTGTCCCCAATGCGATAGTGTAGGTTATTTATCTTACTTAATACTTACATTTGAAATTACACAGTAGCACGACACATACAATGTAACTTTTGCGAATTCAGTCAAAACTTGATGATTATTTATACAGTTTGTAGTAAGAATATTATGATTGTACTTCGAGAGCGAAGTACTTGTCAGTATGGCCGTGTTAGATACAGACATTTGTAATTAGTATATAACATCGTATTGTCATATATTTAATAGTCGAATTATAGTAAAATAAGATAAAATAATTATAAAAATGTAACAGACGACAAACAAGTATGAATCATTCCGATTTCTCGTCATTCAATAAACACGTGAGTCACACTTGTTTGTCGTCGCCTATAAAAGCGAGTGTTCCGAGTCGACTGGTTTCACTTTGGCTCGAGACGTTGACTGGTGCGGACCTCTCCGTGAAATAAAGATAAGTGTAGATATAAGACATAACAATTGTAAATGTATACCTATACCTAATATAGATGTATAGATATGTATATGGATATATATATATGTATATAGATAGATATATATATGTGTATATAGATATATAGCTATATATATAGATAATATGTTTTCTCATATAAAGTATTTTCATTTCCGAATCTCATTATAACATTAAATACATATATCTGTACACTTTATTTGCTTTTAATATTGCTACTATTCCTATATTGTAACAAATATGGCTAAATTAATAAAATGCTTTACAATAAATAAATTTGTTCTTATATTTGATGCTTTTCTTTGATGCTTATTAACATCCATTGCTATAATTGAGTTTTTATAGAGAAATATATGTACTTAATACCTTAAATGCCCTTTAAAATCTAACACATGCATGTGTTTGGGACTAAATAATCGAGGTTGTTTTTAACCACAAAGTGGTTGATTTAAACATCCAGTCATCTTTAATATCCTTCAAAAAACATTTGTCGTGGTAGTATCAAATCAGGGTATAAAAGTTGTAAAAAATATTATAACCGAATGTTTATTTATAACTAAATAGTGGCGCGAAATCTTAATGTAGCAGTTACTCGTAGTTACGGCACGATCCATTGAGAAACATTGCCAGGAGGCGGCGGGCGTTTGCGGCAAACATTCAGCCGCGCTAAATCGATTACATTACTTAACAGTGCACAGTACTTAGCTGCTCGACGTTGTTACACTTTTTGCTTGTTGTCTTACTTCGTGGCCCTAATTCGCTCGGAGGGGTCGTTCACCCGTTTTGACAGTTGCCGCCAGACACCACATTACGTGAGGTTACCCCTCGTCTTAAGAGTTTAAAAAGCCGTTCAAGCGGGAATTACCCCAGTTTTGTGAAATGCATTAGCAGCAGTGAACTGTTAGAGGAAAGTTGCTGGTCTTCGTGACAACACGTGGTGATTGTAGTTAACCATTTTGACAACGTCTTAAGTTTATTTTGGTTGTGTAGGTTGCGTGATATCAGTTACTACTTAGACTCCGAATTACTCAAATATTGCCAGAGCTCATTTGGGGAGGGTATGGGGTCTTAAAGGCAGGCTGTGCGGTTTTGTGCGGTTGTTGATGTCCATGGTCAGCGTTGATCATTTACCATCAGGTGACCCGCTTGTTCTTTTGCGTATAACATAATGGTTAATGATTATTTCATTTAATTTTGTTAATTGCCCCCAGGATGAGATGGAAGCGTGGACGCCGGTGCTGAGCAACATCGCGTTGCTGATCATCGCGTGCGTGCACTGCGTGGTGAGCGTGGTGAGCGTGGGGCACGCGGCGCGGCGCGTGTGCGGCTGCTTCCGCCGCCGCCGGCCCTACGACCACAACCAGTTCGAGCCCCCGGCCAAGCAGGCGCCGCCCGAGCGCCGCGACGCCGCCGCCGTGCTCAGCGACCAGCTCGAGGCCAAGCTGCATGGAGACGCTGAGGTTAAGAAGGTGGGCAGCTTGCGTTGGTGATAATGTTAGATCTAGTTGTCTCCTTAGAACTGAGGCTTAAAAAAACAAAAAATACGTCAAGAGACGCAGAGCTCAGTGAAACTTCCACTTGAAATAGTCACTTGCCTGGGGAAGTACCTTTTCCTTACAGAAGACCACAATGAAGTAGCACTTCGTAACTGTTGTGCTATGTCTTGCTGGTGAATAAGAGTGCCAGAGCTCAGTTGGGGACGTCATGGGGGCTTAAAGGCAGGCAACGCTTTATTTAAGTTTGACTCTCAAACTCAGAATATTCTCCCAAAAGACCGTATAAATAAATCACAGGATGACTTCATCACCGGATTTGGAAAGCAGTTTTTGGTTACAAAAATGGGCGAGAAACAACAGATGCTCTTCTCAACTGCTTTCTCTCCTCTTTTATAAATATTTGTTACAATCATTTTGTTGTGTGTGTTACGAGAAGGGTCTTAAGACTGATGAGTGATGGTTGTAATTGCGTGTTGGTTAGGAGGAGCCTGGCGAGTTCGGCAGCGCGAACAGCAAGGAGCGGCTCGTGAGCAAGTGGCTGCGCACCGGGCCCCGCCGCCGCGCCCCGCGCCGCCGCGCCCCGCCGCTCGTGCTGCTGCCCGCGCCGCGCCCGCTGCGCCCGCCGCACCAGCTGCACCAGCACCACGCCGCCAGCACGGTCAGTACCACACCCGCTGCTTAGAGTACGAAAAAGGTGGCGGTTCGCGCCACGACAGAGACATGAGACCGCGACAAGTGTCTCGGACGATTTTATCTGATTTATTATAATAAAAAAACGTAAAAAATCCTACTGTTTGCAAATCTCACACGCACGGTGGCAGGAAAGACATCAACGCGCGGAGACCCGTTGATGTCTTTTCTATTGCACCTGCCGTGACGGCAATCTGTATAGAACGTAATCTCGTACCGTGCATTATCTAATGCTACGTATTTCGTAGTCATACGACCCTCCCCGGCTTCGCACGGATTTTCTGCTATATTGCTTATGTATCTTGAATCAACATCTACTAAAAATACGGAAAAATTCATAGTACATAAACCTCAAAAAAAAACTTCTTTGTTTGATATTATACTACTAGCAACCGCCCGTGATTTTTCCAATTCCAACCAGTTCCTGAGATGAGCGCGTTCAAACAAACAAGCAAACAAACTATTCAGCTTAATTATATTAAAGTATAGATCAGTATAGATTATTTTTGTTAGAAATTAATTTTACGTACCAATTTTCAATTTGAAAACGCGGTAAAACTACTGTATTCTTTGAGAAGAAAATTTTTATCTTTTATACCTTTTTCGTTATAGACGTAATCATGTTGGAATTCAAAATTCAAGCACATCAAATAATCGTCATGTCAGCATGATTATCGCAAATCATACAAGTCCACGCCCGGATCGCACTGACAGCGCATAGACAAGGCTTGGTCTATGGTTCCGCATTCTGCGCTCTCTTCCTGCGCACGCGCAGGTTGTCTGAGCTAATGGCGACATTGAGCGCTTGGCGGCAATTAAACTTGTCAAGTTATTTATGAATTGAATCAATCAATCAGTTTTTTTTGGTTTGTAGTTTTTAGAGTAGTGTGGTTTATGCATACATCAATTCGACAAATTGTTGTAGAATTTAAACATTGTACATATTTTTATATCTTAGGCATTCCTTTGACTATGAATTACATATTTATAGACATAACACTCAAGTTGATTCAACATGATGTATGAATTGTACATAATAATACCCTTTCGGTCGTTTTTCGGCCATGGCGGCCGATCTTAAGATCAGCCATACCTGGCTATGTTTTAGTGCATCAAGTGAGTGCGCAAGCACAGGTGCACTCCCTATTTCTTCACTCTCATAGTTCGGTGGGACAGAAATCTGACACGACCGTAGAGAGATCAGGCGCAGGACCAGTAAAAGTCTTACTGGCCGAGTGCGCTAACCACTGCACCATCGAACTCTTCGAATTGTACATATTACTGTTTGATATAATATATATGCGTGGTTTGAGTTAAGACAAGAATTTACAGCATGAAGCAGTAGAACGATTCCCACGATAAAGTTCATGCAAAAAACTAGCACATGATTATAAATTTAAAAACAATTGATGCTATAAAGTCGTTAACATTCGAGACTATATAATATCGATATTATACGTCCTGGTAGAAAAACAGTTCCCGTTACCATTGTGAGGTGGGAGATATGTACAGATATACATACATACGTGGTATATATGCGTATATACTTAGTGAATGGCGTGCGCGGGTCAGCTCTAACTGCGCATGCGCTTATTTAATACGCGTATGTGTAACAATATCGCATTTTTAAGATAACTAAAGTACTGAAGCTGAGAAAAGATTTGTTTCGAACAACAATGTTTGACCTTATAGTGATTTGTAATATATCTTTAGGAAATAAATATTTTACTTTAGTTCCAGTTAAATTGTGATAATACCTTACTGTTTCTATTGACTTCGGAAATACGAATCAGTTTACTAACTTTGTAAAAACTTTTTTAACAATACTCTCAAAATAGTTATCTCACAATCATACTAACCTATTTCATACATTGTTTGCATTAACACACTTATCACGAATACACCAAAAAGTTGAACTTATTTTTCACGACGGAAGAAATTATTGGTCAATATATTTTTTGATGTTTTTGTTGAATGTGAATCTTCCTAGCGGGACCCCCCGAGCTAGAAGTATAAAACTAATGGCAACGCTTCAGTAGTTCAATGTACCTTTCGAGTTTAATAATAATTTTCAATGTACCTCAATAGTTTTGGCAGAAATCACGATTTAGTGACTGATCTTCCTAGCGGGGCCCTCCGCCGTTTTACGTTTAAAATATATAAATGATGTACCGATCGAATGCATTTTCAATGTACCTCGCGATTTATGTATAAAATTCAAAAAATATGTAATAGAACCAAAGAAATTCCGCTTCAAAGGTATTGTCTTCCTAGCGGGGCCCTCTGTAATTAAAGTGAATTAGAATAAAAAAAGTATACAGTTTTAATGTATTTCCAATGTACCTCCTAGTTCTTCATCCATTTACCCAATTTAGATGCAAAATTATGAGATATTTACAAAAATGGTTAAAAGTATGGTCAGCAAAAAGTTAGTGTTAACTAAACATAACCTCCTTTATAGTAGGTAAATGTTGGCATTCAATGAGAGATATTTGAAGGACTTTTTTATTTCTATCAAAAGATAAACACGTGATAAACAGCAATAAAATCTGATAATGTTTGTGTAACAATCTACAAACTTCATTGTAGTTATGTTTTTGATATATGTGTCATCGAAGCATTAATAGTTTTCAATTTTAATATATTTGAGAACTGTCACCGCGAAGGGAAAAGCGCGCCTTTTGAAAAAAAAAACTTTTCAAATTATTTTTTTATAATGCTCAAGCAATGGTGTTGGCATATCATTTATTAGCGCAAAGCCAAATAAAAAAAAACAACAGTGGATTTACAAATATAAACATTAAAATTATTTCTTTCCTTTTGCAAATACATACCTCTAATAATTATTCATGGAAACAGTTATTAAAATTATCTTTCAATAATCTACAGCGCGGCGCGCCGCGGGAAAAAGGCGCGCTATAAAAAATAAACTTAAAATATTATCTGTTGAAGTTACTTATGAGCGCGAAGCAAAAAAAAATAACAACAGTGGAATTACAATTCTAAATAATTATTAGTTTCCTTTTGTAAATATAATATATCCGTTATTCATATAAATATTTTTTAATTTTAATATCTTTCAGTATAAATGTAACCGTCTTGGCGCGGCGGAAAAGCGCGCGAGAACTAAAAAAAAACAATGAATTAAAAATATCTGTTGATTTTTACCTCAATGTTATAGTTAATTAAGAAACTAATCTATATTTATAATTCCACTGTTATCATTTTTTTTTACTCGGCTTCGCACTCATAATTCAATAGATATTTTTTAGTTATATTTTTATAGCGCGCGTTTTTCCCGCCGCGCTGAAGATAATTAAAAGATAATATTAAAAACTGTTTCTATGAATAATAATTAGAGGTATGTGTTTGCAAAAGGAAATAAGTAATTTTATTGTTTATATTTGGAAATCCACTGTTGATATTGTTTTTTTCTATTTGGCTTTGCGCTAATAAATGGTATGCCAACACCATTGCTTGAGCATTATAAAAAAATAATTTGAAAAGTTTTTTTTTTCAAAAGGCGCGCTTTTCCCTTCGCGGTGACAGTTCTCAAATATATTAAAATTGAAAACTATTAATGCTTCGATGACACATATATCAAAAACATAACTACAATGAAGTTTGTAGATTGTTACACAAACATTATCAGATTTTATTGCTGTTTATCACGTGTTTATCTTTTGATAGAAATAAAAAAGTCCTTCAAATATCTCTCATTGAATGCCAACATTTACCTACTATAAAGGAGGTTATGTTTAGTTAACACTAACTTTTTGCTGACCATACTTTTAACCATTTTTGTAAATATCTCATAATTTTGCATCTAAATTGGGTAAATGGATGAAGAACTAGGAGGTACATTGGAAATACATTAAAACTGTATACTTTTTTTATTCTAATTCACTTTAATTACAGAGGGCCCCGCTAGGAAGACAATACCTTTGAAGCGGAATTTCTTTGGTTCTATTACATATTTTTTGAATTTTATACATAAATCGCGAGGTACATTGAAAATGCATTCGATCGGTACATCATTTATATATTTTAAACGTAAAACGGCGGAGGGCCCCGCTAGGAAGATCAGTCACTAAATCGTGATTTCTGCCAAAACTATTGAGGTACATTGAAAATTATTATTAAACTCGAAAGGTACATTGAACTACTGAAGCGTTGCCATTAGTTTTATACTTCTAGCTCGGGGGGTCCCGCTAGGAAGATTCACATTTTTGTTGATGTTCGCCAAAATGAGATCGTGAGCGATGACCGACAAGCGACAGCGCTCTAAATATTAGTGGACCGAAATAACCACAGAGATAACAAACAAGTATAGAGTGGCCGGTGTAAGTGACGTATGCACAAGATCAGCAAACTTCCCGTTAACCTCGCTAACAATATATTGAGGGGTTTGTCTATATGATGAAACGCGATCGAATTTACGCGGCTTACGTTCCCTCGTATTCATGATAGCACACTTAAATGGAAGATGACACACTATGGCGAAATTACGTCGCGTTGTTTTCTATAGAAAATGGTGCATTGGCGCCGAACTTCGGTCGTGTAATTTCAGCCTAGTGGATTCCTACACTAAGTGGCTTATTTATAAACGTGTAAGTGTGACTCGCATTTGGTATCAAACAAAGTGCGCTGGGTGCCCATCTCCCGTTTCTGATATCTATGGCAAATAATAACTGCGGTAAAAACGTGCGCCGGCGCAGATTGCCTCACTGCGGAGGTGTGTTGACTGACAGCTGATCAAAGCCTCTGAACAGAGTTCACTAAATCAGGTCGGTGTTTTTTAGTTATTTACGTTTGTAAATAAATGTGCTTATATATAGCACATAAACTTGATGAGAGTTGAATTCAGAATTTAATAAAATGTGTAAGTCATCTTCGCATTTTTAGGTTTGAGACCAAAACGATTGAATCAGTGATTTTAACTAAGCATTTGATTAAACATGCTTAATTAGTTACCAGAGAATTCTTAGTTTCGAAATCGGAACGATTGAATAACAAAATATCCGTTTTAGTTTAGGATTCACTTCACACTGCTACTCGGAAATAAAATATTAATTTCTGAGTAACAGTGTGAAGGCAATACATTGGCTTTAGTCGGAATTTCTTTATATATGTTTTTTGCCAAAAGATTTATAACTTTTATAATTACTTATTATTATTTTACTTCACTGTACTCATTATTTAACTTCATTATACTCGTAGCAAACAAGTAATAATCTTAATGAAAGAAAAATCAACAAATTCTCTTTTTTGTTTCGTTTTAGAAATATTTCTTCTCTGTAGTCTGTGAGTCTAAGAGCCATAACAACAATAAAATAGCCGCGAACACTTCCTATCAGCGACGCTGCTCTTGCTCCGCCGTACTCGGTAATTGGAAACACATACAAGCAGTGCAGGGCTGCCCGTATGTGCAGCTGAATGCATTTGCAAGCTCCTGTTTGATCCAATGATAGGCTTCACGCGTCCTTGTACCAAACCATTTCTTTCTGTTCAAAGTTCAGCTTAAAGCGACACAAACATATGTTTTCGATTCGTACTAGTTGTTCCTAAGATAAGTGCGTTGAAACAAACAAACAACATAAACAAACTCTTCAGCTTTATTACATTAGTATGGATTAGATTTGCAAAAAAGTTCTTGTGCACGTAAGAACGTGTTGATGTCGTAAGAAGCGACTAAGAGACAATCCCGGTCATGTATCATTTTACTGCAGGCTGCAATAGCCTGCCTGCCAAGAATTGTAATTGGCATGAACTCCCGTGGCGATGTTAGCAAATATTAGCAGCCATAGTTGACGTCATAAAAAAGTGTGTTCGAGGGAATCCGGAAATTTCGGCGGGGCAATGTATTTTCAATGTAAGATGATACAATGTGGCGAAATAACATCGCGTATTATTATGTACAAAATGAACTTAGGTTGCGTTTTTTCCGCTTGGTGTGTTTGTACACTAAGGCTCGTATTAATAAATCGTTCTTAACTCTAAGCTCGATCTTGAGTGCGAACTTGATCTGTCATTCACATATGAAACAGCACCACAAGTTCGCGCTCAAGTTCGATCTCAGAGTTGAGCGTGATTTACTATTACGAGCCTTAGACAGATGTGATCCGTGTCAACCCTAAGTATAGTTCACTACACATATATCATAGTTCCGTGGTCTGTGTGCGGGAGCGTTTCTATGAGAGCGGAACGCGCGGCAAAAAATCGCGCCAGCAGCCGCCGGAACAGCGCGCACCATGATCGATGACTCCGCGGACGCATTCATGATCCCGGGTTGCATTCTCGTAGTTGTGATCCAACGCATTCAGGATACCATTTGCACTCTCGTTAAGTGTTCGATTTTTGAAAATACTTTAGTGTCATCATTATCATCAGCCTATTGCATTCCACTGCTGGACATAGACCTCTCCTAGGGCTCTCGATGTAGCCCGATCCTCGGCGACCTTAGTGTGTGCTCGTATTATTGCTAGCGGTAGCTGCATGTGTAGCAATCAAGCAGGTTATTCACCTGATGGTAAGGGATCACAGCTGCTCATCAACATCAACAACCCCACGAGGGTAGTAGATGCGGTGCTTTCCCTTAAAACCACATTCTCTTCCCAAATAGGCACTGGGCAATTTGATAACCTTCACCTTGGATCAATCTATCTAGTTACTTCTAAGTAGGCCGCGTCGCCTCTTCACGACTTGACTTATCGAATTCCATTAATCGAATTAAAAGGAAATGCTTACTTTTTCAGATTAATAATAATGTTGACCTAGCTTGAATTTGTAAATAAAAAATCGTGTTTGGCCACATTTTTACTGTTGTGAGGAATCGAGGTCACGGAACACGTTGTCAAGTCACCGCAGTTTCGTGTGGATAGTTGTCACGTACAAGTTGGTAATGGCCCGCGGTCCGCCGCCATTGCTGACCTAACGAACTATTGACATTTGAACGAGCCGACTGCGCGGGCGCAGCACCGACTATTCGTTGTTGAGTCATTTAATCCACTCATTTATTAGTAGGTGAATATTCTCAATCTTTTGTTATAAACAAACTATTAATTAAATTATTACCTTTTCATTAAATTCATTTATCTGCTGGAACGCATCTAGATTGATGTCGTGCATTTCGTTTTTGTGTTTTCTAGTGTAATCTAAAAGTGCGCCGGGCAAATTAGTTAACTATATATACGAAATTATATTTCATTTCTTAAATAATCTTAATCTAATTTATGTTATCTGTGCTTCTGCTATGGTATTGACGCCCCTGCCAAGTGATTTGGTGTAATGCCTAAAGTGGCTCTATGTTTCATATTCTTGTTTTTTGCATACATACTAATAATGACATACCTATTTGTCTGAGCATTTTGAGTCCTAATGATAATCGTATTGTGTGTATTTATACTAGTTTTTACATTTTATTGGTATTGCGTGTTGAAACCGGATTTATTAGAGTAGAGAACAGGTCTCAGATTTCAACGCGCTTTATGATTTGAAATTCAATTTTCATGTTAAACTTGCCATCTTGTTGCAGTAATATTATTTATTAATATTGAAACAAAAGAAATTAGAACAAACATAAATTATACAGGCTGTAATTATGCTGGCAGGTAAACGATAACAATTCATAAGCACAACGCAACTCGTCAATGTGAACAGCTTTTACTCGATGGAATCATTTAGAAATCGAAAGACGCATCTGTTAGTGATTATTATAATCATTTAGTGAATATTAAGAACACTAACATAACATTTAACATACACTGATGATACAATTTGTAAAAGTTTACTAGTCTCAAATAATTTAAGATCGGACAAATTTGAGATAAATCTTATGATATTGATACTAAACTTTATAAAATAGAAAAGTAGTTATTTATGATTACAACGTGAAATTATTTCCAGTTGAGGAGTACGTCTGATTTATTCGTGATAAATGAATCATAATTTTATTATTTATTGAGGTTACTGCATAATTAGCATCGACCTTATTTTGAATTGTATCTCGTGGCCAAAATATGATTTTATTTGTCAACGAACATCTTAAATGAGCTATGGTCCGTGCAATATGGCAATATGTTTGCGGCGGGCTGCCGCTACGTCGCCGCGGGTCGATGCCCCATCCTTGGCCTGGATTCCGGCGCGGGCGCAGGTGCGGCGCGGACGCTGCCAGTGCACTGCCGATCACTTGGCCGGACTGAACGTAGCCTAAACATTGATTTATAGTTCAAATCTGTAAAAAACACAGGCTTTCATAATGAGAAGCAATCAGAAATAAGTACATTAAATAACAAAAGGCTCGGAATACGGTTATATAGCAAACAATATGTTTGTTTTCCCTTGGGAATATCATTTTTTCCGGTATAAAAAGTACCTACCCTATTATTTAATCCGAACTTCTAACTTCACGCATAAAACATTTCAAAACAATCGGTTCAGTAGTTACGGTTAATGTTAGAGCATAACAAACAAACAAATAAACAAACAAGCAAGGGTTATTTGAGTAGTAAGTTTGACTTTAAATTTTATTTTAAGTTATGTATGTTATGTTTTTGATTATCTTATTTTATTTTCTTTTAACCGATTTTATATTTAGTAAGAAAAAGAAACAAACAAACTCAGTTTGTTTATTTCTTAATATTTGTAAGGATTTAGTGTAATGGACGCTTTTAAATGATTATGGTCTCTTGTTTCAGGTAAGTGAATTGAACTCAGCTAGAATGGACACCGTAAGTTGATATCAATATTAAGCTTTAATAAAACAAGAAGAAACAGTTAAAGGAAATCAGCAGTAACGTTGCGTGTTTTTGTTCGTCGAAAGTAGCGCTATTACTCATGTTATGTAGTTTAGGGAATAAAACTAAGTTTACAAAAACGGATACCGCGAGATTAAACGTGTAGATATACAATAAACATTACATAAAATTGCAAAATGACCTATGTGGTGATATTTGACAAAAACGTAACTACGTACTAAACTATTATCAATGAGAAACTAGATGAATCTGATATGACAAACATTTACGTCCGTATTGTTGTACGAGTATTATTGTGCACTAATATGTTTTCATACGTAGTTGCAAGTATGAGAGCAGAGCCGTAAGACATAGACAAACCAACTTTCATTATAATAATCATCCATTCATGTATGGCCAGCGGGCGTCCCATGGTTTCTCCGCATCTGGGGCGTCACCGCGCTTTGTTGGCGGCTGGTTATAAATATTTACCAGCTGAGGTATTTAGGCGCTGGGTTTCTCTGTTTTCTTGGTCTTTTTGTTGTTATTTATGTAAATTCGAACGCGGATGTGAGGCGAGCGAGCCTACATCGACGTCGATCACGTATCAATGGCTTGCTGAATATTTTGCGAGTTGTACTTCTTCTTGTTTGGACCGTTTTATTTGATGCTGTGACACACTTTAGTACTCTAGAAGTATGGTGGGTGCAGTGGAATTGATACGATGATGGAGTTTGCAGATGAACACTTTTGTTATTTAACTTTACAGAGTTTTTCACGACAATCAACAACAGTAACCAAGCAACCTGTGTTGCTGTCTAAAAACGCCAACACTTCCCCTCAAACGAATCATCCATCACACAATACACACAATCGCTCATACAAAACCTAAACCTGAAACACACTTATCAAACTTCACACGCCCCAGCGGCTTGGTCAGGACGTCTGCTACATTGTCCTCAGTAGACACATACTGCAACGTAACAGTCAAGTCCTCGATACATTGACGAACATAATGGAACCTTATGTCAATATGCTTCGTCCGCCTATGTGCGACAGGGTTTAGCGCGAGCTTTATTGTACTCTGGTTGTCTACCAGAATATGTACGGGAAGGGCTGAAACCTTCAACAGTGATGCGAGGAAGCTTTGCAAATAAGTAGCCTCTTTGCATGCCTCCGACAGCGCAATATATTCGGCTTCTGTGGAAGAGAGCGCAACGCAGCTTTGCTTTTTGCACTCCCATGCCACCGGGTTTCCACCAACCTGAAAATAGTGACCGGAAAAGGATTTCCTGTCCTTCACGTCACCCCCCCAATCGGCGTCCACGTATCCATTAATACTCAATGAACCACTCCGTTTATAGATGAGGCCATAATCCAATGTCCCCTTCAGGTATCGCAGCACTCTTTTAGCTGCATTCATGTGGACCTGGTGACAACAAGAGTTATATTGCGATAAGAAGCTTACAGCTGCAGAAATGTCTGGCCGCGTATTACATGACAGGTAGTTCAGAGCTCCTACCAGTGATTGGTATCTTGTACGGTTTGGGTGATCTAGTATATCACTTCCTTCCCCTTCAGCCAACACCGTGTGAAGATTTACCTCCATAGGAGTCTTCGCTGGTTTGCAATCCGCCAGACCGAAATTCATCAACAGTTTCTCAGTAAACTTACGTTGTGAAATCCGCAATGCACCTTCCTCTCTAGTGAGTTCCATTCCAAGAACTTGCCTCGCCGAGCCTAAGTCCTTGATTTTAAACTTCTTCCTAAGATTTTCTAAAAGCATGTTTTTCTCTAAAATATTATCAAAAAATACGAGAAAATCATCAACATATAAGGCTATATAAATGTTATCTTTGTAATAAAGACAGTTGTCATATTTGGAACGTTTGAATGACAGTGACAGCAAGACTTCATTAACTTTTTCGTTCCACGAACGTGACGCCTGTTTAAGGCCATAAATTGCCTTCAGCAATAAACAAACCTTTTTCCTGTCTTCTACACACCCTTCTGGTTGTTGCATGTAAACTTTTTCATGCAAGTCCCCATTTAAAAAAGCTGTGTTCACATCAAAGTGTACAATATCTAAATTTTTGTGAACAGCTATTGAAAAAAGTAATCTTATGGTTGACCTTCTGACAACTGGTGAATAAGTTTCAAAGTAGTCGATACCATAAGACTGCGTGAACCCCTTCGCTACAAGTCGAGCTTTATAGGTCTTGTTCCTATCCGCGTCGAACTTGTACTTGAAAATCCACTTACATCCTATTACTTTAGCATCGGGTGGTTTCTCTACAAGCTTCCAGACTTCGTTTTCGTACATAGAGTCCATTTCCTTCTGCATGGCTTCTCTCCATTTACTCTCATCTTTACTTCCAAGAGCTTCCTTGACACTACCAGGTTCATCTTCGGAGACGAGGCCAACGAAATCTTCTTGATTTCTCATCCGATTCCGTAAAGGATATCTCGGCTGCGGCTCCGGGTCTCGGTCGTGTTCTGACTCATCAGTCGGCTCTGTAGTAGAAGATGGTTCTTCTGAGTGAGAGACAGGCGCAGGTTCAGCTGGCAGTTCCTTGTAGAATTCCCATACAACATCAGAGTCCTGCTGTCCAGGCAGCCCTGTCTGGTTGGTATTCTTCAAGCTGTCTCCGAGTCCCCCTGTATCCTCTATAAAAACAACGTCTCTAGCCTTGACAATATTTCGTGGGTTATTAATATCAGCCAAGCGGTAACCTTTTGTTTCCGTGCAATATCCCACGAACCGATATTCTTTAGCTTTCTTGTCCCACTTTTTCCGAGTTTCCTTTGGTATATGCACGTATGCGATAGATCCAAATACTCTAAAGAGACTGAAAGTTTGAGCTTTGTTCGTCCATAGCTCCTCCGGAATCTTCCCCTGGTTAGCAGAATGTGGTAGTCTATTCTTAATGTAAACCGCAGTATTACAAGCTTCTGCCCAATACCGTTTACTTAGACTGTCCCCCAGCATTGTCCGAGCCATCTCTACAATCGTCCTATTACCTCGCTCTGCGACGCCATTCTGTTCCGGTGAGTAAGGAACTGTCAATTGATGTCTGATTCCCTTACTTTTCAGGTATTGCTTGAACTGTTGATTGACAAATTCTGTTCCATTGTCAGATCTTATCACCTTAACTCTTAATGTTGTCTCGTTCTCCACATGCGTCACAAAGTCCTTAAAACAATTTAAGCTTTCTGATTTAGATTTTAGAAAATATGCAAAAATCTTGCGTGTAAAATCATCTATCAAAATAAACATGTAACGAGATCCAGCATAAGAAGGTTCTGACATTGGACCACAGATATCCATGTGTACCAATCCTAACTTTTCAGTTGCTCTGTCTGCTTCACCTACTGGAAAAGGTAATCTGTGTGACTTCCCCTTAATGCAGTCAACACAAGGTTCCATTACGCTCTTACCAAGATCGAGACCAGGTAGCTTACGTAAGTCGCGCTCATTGACGTGACCAAGCCGCCGATGCCACAACGCCATCGAGTTGCCAGCCTTCATTACAGCTGCACACGCCTCATCTAAAACAGGATAACAATCATCAAGTTTGTAGATGCCAGAGACCTTACTAGCAGTTGCTACAGGCTTACTCGAAATGTGACCTACCGATTTGTGAAACAAGTTACATCCATCTGCGTTAAAAACTACATTCCATCCTCTCTCAACCAATTTGGAAACTGATAAAAGGTTTACCTTCAAGTCAGGCACATACGTAACATCCCTTATGGGTAGCAAAACACCTTTCAGTCTAACCATAATGTTACCTGTTCCCTCGCTTGATACCTTATCATTATTTGCACATGTAACAAAATTCTTATTGCCAACACAAACCTTAATGTCTCTAAACCAATGTTTTTGAAATGACATATGACCCGATGCACCACTATCGATGTACCAGGATCCAGAATCGAATGTATCACGTACGCTTAACGATGTTGCTAACCCGACGTCGACATTCTTCTGTCCTGCAAGGAGTGGGCATTCCGGTTTCTTATGTCCTTTTTCTCCGCATTTAAAACATTTGACTGGTTTGGACTGCTTCTTCTTTTTCTCTGTCGTCTTCGTCGCCAATGCAGTTGATGTAGTGCCCTTTGTGGAGTCTTCTTGTAGCAACTTCTGTCGTACATTTTGAGATGTCAGCGTCATACCTGAGTGTTCCAAGGCCATTCGCATAGGCTTATACTCATCTGGTAGACCTCTCAGAAGAATAACAGCTACTAACTCGTCATCAACACTATGGTCAATCTCTCTTAGCTTTTGAGTATGACTCATTGTTGCGGCAACGTACTCATGCATACTAGCATGTCTATCTAATCTCTCATCAAGTAGCGAGTTTAAAAGACTTATCTTCCTATTGAATCCTTTGTCCTCGAAGACAGCAGCTAATGCATCCCAAGCTTGCTTCGCAGTCTTCGCCTCTTGCACGTATGGGTACAGGTGCGGCTCGATGTGAAGACAAATGGTAGCCATAGCTTCTTCGTCTTTTTGGATAGCGGAAGAGTCATGAGGATCTGGTGAAGACGATGTAAAAGAGAAAAGTTTGTCACGTAGTAACAGCATTTTGATGGCGAATTTCCATGATGAATAATCTTCGATTCCGTTCAAATTTGGTATGGAGAATTTTGTGTGGGAACCCATAACCTCTAGAAGTATGGTGGGTGCAGTGGAATTGATACGATGATGGAGTTTGCAGATGAACACTTTTGTTATTTAACTTTACAGAGTTTTTCACGACAATCAACAACAGTAACCAAGCAACCTGTGTTGCTGTCTAAAAACGCCAACAAGTACCCTATTGACTGACTAGATAGAGAAACGCTATTGATGGTGTCGTGTGATAGGAGATGTGCCCGATAGCCAACAGTATCCCGGGAAGATCCCGAGATACTTTGACGAGGCGGTTGGTGACTATGAACGAAGTTTACGTTTTAAATTAAACGAAGATTTTCCTCTTACAAAAGTCTATTGCCATTTCTCATGTAAAAGACAATAATTTGTTTCAGCAGAGCAAGAGCAAGAGAACCGCCTGTTGTATTTTAATTTGTGGAAATGTGGGGATTGGGTACACGATGTTTGATGACCAATTTAGATGTCGCCACGGAGCTATTTATAGTTGAGCACATGACACTGATTCCAGCATGTAGTTTGCCATTAGCATTATCCGCACGTTGTGTTGCGTTCTCGAAACTGCGCACGATTAAGTGAATCTCCGCGATCGCACCCGCCTGCGCACGCGCCGGCAACTGGAGCGCGGCTGTAATGTTATAGTACGACTAGTGGCCGCCCGCGACCCCGTCCGCGTGGTTTTTGGTTTCCGCAGGCACACTGTAATATTAATCGATAAATTTTCAATTCCTGAGACTAGCGCGTTCAAAAAAGAAACAAACTCTCCAGCTTTATTACATAAGTATAGATTACTGTGCCTTTCAGCGGCTTCGGCTGCGTAACCAAAATGACAGTTCCCCGTGGATAAATAATGTTTTCATAGAGCCTACTTATATGTTATTCCAATGTTTCACCACAATCGGTCCAGAAAACCCAGTTCAAATTCAATTCGAGGAAACCAAAAATTTAATCTTTCCTTTTCATAATTTTAATATCGACTCTTGGGCTATTTATTTTGTTTACACTATCCTATGCCACTAATCGCTGTCTTGATCTGTGCGGCGTCGGTAGCTGCGCGCGCGCTTATACGCATTGCGAGATGAATTACGATCGTTCTGATCTGATTACTTTCCTATAATTAAGAAAATGGAAACCGCTAGACATGAACAAAACCGCTAATCAAAATTGTTTTGATGATTTAGGAAAAGCTAAAAACAACAAACCCGCCTTTTGAAAACAAAATACGTGTTTTCTAACAGTACAAATTATGAACATTAATTTGGTGTAGTAGCGGTAGAGAAGTCAGCTTGTCATAGCATGTTTAGTTATTTATAATCTTTATTAATGATTAATATCAATGGTACAAAAGACAGAATTAATACCTCTTGGCATAATCTGACGTCACCCTTTGGGCAAAATAGAAAGTGAATTGTAGGTTGTGTGCTAAAAATAACAATAAATTTGCAAAACAGGATGCGTATGGGTAAACCTAAAAAGATCAAAATCAAAATCAAAATTTAAATAAACTTTATTCATGTAGGCCTTATTATAAATCGTCAAAAAATATTTTATATATTACTCAATGAAGTGGGTCCATTGTATAAATCATACATTACAACCTCAGATTTTCTAATTGACCTATAGGTGCATGTGTTTCAATTGTATATTTATAACTATTAACTGAACCTCAAGGTTTTAGCTTGGATTCTCATCACTACATAGTATAAAACAAAGTCGCTTTTTCTGTCCTGTTGTCTGTTGTATGTCCCTATGAACGCTTAAATCTTTAAAACTACGCAACGGATTTTGATGTGGTTTTTTTAATAGATAGAGTAGCTCATGAGGAAGGTTTTTATGTATAATATCATCCATTAAATAGTGGACAAGTACCACGGGCGAAGCCGGGGCGGGCCGCTAGTAAATATTAATTTGATCTCATTCTCTCTCATCTGGTTATTTAAATGTAAATAAATTACACAGACAAACTTATATGTATTAACAGTATTTCACATGGATTAACAGTATTGTTCTAAACAATAGATTCTGCAAAGTGAAAAACTTTTAATTCAAACACACGGGATAGTTTTGATCCTTTGAACCCGGAACTTGAAGCGAAGAACTTTTACAAAGCAAGAGCGCGGCTAAGGCAGTCACATACATTTTATAAAGTTAGTTATGGTTGGAAGTCCTTTATATCATTTGATTGGCAGGCGCATTAGGCCTTGTCTCTCGAGACCATTACTGCTCTATGGTCTACCATAGATTAATGGGATAATGGCGGCGTTTCCGGCGGGAAAGTGCGCAATTAGCGGGGATCAAAGAAACCGCTCTGTGCGAAAAAGATGTGCGTCTGTGAGAGAGACGGAGCTCCGCCGTGATGCGGGATGATAACCGTGTTTATAAATACTAAAACATATTATGACTGAGTGTTTGAAGGTCGACGTTGCGTTGCTAAACTTCATGCGAACCGCGTTATCATCAGTTGAAAGTGAAGATTGTCCGTACATAAAAAACTGTTGCATGTTGATGTTCAAAAAGTATACAGGTTTTGCTCTTTCATCACAAAAGGTTCCAGCTTGTTTTTTTGTATTTCGTAAATATGCATTTATAAATTTCGTTTGTATAAAATTCCAAGTGTAGTATAAAGATATAAAGCTAATGGAGCGAAAAATGAATGCTTTAAAATATCAGTGTCTGAAAAGGTCTCGATAAAATCGTAAATTGTGGTGTGACAAACTGCTGGCGTAACTTCGACTTGGACACGTACTTTTCTCTGGTAATAATATACCTACATATAAATAACCACAAAGC
Organism: Nomophila noctuella; assembly: GCA_958496325.1. Taxonomy (NCBI): domain Eukaryota; kingdom Metazoa; phylum Arthropoda; class Insecta; order Lepidoptera; family Crambidae; genus Nomophila; species Nomophila noctuella. The sequence goes on from OY292489.1 coordinate 296,184, forward strand.
CAGTGCTTAAAATAAAATTGCAGAATCAATTACTGGCTGTGATTGATTGCAGGGGAGAGGCGAAGACCTCCGACCTCTGCCGCGTGAGCGTCTGCCGGCGCTTGCGCAACACGGGGCAGTTCGCAGAGGACGCACAATACACTAGGCACAAAAACACTAGTAAAAGGACGTTCATCGTTAGTTTGCGAAATCTGGATTAATCCCCCTGGCCCTTCGCGAGAGTGCACTTGTCGAAAGTGTAGAATGGAAAAGTACAATACACTAGGCAAAAAAAAGTCAAAGAACCTCCATCGAAAGCTCGCGAATTCTGGACTTTTTATTATATATCCTGTGGCCAATCGCGGGAGTGCAAATGTCAAAAGTACGAGTATAGAATGGGAAAGTGTGATGTGTTTAACTTGATCGTGAATTAGTCGAATTCTGCAATACTGAAGAGCCGTCTTCGCTGAGACTTTCACTCAGTTTGCAAGGGTTTGTGCATTACCCTGTGTTTTTGTACCAACCAATCTTTCCAATACGAGCTTAACTCCCAATCTGGGGAAGGCCTGCGTCTAGCAGGAGTCTGCGACAGGCTGATTATGATAAACTACGATGCTTGGTGACATAATTTTATGTTGCTTGATCGTACACTCAGTAGCCACTATCAGGCCAGAAACCATGAGAGCCACCAATAAGTCAGTTAACTTTGCACAGTAACGAGTTGCCGATTCTTCTCGACAGAAACTGCCTTCCGAATTTGCGGTATACCTAGCCACCATTTAGTGATGTTTTTGCCGATTTATTAAAGCTTCAATGAAGCCCAATTACTAACGCAAATTTTGAGTTTGAGTTTGACGTCACAGCTCGACAGCGACAGATTGACATATAGGCTTGCACCGCACCCACCAGCGTCCACCCACTGTTACGCAAGCGGTCAGCCTGCGCCCGCGCAGCTCCGGCTAGAGCGCGCAATTAGCGCACTTTCTCCGCAGCCCCCGCGCTAGCTGAGCGACTTTCCTGCGATGTATGCTCGTCCCGTCGGCTTATAGACAACAAAATATCTTAGAACATTGTATAGTTACATCTTTAACGTCATTCGGGCTACAGAGTTCTGATGACAATCGCTGTAATGAGACAACTAAACTTGTCAAAACCTGGATCACGTTGCCAGCTTAGCAAAGCAAGCAAAACTTTTGCTTGCAACGGCAGCAAAGACAGCTCAAAAGAAATGGTTATCTGCTTATGTTATGTTTCATATTAATTTCAGAAGTAGATAACTGTACCGTACCTTATTAAAGCCTTTACCGTACCTCGAAGGTCTGAGACGCAGCTTGCATAATGTGGTTGCTAGGCAACCGCGCGTCGCCGCGACAAACGTAAACAAAACAATGCCGGGCAACGACCGCGTGACGCGGGAAAGCCGTGAGGGTGACCGCGCACTTGAGTCGCGCAGGACAGGATAAAGCACAGTGTCAAATTTTACCATTGATTACGTTAATAGATCATACGAATCATATTACTTTGATAAAGACTAAAATGTCGATGTCGAGCGTTTTAATTTATGAAAATGACGTAGTTTAAGCAGTTTCCTTGTTTCCAAATAATGAATAAAATGTATGTACATAACGATAGCCCGGTTAAGCTGTTGAGGTAGCCTTCAACTTCGGCTAACAGCAACGTCCACTCCGAAAAAAATATATATAACCGTAAATGACCTTGTAATAATGCCAGTCAAATGCATCCAAATGTTTCCTGTAAATTATTTTTCCATCAATTTAATTTTAACAACATTTTTGTGAATATATTTTTCAGTATCTTTCAAATGCTGACTGTGTCGTGAACTCCCGTAATCCATGGCGTCAGTAACGTTGAAGTACGAACGTTTTTGCCGTCGGCAGCAAGAACTCGCCACAAAGGACACAATGTTCTGCGGCGATTGTCTAATGGCGGCGCAAAACACGACTCATTAGCGCTGGGAACATCGAACAACAGGCGATTATGACTGCGCACGTCGACGCCTATGAACTATGACCTTATCGACTGCCTATTGAGTTTCCAACGTCGATACATGCGCGTCATAGTCGTAGCGAAACAATCCGCAATGACTTTCGCGAATTATTTTAAAGCGTTTGTAATAAAATAAATGTATGCAGATTGATGAATCATTGCGTATTCACACTTGACAAACGGGACTCAAGCGAACTCACTACAGAAAACGGTTGTTGTAACACAGCCGAAAGCAGTAAATAATGAATATCTTTAAACGGTGACTTGGCATAAGGTCCTATGTCTCCTCGATGGGGCATAGGGCGTCCACAGTGCGTCGCCATTCTGGTAGGTCGTTAGCTACGCACTTTATTTCGCTCCAGGCCTTGCCTTTCTCCTTCACTTCTGCCGCCGCCAAGTCTGTTAAGGTTGACCACGTTTACGCCTTCCAGCGGGAGTTCCAGTCTTGAGCTAGCCTCGAAATGAAACGGTACTTTTGTACACAGTTAAAACCAGTGATCTCTATCGCATCAGGATGATGGTCACTACCAAATGCACTGTAAAGTCAGAGGGAAGCATTGTTTATAAAAATAAATAATTAGACCGATTTGTTACTTAATCATTTGAAGAAAGGGCGCTACTTCTGCTTGAGGTGTTGTTTTTGGCAAAAGTTTCTGGTCGATGTGGTTTCGAATAAAACAAGTTGAGTATTACCGTGATAAACCCATTCAACCACGAAACAGAAACAATACAGACGGATATCTATTAGTAGCTGATTTTAGTTAATTACTAACAACGTTAATGGTGAAAGTTGGGAGATGGAATCAGGTGTACATTTGTGCTTGCACTTGTGATTGTAATATCCTGTTAAGTGGGTTTATCGTAAAGATTAGTCGGAACTGGGCTAAAAAGATGTTATCTGAATATTACAATGTTTTGTAAAGTTTTTTCTTTTACCAAAAAGCCTTGCACTATTGTTTATTTACAAACGGCAGAGCATTTACCGCGCACGCATCAGCACAGCATGTCATTACAGACGGGTCGTGAGATCGCCTTTCGAGCTTTTTGCACCAGCCCGGTACGTCCTTCTCCTAGCTGATACATTGAATAAAAGTTCAATGTACAAGAATTCACATGTAACAGCATAAAACATAATTTTATGCTTGCCTTTGCTGGACGGGTAGAGCAGATCTCTCAACTTGTTTTTTTTGTAATAAAATAGATATCTAAAATTTGTACATAGGGGACACTCAGATTTACAGTTAATATTCATAATTGCGAAATTTAACAAACAGTAAGGCTAAGTAAAAGTATGTAATTTATTTTTATGTAAGTTTATCTTCAATTCGAAATTATTATGATCAATTGAAAAATTCAACAAAAGAGTTTCTTTCCTAATACATACTTCTATCGGAAGTATATACATAGTATGGTAGAATCACCCGAAAACTTAATTAAGTAACCACCACCTGTTATCATTGACCTACGAACTACATACGTAGTAATAATAGCTCACTTTCTAGTGTATTATCAAATCAATACTCCAATGGATTATTTCTCTATACCTGCGAAGGATGTTGGAGTTGTTAGCAATCACTGGTGTGTCGGTGCGCGGGCGCATACATTCCGGCGCATGTGAGATCTTGCTGTGTGTTCCGTCCTGGCCCGGCCACAGCGCCAAACAAGGTTATAATTTTGTGTGCAGGCTGTACAGGTGTGTACTTTCATGTACCCGACAGGAAAAACATAGTACCTCAGTAATTCACCAGATATACCACTTTTTTTGTGGCCGGGACCCAACGTATGTGACCCAGCCCAGCCACGCTCATATCTAATAAACTAGGTATATTTATGTTATTATTTAGGTATGTGATGTTTGTACGCATCGTGTACTTCCGAAAACAAGCTTTTTTTTTTAAAAAAAAGTAGTTGCTAGACTTTATTTAAGGATCAAAATTTGTGTCTTAAACGCCTGATCTAAATTTTAGAGCAAAGACGTAGTTTGACCTTCTGACAGATCGAAACATTTGCTAATAAATAATTTGTATGAAAATTTAATATCAGTGAAAATAATTAAAACCACTGAATTGATAAATATACTGGAATAAAGATAAAGGTACATAAATTTTCATGAAAACTACAACTGTACATCAATCCTAAGTACTTTAATTAGGTGGCGCTGCCAGGGAGTATGCTCCGCAGAGCCACATTCGATGTTCATTATTTCGCAAATCTGTATACGTACAGTTATATATAACTCATGTACACTATGTACGTTCGACGTACATTGTTTCGAGATGAACTTGACCGCTATTTATGAAGGTGGCTCTGCTGGGCAGGCAGTATGACACCGTTTAAGACACAAATTTTGATCCTTAAATAAAGTCTAGCAACTACTTTTTTTTTAAAAAAAAAAGCTTTTTTTCGGAAGTACACGATGCGTACAAACATCACATACCTAAATAATAACATAAAGTTACCTAGTTTATTAGATATGAGCGTGGCCGGGCTGGGTCACATACGTTGGGTCCCGGCCACAAAAAAAGTGGTATATCTGGTGAATTACTGAGGTACTATGTTTATCCTGTCGGGTACATGAAAGTACACACCTGTACAGCCTGCACACAAAATTATAACCTTGTTTGGCGCTGTGGCCGGGCCAGGACGGAACACACGATCTTGCTATGCATGTCATTATGACGCCTCGTTGTCTATGGTGAACTGCCGAGTCGTGATCTAGTGGGCCAGGGTGTTCGGGGCGAAGGACTAGGATAGTTTCTAAGGATTTCACTATAGCAGTATTGGGAAAATTGAATGATTAGCAAGACGTTGCTTTGCTTTTACTTAGGTCGTTAGTTTTGCTGTTAGGTCTTTGACACAGTTTATATGAAACGAAGGATAATCTGTCATGTTTCAAGGGATCATCTAAAGATGATGTCTACAACCAGCTGATTTTTTTTATTCATTATTTACATAAAATAAATTCAAATGAGATGTCCCAGAAATGTATGAAGCCTCGGCCTGGTCCATGTACGCTATACCTAAATATAGGCGAATAAATCTTCTACAGTTTTAATCACTCCAATTCTTATAGAAAACCTTAGTTTTTTGGCTAAAACAATAAATTATACCACAATATTGCAAATCAGTACAATATGGCGGAGGACGCATCCATAGAGTAAAGTAAATATACCAAGACGCATCTTTGAAACTTGAATGACGTTTATGTCGTTTATCCGTCAGTTTATTTTTGTTCTGACAGTATGCAGTTTATTTCACAAAGTATTTATATTTTTAGGATACAAACGACCTAAAAAGGCTGGGGCCCAAAGCTGTAAATCCCAGTAAAGATAAAAATTACAGTTGCCATCTTTACGAAGTAAAGTGAACAAATAAGTATTTGATTTTATTTTTAAGCCACTAAACTACGGGCATAAAATGTTTTATTATATTTTTAACTAGCGGCCGCCAGCGACTCCGTCCGCGTGGGTTACGGTTTCCGCACACAGTGTTACTATAGATAGCTTAAAGCCTACCTCGACAAATGGTAAGTAAACTATCCAACACAAAATATTTTGTCAAATTCGAACCAGTAGTTCCTGAGTTTAACGCGTTGGCGCGCAAACCAATTTGGATCATGAGTTACACGTGTTACTGTGAGTCAACCATAAAAGATAGACATAAGCTGTTCGGGAATATTTTTTAGGCAATTTTATGTAAAATATTTCCGTCATACATGATTTCTATGTGACTTTAACCATTAAGGCTGCACACGCGACTGAAGCTTAAGGAATGGAGTAAATTCTCCCGTTTTTCCCTATATCCCTTCACTACGCTGTTCCTGTTGATTGTAGCGTGATGAAAAGTATCCTACAATATGCCCAGGAGTATGAAAAATAATTGTAACAAGTTTCGTCAAAATCCGTCCAGTAGTTTTTGTTTCTATAAGGAACATACAGACAGACAGACAGACAGACAGACAAAAATTTTGCTGATTGCATTTTTGGCATCAGTATCGATCACTAATCACCCCCTGATAGTTATTTTGAAAATATATTTAATGTACAGAATTGACCTCTCTACAGATTTATTATAAGTATAGATAGAAATAGCAATATTTTACCGATTTTTGGTACCAAGTACATGGTGCGGGTCTGGGATGGGACATCTCTTTTAGGAATGTATTAATTTTTTTTTGTGTTACGTACATTGAAAAAGTAAGTAGTTATTTGACTCAAATACTTTTAGCGTTATCAGAATAATTACATTCGTTAACTCATTTAAATATTAGACGGCCGCTTGTTTGCGCTTTAGATTGAAAGTTGTAACTCGTTATGACCGTGAAAACTAGTTACGACAGTGTTAGGTAACAGTGTCATCTGCAACGCGCAGCGGTGGAGTCGGGGGAGCGCGCATTTGCGCACGATTTGCAAATATTGCTTCGTCACTCGGTAGTTGATGCTGCAAGCTGATGGCTCTATTTACTTTTCAACAACTTTATTGATATTGTCTCATTAAGAATGGAACAAATCTCTTACTGCGGAGTACTGAATGAAATAATGAATCCTCTTCCACTCAAGGGCGGATTGGTGCCGGGGGGGCGGGGGGGGGGGGGGGTCACATAGCGCCACTAGGGGGGGAAGGTCACATAGTCGTGGTCAAGTGAAGTGGTCGAGTTTAAATAAAAAGTGATGTTCAATTAGTGGTCCACCTTAGTGCTGGAACCCGTTCAAGGGGTTCATGACCCCATGACCCCCCCCTGGATCCGCCCTTGCTTCCACTTCGCTCATTTTGCCCCGTAGAAATGACACCACGAACTGGACCGTCGTGTCTGCGTTGTACCTACCCTTGCAAGCAGAAAATATTCTGTGTGATTGACACTTTGGCTCGTATTAATAAATCGGTCTCAACTCTGAGATCGAACTTGAGCGCGAACTTGAGGTGATGTTTTATATGAGTATGACATATCAAGTTCGCACTCAAGATCGTTCTCAAAGATTAGAGCGATTTATTAATACGATCATTAGTACCGCCATTAAGAGCGCGCATTGCGTCATGCGCAGGCGCAGCGCGGAAGCCGCTCTCCGGCGCGCGGCGCCGCGACATCTCGCGTTCGGGTGTTACAGCCAGAGTCCATTGTTGGCGATATCGTCCGATCGCACTATAATCGTAATATAATATTCACGTAACGAATGCGAGCTGCTCTAATTGTCGATGTTATTGTCTGTTTGACGGAACTGAACTGGTGTTAAGCTGGGTACAGATTGGTGCAATGCAACATGTAATGTAATATTCCGCCTTACATTGCATGTTCCCTGCTGCCTTGGACGTGTAACTATGAGTATTTGTTACAGGGTTTGTTACGTAACATGATTTGTGGACGTCAAATTATTAGGTGTCAAGATCCGCGGGTGAGGATACGGATCTCCGGAACTACTTGTGGCTGTACAGTAGTTCAGTGCAGCCAAGTGTGTCGCGGCGCACTGTACGCGCAGGTGCAGCCGCGTGCGCCGGCGCCGCTTTCGATTTCATGCGCGAGAGTGAACCCGGCCCTGCCCGGAATGCGCGCCCTCGCGTCAACACAGTCTCTACTCATATTATGTTGAACGATTGATATACAAGGTGTTTTTCTGGAATGGGTTTCGATGGGTACAAAATATATAGGATGGGAAAAGTTTTTGCGATTTCTGACATTTCTAGTCATTAAGTAGTCCCGTAGATACTTTTGATCAAAAAAAAATATTGGCTGTTTTAGCATATTTTTTTGCTTACTTTAATTTTTTTTCCAAAATATGTGAATGTCCTTAATGGACATTCACATATTTTGGAAAAAAAATTAACATCTTAAAAGTTGTGTATAACTAACTGTTTATGTAACTGCAGAACCTATTTAAAACATCCACCCTGTATGTACACTCTAATCCCCATATCTAAGACCCACGGGATTAATTGGACAATCGTTTAAAGCTAATTTGATTGAATAAAACAATTTTAAACCGGATGCAACCGCGATTTAATTATAGCCACATTTATAAAATCTTCAACATTTTCTATTGCATTTCTGCACTCGTTATTACGAGTATTGAATGATTTTATTGTTTCTAATTATAATAAAATACTCCTGATAGTTCCTTTTTACTGCACCAAAGGCCGGTTCGTCGTCGTTGGACGCCAGACCAGTGTATTTTCTAGATTATCGAGATTCCTGAACTAAGTAATTTATTTCATAAATTGGCGTGTAATAATAACAAATTTTAAAATAACAGCAAAGTAAAACAACTGTCTTTACTTAAAGTGTTTGTTATTTATGCTCCAATAAAAATGGTTTTACAATTTTATTAAATTAAATCTTAATATAAATCTATAACGCGTTGATATCTTTAGTAGGGTAAAACAATATTTGACGTGCAAAAGAATTTCAGTGTATATCAAGTTGCAAAATAAACGCTTGGACTTTGAATTTGGCTCTTAGAGCAATAGTAAAAGGTATCAACGCGTCATAGATTTAGATTTAATTTCATTGTAAAACTAATTTTATATTTAATTTCAATGTACTGATACACATAATATAACGTGCACCGTAACAAAGCCGTAGCTCCCCGTACGTCCGCGAAGAAACCGTGCTTTCTATATTTCTTTCAGTTTAATTTCACATTTCCAATCTGATAACCAAGTGTGTTGCGGCTCACGTAACATCCTGCGCGCGCCGCCGCGTGTCCGCACTAGTATTAGTGTCCAAAGAATGATATAATACTCGAATGGTACATTGTGACAACACTTTTATGTCAACTTAGTCTTTTACAGTTGTGCCTAGTCATTAAGTAATTACATTTATTACAATATCTTGATTTTGTTTCTTAAAATCCTTCAAATTACTTTGAGTAGTTTTCTCCTAGGAAAACCTCTATGTTCTCAAGATAAAATTTGGCGATTAACATAATTTATTAACCTGTTTCATATTATTGTTTCAGGTAAGTCCTTTAAAACATGCCGTAAGTTGTACAGGGTCAGTTTAAAAACTACCATATCAGTAAGTTACTTAACTTTTATGCGTATTTTAAGGCTTCTGAATATGAGCAAATTTTGCAGTAACTAAGATACAGCTCATTTAATTTTCGCAAAATCTGTTTACTTAGATAGACATCTGAGGTAAGCTGGTAAACGGTTTCGCAGCTTCTTAAATAGGTTGTTCAAATAACCAAATGCAATCAAACAGCACACGTACATACAGAAGGACATTTATCTAATGACGTGAGCGTATTGCGATGCCAGTCATACACGCTATTTATTCTGGTTCAAAATACTCTTGCTGCTAGCGCGCCCGTTGAATATGAATGAAGCAATAACATCTGGACATTGATATAATTCACAAAGTTAACTTGTTCAAATTGCAGTCTGTGTGTGGGTTGAATTTTAATATTATCGATGATGTGAAGTTTGTAATTTATTTACCATTTGATGATTTTTTTCTTAAGTTCTTAAGTTTTGTTTTTTTACACAAAAGTGTGCTAGAGTGATGATAGAAGGAAACATTTAAATCTTAACTAGCGTATTCTTGTATTCGAATTCTAATATTGAGATTTGAACACATATTATTGTGATCTAATTATGTTCTTGCTCTTTCTTCTTTGTAATGGAGTGCGGTTATATCAGATTCAATTGAAATAGCAATCGGATCCGTGTGCCGTATGCAAGACGAAGTGTTGCGGTAAGTGCGTCGCTTGCGCAGTGCAGCGGCCGGCGGAAACCGCAGCGTTGCACCAGAATGCACGCTATGCTATCCTATATGCTACTGTGCAAGCTACGTTATATGTACTAATATTGTAAAGCTGAAGAGTTTGTTGGTTTGATTGTGTGAACGTGCAAATCTCAGGAACTTCTAGTGTATATTTAAAAAATGTTTTTCGACAACCATGACTGGTTAATATTTGTAAATGTCCATTTACTTTTGTAAGAAAAATAATAAGGAATTTAAACTTACAAATAATGTCACGACCACAATATGATTTGCTAAAGATCTCTCTGATTAATGCTTAGCAACAAACGATTACAATTAAATTACTCGTACTATCATATAATAACAAATTCAAACCCGAGACTCTCGATCATTTTCTTAAACTACTAGAAATCATTTTATTACTTTTCCATTCCACCATGGTTGACCCACGCGACCTGTTCAGATTATATACGCTAAGAGTAATTTGAAGCGCATATTTGTTACGTAAGGTATATTCTGCTGCTCTCTACATATAAGAAGCACGTAAATGAATGTCAATTTGCAGTGTAATTTATCTATTACATAAGAAATTATTGAACCGCGACAGGGCGGGGCTCGCATCGTTCGCTTGCGACATATTACGTATGACATCTAATAACACTGGCAAAATGCAACTGTAACAGGACAAAGTCATGTCTATTGTGATACTGATTAGACTGTAATTGAATCTTCTATTTGTGAAATATTGGAATGCAGAACATGTGAAAGAATCGTTTCAAATCGTAACACTGCTGTTGTTCGTAAAATAACTATAATTTTATATATTCTGAATAATATACTCAAGACGGGCTAAGGTTTTGTAATAAGAAATTCCTTTGTTCATTGGGTTTCTTTGAATTTTAAGACACTCAGGAATGCACCTCAAATCATTTGTGCCTCAGATTTTACTCTGCAGCTACCAGTATGAATTGGTCAATGAGCGAGAAATTCTGAAACTCAATATTTTTTTCAAAACCCTGCAGTTAGTCCTGCCATGTATTCAGAATTAAGCATACCTTTTGTATAAATAGAAGGCTTTCAAAGAAAACGAAATACCTACGAACAAACAAAATGATGAAGCAAGCCACTCAACTCTTCATGTGCGGCAATGCTAGGCGCAGTAGGAGCCGCGCAAAAACTTGAGAACTGTTCTGTCGATATTCTAGGCCTGATTTCCTAACCGCTGCGCGTTCTGTCCTAACGCTTTGCTAAGAACTATTGCGACTTATGGGTTGCAGGTGCCGGCGCTGTCACACACGAATTAGTGTTTTCGTTCCATTGCGGTCTGTCGCAAGCTTTTGTTGTTAAATGTTGTTCCACGCGGTAATAGGTGTTGCGTATCAATTAACTTTCAATTAATCACGACATTGCGCTAGTGATTACATTTTTCACGTTTGCTTCTTACATACATACCATAACAGGAGTTAAGCGTGAGATCAGTTAAGTGTAATAAAAAAGCTTTGCATTTCATTTACACACTCGTTCAACAAGTTTTTGGCCTATTTTATTCAACGTCCTGATTGGACGAAACAATGAATTCAAAAATCCCGAATGTATTTGTTCTTACAACAAGATTAAGTATAAAGATAAAATACTCTTGGGCTAGTCGCTCACCTTCTCCATTTCTGAATCTAGCAAAATTTATTATTTATATTTCTTTTCGTTAAGTGTCTTAATTTTGATACCTGTGTTTCCGTGAAGATCTGATGAACTAGTGACAATTCTATTCGGATGTTTAATAATTGCCTTTTTATTAAAATCTCATCCTAGCAGAAACTGAGGGTTATGCAATGTTAAGTTATAAATAAGTTAAACTTGGCAATGATTCAAGAATCATCCGAGGACGCATAATTTAATCGTCGACGGAAGTTTTAATAGCAGTACAAACGTCCAGAAGAAATTTTCTAAATGACTTTTAATGAAGATAATTATCGATGTTTTATGCTATCGACAGATACGAATGTGCTGTTAGATGTTGAGTTCAATATTGGTTCAAACGATGCCAGTGACTTTGCGATTCACGAATGTACCGTTTCCTGGGCATTCGGACATAGGCCGTATTATTAGAGCCCATAACTCGCCGTTACTACTTCACGATCGTCGACAATAATTTATACGCTTTATTTATTTATAATTTTTCCACATCATCGTGACTTGTTGTCCATTTGATTCACCAGGAAAACGTAATTTTGTATGTTTCTCATGGATTATAATTAGAAATTGTTATAAATTGAGATTTGTATTTACGTTAATGATGTAACGTGAAGATGTGATGTGGTGGTAAAAAACAGGATGTCTTTGACCGTCTTAAAATTCTAAGTTTGTTTGTTCACGATCGCGATTAAATGCTTAGTTATTTATTTAATGAGAAGTAGTTGTAATGAGCGACATAGTTTAAAATGTTTTTAAAGAGTTCAATGATGAAAAAGTTATTGCATTTTTTTTATTTAAAGTGGTACATGTGAAGTTGTGGTAAGAGCTTAAATAGGGTGGGCAATGGGCATGGACATGGACAACGCATTTACTACTTTTTACGGAGGTTTGTAAAAGACAACATAAACAAACTTATTGTTATTTGAAGAACTTATATTTCGTATTACCATGAGCTAATAGTAATACGTAACAGTTAAATAAATAGCTCGTCACAGGTCAAAGCGCGCGGTAACACTCGTGACGGCAGGGACTACTAAAACCATCTGCGAACGTTTCGCTTTCGCCATATTCCGTGTCGCGGTAATAACTCTATGGGAATCAAAATATTGGTTTGAAGGTACACAGTTACATAAGTTCAATAGTAGTGGGCATGAGGTTTCTTTTATGTAAGAGGAACCCATGAACATTAACAACTACACAAGTGTGGCTGATGCGAGCTCGCCTTTAAGACGCTATATTCTTCCCAACTGAGCTGTAGACACCTTACTCACCATAAAGAACATAAAAAAGCATTTATGAAGTCCTACTCTACTGTGGTCTTTTGGATTTCTCCAGACGAGCGGCTCATCTGAGTGGTAGTTCCACTAAGTTCTACCCGTCTTAAAGACAGGCAGTATACATGGATAGCGTTGATTGTGTGTATAGTGGTCGGTAAAATACCTTAATGGTTAGTTGCGACATCTCACAATTAATTAATCTGTACGTATAGTCACGAGGACATCACAGGTTTGTTTTGAAGCCTAACAAAGCTGGCCGCATCGATTGTATTGGCGGCAGTCATCTATTGTTTGGCAACGCGCGCATTCAGCCGCGTGAACTTTACCTGCGCTTGCGCAAGTCCGCCGCGCCACCTGCAGGGAATACGAGGAAGCTTGCTGATGGGAATTGGACGACGGTATATGAGAGATAAAGTGTTTGTTGGAAATAATAGATTTTAATATTGTTCGTGTGTTTGGATAAATTAAATAGGTATGCTAAAACAGTTCAAAAGTATCACCTCCCATCTTTCTTTTGCCTACAAGGATGTTAACCTCTTAGTAGTTAGATTATAACTAACCACATTATTGTTTTGTTGATTAATTTAATAAGTTTTGAGATTAACACAATCACATCCTACGCAAATACAAACTATTCTGCTCCGTTTTTTATATGGTAAGTTAGCCCGTAACATTATTAAAGAGCGTATCAATTCGCTAAGTACAGTAATTATAAGATATGTGACGTCCATAATTGCGCCGGAGTTGGCGAAACCGATGCGAGTTGCGCAAATCAATTAGACGCAGCGGAACGTCCGCTCAGCCTGCGCTGGCGCAACTGCACTTCGTACTATATACTAATATATACCTAAAGTACATTAGTGCCTATACTCATACCCATATGTGGTATTAAGGGCCACGACACATTAAAGACACTAGGGTAGTCACTAAACTTCTAGCGACCCATTGGTTTGGGGATGTAGCCACTGAGTATAATCCGGTTCTTCTTGATATAAGCATTCAAAGCTGGTGGTAGACTTTCTATTATACCGGACAACAAAAAAGAGATCCTTTGACGCTAAACTGTATAAAATATACATTGTTCGATTAATAAATTGTAATTTTATTCCGCTTCCCGCTCGATGAAAAGCGCCACATTCGTCCATAACAATCGCAAACAATAACACAAATATGCGGCCGAAATCAGCATTTCTTTCATTTTTAAAGCAGGCACAGCTGTTGGCGCCATATAGGAGACCGAGTTAGGTATACCACTAGCTATAGTTACTCTAGCTACTACTAACTATGGTTCATTATCGGGCCTCTACGTCTATGTCAGACGATTTATGGTGCAAGTCTATGTAACTATGGTTACACACGTAAAATCCACACCAAAATATGTGGATTGGCGATGGTTTCCACGGTCGCACCGGGAATATGTTTTACACTCAGAATATACAAATACTATTGTCTGTGGTTTGACCTAAGGTGTTGAAATGACTCAATTGAGAATTGTCCAGAATAGTAGATAGTGGTCTCAGAGGTACATAGGGAGCTGCAACGAGCCGAGAGCCTTAGGCAGTGCTTGTGGTCTAGAATGCTGGCGAGCGGCGCAGGCGCAGGTGAAAGGGACGGCCCTAGCCGGCGAGCGCCTGCAGACCAATTTGCGCGTACTGCACACAAAATATTATGCCTATACATTCGACACTGCGCGTCTGGGTTAAGTCGGATTAGAGTCCCATCGATCTATGAGGGTGAGGGAATTAGAAGTTCAATTGTTCATTCAAAGCTCAATTTATTTTCAAATTCAATTCCAATGTGCCCATCAATGGGAATAGCACATATTCGCGGACAAGGAATTGTGCTGTTCAATAATGTGCTGTTCGGTTTTGTGCTCTAAGTGGACTGCCCCGTCTGCTAACTCACTATTGCACTGTTGGTACCAATCTCTAAGTATGGCTTATAGTATAAAGATTGGTCGCAAAAAATAGTGGTAGGAAAAAGACCGACGTACTACGGTATAAATTAGTTACTGCCGGACTTCAATATGTAAGATTGTCGTAATTATGATTACGAACTTCACCCACGGGGCAAATGGTTGTGAACATCCGCAGTTTTCGCCATGGAGAGATTCTTTTATTTCCATTGCTCAAGCTCCAATCTTAGTTTGGAGCTAGATAATTAATATGTCACTTGAAGGAATTTGAATTGATTTATTAATTTTGTTACTAGTTACATAACTTGTTTTGTGGACCATACCGCGGCTCGTGACTAGTCGGTGCCGGTCGACACGCGGCCTTTCCGACATTTCTAAACAAATATTTCACAAACTATATGGATTAAGAATGCCGGTGGGAAACTTTAAACTGAACTAATTGCGTAAATAGCGACATAAGAGACTGAAACAAGTGACATTTGACAGAACCTACTTTGAATTCCATTTCATATATGTTGACTAGCGAGCTGATGCATTTTTTTTTTTTATGGCAGAGGCGGCAAACGAGCTAGCGGGTCGCCTGATGGTAAGCAATCACCGCCGCCCATGGACATCCGCGACACCAGAGGTATCGTTGATGTGTTGCAAGCCTTTCAAAAGAGAGTACGCTCGTTTCTTGAAGGTCCTCATGTCGTAGCAGTCAGGAAATACTGCAGGAGTGAGATTGTTCCACAAAACTGTCGTTCGAGGCAAAAAGTTTCGGGAAAAACGCACAGTGGAGGACCGCCATCCATCAAGATGGTGAGGGTGGAATTTAAGTCGATTGCGTGTAGTTCGATGTAAGAACTCAGCTGCTGGCATTTTGAAATAACAATAAGAGCATAGGTAGCTTTCATATTTTGCGACGGTAACATCAGTTCTAATATTAATCAATCCTACTCTATGCGGCTTAAAACATTCGTGATGGAATGACGGCCACTAATAAAAATATGTTTTTATCTTTATTTTACTTTAAAAAATGTCTCGACTTTTTAAGTTTAGAAATTATTATTATCCGTGGCCGATAAATGGTAGAAAATCGCAATAACTAATTAGACACAACTACAGCTATTTAGGCTAACAATAAATTAGTCTAGTACGCTGCGAAGTGGGACGCGGTGCAGCGCGGCAGCACAATGAATCACTCGTACGCGGCGTATGCGCAGATCATTATCAGAGACATTTATTTTATTTTATTAAATATGACAAGTAACAAGGCACACTATTCAAAAAACGTGTAAGTAATGAATTTACTGCGCCTTTGAGACTTTTTGTATAGTGTGCCTTGTCAGGTGCCATAAACAGCGTACTTAGAATTGTAATGGAACCACTTCGTGATGGGGCTACGAGTCCGGCGGGCGGGACTAAATCAATGAAACCTCGCATCAGAAATTCCTTACTCGCTTCTTACTAGACTACTCAGAACTTGAAAATGGTGCAATAAAACTGATAGCTTACACAATGTGGATGCTCTACATTTTAACATCGATAACAGAGAAACAACGATCAGATTTAATGTCAACACTAGTCTTCCATATCAGGCAGTGAACTTGTAATCTCGTAGCCCATTCAATTAGTTCTCCAGTTCCCAGGCGCCAGGCGGGGCGCAGTCGAACAATAACAAACAATGACACGAGATCGCACGATAGCCGGAACCATTGCCGAGCTGACTTGCTGCCATTCGGTTATGCGGCTCGAAGATCAGTGATTCTGAATGAGCTTGTTAGATTTTATAGGTGGGAAGGTAGAGCATCCGGGTTAGCTGTTAGCGATATCAGTTGTGACAAATGTTATAGAGCATGTATATATTAAATAGGTGATTAACACACCAATTGCCTAGCCCCTAAAGCTCGAAGCTTGTAATATGGATGCTGGGGAACCGATAGACATACTTAAAAAGAAATAGTTTTTATAAACATCCATGACTCGAGTACAAATGGCGATGTTCATCACACAAACATTTGCCCTTAGTTGGATTCGAACCACAACCATTGGTTTTGGGGCCAGGGTCTCTGACCACTAGCCCGTCAAACCGTTAGTGTTTAAGTCACATGTGTGCTTACTATAGAATTACATTTTCTTCCACACTGAATGCTCAGTCATGTTGGCAGGTACTTGTAAACGACGAGTCATTCCTTTCTCGTTAACAAAATCATTCAACAATGCATTGTTGGCTTGGACATGACGTCATAGTTTTTACATAATAGACAATATCTCAACAATATGCTTATTAAAACGACATTAGAGAAACATTTGAGAGTCCTTAGATGTTAATCTTAAATGCGACCTGTCCGTCATGTCCGTGAACTCAATCCTGAACAATGTATTTTTCAAAGTAGCGTTGTAGATTCATTGACCTAAGTGTAGATTTTGTGCTTGCTTACTCCCTTACTATCAAGACTTAACTTTAAAGAAGCGGCTTCGAAACGCTGTTTACACAGGAACTATTTTCAAATGTGCTGAAAATCAAAATCCTCCTTGGCTCCACTTAAATGCGATTTCAGTTTTCAGCGCATTTAATAAGTGAATTCAATAAGTTAAATGGCATCTCGCCTTAAAGACTAAATATACTGAATAAATATACCGAAAAATAAACAGAATCAATCATCTAATCACGGATCTTATCTTGCAAAAATCTTGTCGTTTCGCAACAGACAACAACAAACAAATTCTTTGTCCAAACCAAGCAAGAGCTTTGGGTGCCGACCTCCAAACAGCTCCCCGGGCTACGGCAAAGCGATCGCAGCTTGCGCCCAATTACCAAGGCCAAATACTAAATATCTTGCGAAAAAACTGTACAACCAGCTCAGTGTCTATAATTAAACCAGAATGTTAAAGCGAAATAGGCAGTTTAACAGCAGTAAATACATAAAAAGCCCAGTTTAACTTCCCAGCGGTCATTAGGCACGCCTAAGTGATTAGCGAGTTTTAAGCCGCTGATATAATTTGCTTCTTTGAGAACTGACAGAAGTCACAATTACTAGCTTTACAAATATGATCGTGATTGATTGACTGATTGAATATGGCGTTGTGCTATTACTCGTACAAATACGAGAAGAACTCGTAGTACACGGTGATTTAATAGCTAATTACTAGGCAGTTAGGCACCATTTCTCTCCAATGATATTATGATACAACGATTCATATGATACACCCTTGAGCGAGTGTTTCATATGAATCGTTGTATCATACGAGTCGTATGAATCGAGCTATAGGGTTCCAACGACGACATCGCAGGAGTAGGAAATGCTATTACTAGATCCAAATATTTATAGATTTGTATGAATGTTACATTATGCTTATACAGGAACATAATCTACGGAATGTAAACATCCAAAACAAAATTACTGCTATAAATAAATGACATCGATTCATGCGCTCTGTGGTCAGAGTCTTAGACTAAACAATCGCATGGAATAGTCCAAAAAGTGAAGCGAAAAACCACAGACTTTCGCCGGACAACCGCGTAGAAAGCCGCCGCGCTGGGTTGACGACCAGAACAGGAAATTGACCCCAACCAGAAGCATTTACACTTATGACTGAATGCTCGCTGTGATTGACTGGAACTAATAGTGATCTATGTACAGTGAAACAACGGTATATTGATACTTACTTGCTGTGGGAATAGGATACTTAAATTACATAAACACTTAAAATATTTCTAGGTGTTGTTTGAACAAACTTTTAGAATATGAGAGCTTGACTTCGTTTGATTTTGTAGCATTTTATTCTCCAACCCAAAAATATTTGTTATTCATATGGGCTATATGAAACACCACTTAAAAATATTACACAACGACTCTAGCACTGACTCTGAAGGTAGTTTCTGTCTAAGACAGTACACACTTTTTCACAGGTGAGATTGTGACGGTAGATTTAGCATGTTTGCAGGCGAATGGCATTGAAAAAACTTCTTGATCTATGCGGGAATCGAAGGTTGGACTGAACACTTAGATTAATGATATTTAATGTGGTTGAAACCCAAATAAGTTATTTTGAGCCGCATCTGATAAATTACCTAATATAAAAACGTTAAATTATACATTACAGTATATCAGTAATCACCAATGTATGTAATATTACATGTTCATAACTGTACTATTTACTCGACTCTGGTTGTTGCAATCGCAACCCTACTGTGGCGTGATTCGGTTGGGTTTTCAATTTTCAGATATTTTCCATCAGCTTTTTTTTATATCCATCAAAATAGGTAAGTACGCGGTATAGTGCAAAGGTGCAGAGTCATTCGCGCTAAAGTTCTGAACGGTCATAGGTATCTTGTTTATTTGAAAGTTGCTGCACGTTCGTTTTTATTTATTTATTTATTGACTCCGCTCCATCTATGAATAGTTTCGTTCGTTCCTTGAGTAAATTTTGTTGATTTTAAATGTCTCTTTTAGTAGCAACAGCCACTTACAAGATTAATTGAATAGCAACATTGTTGGATAAACTAAATGGAAATAGCCGTCCGCCTAGATACCAATCAAGGTGGACTGCGGCTAATCTGTCAACTGAATGACCAATATCCATGGTAATTCATACGTATTACAATGTGTACTATCTGCCTATGCACAATTAGACAGCGTGAATCAGTTGTACAATGCAAACCGGCTTTCATTCACCGCGGCATTCTGAGGACGCCTGAAGAAAGTCGACTCACGGGCCGTTGACGCGCCGCGTACGGTACCTGTTATGTGTAAACCTGTAGTTGTTTATTTAAACTATACAGTATGATAAAAAAAAATATGTTCAATTACGGTAGACAGCTGTTAATTCCTTTAACACATACATCATCATCATCATCATCAGCCTATCGCAGTCCACTGCTGGACATAGGCCTCTCCTAGGGCTCTCCAATTAGCCCGATCCTCGGCGACTCGCATCCAGCTCCTGCCAGCCATCTTGCGCAAATCGTCACTCCACCTGGCCTGAGGGCGTCCTACACTACGTTTTTTGGGACTCTTGCTGGAACGCGGTATCCACTCTAGAACTCGTTTACCCCAACGGTTGTCGGTTCTGCGGCTTATATGGCCAGCCCACTGCCACTTCAGCTTGCTAATCCGGTGAGCTATGTCGATGACCTTAGTTCTCTGCCTACATCATTTCGAATGCGATCCCGCAGAGAAACGCCGAGCATAGCTCTTTCCATAGCCCGCTGAGCGACTTTAAACTTGTGAACCAGCCGTGCCGTAAGTGTCCACGTTTCAGCTCCATATGTCATTACGGGTAGGACGCACTGATTGAAGACTTTTGTCTTAAGGCATTGTGGAATCGACGATAAGAAAGCTCGACGTAGTTTCCCAAATGCTGCCCAACCTAGCTGTATTCTTCTATTCAACACATACCTCTTTAGTTAATGGTTCACTTCACATAATACCAAAGATCTTGGAAAAGTCAAAGATCTTTGCATAATACCCCCTTTTTAACTAACCTCAAATTAAGCTTTATTTTAAACTAATTGTGAATCTGTTATTGATAAATTAATTAATAATATTAAAAATCATTTACATTTTTTAGTAAGGATGAAATGTTGATGATGAAAGGTTATGCTTTAGTTTAGTTTTTACTTGATAAATGGGAAGTTAAAACGGAATAGATGGGACCACCTGGATCACAGTTGTTCGTCGCGGGACCACCCCGGGCGGAGGCTGCGCGCGCGCCGGCCGCGGCGAAAGTGTCCGTTACGTCTGTTTACATCTCACTCGACCGAGCAAGATAACTCCCGGCCACTTCCGCCTCGCTACACAACACTCACCAACTTATACAGGTTTATATGAATATGTTCGTGAGTGTTCTGTCGCATTATTGAATGATCTTATCAGCATATAGATAGACCTCAAAATTTTAACGCGCTTTGAAATAATGTTGAAGCTTTATGTTCGTGACTGTATTGTTGCTTTGCAAATCTGTGTTTAAACAATACATTAACGTACGTTGCTGTAAGATTTACTACCTAGAAAAATTGGCCAAGTGCGAGTCGGACTCCCGCACTGAGGGTTCCGTACAAATTCTATTTTTGACGTATTAAAAAACTACTGAATAGATTTCGTTCGAACCAATTTTCGTTGGTAGTTTTTATGGTAATGTACATTATATATTTATTTCAGCTTTATCATCCTCTTATTTTAGAAGTTAGAGGGGGGGGGACACACTTTTTTCCACTTTGGAAGGGTCTCTCACGCAAAGTATTCACTTTAGAAAAAAGTGATATTAGAAACCTTAATATAATTTTTAAAGACCTATCCATAGATACCCCACACGTATATGTTCAATGAAAAAAAATATTTCGAGTTTCAGTTCTGACTATGGGGACCCCCCACTATTTTTATTTTTTTTTCTATTTTCGTGTGAAAACTTTGTTGCGGTTCACAGAATACATCCACTCACTAAGTTTCAACAGTATAGTACTTATAGTTTCGGAATAAAGTGGCTGTGACAGACTGGCGGACAGACAGACAGACAGACAGACAGACAGACAGACAGACAGACATGACGAATCTATAAGGGTTCCGTTTTTTTGCCATTTTGGCTACGGAACCCTAATAAAAAGGCACGCCATTTCACCCAATGTTTAGTTTAATGTAGAGACAAATAAATTTCTTAGTAGATTCCACAGTTTAGTGTCATGAAGCTATTAACACTAAGATGATTTTAAATAAGGATGTAACGTTCTTCACATAATAATAATACCCTCCTAGCGGAATTCGGCCACGGCGGCCAATCTTACGATTAGCCACTTACGCGGGATATATTATAGTGCACAAGCGCGTGCGCAAGCACAGGTGCACTCCCTATTCCCTCACTCTCATAATTCGGTGGGACAGCAGTCTGACACGACCGTAGAGAGATCAGGCGCAGGACCAACGGCTTAACGTGCTTTCCGAGGCACGGGGGTGTCATTACACCGCCAACTTCCAAATTCCGGACTGTGTCTATGTTATCACAACATGGAAACATAGACACAATTTCATCGGTCCGACCCGGGATTCGAACCCAGGACCTCCGGCGCGGCCGCCGCTTTAAAGTGCGACACACTAGCCACTGCGCCACGGAGGCAGTTACTTACAGAACTTCACATACAGCAGTAATGTTCATTCAAAGGTGCTTAACACATCATAATACACACATTTCATTCCCAAGTACGTCAATAAACTGTGCGCGTCAGGGAAACGCATGATTTATGCGCCAGCGCGCATCTCTCACGCTCACCCAGGGAAGGCTGTGAACATAAACAAAGTTAGAAACAAAAATTAATGACTATACAAATCATTTTACTAAGCGACGTTTTGTTTTTCTAACTCTTTGCTTGATGCTCAGATCAATGAGTAGGTATTGACATGAAAATCTACAATTTTCCGAACATCAACTCCATACCTGTAACAAACAATGTTTTCTTCTTCTGCAAACACTTAGGAAATGTTAACTGAGTTAGTAGTTGAGATATTATCCAATATCTAACTTCACCTACGGCAATAAAAGTCAGACTCCGCCAAAACGGAGATGTCAGAAGCCACATCACAGCATTGTAATCTTATTGGCTGCATACATCTCCACTCCGCTCCGCACATCTCCGCTTTCGTCTCCACCATCGGCATCTACAACCCTATTCTCGTTTGCTTATTTATTCATTACATTCCCAAAGGTTAATTACTCTCGCTCGAGTGACTCAAAACTAAACCCGAAACTGTGCCAACTTTTTCTTTAACTTACACCGCAGAACTTTTGCTTTTACACTCTTTTGTTTATTATAATAATAAGTGTTAAATTGCCGTGACCATTCTTATGGGAAAACCGTTGAAAACACAAGTGAATGGGGTTAGCCCGGACGCAAGGTCACATTGTTTAGGTGAGTTAGTGGCTTGATGAGTTAGCAGAAATGCTACGTTTCCTGATTAGTAATTAGCAAAGCGATCTCATAGCATATTGTGGTTTTTAAATCAATGCGTATCATTGACCCGTCGGATACATGAAAGAAATGTTACATAAATGTGCTTAAAAATTCACAATACTTTATTATTTTGTAAGGCCGAATTGGATATGATGAGAAGCAAGGTCCTCGAAAAATTTTACAAATTATAAATCACTTTCGAAGTGTCTTTTACTGTAGAAATACAGTACTGTTGTCTTAGCCAAGCCAACATTTGTTTTGTTACAGTATTGACATGTTTATATAGACAAGGTTTGTGCATAAAAGAAATGACATTGAATAATGACCAAATAAAGGCGCAAGGTCCACATTGTGAGGTAACGAGTGCGGTTGTAACACGCGGCGTGCGCCGGCGCAGCGCACCGGACCGCCTTGGTTCCGATACTCATGTCGTTGCTACAACCCGTCTGCCGAGTGTACGCACAACATTGCAGCGGTAGCGTTCTCGAACTTTAAATTGACGATCTTTCATCTCTGGAAAGAACTAACAGCCGCTTTTTCTTCCCCCCTTTTCAATGTTAGAGGGAGTGCAAAACGATCAAAAGGGTACTCGATCTTTCCTGCCCTGGTAGCAAGTGACTACTGCCGCCCATTAATGAAAACAAGTGGTTTTCATCAATAAGCGGCAGTCAATTCATTTCTAGTAGTGTTGTTTAAAACAAACTACTACTGGTTTAAAACAACACTACTAGAAATGAATTGACTGTTTTTTAAAACATCCCCGATTGAGCTTTGAAGAACTGGGACACTGATAGAAACAGCGCTGCAATATTTATTCTCTGTAACAGTGTAATGTAAGTACTTATTTTCTGTCGATTTAACAAGAACCTGATAACCATCGCATAATCTTACATTTAACTTGTTGTACTAGTAGGTATCAAAATTACATTTAGTTAGAAAGCCCTCGTCCGATTACGAAGTGAGAATCGCTTCACTCATCACCAACATCTGTGTACAACAGAGAAAACTTGAGTAAACTCCATACGGTCAGTCCTTTTCACGCTTCATTATGCTGTTCACTATTCACAAACTGGAGTGCAACCGACGTACCTGTACGTTACGACGGTGGCATCGAACTATATTTCTTGGTAGAGTTACATAGAGTTAAAATATTACCTAATAGTAGATCAAAGTTAGGGATCAACAAAACAGTTAAATAAAGAAAAGTCGCTACTCGAAGGTTGTACTATGGCAACTTACTCGTATATAAATGACGAAATCCCTTCCGCAACAACATGGGAGAAACTTATAAGTACTCGAACATGACGTGTAAATGGTCTCCATCAATTAAGAATAAACATGCGACTGCCTCGCTACTTCGACTGGGAACGGATAGTGTACGTAAAAGCGTGACCACGAGTTGCCGGTAATCACACGGTGGTTAGACGGTCACCCATCACACGGTGTCTACCAATTAGCCGTGACGACAAACGGCGCACGTGATTGGAGACTTTGATTAAAGATATCATCTGATTGTTAGGAAACTATTAGTACTGATTCCCGGGAGAGGCCACTTTTGTGTTTGTTAAAAAACAAATAAATAAATAATTAAATACAAATAACACCCAGACCAGGACGAATAGACATGCTCATGCTCACATATGTTTGTCCTGTGCGGGGATCGAACCCACGACCACTTGGTCTAATAGACAACTTCTTGACCACTTCACCAAGCAATATTGTTATTGATTTCACTCTATAGACGACGATAGTGCGCTTCTAAGCTCTAAGTTATATAGATCTCGATTAAACGTTAAAACCAAATATCTTTATACCTAATTGCTTTCCGGATATCGATGTAGGATGGTGGATGAATGCGACAGATAGCGTGCGAGCGAGATAATGAATGAAATGACAGAATGGCACAATGGCGTCGGGCTAGGAACGGGAGAGTTATTGTGTAGATTATATTGTGATAATAAATAGTAAGAAGTGTCCTGCGCTTTTCTTTATTATATTCCCAGATCCTACAAATTTGGGGGCTCGTCCGGGATCTGGAAAAAATAAAGAAAGTGCAGACGACGACGACGACGACAATCAAGAAAATTTTCTCGCCCTGACACGACGATTTGAAAGACGGACGACGGCCATTGTCTACGACGTAATATTTTTGGTGAAGACTACAACGACGTTATGCAAAGACGAAGAAACAAGAACGACGTAGAAGACGCAGCAACTCCGGGTCATTTGGGTGATTACGGCCGCGGCGGGCCCATCACGCAAATGGCGGCCGAGGCGGTGCCAAGCTTTAGCGGAAGTGGCAGTTACTCCATATTGAGGTGGGTTGACGACGTGGAGTCAAACGCAGAGATTTGCGGGTGGACAGACCTCCAACAGCTGCTGGTGGCACGGCGATCCCTGACAGGGACAGCGGCTCTTTGGTTGCGGTCAGAACGACCATACAAATGCTGGGACGACCTAAAGACGGCCCTGATTAAGGAGTTCCCTGACACCATTGATTCTAAGGCGGTACACGAAATGATGGTCAACCGCATAAAGAACAGGGACGAGAGCTGCATTGACTATATGCTGGTCATGAAAGAATTAGGAAGAAGAGGAGGCATGCCAGACAGCGTGTCCATTAAATACATCATCGACGGCATTTTCGATGAGGAAATAAATAAAGTGATGCTTTATGGGGTGCATTCGTACGACAAGTTTAAGGAAAAGCTCAAAATATATGAGGAGATAAAAAGCAAGCAGAGGCAGAGGAAAGGGCAGTGGGAGTTTAGAAAGGAAGAGAGGCGCATACGGTGCTTTGGCTGTGGCGAACTGGGCCATGCCTCATCAGACTGCCCTCACAAAGATAAAGGTCAAAAGTGCTTCCGCTGTAACAAATTCGGGCACATCAGTGCGACGTGCGGGCGGCTTCGCGATCGCGAGGGATCGGTGTCGTTCGGCAGCGGCCGACAACGTTCGAGCAACACGAACAGTGCGGACCCGACTACGAAGCGCACGATGTTCGGGAGTACGAACGACGCCGACGTAGGAAACGCGACCGACCTACTTACAGAACGTGCACCTAGCGCCACACGTGTTGAAGAAGTATACGAACATGACAGCGGAGATGATGACAATAAGTCAGTTGTCAGTGAGGTGTTACAGGTCGAAAGCAAAATGCCACGAAAATCGAAAAAACCGATCCTCACGGTAAAAGTGAATGGTTATGATGTTAAGGCGTTGATGGATACAGGAAGTGATGTTAACATAATATCCTCGAAGATGTATAGAGAAATAGGTGGCCCTAAATGCGTCAGTGAAAATGTAATCCTTTCGGGACTAGGCTTATCTACGGTACCTTCGTTAGGAAAATGTCCGTTGAATTTGTATTATGCCATTATTTAGCCACTCCTTTACCTGTTTTCCCACACTGTCCTGTTCCATCAGCGACAGACGTCGCGGTCTATGCGTAACAGGGATGTCGTCCTTCAGTAAAATCTTAAGTTGCAACGGGGCTTCTTTTACCTGCCTAGGGCTATAGTTCCGCACCCAACCTGTAACTTCGTTCTTCAATAAAAAATCTGAAATAGGGCCGATTACCACTTCGCCATTCAAGCATACATCACCATTATAACAACTCAACAAATCCCAATCTTTACACACTCTCACCACTCCGCCTTCGAACACAACTCTAACATCACGCAGAAACTCTTGTCCTATTATGGCGTCATACGGAATAAAGTCCTTATCGATGACATGGAAAGGTACGTCGTCGTACTGATTCTCGTCGACTAACAAATTCAACGGACATTTTCCTAACGAAGGTACCGTAGATAAGCCTAGTCCCGAAAGGATTACATTTTCACTGACGAATTTAGGGCCACCTATTTCTCTATACATCTTCGAGGATATTATGTTAACGTCACTTCCTGTATCCATCAACGCCTTAACATCATAACCATTAATTTTTACCGTGAGGATCGGTTTTTTCGATTTTCGTGGTATTTTGCTTTCGACCTGTAACACCTCACTGACAACTGACTTATTGTCATCATCTCCACTGTCACATTCGTATGCTACTTCAACACGTGTGGCGCTAGGTGCACGTTCCGTAAGTAGGTCGGTCGCGTTTCCTACGTCGGCGACGTTCGTACTCCCGAACATCGTGCGCTTCGTAGTCGGGTCCGCACTGTTCGTGTTACTCGAACGTTGTCGGCCGCTGCCGAACGACACCGATCTCTCGCCATCGCGAAGCCGCCCGCATGTCGCACCAATGTGCCCGAATTTGTTACAGCGGAAGCACTTTTGACCCTTATCTTTGTGGGGGCAGTCTGCTGAGGCATGGCCCAGTTCGCCACAGCCAAAGCACCGTATGCGCCTCCCTTCCTTTCTAAACTCCCTTTGGCTTCCTCTCCGCCTCTGCTTGCTTTTTATCTCCTCATATATTTTGAGCTTTTCTTTAAACGTGTCGTACGAATGCACCCCATATAGCATCACTTTATTTATTTCCTCATCGAAAATGCCGTCGATGATGTACTTAATGCACACGCTGTCTGGCAGTCCTCCTCTCCTTCCTAATTCCTTCATGACCAGCATGTAGTCAATGCAGCTCTCGTCCCTTTTCTTTTTGCGTTTGACCATCATTTCGTGTACCGCCTTAGAATCAATGATGTCGGGGAACTCCTTAATCAGGGCCGTCTTTAGGTCGTCCCAGCATTTGTATGGTCGCTCTGACCGCAACCAAAGAGCCGCTGTCCCTGTTAGGGATCGCCGTGCCACCAGCAGCTGTTGGAGGTCTGTCCACCCGCAAATCTCTGCGTTTGACTCCACGTCGTCAACCCACCTCAATATGGAGTAACTGTCACTTCCACTAAAGCTTGGCACTGCCTCGGCCGCCATTTGCGTGATGGACCCACCGCAGCCGTAATCACGCGAATGAACTGGAGTTGCTGCGTCTTCTACGTCGTTCTTGTTCCTTCGTCTTTGCATAATGTCGTTGTAGTCTTCGTCAAAAATATTACGTCGTAGACAATGGCCGTCGTCCGTCTTTCAAATCGTCGTGTCAGGGCGAGAAAATTTTCTTGATCGTCGTCGTCGTCGTCGTCGTCTGTACTTTCTTTATTTTTTCCAGATCCCGGACGAGCCCCCAAATTTGTAGTATCCGGGAATAGATAAAGAAAAGCGCAGGACACTTCTTACTATTTATTATCACAATATAATCTACACAATAACTCTCCCTTTCCTAGCCCGACGCCATTGTGTCATTCTGTATATTGTGATAATAAATAGTAAGAAGTGTACTGCGCTTTTCTTTATTATATTCCCAGATCCTACATCGATATATGCAAATTCTATTGTAAACTATGAATTAAAGTTGCAATCTGACCCAATGTGACCTTTGGAATACAAAATCAACTATAAATGCTAACAAGTCTACAATCAGAGTCAAGATTGCTCAACCAGAACAATAAACGAGTAAAACGGAATGTTTTCATTGTTATCTCCGACTGTGACCAATACGTTAGAATGTTCGCGAAGACTGTAAACAGGCAGTTTAGATTAGGTGCAGTGCGAAAGGTGAGCTACATTCCTTCGGAACGGTAAATGATCTCAGCAAATAGTTATGTGGCGAACATTTTTGAATTTACATAGAAAAAGCAGTCGTGCCATGTCGTTCACGAGTACTTTCGAAGAGTCTTCTCCTAGCTACAAAAGTATTTTGAAGAAGAAAATGAGTTTAATAGTTGGCTTCTTCCGTAATTCAAGAGGTGGTTTTAATCACTGCTGTTTCCAAGAATATTGTTATTTTACTTGCCTACTTTTCAAAGCTTGAATAATACCGGTGTCAATACTTGTAAAATGATTTCAAAATGTTTGCGAGGAGTTTTCAAGTTTTGAGGATCTTACCTAAACTTAAGCACCTTATCATTGCCGCCGTTCCTTTTGTGATCTCATAAATATTAAACCGATACTAGGAAGCGGTCCCCGGGGACGCTCTCATTACCATCAGAGGCGCGCAGCTGAATAATACCGTCCTATCTCGTGTACACGTCCGTGATTAGCAAGCCGCCCGTCTGTCTGTCTGTCTGTAAATGTCAAAAGTGACATCTGCGCTGATCATATGTAGTAAGTTATGATATCCGTGGGTGGTGTATCCAACTGCTTAGAAGTGACTTAACGAACAATACATCTGGATTTAAACAATGCTACGTATTATCGATCATACATACTTCAGGTCATGCGCAATGGCCAGAAGCTGTGCAGTGAACTGCGCGAGGAATGCCGAAGGCCTTGTCGATTGATAAATTCGACGCGGGCGCAGGTTGATTTGAACCGATTGCTGTTAGTCCATTATGTAATCTGTTATTTATTGAGTAGGCTTTATCGAGTAATATACGAGCGACTGGAATAGCGCTATGAAATCTTTCGTTAAAATGGAGGTAATAACAAAATCAAACACATTACTAATAATGCAATGAGTAAAATAAAATGATGGGAATGGTTTTTCTTTTGGTTCGACGATCAGCTGTGATTATATGCCGCCGGCCCGTGTTATAAAAAGCGGGTTATCGGGTGTGAGTGTGAATCAAACAAGAGGAGCTTAGAGTGTAGCGGAAATTTAACGAGCCCCACATGCGGTTGCAGTACGAGCTCCTTCGTAAAATAAATGGTGTCGGGTACGCGCAAGCGATGCTCTCTGGTGTCCTAAGCGTCCACAGCTCGGTGATCTCCCACTATCAGCCCATAGGCTAGGCGTTAACAATAAGAACATTATGTGCAGTTGCTTTATAATACTATTCTTTGTTCGCAGCTGGGGCGTGTCCCGGTGAGCATGATGGTGCCGCCGCGCTACGCGACCCTGCCGCTGCCACCCACGCACTACCCGCCGCCCGCGCACCTCTACTACCCGATGCACGACGGCGTAAGTACCACCTCTACTGTGATTTATCAAATTATACATAACCCTTTGTATTTACCGTAAAAATGTAAATTACGGAAAACTATCCGGATTGGAAGGACCAAAATTAAGGCTTAATAGCAACTTCTACCGCTTTGTAGGCACTTGCGTATGCTCAGTTTAATAAATGGCTCATTCAATTGATCTTGCCCGACCATAACGTGCTAGGTCGTGTTAACATGAGCTGCTCGGCCAAAGGAGCTGCTCAGTAGCCCAAGCATGTACTTCATCATCTGTTTTCGCTTATTCCCAGCGCGTGAGACGGCGTCGCTCGCCGCGCTCGCCACGAGCGGAGCGGCGGCGGCGGGACGGGCGCGAGCGCGACTCGCAGCTCACGCGCTCGCTCGAGCGCATCCACCGCAAGCGCCGCGCCGACCGCGACCGCGTGTCCGACGCGGACCTCAAGCGCACCTACACCGGCCTCGACAGGTACGAAACACCTTCAGACTACCACTGCACAAGCCAGGTGAACACAAATCAGCGCCAGATACAAAATGGCAGCACAAGTCGTTGAATGGAAATTGAACCAGCCGCTTGAGCATACAAGTCGAATGCAGAGCTCAAGCATATTCGCAGGCCACGACATGTACTACCCACCTCTTCCCCAGCAGTCCCGAGTACCTACCATTCACGACAAGTCTAGCTAGTTTGCAACTCTCAACTTGAGCATCTTCTCCGACAGGTAAAGTGACTTAAGAGCTAAAGCTTCGATTACGATTAGGCGACTAAATAATGAGTATCCTGTGGTTCCAGGGCGTACGCGGAGCAGTTCATAGCGGTGTGCGACGAGAGCCGGCACGCGGCCGAGCAGCACGAGTCGCTGGGCAGCACCTCCGCCTCCAGCGACGCCTCGCAGCCGCTCCACCTCGACGCTGTCTAGCGCTGCGCCTCTTCGCACAGAGATATTAACACATATACCGCTGCTGTGGTCCAACGAAGACGCCTGAACACAAGCCCCTGACAACATCAGATTATTGCAGGGTAGTGGTACCTCGTCCTTTGACGGCGCCAGTCAGCCAGCCAGATGTGGCTCGCCATCTCCGAAACTGCTAGTACTGATTTGAGCCTTAAAAACCCAAATTAAAGCATAATTCGAGATATTCATTTTGAGGAACATTGATGCAATGTAAGAGATTACAGTTCAAGTCGGAAAAGTTGACTTCAACTCGGAAATCGATGTTACGAAATAAATTAATTAAAATTGTAATTTTAGGTCGCATATTAGTTGGGAATCTTGTGTATGAATAGTTCAAGTTTTGGGTGGACGTCTGATACTGGGCCATTGTTCTAAGAGGTACAGAGTTAATCGTTAATATCTCATACGAAGGTATGATTACCAGAGCCTGTGCAGAATGGAAACACAGTTGTAAATTAAATAACATTTTAATCGTATGACTATGCGAAATTATATCACCCGTTAAATATGATACGAGTATTATAAGATGGTGAAACAATGCCTCAAACGATATTTATTTGCATAACTGTGGTCACAATGTGTTCAATGAATCTGAATACTCGTAGTAGGACTAGCGTCTGAACTTATCAAACCAAACTTAACAAGATAGCTTTAGAACCGACATATTGTAAATAACATACTGTTACTAATTCGTGTATTATTTTGTTACTAACTACTGCACCTTACTTTAGTCACGGCGAGCTAGGTTTGTACCGCGCGTAGCAGCAATATTGCAATATTGATTCGTCTAATAGTTGTTAATTTAGAGAATACCTACTGTAAGGTCTGTTGTTAAGCAGTGTACGCACGTACGAACACGGGCATTTTCAAAAAAAATGTCAAACATGAACATTTGGTTTGTATAGACAATATTTTTGCCGAATAAAATGTTTGATGTTCGTAAACAAATTCGTTTGTACGTGCGTTCACGGCTTTATAATTACCCTCTTAACAAAATTGTTAAGGCTATCGGACGGATCGGTGACTATTCGATCATATAGTGAACAAACGAAAATAAGAATGTAAACTCTACTAAAACGTTTTCTAGAACATATTTTAAGAAAATATACGTCGTATCCTTAAATCATTGCGACAACAAAGATCAATAAATCGTGCAGATTTACCAGATTACGCCGAACATATACACGAAGCTGCTGCAACGATCAAAACAGGCCATAAATAGTGCTTTATAGCAAAACAATAATTGTCATAAAGCCTATAAAATAAACCGCGTACGGTACAAACTTAGCGCGAAGTTTAACGGCACGCTACTAACGGAACGATTGTAAACCTGCGCTGTATCGTCAAATGTCTGTGTTATTATACGCTATGTCTAAGTCTTATTTATGAATTTAGTTCGGCCACTGCTTGGGGAGTATAATTTATAAAAAAAAATATTTACACTATTCTAAAAGCAAAATTTCCTACGTCATTTTAGAAATCTCAGCTCAAACGTTGTGCAAATCAACTCTAATATCGGAAAAGTATAAAAAAACTATGTATTTTATTTTCACATCAATTGTTTTTACCTATAGCGGGAAATGTTAATATAAATAAATTTGTCTAAATTTTCATGGAGCTGTTATTATGAATAATTTTTCTCCCCAAACTGTTAGTTTTAACTGATACTTAGCAACTAATTTTAGTGACTAACTTATGTCTAGTGTTGTATATTTCAAGTGAAGTCCCTTGTACCTAACTGGTGCCAAATTGTCGCAACGCACGATGTATCATTGGTGTACATAATCTGTGGCTAAATTTGCTCAATTCGTTATTGTTTTTATACTCCTAAATGTACTTATTATACTTTTTAAAGGAATTAATTTAGTTTTTGATGTAAGTGTTGAGGTATAATTTTGAGACCAAATACATTACCATATTTATGGAGAACATGTAGACTTATTTTTAGTGTCAAAAGCATCCAAATTTAACAACCATGTTAGGTTTAATTTTGACATCTTGCTTTTTTAAAAGAATGTTTAAATGATTTGAGTTAATGTTTGAAAACATCATAATTTTCGTTAGTCTCACAATCATACCGTCAACGAAGATTTAAAATAATATTTCTGTGTAATGTCTTGTTACCGCTACGTAATTAGCTTTATTTTTGTAATTCTAAGTACTTTAATGATAAGGTATTTCGGCATTATGGTTTTTAGTATTTTAGCGACTTACCTTTATCAGTATACTTTATAAGTTATTTGTCGGAGAAATTCTTAATGGTAGCTAGCTACTTATAACTATTTCTATGAATATTCTGTTGTAAATTTTAGATTGCTATCTATATTTTCTTATTTATTGGATACGTACTTTTTAATAATTTAATTTAAGTCAAATCATTGAAAACCAAGAGTGTATAATAGATTCGACAAATTTAGACCAACATGATTAGCAATAATCTATTTAAGCAAATCATACCTTGAGATTTTTTGTACATACAAATATTTTAAGATGTAATTATTTACCGTCGTATAAGTTAGTGAATTAGCTATGAAGTCATTGAGATTGTATTCAAATATTTATTTTTTTATCGTAAAATTTATTATTGGAAATATTTTCCACTCGTAAAATGTTCGTGCAAATAAATACTGTTTTATATGAAAGTGTGATTTATTTTTTTAATAATAAAAGAACTGAACTCTTCTAGCGGAACGATCAACGCGAAAAAGCGACGCGACGCGTCGCTTTTCCGCGTTGATTTTCCGCTTGATAAAGTATTGTTTCCGAACGACAATCGAGAGGAATTAGTCTGCACTGTCTGATATATATTTTAACTAGCAGCCGCCTGCGACTTCGCCCCCGTGGACTTCAGTTTCCTTTTTTCGCAATAAAAGGTAAACTAGTTCTTTCTCAGGGTCTAAAGATTGTATGTGGCAAATTTTATCAAAATCTGTTGCGATGATGAAGTGGGAAAGCGTAGGTATCAGATAGATAGGCAGAGTTACTTTCGAATTTAATATAGGTATTAGTGAGGATATACTATTACATACTGTGTACTACTCATAGTGTGTTGCGCACCAGTTTCGCCTAGAACTCGTTGTCGCTGAGCGCGGAGGCGCGGCCGGGCGCGGCGCTGGGCCGGGCGCTGGTCAGCCGCAGCTCGCTCTCCGACGAGCTGCCCAGCGAGTCCTCGCCGCCGCCCTCCGCCCCTGCCGGCCAACAACCGTATCACTCATCATCAGTAGCCTGCTGCAGTCAGGTCAGTCAGTTAGTGGACGGAGTCCTTTACCGTAAAGCGGGCTAAGCATCGAAGGTGGGCTCGATGAAGACAATATTATGGTGACGATAAAAGACACACATAAAAGCTGCCGGCCGTCTCCGGGAGCATTCCTAAATGCTACCAATGTATGTCACAAAAAATAAAGTTTAAAAAGTATTTTTGGGCCGGCGGCCAGTCTTTCGCAGTGGACTATAGCATACCATAGACACAAAATGTCTCCTGCTTTTAACCCATTGACTGCCATGCCCACTGAAATTTAGGTACTATGATAATATTCTAGATACTTGGATGGAAAGTGGGACTTATATCATAATATTTTAGACAACGCGCTAGTGTTGGATCGTACCTTCGATGAGGTCGGCGAAGTCGTCGTCGTCGGCGGCGGCGAGCGTGCGCGTGGCGGGGCGGGCGCGCGCGCGGGACCAGCGCGACGCCGCCTCGCCGCCTGGCAGCACCACAGATAAATAAACATAATGACAACATCACATACTTACGAGTACGTCATGTTACTTAATACATACAAAACAAATTGTATCTACGAGTACAATCAAGTGTAGCGCTGGACTTACGGATACACCTAGGCCAATACAGATAGACGTAACCCGTAGTTTTACGCTAGAAATAAGTATAAATGTTGTCAACCAACCACTATAGTCAGACCTCTGTACGAAGGCATTCATCCCCAGGTCTTTCTGTGCCCAGGTTGGATCGCGTAACAGGCTTCATTCTTCTTAACGAGATTCCTCCCCGTCATTGACGATGAGGGCCCGCCGCAGGCATTTTAGTGAGCCTTTTTGAGAGCTCCAACTCGTTGGCCGACCTCCGACGAATAATATGATAAGGATGTCGGCCCGGCGGGTACGGCGGTCTTGATTATTGTTACATCCCAGTGGCTCACCGTACAGCTGGCGGTCGGAGAAGTCGGAGTCGGAGCGGGAGTCGTCCTCGTCGCGGATCTCGTCGAGCGAGTCACGCGCCGCCATGCTGCCGAACGCGCGTCGAGCCTCCGCCGCGCCCGCACCTTGAACAGACGCACTCAATCAGTGACTTTAATAAATATTGCTGCTTACTTAAAAAAACAAACGTTAACAGTATTCGAAAACCATAAGTACCTACTTACGACTCTTAAAATACATAATGAAAATTACGCTACATTTACATTTACACACAGGGACTTAGAGTGCTGCAGTTAAAGTGTTAATTACCGACGGACAAGTTACTAAGAAGCCTTGCTAAA
Source organism: Nomophila noctuella (assembly GCA_958496325.1). Lineage (NCBI taxonomy): Eukaryota > Metazoa > Arthropoda > Insecta > Lepidoptera > Crambidae > Nomophila > Nomophila noctuella. The sequence continues at coordinate 331,026 of OY292489.1, forward strand.
AACCCAACTGCCTAAATTGTACGCGGATTAAACAGTCAACCTGAAACAGTCTACTGTTGGATGAATACCTACCTCCCCTAGATGGGGTATTTGCCAATGGTTACCACACTATAAAACTTATTGATAAGTTTTAGAGACACATTTTGTAATGGTCTTTTTACTGAAATATAGTTTTTACTTTATACGTCTGTTTCATGAGTCTGGAATGATAATTCACCTGCCGTTTTGATCCTGAGCCTAGTTTTCGGTCTAGTGGCCGGCCTCGGCTGCTTCACTTCGCTCAAGTCTTTTCCGTCGTCACTAGAGTCCATGTCATCTGCAAACATCGAGTACTGGTATTATTTTTTGCGCACAATTGATTTTCAACCTTATAGTGCTAAGGAATTTTCTTGGCGTAACCGTAGATATGTGTGGAGAAGATGGTAGCCGTCATAGAGTGCAGTTTGCTTTACTCACCCGAGTCGCTGAGCTTGCCCAACACGTCCTCAGCCTCGTATTTGTGTATGAGCTGCATTATCGCGGCTTGCTGCTCCTCTGCCGCCTGCGTTTAAATATAATTTAATTGTCTAATATTCACAAAACTAACATGTGCGAGGGACAATATCGAGGAGAAACCTGCGCAATTAGATCGTCAACGTCAACTCGTAGCTATGACCCATTTAGATTGATCCCAAAATATCAAGGTATAAATACTGAAAAAATACTTCCAGTAACTGAACTAAAAGGATTTTAATTTCTACGCAGTCTGAATCAACCAGAATTTGTTTGAGGCTTCTTTTCCAAGTTTTGAAACGGACATCATTGTTGGGTAAAGATTGAGATAACTACAACTACTAAAAACAAACCAGCTCTATGTATTTTATAGTTTCTTGGCTATCCGAGAAATGCTGCTATAATCATCACTCGCCCCCTTCATTGCCTCCCTCCTTGCCCCTGTTCCCCAGCGTTGCCTGAGTTACGAGGTTTGCATTATATTAGTGATGATGATATAGTCTCGGCCGATTTCGGCAACGGCGACTGTCTTCAGCTCAGGTCTTGTTGTTGGTGTGCTCGCATGTGGCAATAAGCGATGTATGTAAGGTTTTTAGTCTGTTATATGTTACTAGTTAATAAGAGTAAATTATTTTATTTCAAAAGCACTACCTACCTACTATTCACTTTCTGTTTTGCCCTAAGGTTGACTGGTAGTGAATGCCATGAGGCATTAAGTCCGCCTTTTGTACAAATTTTATTTCGTGCAATAAAGTTTGAATAAATAAATAAGTAGGCACGGCCGACCTCCGCCTGCGCGGTCTCGAGCACGCTGAGCTGGTGCTTGAGCGCCTCGACGCAGCGGTAGCGCAGCACGTACTGCTCCCACAGCTGCTCCACCTCCGCCTCCAGCGACACCAGCTCGCCGGCGTACGCGGGCCTGCACAAGTGTACTGTCATGAGCACCAACATGTTTAGGTACACATAGTCATACACTTCGACTCTTATGTCAAAGTAATACATGAGCACCAACATAAATAAATAATAAATGTCTGGACATTTTTTTTTACACAGCGCCATCTAGCCCCAAACTAAGCATTAGCTTGTGCCAGACAACGGATAAACATTACTTATATACTGTTTTTTTGTAAATACATACATATTATACATAGAAACACCTAGACCGATACAAACAGACATGTTCATGCACACAAATGTTTGTACCGTGCGGGGATCGAACCCGCAACCTTTGGTATAATAGCCGACTTCTCGACCATTACACCAAACGGCTCGTCGAAGATGTATACACATAGTCATACATATCGACTCGATGTCAAAGCAGTAAAGCTCATATTTGAATGTGCTTGTATACATCAACATGTTGGTGCTCTTGACTGTACAACATATACACAATGAGGGTGTTTGCATTGAAAAATCCGCTAGACGGCAATACGTAGGCGTGAGGTCTAACTGCTATGGCATTGGTGAATTTTGACATATCTCTCAATGTCATCCTAGCGCTTCTTCCGGTTGCGTCCTCGGCCATTGCCTCGGAGCCCAGGGTACGCTGCGACTATGATCCTGAATTGACCAGGCTGGTTATTACAATTGAGCTACTGTCGTCTGACCTCCGTAACCCTTACAAGGAAAACCAGACCATGTGTATGATGACGGCACAACACTACGTTGCGAAATAGGTACCTAAACCATTGACATTATGGTCAATTTCAATTAAGACCTACTTACAGTGAAATAGCAATTTGTAAGTAATTGTTGTGCTATGTGTCTGCTGGTGGATAAGGTTGCAAGAGCTCGGATGCGGACAGTTTGGGGTCTTAAAGGCAGGCAACGCATAAGCCTTTGTGTGCCGTTGTTGCTTTTCATGAGCAGCGGTGATCACTCATCATCAGGTGGCATAAAAGGTCGACGACCCGCTCACCCACCAAATTCACCCACTGGTAGGTGGAGGGGTAACTCAGTCAAAGTTGAAACAATTCATTTAATCGTACATAATTGTTTTTCATTATCGACAAAATACTTAATTCCAGCCTTGACGTGGTGGGTGGACGGCACTAATAAAAATTTCGAGTTACCCCTCCACCGACCAGTGGGTGAATTTTGTGAGTGAGCGGGTCATCGCCCATATAGAAAAGCAGGGCGTTTGCTAGTACAATCTAAGTATACTTATTACATATTACATATAATATATAAAGCTGAAGTTTGTTTGTTTGTTTGTTTGTTTGAACGCGCTTCTCTCAGGAGCCACTGGTCCAATTTGAAAAAAATATTTTTGTGTTGGATAGTCCATTTGACAAGGAAGTCTTTAGGCTATTGGAAATCGAAATCCACGCGGACGGAGTCGCGGGCGGCCGCTAGTTAATAATAAAAGCGGTTAACCGACTTGATCTTCTGCACGGTGTGGAGCCTCTTCTCGGCGCGCAGCAGGTCGGCGCGGCGGCGCTCCAGCTTGGCGTCGAGCGCGGCCTCGCTGGCGGCCACGCTCGCGATCTGGTCCCGCGCCGCCGCCGCGCGCGCGCCCGCCGCCGCCAGCGCGCGCCGCAGCGCCGCCTCCATGCCCGCCAGCTCCAGCGGACGAGACAGCGCCGCCGACCGGACCTCCTGGATACCACCAAATAAATAAATAATAAAATAAATAAATAAATGCCTTGGACTAACACACTAATTGCCTAGCCCCAAACTAAGCTCGAAGCTTGTACTATGGATGCTAGGAAACGGATAGACATACTTAAATACTTTTATAAACATCCATGACTCAAGTACAAATGCCGATGTTCATCACACAAACATTTGCCCCTAGCGGGATTCGAACCAGCGACTCTTGGTTTTGTAGCCAGGGTCTCTAGCCACTAGACCAACGGGCCCGTCAAATAAATCATTTCGTCTTAGTTTGAACGCTTAGTAGGTACACTAACTCTTCAGTGGCACTCGCTACTAGATTTAGATGCCAGACGCGACGAGCAGAAAGCCCGACCACCTGTGGCTATCAGCTATAATTATTTGAACGGTGCTTTCTTGCCCTCAATGTGCAAGGGTTTTTACAAACGAAATTGGCTATATAAGCCACATGCGAGCACACCAACGATACGACCAGAGCTGAAGACAATCGCCGTGGCCGAAAGCGGCCGGGACTACATCATCATTTAGTGACACTCAAAACTTCCTGGGTCGAACCAGATCATGTCCCCTCCCGGATGCTGACGGAGCCTGGGAGTTTCAAGAAGCGTCCATGTGACATGAAATTCTGGGATCACAGTTAGTTAGTGCGAGTGTGAACGCTAGGAGAACAAGCGTCGCCCAATATAGTGCTGCCCTATTGGCCTGGTATACGTCGGGAGCTGCTGCAGCGGATCTGAATAGAAATAGGTAGACGGTCCAGCTTGGCACCCCGATTCGCTGCCGTATAGCTCGAAATGCTGATGTTTACTACACACAAAATTATACAAAATAAACCATAGAAGCAAACAAATTGAAACTTCATTTTAAACTGTTATTTTTACAACAGAAACATGGAATAAGGTGTACATACCTTATTTTCAGCTTCCTTCGCCAACAGATCGTACAGGAAGGCTCCTTGCGCGGTGATTTCAGTCGCTAACGCCCGGGCTTGTTTTATTTCTCCCAGCTAAAAAACGAATTTATCAAAAATATTACCTAAGCTTTCAGAATTTCAGCTATTGAAAAATAAAACATAAAAGTTCACGGGATTAAAAAAAACACATTATATGTCTAATAATACAATTAAGTTGAAGAGTTTGTTTGTTTGCGCGCGCTAATCCCAGGAACTAACGGGTTCGTATTAAAAAAATATTTTTGATAGACTCTATGGATAGTCCATTTGTCGAGGAAGGCTATCATAAAGCTATTAAACACAATGTGTGCGTAAATCCGTGTTCATCATCAGTTACAATCAGGTGATCCTCGTGTTCGTTTGTTTCCCTAATATAAAACAATGTTTTATAAAATAATCCCTGCATTTGACCTGATGCTCACCCGACTACTGACGTCATAGTGGAGCGTGCCGCCGTCGGCCTGCGCGTCGTCGGGCGGCGGCGCCTCGAGGGCGGAGCGCAGCAGCGCGGCCACCTTCTGCAGCTCGCGCACCGCCCACCCATCCGCGCCGTACACCTTCCTGCCGTTCAGCTTCAGGTTCGCGCGGGAATGCTGGAACAAGCCCGCAACACGAGGTTTTATTTACTTATTGAAAAAAGACACGCCATCGACATATCATTACACAGAGTACTTCAAACTTATTATACAAAAAATATAAAAAAAAAAGATATGCCTTTACAGGTGTACAACACTTACAATTTAAAAAGTCGACTCAGCTAGAGGAGGCAGAACCAAACATTAAATTAAAACATAACAGGTAGTTATGCGTTAATAATAATAATAATAAGAGCGTAGGGATGTGACGACCCCATCGCCCGTTGGTGGAAGTTGGAGCTCCTCCTTGAGGAGTTACAACTTCCATCAATGCAATCAGTCTCCGCAGGGCAGCTTGTGGCGAGCTGTTGGTGTGTGGCGACACCACGGACCCGAGACCTCCCGGGGGAACTTTACCATCTTCTCCCCCACCTCTGGCTTGCCTTAATTGGCCGTCCAGAGTGGAGCGCAAGAGCTATATGCTTGATGGGTGGAAGTGCTCAATCTGCATAATAGCGGGGAACGGCTGACCGACATATCGCGATCCAGAAACCGGTGCACACCTCTCGGCACCCTTAGCCAACCACGCCGGTGTTGCTCCCTTGCTGCCCGCGACCCTAGTGGCCGCTTGGAGTGGTAGCTGTTTTGGGGGGCCCATCTAGTGGGAGGCGAGTCACCGTCTGCCAGGAGAAAACTTGAGGCATTTTGCATGGCAGACGTCCGTTGTCTCAACCCATAGCCCAGTTGACCAAACCATCAAACTACACACAATAGACCTGGAATTAGTTTTTCTTTTCATTTCGCAATAGTTCTTACATTTGCCAGGTGCTGTCTTTGACTAGATCTGTATTTAGTCAGAGATAGAATCTGGCAGATGTACACATTTCATTTAGATCAAATGGTACAAAAAAGCCTCTGCGCTGTTGGCTTTGGCCCCACGCATGCTTCAAAGGACCGGGTCCCTTTGGACCCGTGATCTCGAAAGAGTACCTACATAATAATAATAATAATCATTTATTTCGGACCGTGATCCATATTAATTAACCTATTACATATAATGTTAGTAACAATTTTTGCTTATAGCTATGTTAGTTCACTAACCTAACTTAACTTAAATTAATTTAATTTTAGTTTTTGGCACCTAAACCTGCAGGTGACACATGCCTTGCCACCCAATGCCTGACCAAGGGACTATCGCTATAACGCAATAACTTCACTTCTTCAAACAATCTGCTTCATAGTTTCGCAAGTTGTTGCCTATGGTTGGAATATGGATTGATAAAAATACCTACGCTATTGTGAGGGTTTTCGCAAATGAAATCCGCTAGATGGCAGTAGGTAGGCGTAGGATCTAACTGGTATGTGATTGGTGAATTTTGGCAAGACATTGACAGATACATATGTCTAAATTCACCACTGACATAGCTAGAGTTAGACCTCACACCTACGTATTGCCATCTAGCGCATTTTTCAATCGCAAACACCCTTATTCGATATATGTACATTGTTCTCATCTAGAAAGTACCTACGTATGAATAAGCATCAAGTGTGCAAGTGCCTAAGTAAACCTTGTGTGGGACGCCCTCAGGCCAGTAGGGACGCGTTTTGCGCCAGATTGCTGGCTGGGAGAGGCAGAAGTTCGAATGTTAGAAGAGGTCACAATAGGTTAATGATGATAATGATGATGCTGAAGAAGGAGTGCAAAACTAGACAAAATAAATAAATAAAATAAATATTTCACTACATCACATCAGAATCAACAGTGGTATTACAAATATATGAAATATACCTTGTTACATCCTCGCACGACTCACACCTTGCCTGACTTGCCGAACAAGCATTTACCTACTTATTTCACAATTGAACATCGGACTATCACCGAATGTCACGAGGCGCACCATCATCAGAACGTGACATGTTCAATTCTGAGGCCAATATACTCCGATCCCACCACGTATGGCATGACGTGGAGACGAGTTAATAAAAGGGAGTTGCGACAGCAGCCGTTGCTCAGTGCTCAGTGTTAGTTGGCCGATCATGGCTTAGTTAATACTTAGTGGTGGATACGTTCTAACATTGAACGTATTCACATTTAGGATAGTTAGGCTTAGATATTACAATGTAACGTTTAATTTAATAAATCTCAGTATACGTGATTCTCGTTTCCTTTTGCACCCTCCGTCTGTGGCCCGATTTCGTAATTGGCGCAGTCGGTAGGATGCTCGCGGGATGGTTCGCGTCATCAGCTATAGTATCGATCTTCGATGTCGCGGCGCGCGCTACCCGGGTGGCTCTTCAGGACCAGCACGAGCATCCAGAATCTACAATGAAGGCGCAGCGGAGGTTATCCAGACATTGATAACCGTAAAAGGGAACAGAATATAGTGTTAGAAGAAACTTTAATTAATAAGATAATTTAAAGAAGAAACAGAATACAAGAAAATAAAAGAAGAGAAAGGAATAGGGCATATGCATGTGATTATAAATAGGGTAAAATATTTTTTTTCATGAACTTTATTACTTCAGAATTATGCCCACATCAATATTTTTTAATTATAGTTGTTGTTTATTGCAAAAATAATTATTTAAAAGTGCCAAATATACGCGCGACATTCAATGGAGTTAAAACGGAAGTGACGACAAAGTCCACAACAATGTAGTGATGGGAACTAATGATAAAATATACTGATATTTTTGAAATTATCGATAAACTGTCAAAGTATTAGAGTATCGAAAATTAAACACGAATTGGAAGTTTATTTATTTAATACAATAAAAACAATTATCAAGTTATTATTCAAATTAATATTGTCGATATCAATTCACATGACAATCTGCTCCCATTATAACAATTATTGAGAAATAGAAATAAAAATATATCAATGTGGAATCTATACTAATATATAAATAAATATAAATATAAATAAATATTTCACAACATCACATACATTGATCTGACCCCGTGTTAAGTAGCTTAAGCACTTGTGTTACAGACATCAGAATCAACAGTGGTATTACAAATATACTTAAATATGTAGATACATATAACACCCAGACCAGGACAAACAGACATGTTCATGCACACAAATGTTTGTCCTGTGCGGGGATCGAACCCGCGACGACCTCTTGCGTAATAGGCAACATCTTGACCATTACACCAAACGGGTCGTCAAAAGACCCGATATATAAAGCTGAAGAGTTTGTTTGTTTGTTTATATGTTTGTTTGTTTGAACGCGCTAATCTCAGGAACTACTGGTTCGATTTGAAAAAACCTTTTTGTATTGGAAAGTCCATTCCATTTGACGAGGAAGGCTTTAGGCTATTGGAAACCGAAATCCACGCGGACGGAGTCGCGGGCGGCCGCTTGTTATATTATATTCTATTATCAACTTCAATTCAATGTTCTTTCGCGTCTTTCCTGGTGAAAGTGAACGAGCAAAAAAAATACAAAAGGGGAAACACTTGTCAAAGTATTTTTTCCAAAAACACTGGAATATTTCTCTTCCGCTTTTCTGTTATTTCTTCTACTTTAATTAATTTTTGTAAATATCATTCATAGTTTATATTATTTGTTATCGAAAACATGGATGTTTTTCAAATATAGCACATCCCTAACAGGAATTGTGACGTCGAAAATACATGCTTCATTTAGGCGCCAAGATAGAGGCTGTTTAAATTTGGCGAAATTGAGAGCTCAAGAAAAAATATTTTTTCCTTGTTAAATTTTAGTTTTTTGGTGTCGGAATTTTATTCACGAGTATGAAAATGATATGTACTATCGTATAAAAATATAAAAAAAATACATGCATATTCCCCATTACCTAACCAGCCGGCGCATCGTCAAAACCCTCGACAAAATCCTCGCCAAAATCTTCCAGTTCCAGAGCTTCCAGTAGAACATGGCACCTGTACATGTGCATCAGTCCGTCCATGGTGGCAAACACGAGCTCCTCACCGTGTTCATCTATTACCCTAAAACCATGATGAGGTAATAGGCGGCCCAACAGAGCGTCTCGATGATCGAAGTTCATCTGTTCGATCCAATACGACGCGTCGTACGTTAATACACCAATTATCGCCATCGCAGGGAGAGGAAATGATCGCCCCCCGTTTGGGCAGTGAAACACCTCGTCAGGTAACCGAACGCACTCATTTATGGGGATCGTCTCCATGATTAAAATATGTATTAAAAGATCAACCGTCGAAATAATACTGAACATAAAATGTTCCATTTCTAATGACCAGAAATATGATACAGGAATTTTAATACTCAAGCAAAAGTGAACAATGGCAAAGGTTCAAGGAAGCATCGAATATCTACAGTTCATACAAAATGTGAAGATACAGGGAGAATACATTTACAAAAATTATAATGATATCCTAAGTCTTTGAGTGAGAGCCTGAACATTTTAAATTTGAAATACTTATCTTCATGATAGCAGGAAAATGATGTCATTTCAATCAACCGTACACTTAGAAAATTATTAATAACTTTGGACTTCGCTTATCATACGACTACTTACTTCTATCTACACCCTGCCACCTCCAGGCTTCCCTTGAGAATAATGAAGACAAAGAAGATACCACTGCGGGCCATAATTCATCTAGAAGTTATACTTACACCCTGTATGAAGATTGCAAGAAAGTCAATTACAATTACATATTAGAACAATGAATTGAATTCCAACAATTAGACTTGAGTCGCACTGTCAGCGAAACGTGCTACGCTCGCACGTTATCGGGGTCACATATTACACATGGAGGAATTCATGGGAACGATTACATGAATATCGAAAGAAATTAATAAGAAACACTCTCCAATGGACTAATAACTAAATCAAAGGATAAGATAAGATAAGACCTGGAAATTATAGATGTCCTTACATTGACAAATATGAGAGTCTTAAAGAATAGACCATCTTTTATGAGAAAATCCTCAGTGCAGTATCTTCCGATATTTCAGCACTATTCTCGACAAAAGTCTTCACATAGTTGCTGATCTTCAGGAGGGAGGTGTTACATCCTCGCACGACTCACACCTTGCCTGACTTGCCGAACAAGCATTTACCTACTTATTTCACAATTGAACATCGGACTATCACCGAATGTCACGAGGCGCACCATCATCAGAACGTGACATGTTCAATTCTGAGGCCAATATACTCCGATCCCACCACGTATGGCATGACGTGGAGACGAGTTAATAAAAGGGAGTTGCGACAGCAGCCGTTGCTCAGTGCTCAGTGTTAGTTGGCCGATCATGGCTTAGTTAATACTTAGTGGTGGATACGTTCTAACATTGAACGTATTCACATTTAGGATAGTTAGGCTTAGATATTACAATGTAACGTTTAATTTAATAAATCTCAGTATAAGTGATTCTCGTTTCCTTTTGCACCCTCCGTCTGTGGCCCGATTTCGTAATTACCTACATACTTAAATATATACAAATAACACCCAGACCAGGACAAACAAACATGTTCATGTTATTCCTGTGCGGGAATCGAACCCGAGACCTCTTGAACGGTATAATAAATAGGCAACATCTTGACCATTACACCAAGCGGGTCGTCATGAAAATCATTAGGGATCGGTCCTATATCAACGGGACTAAGAATGTTAGCTGGAATACATCTTACAAAGAGCGCCACAGCGTGCGTGACGAGCGCGACCCGCTGGTCGACGGAGCCCCGGCCGCCGGCCAGCGCCGCGTCGGGCTCCACGCGCGCCGCCAGCCAGCGCAGGCACGTCTCCAGCAGCTCCCAGTTAGGGCTCCGGAAGCTCTCCAGCGAGATCGGCTCGGGGAAGCCCAGCACTCGCATGGCTTCGCTGAAATCTTAACAGTAGGTAAGGTTAGAGTTGCCCCCCTTGCAGGACTATGTCTCTCTCTATAGTTGAAACCGTGTTATCATAACAAGGAATTCAAATAAATTACTACTGTGCCTCGAGATCGAGACCAAGCCTTGTCCCTAAACACACAGATTTGGCCAGAAGGCCAACATGGTGGTACTTAGGCGGCTTATGTACCATCTACTTTCTGCCACCCTGCTTTGTCCACCTAGGGGGACAAAACGGAAATCTTTGAGAAGCAGCTTTCGGGCAAAATTACTTGTCCACGAAAATGGCGGGGCCAAACCAGGAATCTAATTTCAATGCTCACATTTTATACCCAATTTACCCACAAATATTTGGTAACTTTATGACATTTTTGACGGACATTCAAAATGAGGGCGAAACATTGAACAACAACCCCGTTTATTGAGGTTAGACAGTAGACACGCCTCGACTCGCATGGCATTATGAGTTATTAACACAACAAAGTTATCAGGCTGGGAACCCGGCACCTCTTACAATCCGAACAAGCACTTTTACCAATTAAGCTACCGAGAGTCTCGGTTCATCAGGTTCGGACTGTCCGAGACCGTTTATGAACCTGATTAATTTCTCCTTGTTATTACCTCAACGCCTCGTGCGTCATCCCTTCATTCAATGTTCCGGTAGTAGGTATCACACACAAACACAACACTCGTAAGAAACGCGAAAGAAGATGTTATACCTACATGTTGTAAAGTATTATAATAATTAGCATGTAAAATGTTTAAAAATAAATATGTAAAGCTCTTAAACTTATCGCTTCCCTTAAACAAATAATAAGATTTTATTATTGTCGTGGCCGGTACAAAAGTTGGTATGTGAACTTGGTAATGTGTTTAAAACCAATATCGAACGAACACTTCACACCAGCGTCTACAATTCTACACTACACTGACTATATTACGAGTACAATCAAAGCTTCTACCCTCAAACGATTAACAAAAAAGTAAGATAGCATATTGCATCCATACCCTCACAAAATTATTATCGATAGGTAACTCGGGTACTTACTTCGTAAATCTCTGTACGACATCGTAATCTTCCAATTCGAAATGCAGCAATATAAAAACTTTTAATTCAATATAAGTATTTATTTATTTCATTTGCAATCAAAACAACAACTAACAAATAACACGAGACACGACTCCAGAAAATGTGGCGTTTCCATGGCAACCGACACGGCAACGGCTCTGGCCGGTAACTAATTATGAAAAAAATTAAATTATTTATGGCAAGTGTGTGAAGGTGCTACCTACAGCTTTTTCTCGTTCGTCCGTAGTCCGTGGGTCGAAATAAAACGCGTAAATTATGAATAAAATCAATATTTTATTATATTCTATAATGATTTTATTACTTAGATAGGTATAGGTATATAGAAGGGTGATTACAATTATTAGTTATAGCATTAGACAAAGTTAAAACCTTAAACCCTACATTTATATATTGATTTTATAATATTTAATTTATCGCCTACAAAAGCTTACTATGCCATTTATGTGCATTTAGCTACCAAAAAGCTTAACAATTATCTTATAACTACATATAGATACTGCTTACATTACCAGATGTAAGCAAATTGGACATACCCAAAAGCATTACGATTTCAATAAATCAGTAATGCTTCTCTATTTGACTGTTTTAGCAGAAAGGCAAGGGTAAGGGTATAATATTTCGGTAAAAATTTCCTAACTAGCAAATATAAATTATTGTGAAATTGCTATAAATAAAATTGCAGGCGCTATTTTAACCAACTTCCAAAAGTTTTTTCTACATACTTTTGTGGCCATACTGTGTAAAAAGTTTTGTGACGGTATCCATGGTGGATTCCTCATCATCATTAGTGTCCTTCATTTGAGTTCAATGTTTCCAGTACGCCAGACGCCACATTAAATTATCAAATTTAAAAATAAAATAAAGAAAATAAAAAGAACCAAAAGTAACGACATATAATTATTTATTTACTAACTTAGCTAACTACCAAAACAGTCAAATATAACAAGATTGAGGTCGAGAGGCGTAACTTTGGAGTAAGAGTTTATAAAATTGAAGTTTTCAGCGAAGACATATCGTGAGTAGATCTTGTGCCATATATTTTCACATAGACTTTAGTCATCATAATCGCTCAATAATATTATCGAACCTAATCGTTTGGAACAATCATTTCTTAATTTTTGGAGACTGTGGGAGTTCATTTGGATTACAAATGAAGGTTGGTAAGTTACGCCTTGTGTAGCAGAGACCTCAGCATTGTTGGAGTATGTCCAATTAATGGAAGAATCATAAGTCTATCGCGGAGGGCGCCTGCCTCAGCGCGCGCTTAATGGAGTCCTCGCGCTTCACCGCCACGCGCATGCGGGCTGCCTTCAGGTGCCTGGAAGGTGCACAGATCATCATAAACATGGATTACGGGGTATATTAAACATTGTTTAACATATTAGTATCATTGGAAAAAAAAAATATATTATAGGTCAGCAAACGAGCAGACGTATTGCCTGATGGTAAGCAATCAACGCCGCCCATGGACACTCGCAACACCAGAGGAGTCACAAATGCGTTGCCGGCCTTATAGAACGGAGTAGGTACGCTCTTTTCTTGAAGGTGAGGAGTTTGTATCGGTCCGGAAATACTTCAGGCGACAGTTGATTCCACAGTTTGGTTGTGTTAAAATGTTAATATTGAATCAAATAAGATAATGCATGTTCATTTTAATAGTGCGCTTAAAGGTGCATCCACTTCACATGAACTAGTACTGATGTCAACCTATCTGCTTATAATCATGAAACCAATTGCAAAAGATCCAAAAATTATCATGTGAATTATCCTAATGAGGATTTCATTTTTTTCTTCGTCTTCTTCTCCATTTCCAACCATTGGATTGGTGTAGGCCTCCTTCAGGATACGCATTTATTTTACCTTTCATAATTTAAATTAAAACCTCCTCTAACCATCCATTATATGATCCCTAGAGATTTTACATTTATTAATAGAAATACAGACCTCTGTCTAATCCGCTCCTCAGTCTCAGGACTGGGGGGTCTCTCGGTGACCTCAGCGTCTCGGATCATCGCCCGCAGCTTCCGCATGCAGTCAGCGAGGTTCAGCTGCTGAGAGCGAGTCGTGTCCGACCGGACTATGAGGTAGCCTTCTTTTGAAAGTTTGTTGCTGTACTGTAAGTTGAGATTATCTATTAGTGAACATTTAAATAAATGATTACTTAAGTAATTAATTTTATTACAGAACACATCTATGCTTCCATCCAATAACTCTGTAATGTGCTATTAAGTTATGTCAAATTCATATTCATAGTGTTTGCTTTTTTTTCCAGATTTTTCATATTGATATAAAATTAATTTAAAATGGCACATGCTTTTATTTCGTTTTTTAAAATTGTAAATTCTATTAATAACTTGTTGAAAAGACGTATGAGAAAAACAGTACATTGTTTCTCCTGTAAAATTTGGAATTTTCAATTGCTTAATTTTTGCTTGGGGGCGTAGATTGTTCATGAAATTAATCCATACGAAAATGTAGCTTTTCTTCTTATAAATAAAATACACAATATAATATCCTAGAAATAATTAATCGAGACAAATAAAAATTCAGAACATACCAATTCCAACATTCTTTGCTTAATTTCGGGGTGAATCCAGTCAGCATCTTTGAGTTTGAATCTAAGGTCTACCTTCGTGTGAACCTGAAATGTGAAAAAGAGTTTTGTTTTTATTTCTAGTCTTGCATTGGTCTGCAACAGGCGGTCAATAGTTCACCTTAAGTTAAGAGACTACCATCATCCAATGTAATAGAAACCATCATCATTGTCATTTCCCAACAAAGCACTGTCAACTCTACATGTTTGTTTCTTCTGCCCACAGCAGTCAGACAAATTATCTCCATTAATGGTCAAATTAACTAATTGTCTTAAGTGTTCTAGTGCTACCTGATTTAAACATTACAACATAGGTATATGATAGATTTCTTTATTCTAATTAAATGTGGTATATATTTCTGCACAGCACACAACAACATTATCAATAGCTATGTTTACACACCTTGTTGACATTCTGTCCGCCAGGCCCCGAACTAGCGCTGTAACTGATGTCCAGTTTATCAATTGGGATGAAACCACTGAACTTTTCTTTGGAGTCGACACTCTGAAAAACAGTTTATACCTAAAATTTTACAACTTTCCTAAGGTTTCTACTAAGACTTAAGTAGGTTAGCTCTTTAAAAAAGACTAGAAGCATGTACATGGTAGGCACAACAATGTTTTAAAAAGGTTCTAAAATTGGCTGTTAAAAACATAAATATAAGAAATTCATTGGCTGAACGAACCTACTGTCTAGCTTTAAACTACGCTTAAAGCGTACTGTGAATATTAGGGGACAAATAGACCAAAGTAGGTATGTTTTTACTTAAATATTTTGATAAACATCCATGACTTAAGTTCAAGTTGAGATTTTGCCCATTTCTGTAATAATAAACTATTTAACTATGTTTACTTACAAATGCTGGAGTTGATAGCTTTAGAGAGCTATTTGGATAGAGAGTCTCCAAAGAAATTGAACTTTTATATGCCATAGGACGCTTGGCGATGGACGTAAAGCAGGCATTTTGGACAACTCGTTGAATTAAATGCAACCTTAGTGGAGTAAAAGCCATTGTTTAATACAAATATTTAATACCAGTATTACAGTACTCAGGAAGAAATTACTTTATAGCATTTTATGGAACTTCAACAATTATAACCTCAAAATTATCCTTCAACTTGTTCAAATGTCAAGTACTTCCAAAATCTTTGGTCAAGTCAATTGTCAAACCAAACTGACAAACTGACATTTCCGTCCAAAACTTGCTAACAACAAAAGTTGCCAAAATTAAGATTATAATATCATTTCTAAACATGTTCGCAATTTCTCTGATTTTTAATGAATTGGTATCCGTGACTTGAGGGAGCGTCACATGCTCTTCTAATAATTTGATTAAGGTAGATTCTTTTTTGTCTAATTTCTGCTCAAGGTCTGCAAGGAATTTACCTTTTTAAAATTGGCGGAGTATTTGGGTTCACTCTGCAAATGATGAAAAGAGGAGCCCTAATTGCCATGACAACGGGTGCGGTACCAAAGTGGTATCCTAACCGTTGGCATCGTCATACTAGCCCGCAAGATACTCCTATAGGATTCTCTTAAGGGAATCCAGGTTATTATGATGGAGGAAACACGTATGCTGGTAAAACATTCCATCGAATCTGAACTCGCGATAAAATAGTGGCCGCGGTAAATGGATGGCAACGTTGACCAGCACGCAGTTTTTTGGCGACATGGCGAAGGAAGGATAGGGGAAAACATTTCTTCAGAACATTAACTTCTAAAACTCCTACTTTATCCTTATTTTTATATTAACTTCATATGCTGACGACTTCATTTTATTTTATAACCAATTAAAATAGCTAAGTAATGATCGTAGATGCAACTTGCCAAAAACGCGAGACATAGGGCATTAACCCGCAGTGGGCTTGCTTGAGCAGCCAAGTCGACCACCAGCTCGGCATACCTACTGCACCGAGCCAGCGGACTACGCATAGAAACGGTATAACAAAATGTAGTAAACGCCATATAATAAGCTAATCTTAACATTTTTTGTGGGCCCAATCCACATCTGGTGTTTGCGACGTCGTCTCCGCGGGAGACCATTTCGTTTCACGCTGTTAACTGTTCTGACCTGAATAAAGATATTAAAATATTTAATTAAGATGCAACTTTCCTTTAAGTCTTGATAGTATCTCTTAATATCTTGTACAACTATCTCTACTTATGTATTTCTTATACCTACTTAGAAACTTAAACAGACTTTTCCAATCCACTCTTGCGTGTGTATCAAATGCTTTCAGCCATCATAGAGTTAACATGGTACGTAGGATTCATGCTCTTAGAGAAATAGGCAGGAGTTTGACCTCTGCGTACAAAACTGATTTTCGAATATTGTGCGAAGTTGTAAACGGAAATGATAAATCTGATTGACCAAAAAGTTTATTGATAAAATGGTGACTGTAGGCAAAATGATTTATGTATCTTCTTAAGATGGTAGACGTACTTTGTTTGTACCTTGCATTGAGGTATTACTACTAGGTATAGAGTGGTGAAGTTAATAAGTTATATTCAACTATAAGTATAGGTAAGTACCTATTCTTAATATTATTGGTGAGAACAAGACCATCACGAATAACGGCTCATTTATGTATGTAGAAATTGATTTGTTCCAATTGTTTTTATCTTGCCATACCCTTACAGGGTCCATGTATATTTTAAGTTAAGTTTTAGCTTAATATCATGTATGGTGCAAGAAAATAAATAAATAAATAAATAAATAATTGTGACCACAAAATAAAATAGGTGTTTATTCGTACGTTACTTCAATTGCGGTGTAACCATTTATGATTGCGATGTAGGCAGATAAACTGGATACCGATAAATATTTCGACCACGTACGCGTGTAGAAGACGATACAACAAAATCGCCAATCTCAGCGCTGTCGGTTAAAAAACGCGAACACAAATGCGCTCGCGCAAGTCACGCTCCACATAATTTAATTAGGACCCGTTCCGCTTCGCGACGACATCTCACGTTTCTACCGGACTATTTAGACAACACTATTTTATACATTTTGACATTTCACATGTTAACTGCGCTATAATGGGGAAAGATGCGGATATGAACGGCAGTAAGTATTAAAATTTACGTCTCGTAGAAAGTTTTGTTTGTTCACACTCGTGCAACTGCTTGCACTTCCTACATAATATCAAACTAACAAGAAAGGGCCCAAACGTAATACCTGTACATTTTGAAGAAGCATATTAACATATTTTAATTGTATGAGGTTCGTTGCACTACGAGAAATTCAACAGCCATATTAAGTTTAGGGATTCCGCAATGGAATTTGATATTCTCAAAGCTTTACCAAATACATGTTGAGATATGATTTTACTTTATTCACCATCATCCTTATTAGCCTATAGCAGTCGGCTGCTGGAGTCTACCGCAGTCCACATCAGAACACTTCAATGTTCCTTATTTACCACTGACTGATTATTAAAAGCTAGAACTACACAACCACCTATTTAACTACCTACTTTAATTCCATCCCCATATTGTGATAATCATAAATGCCATCTACCTATAGCTGAATAATTGAATGATAAGTTTCACATTAATTACTAAAGACTGAAGATTTTAAACAGATTAAAGATAGGTTATCGTTGCAAAAACTATTCATCATCAAAATAGGTAGGTTACTCCATTCTCCCGGCATCACAATCAATTATTAGTTGTTAATTAATCACCGCGCTGCAAAAACACGTATGATACACGGAGCGCATGCAAATCATCTACTCGTGCAAGATACCAGCGCTTGCGCAGGTGTCGCGTGCTAGGGGTGCCCAAGTTACGTGCTTAAGTTACTTACCCACCTAATCACTAGCCCTACCTATTTCTTTATTCAGTGTGCTGATGACGATCAATGGAATAAACGATGTCCGTCATAATCTGAAGATTTTCACCTAACTTGCTTGCTAGTCTAACAGCCCAAGCTTGGAAAATTTATCCTCTGCCGATCTTCACAATGGATCAAATCAAGCCCTAGGAGAGGCCTATGTCCAGCAGTGGACTGCGATAGGCTGATGATGATGATGATGATGAAATCAAGTCAAAGGACTTCACAGAGTTTGGAGTGAAACTTCTTTTCTCAGCAGGTCATTCACGTTGAGGCGCTGGTAGGGTGAAAAAAGTTTAAACGTGCAAAAAATTAACTAAGTGAATCAAATTGCTGAATTAGTTAAACTTAACATTTCAAATCTCATATCCAATGAATTGATTTAACGAATAACATTTTCAGATTATCCCTGAGGCACCGTTGATGATAGCCCTGGCCGGTAATGCTGTGTTAGCGGTTAAACGAAGCGACGGAGATAATGAAACGGCTCTAAATCACCTGGATTATACACCAGCTCGACGTTTGGAAATTGAATTATGCTCCTGCGCATCTCGATAAATTAGCCATGTATGCTGCAGCAAGTAGGTAATAGCTCTTTATCCCAACTTATGCGGTATGGTATCCCATATTCATCAACGCTGATTTTGAATATATATTTTTTGTAATTTTTTGCATACTACATCCAGTTTTGATTGTTAGTGGCTCATCAACTAGATCTTTAGTGAAAGCCTAGACACAGAAAATTCTAGCCTAGCTGGAAACAAATCACTGATGTCATGCAACTTAATTTAAGTTTTTTTAAAGAAATTCGCTCGCACCGACTTGTTAATTGGTCCGAAACCGTAGTTCGGCCAAGTCTAAAACGCTTGGCTAATTAGCGGTGTCTGCCTTCATAAAGCTCGGTCACACTAGTAGGCCAGCCAACTTCGCAACAGGGGCGTAAACACCTGCGCTTGCGCCTTGTTTTAGCCTTATTTTTATACAGACGTGTTGAATAAACATAATTTTCAGTAGTAAAGATGATTGCGCTCACACCTGTGGCTTTTTCAAATGGTCTGTGGTATATTTTAGGACCTGTGAGATCCTCCATCTTAGCCCTGGAAAAGCACTGTTCACAGCGTCGAGTCCCATGAATTACCGTGTCCTTGTTCTCGAATTGACACCGCAACACATTAAGAAAGTAAAAGTGCTAAAAGTACTTAAATTATTTATTAGTTCTTTGGTTTAAGCACTGCATTAGTGCATTCCTTTCGAACCTGTACCTAAAATATGGTCCGGAATAATCGTAGAAGCGTTTTCAACGTAAAAAAGTAGTTTTCTAAATCCATATTTTTACGGGTCGGAACAGCCGTAGAGCGAAACCGCTCTTTCTCTGCGATGTGCAGCCAGACAGTGGTTTTTGGTACGAACACGATTTAATTACGATTGTTTACTGCTGCTGTTTTAGTTTTTAATTATACGCTTTCACTACGGCTAATGTGTTCATAGAAATGTGAAGGTACAACAAAACCAGACTGCGTTAACTCTACTTGTCTCTGGGCTGTGTCAAATACTGCGTCTGGTCTCTACAAAGCTAAACAAAAAGTTATCAGTCGCTTTGTTTCAATAAGTCTTACGCAATACAATTGTCGCAAAATCCATTGTTTTGCATACGGCTGAATTGAAAAACAACGTTCTTATTGGTTTGAGTTGGATAATCGGAGCAGTGTCATTATTTGCTGTCAGTTCTACACATGCAGTTTTATTACAAGGCGGACAAATGCGTATTTCATTGTTTTTTAGGGTTCCGTAGCCAAAATGGCAAAAAAACGGAACCCTTATAGATTCGTCAACAAGGTTTTCATACGAAAATAGAAAAAAATTAAAAAAATGGGCGGTCCCCATAGTTAGAACTGAAACTGAAAATATTTTTTTTCATTGAACATATACGTGTGGGGTAACTTTGGATAGGTCTTCAAAAATTATATTGAGGTTTCTAAGCTCATTTTTTTCTTAAGTGAATACTTTGCGTGACAGACTCTTCCAAAGTGGAAAAAAGTGTGTCCCCCCCCCTCTAACTTCTAAAGTAAGAGGATGATAAATCTGAAATAAATATATAATGTACATTACCATAAAAACTACCAACGAAAATTGGTTCGAACGAAATCTATTCAGTAGTTTTTTTAATACGTCAAAAATAGAATTTGTACGGAACCCTCAGTGCGGGAGTCCAACCCGCACTTGGCCAATTTTTTTAAATATTGGCAGGATATATTGGCTTCACTGTCTATAGCATATGAACAAATAATTAGTTAAATTTTATAACAAGGCCCTAACCAAACCGCTACGCATATAAATGCAAGCTCACCAGGTAACGCAAATATTGACTCCAAGAAGTATAAGGCAATACTTATCACTTGTCATGACGTGGTGCATTGGTCAAACATGGTTGCAGAGTATCAGCAACAGTTCTGCAGTGGTATAGTATAGTATTGACAGTAGACAAGACAGAGCTCGGCAAATCCTCGTGGAATTCGGAAAGCCGCGCGCCTCGCAGCGCGGTGCGTGCGCCATTATCATAATTGATGAAAGCAGCTGCCGATCCGGCACGGGCTGCTGCCGCCCGTACTCATTGAAATCGCAGATAAATAGGAAACAATATATAGCCGAATTCAGCCGACTAATAAGTAGTTGATTACTAAGTTGACTCAGTATTGAATGGTTACCACTGAATGCGCTGGATAAAGCCTAACTTTCGCAGCTCGTTGGAAGAGCTTTTTCAATTGTGAAGCTATGATGACGCTATATTACCTGTGCGGGATTTTGATATTAAGCTTCGTGACATCACAGTTCGTTGTTAATAAATTACTTACATTGTTATGTCTAGTTTAAATACTTAATTTGCAACCAGGCCAAACACATTCAGACGCAGTCTGGAACACAGGTCCAATTTTGGAATTAGTGGCGTTAAAGTGCTCTAAGAAGTTAGTTACGAAGTTTGTCTTATAATCTGGCGTATACTGTACAAAGAGTGCATGTTACATTCTAACTCAGTCTGTCTTTGAAATAGCAGCGATCCAGCGCTTTGTCAGCAGCGCGTCCAGCGCAGGAGCGCGACGCAAAAACAACGCGCATTCATGCGCAAGAGATTTATAATCTCGCAAATTCGGATTAGCGTTTTTCAACCACCGGAAGAACTGCTCGAGATGATTGGATACGCTGATTTACACGACTAATACGAAATTACACTGTTTGTTAATGTTAAGTCCCAATTAGAGCATTAATGCGATTCGAACGAGACGTTTTTCTTTTATGTTGCAATAAAATTGTCAGACGAATACTTTCGTAGCTTAATAATCCACGACTTCGGTCTACTATCTCTACATTGGAAGATTTATAAACATTTAGCTGTTCCATAGGCACCGCTCGAATATACCTACCTAGCTAGGCTACCTAAGGTCTTCAGCACTCCATCAGGTTAAAGCTGTAATTTTGGCATAATACATACTTTTTAACTTCTATGAACTCTTATTAGGCATTATTGTTTTAACTCATACCATCCCGATGCAAAATTTATATGTACCATGGAATGAAATAGAATGTTTGAGAGGCCTGTTGGTCTTTAATCAGATACCCTGGCTACAAAGCAAAGGGTCGCTGGTTTGGATCCCGCTAGGGTCAACATGTTTGCGTGATAAATATCGGTATTTGTAGTTGTAGAATCCTCGTTGTTTGGATATTTTACGGCTCACCAACACTACAACACGCGTACGAAGTACAGTCCCGCCCGCTCCGTTCTCCCGCCGGACGGAAGGTCATTCTGACACGTGACGTAAGTGCCTGAGACAACCAACACTATACAGCCAATACACTACAGTAGTGTACTAAAGTCATGGATGTTTCTAAAAGGTATTAAGGTAGATATATCTATCCGTTCTCTAGCATCCATAGTACGATCTTCGAGCTTAGTTTGGGGCTAGACAATTGGTGAGTTAGGCCAAGTATATTTTTTTAGGGTTCCGTACCCAAATGGCAAAAAACGGAACCCTTATAGTTTCGTCATGTCTGTCTGTCTGTCTGTCTGTCTGTCTGTCTGTCCTGGCTCGTTCTCCGCCGTTTCTGAACCGATTGCCACGAAAATTGGTGGAGAGATGTATAGTGATAATTCAAGAATTGGTTTTTAAAATAATCGAAAAATAATTATTTTTACCCCCCCTCCCAGACAGCGAAAAGTAAAATCGAAAAAAAAAACGACTTACACCATCGTGTGGGGTATCGTTAAAAAGGTATTTTTAAATACAATAAAACTTGCCTTGAAACCATGTGAATCAAACACCCCAGTCTCGAGATATATTAATACAAAGTTAAAATTAGAGCGTCCCCCCCCCCCCCCTAAACTTTTGAAATACTATTACAATAATTCTGAAAAAAATGTCCTGTATACCTCCAAGTAAGCACTTTCAATGAAAACTATAGCGAACTCTGTATCATACATAGTTATTTTTATACAACTCGACCAACTTATGACGTGCAGTTGCCCTTACTAAATGGTGTCTTAAGCGGTCGGGACATCTTTTAGCTACGGAACCCTTTCATGGGCGTGTCCGACACGCTCTTGGCCGGTTTTTTTATTTATTAAATCGTTATCACTTCGTCGCTAAGGTTTGTGTACATACATTTTTCGCAAGGTATCGTCATAAATTTCTATGTCTGCATATGAAGTTCTCTCGAGTGCTGCGGCAATCACGCGATCCAATTAAATAAACGGGTAATTGATACCTCCACGAGTGCGGTATGCCGGTATCACTGCTGCGTCTGCGCCGGCGCAGGCGTCGGTATTTGCATACGCTCATAGATTTGTCTATGCATACGATGCAGATCACCGCTTATTGTGACTTCGGGTTAGGTGCGAAAGAATAATCGTCGTATTAAATAAAACGACAGGCCTGTTTTGGTCGAGTGGCTAGAGACCCTGGCTACAAAACCAAAGGTCGCGGGTTCGAATCCCGCTAGGGGCAAATGTTTGTGTGATGAACATCGGCATTTGTACTCGAGTCATGGATGTTTATAAATGTATTTAAGTATGCCTATCCGTTCCCTAGCATACATAGTACAAGCTTCGAGCTTAGTTTGGGGCTAGGCAATTGGTGTGTTAGTCCAATAAATTTATTTTTATTTATTAATAAATAAATTAGATTAACACTCAAATTGATGAACTATTGGTGCTAGTGAACAGATTGTACTTAAACATTTTTTTAAACATCCATGACACGAGTTTTTATGCTGATGTTCATAAAAACAAACATAAATTTGACCAAAGCAGAGTTCCAACCCACGATCCATAATCTAATATTAATAATTTTATTAACCTACATACTAATAAATATGAAAAAAAAACAAATTACAATTGATATTTTTTTATACCACTTATATTAAACAATACACATTTTTAATCTTAAAATTAATATTTTAATTAATTAAATTAACAATGTGTTCAGCTAGATAGATGTTACTGTTCCAATTTACGTTTATTTCAAATTAACAATTGGTACACCTACATAATACTAAAACTAAGCCATACAATGATTTTAAACAATGTATTTGTTGTGTTTTCACATATAACGCCTTTATCTAAAATAATATCTACAATCTGATACCGAAGAATTTCGGAGATACTAGGTGTTGCGTGAGTAAACCTATGATTATATGGGTGTGTGAAGAACGTGCCTCCATAGTTATGATCTAGTTTACTAAATCACTTTTTTTTCTTAATTTAAGACTATGTTCATGAATTTTGTTTCTTCACTCTCACACTTTCACGCAGTTCATTTATTTTTTACGATACATTCAATGAAACAACAATATTAACTCAGTAAGCTCTATGAAATTAACGTCCACTTTTCACAATAAATTCTGTAATGTGTAGGTTATCACGACTCTACCACACTATAACCCATTAACTTCATCATCAGTGCAGGGCTTTCCGAGTCTTCTGGAGCTGGATCTGGCTCGACAGTTGATGATATCGGTGTGCTTACATCTTCTGAGGTGACTGCGTATTCTGTCGTGGAGGCGGGATCCAGGTCCTCCGCCATGCTTTCCAGCTGCCGCCACGCTGCGTTCCTCTGAGAAGACAGCACCAAGGTCGACACAAACAGACTGAACGACAGCAGGCCAAGGAACACGACCAGTTTGTTGTTAATCGACCATTTCAGCGTTGTCTCCACTACGAACCTCAAGTACAATAGGCAAGTATTCGCCATTTTTATTTATTTTTATATAGACTGTGACACGAAAATACAATACACATTTGTATAACAAAAACTATGTATTGAAATAACTGACGCACCGTCACAAATGTGACAATCCTATCTTTGCTTTTATCGCTTCCCGAACTCCGAGCGATATCACATACCTACCTTACCAATATCTTAATCCAAATGACGAATAGATAAATACGTAAACGTAAAAAATCTTAGTTACTAGTTTTTACAATAGACAAGACATGCTGTGTTGTTTATTTTGATTTGCAGAATTTTGTGTAGTAATTAATTTGTAGAGATTATAAGAGAGACGAACTTCTTAGCTATCCATGGATTCTCCGTGCGGGTGCCGGGTCCATCGCGTGGAACAGAGAGGAATGTCAGTCGGCGCCTGGGACTTGCGACCCAGCGTGTAGGTTTAAGGGGCCCCTTTATAGTATACTAACGATCACCTTCACCGATGACATTCCTCTCCCTTCCCAACCATATTTGGTATGAGCCGAGTAAAGCGGCTTTAGTTGTTCTTTCCAGTAACGAGCTAATATTAGATCTTGGTAATCCTAAGTCCTTTAGTAGGTTGTAGAGAGATTTCGCTGGTATACCTCTCGCACCCACTTCCACAGCATACAACCGTGCTATATAACCATTTTTAGTCATCTCGTTGGTTAGGTCATAATACTTATTTGTTTTAAACGCGTGATCTTTGGGAATGTTTGTCTCCCATGGAACAGTAAGTTCCACCAACAGTACGCGCTTAAGTTTTCTAGAATAAACGAAAAGGTCTGGTCTAGACGACGATAACACAATGTCTTCTGGAATAGTGTAGTGCTTTTCATACGTGTCCATCATGATCTTCCAATCTGGAGCTACACTAACAATGGAGTAAGGTTTGACTTTGGACTTCTTGGTAGATCCTTCCTTGACGAAGTTGATGTTCTTTGTATTCGTCGTCAAACCTTTTGCTGCTCTTGCTATTGAAAGGCTCACCGCTTCACGTATGATCTGCAACACTCCATCATGGCGGCGAGAGTAGTGACCTCTGTCTAGGAGTACTCTGCATCCCACCAACAAATGCCTCGCGGTACCTACGGCCTCGCTACAGAGTAAACATGTTTTGTCTACTGCCATTCCCCACCTTACAAGGTTGCTCTGATCAGGTAGGGTCAACTGAAAGGCATTCAGATAGAATTTAAGCAACGCCGGAGACCAATCGTACAGTATCGACCGCCACTTCAATGCTAAAGGGATACAAAACTCACCAAGGGACACCCACTCGTTTTGCATTTCGAGATTAAGCGCATGTACTCTATACTCGTTATCTTCATCCATTCGCAGAAAAGACTTAATGATGTTCCGGTCATCCTCTCTTTCTCGACATCCCAATCCTACCCTGTTTGTTTGCGCTCCCACCATAAACTGCTTATGGAAACGTAGTCTAGACTCTAACTCACTCATATTCTTTTCTTTTGGGAGTGTTGCCACTGCGTTGTCTTCCGATTTACCCAGAATGTGCATCTTGGTGACTCTAAGATGTTTGTAAAGCTCCGATGGCTTGTTTAGGTTCATCCCAAAACTATTTTTGCCCCTAAATAGTGTAGAGGGGTCTGCCGAGTGGGCTAATCCAGTCCAAGACTTCAACGATTTCACAACAACGGCATCCAGTCGCGATAAAAGGGTTTTGCCGAAGTCGTACAAGAGGAAAGGCCAAGACAAGCGCGAGGACAGGTAGTTGTTGTAGATCCATAGCTTCTTAATGTTCCCTATGGGCTGGTTCTCAACCCTACTAATGGAATCAATGAAATCCTCAACAATACCATCCAAAGATGGTGTGCGGCCTCTATAGTCTATCTTTCTGCCTAGAAATTTGAACGGGAGCGCTTCAGAAATTGTGGCAACATTCTGACCGCCAATCGTGAGTCCAGGGTCATAAGATGTAAATTTCGTATCTCGTCTACCCAGACATAAGCAATAGCATTTACTTGGTTTCACCTTCATGCCGTCAGTCCAAGCACAGAACTCATCCACCTTTTTCAATAACACTTGACACTGTTTCGGGTTTCGTGTCAAGATTGCGAGATCGTCAGCAAAGGCTAGGATTGATTCTGTGTACTGATTATTGATTTTAAACCGATAATAGAAGTAAATAATGGAAGTAATATTTACTTTGATCTGAATTCGTGATTAGTTAATGTCTGTTATATACTTACTTATCAGTTACAAAATAGTAAACAATAATTAAAATTTGTTTTTGATTTGTGTTAATTAATTAATGCACACGATCGTTTGTGCTCTGCAGGGATCACTTGGGAAAAGTCACGGGAATTTTGATAGTCATCCTTAGTACCCACATAGCGTAAGCTACGCTCGTCATCCGATCGTCTTTTCTAGGATTTCCAATACTTTCAATCTCCATTTATCCAATCTCAGAGCTCAATGGGGAAGCTGGAGGTATCTCGCTAGGCGTAAGCTTTGAGGGATTGAGCGCAGGACGGTAACTGGTTGAATTCAAAATAACCGTTTTCGTCTAAACGTTCCGTGGCCTCGACCTAAGAGTAATAGCTCAGCATAGATGTGCGCAGGCGTGAAGCGATGGCGGATAGGCGGATAGCATCGCCGCTCAGACGCTAGCGACACGGTTCAGCGTCACGCCAGGTGCTAGCATGCAAACCATTCGTCTCTAGCATACAACTAGTTCTACTTTTACTTAAAATAGGGCTAACTACCAATCCACACTGCGCACAAATACCTTCATCGAAAAATGTACTCAAGCCACTAACGACTACACTCACAACTCAAGCGGAACTCTTCACTGTGCTCCTTGTAACAGGACTTTCAAAATAAAATTTGGCTTTGCTAGTCACGCTCGCGCTCATGCAAGGGCACAGGATAACAACTACCTAGGTTGTTACTATGAGCTAGGGTGTCGCCGTCGACGGATGTGTCTGGGAGGACATCATCTATAGGGCCTAACAGACCTACAGAGTTTCAATCTAATTACCTCAAACATCTTTAGAAAGCTTGAGAGCTGGGTTCATTCCCCGTTTAGTATCGCGTTGAAATTTTGTAAAAGATTTTTTGGAAAGTTTGTCCGGGACCGTCCATTTTTTCAAAAGTAACCAATGATTGTTAATGAGCACTTATGGTTGAAGCCACAGAACTCAAGCTTTCAGTGTTCCGTGATTAAAGTATTTGATCTGATCTCGCAAAGTTTTCATAAATACGGAGTGATTGCACAAATTAAAATGTCTTGAAAATTCACAGAAATCGTTTTTCTGATTCCTTCTGTAGTTATGGCCAATGAACTGTCAGCTACCCCCCAGCGAGTGGTCGGTGTACTAGAGAACTCCCACCCGGACAGAAATTAAGATGATGCACTACACGTACATTCTAAAATACCGACGACCACTCTCCAACAGGAGATAAATAATCCAATTAATCAAACACTCGAATTATCATTCTCAACACCTAAATTACCCGACTTTATTGCAGTCGCATTACGCCGGAGTCTTAATTGATAAATGAATGCAGAAATGCGTCTAAAAAACATCATAATTATGGTCAATTTGTTTTTCAATACAAAACACTTTCGTGGAGCGGCGAGTGCGGAGACGTCGCGTGTCCTACGGACGTACAGAGCGATGCTACGGGTGGTGAATTCTCTCGCAGATGAATTAAAGATTAGGCTTAAAATATGACATTTCATTTGGAAAACAGGCTCGGCAGAACAAGAATTAACTACGGGTTTCTAATTTGCTGTCTAGCTGCTGAGCCGCATGCTGCTCTAGATTTGTTTCGTGATTAAGTTTATAATTGTGTTAACTCGATGAGTCTTCCGAATAATTGAATTCCTCATATTTTTTAGTGGTTAAATAAAAACAAGTTTAAAGTATGTTTTAACAAATTAATAGGATGCATGTAGGTAGCGTGGCAATAAAATACGTACAAGCACAAGAAATAAATAATTCCGTGATTTATCTCAGCTGATAAATTGGCACAAATACAAATTAAATCGTAAACTACCCTGCTCTGGTCAGGTTTATACCTGCTTTGTCGTTTAAAAATAATTACCGCCTCAAATGTATGGTTTTCCAGCAATATAACATTTAAGTGTTGATCTCGTATCTCACCGTCAACCGTTAAATGACTTAATTAAACGTGCCATTATAATTTTATCACATTCATCACGAAACAAGACGAACGATTTGAACTTTCACGGGCAAAATGGCAAAGGAAAACATTCCGCCGCCATTGGTTACGACGGGCAAACGAGCTTCGTCATGATTGGTCCGCGCGCTAACGGACCTTCCGCGACTGACTTCGCGCGAGTGAGCCCGGTTCCACGCTGCGCGCCATCTTCACAACTGTCAGTCCGCCGCGAACCGTCGTGGGGGAAGTGTCATCGCTGGATCTGAATTTCGTTTTAAAACCACACCGGCTTCAACCGAGTTGAATAAATAAACCAGCCCGGCCTAAATCGAGGACAAAACAGCGAAATAATTTCGTAAAAAGTGGCAAGTTAATTGATGATTGTGCAGATTCAGTTAAGAATCGGGAGTTAGGTTTTTTGCAAGTGTAACAGTGCTTTCGTCTCGCGATCTACTTGACTGCATCTCTTTGGTGGTGTGAGCTTGCTGGAGTGTAAAACGGTGAG
Source organism: Nomophila noctuella (assembly GCA_958496325.1). NCBI lineage: Eukaryota > Metazoa > Arthropoda > Insecta > Lepidoptera > Crambidae > Nomophila > Nomophila noctuella. The sequence continues at coordinate 359,914 of OY292489.1, forward strand.
TTTTTGCGTTGATAGTTTGCAAGAATGTGTTGCCGGGCGTGTGGCGGCCGGCTCGCGGAGTCGCCGGGCGTTCGCCGGGAGCAGGGGGACTCCCACGGCCGCAATCGATTGTCTCGCATGGGATGGGTAGGCGCGCGCCCGGCTCGGCCGCCAGGAGGGCGAGCACCCTCACTCCCTCCGCCGCTCGCCGCTCCGTATTCTCTGTTTCGCTTGATCTTGAACTGCGCTAGCCGGGTTTGTTATGATATGAATTATTTATAAACATTATTGTATGCAGGTACGCGTATGGAACGAAAGTTGTTTTTGTATGAGTCTGTCCCGGTCGTTGATCGCTAGTTCCTCTTGTAGGGACGAATGCATTAGTCGTTAATTACAATGAATATTGACGAGTTCATAATTAATACATAATTGTTAACTACCCTCCAAAAAAACAAGTCATTGTTCAGTTGTATGTAACTTTCCAGTTAGAATTTTTCAATGTTTCGATACTGTGTAGAATTGACTTTTTTCTACAAAAAAAATACTTAAATTGACCGACACTTACGAAATAAATACAGTTCTTTTCCTACCTTCTTTTAATTTTGTTCAAATTTTAAATTAAGGAAAACGGCACATCCGCGATCAGGAATATTAATTGTGCTGTTTGTTTAGTCTGTCCATCATAGGTAGTTAATATTATTTATGAGGAAGTTGGAAGGAATGATTTTAACAGGACTTACACAAATATTTTCAATATATATGTATAAAATATTCTTTGTTCCATTTTTTTCGACACAAGTTTCTTCACAATACCTGCATATTGTTGTTTCCAGAAAATAAAACATTTATAAGTCGTCACAGTTTTGTATTCAACATCAAAACAGGTTTTAAGGGTGACGATCAATCAATCGGACATCTGTATCGATTGACTCATTTGATACAGCTTTATGATCTGGGCTTGATCATTTCGTCATCGATAAATCGTCTCGGATAGATTACCCGCAATTGTAAATAAATTCATTTCAATGGCCCTTTGTTTCTTCGTTGTATATAGGTATATTATATTGTTATGTGTACTACTATTATTATATATGAATGATTATAGAGTGTTGTGTGGAATAATTGTCTTTAAATGTGTTTTTTATTTTATTTTATTAAGAATTTTATTTTGTTTCCTTAAAAGGTGTCCGCGGAAGATCAGCGCTGTGGCTTTTGCCAGAGCATATTATGCTGAGCGGTGGCCTTTTTGGTGCAGAACAACAAAATGTCATTTTCATTTGTAAACTGTGTAATTTCTGTGCCAAATAAAAACTTTTTCTTTCTTTCTTTCTTTCTTTCTTACAAGATATAAGAATAAGTTTGAGTTTAGTAGGCGAGTTTCTAATCAAGGACGAAGAGGCCTTTATTAAAAGATAGGTATTTATAAATGGGCTTGGTCTCCGGAATATAAACAACACTTAGTTTCTAATAAAAACACCTAAATACGTTAGTATGTATAGGTAACACGAAAATTTGTACTTCAACAACATAATCACCCTATGGAAATTAGGTATTCAATAAAAATGTGAGCGGTATGTACCCGATGAACCCCGACATGCTCTTCCTAACCAAGCGCAGGCATCTCTAGAGGGTTTAACAGAGCTTTAACGTACCTTCACATTGCTGCCCAAAAAGCTTCTGAAAGTCCCCCTTCGACTCAAAAGAGAAAACAACATACTTCCATAACTTTGGCAATTTGGGTAAATCGTATAGAATACTCGCATTCTCGTTGTTTTCTGACAGTTTCTATGGCGCACTCAAAATATTCCGTTAACGTCCAAACACTTGAAAATTGACCAGCGTGAAAGTGGCAATTAGTGCCAGAGTTGGCATAATAAGCCGCTCTCCGAGTTATCAGTGATGAATTATTAATCAGGGACCGTCTCATCTCTGTATAATTTAATTTCATACTTTCGTTTTTAAGTTATTCATCAAGGGGCATGACGCGCAATTTGGTTTTCAAATACAAGCGTTGCTCCATTCCATTTGTGCCCAAGAGTGAGCTGTCGATAAGGAATAATTTCAAATGATTCTTTGAGATTCATCCTGAGTCTGCTTGCTCATGTTCTACTGAGTTAAAGGTCCCCGTTATTAAAGGAGATATTAGTCGTTGAGACAGTAACATTATGAGTACAAATATTGATGCCAAATGAAATCCTTCAGTCAAACTTATTGAAGAAAAAAACTACCTAGTTAATTTGTATGTTTGATTTCATATTTTAGTTAGTGCGTATAAATTAAGACTAATTGCAGTTTCTTTATTATTATGTCTTTGTTTTCATCGTCATTAGATTCAGTTAATAGTGCATTAACTAAAGACTTGTTAATAATCCTCGCCTCCGCCACTCAGTCACGCCGGGTACGTTGCTCGATGTCTGTTCGTGTTTCCGGTCGAGGGCAGTCCTGTTGGGCGATTCACTAAGCGCAAATGTCGTGATCTCGCGGCTGTGTAATCGTTGACAGTGTCAAATTACTAGTAAAAAAACTACTGTCGCCGTTGATACAGCCGTGAGATTGTGGCATTTGCGCTTAGTGAATCGCACCTCTGCTTGCAACCCGCTTGAGTACTTGCTTAACATTGCCCTTCAAACGAACTTAACAACTATTTGAGCTCATTGCATAGCTTTGGCTTGGAATCATGCTTTTTTCAATGTCAATTAGAAGAAATGGATTAAGCAATGTTCAGTTATTGTCATGTCGTGTATCTTAAATTATCTAGTAATATTATGAGATTATGAGTAACCGTTTGCTTTGCCTACGTCTATCCAATGCTTTCCACACTCAGTTGCATAAAGATGTGGACCCACTTTTAACAAATTAAAAGTATCTTCATTTTCTGAAAGTTACCTAAATGAAACAATAAAGTTGTTACAAAAAATGACGTCTATCTATCCTAACGGATGTCAAAAGATAACTTGATGACCATCACTCTTGCATGCTGGGCTAATACCACAACATTTGGAATATGAGTGATGCCAGATAAAGACACGATATCTCGAATGATCTGAGATGACACGACGCTGACTAGTTCGACAACTCTTCGCAATGTCGCATATTGATAGTATAAATTAGATTACACAGATGACGCCCCGATAACTCCAAAACAGTAATGCATATTATTTTGGATTAGGTCAGCATATTTTTGCAGTCGACAATTTTATTAACTGAATATATTATAGATATTTTAAAGGAGCAAAAGCAACGATCTTTTGCTTAATGAAAATAATTTCTACAAATTATGAAACATGGTTCAAATTGTTTGGGGCCTGAAATATAATATTTCATTTTCTTTTATTTACACACAATTAAGTAAGTATACAAGTTAACTGGAGTAAGTAATAATTAAGTATCTATCATAATGTTAGAATGCAACCACGCCAGCTGTATTCCAATCGTATCATATGACCAATTGCCTTGTTCACACCTCGCTGCTCTCGAGCAAACATTGACACTCATCCTACACCAGTACACTACTATATAAGCACGCATTTTACCGCGTTTATTGTATTTCCATTTGGGTGGCATGTTTTTATTGTGTAGTGATTTCATATGAACATTATTTGCCATAAAAACTGATCTGATCTCAATTCTAGAGCCCTTGTGATAAGGGTATATGATCCATATCTGTAAAAGGCTGAGGCATTGTAGAGGATACATAAGATTAAGGACCGGTTCTATGTAAAATATAGGTAGTCCCCGTATTTTCTTATCATTACCTTTTAATAAAAACGTATGCCTTTGGGTGGTTATAATTTATCTCAGACCTCCCTGTACAAGATAAGACATGAAAGAGATAGAGAGGAACAACCTGGAAACGATGTACATTATTGTACATCCAGAAATAGCATGGGTCCTTAGGTAGTCTGTTCATTACGCCCAATGGCTCAAAGCATACACGTACTATTTATCAGACTAGCTAAAGATGGCGCATGTCAGCCTGCTATGGACAATAGAAAAATGAATATAGCCTATTCAGTTACTAGTAAAAAGTATACATCTGCAAACAAGATTCTGTGCGCGCCAATTCCTAATTGCATTATTAAATGAGCTTGTTTTGTCCGGCCACGTATTCTCAATTAAAAAGTTTCGCACTCCTGTATATCTTTGCTAATTAATCATAAAATAAAACTGAATAGATTTTCCTCTAAAGACGCTCACCTCGTTGTTTCTAAAATATTAATGAAGTTTATCATCAGCTGTACGGTCGTTAATTCCGGCTCCGCTTTAGAGAAACTCCAAACATTATTCACGGTCTGCTGGTAATAACTAAATAGGTAACACCGAGCTTACTTCTCCACCATCAATATCGAGGTGAAAGGCGTTGATATTTAAAATAAACGGAAATATTGAAGAATGCGTTCGAAAACATGAATGCATTACTTTCCCAAATCCGTGATAGACACGCCAGCGCTCGCGGCTTTCCAACGAGAAAACGATGTTATCTCTCATAAAATGAGCTGATTTAACTGCGAGCGCCAGATATGTAGCATTCAGTAATTAAGTGCGCTTAAGTTTTAATTGTGCTGCTACCCAGCACCGGAACGGCGGCCATTACGTGTTAGTAAATCAAAAATTTAGATTTTCATAATTCGAATACCGAAATGTCGTTGCTGCGGTCGATGGACTCAGTGACCAACATAATTATTGTTAGAGACGAAACTTCTTTTCAGAAATGGTCTGTAATTTAATAAAGAATCTTATTTATTTATGTCATTTCTTTTTAAAATCATGTGACAGATATTGCTTGCCTTCTGTTCTATTATTTTTTCAAAATAATGATTGTAACAATGCCTCGCATAGTCATTTGCACCGGCCTTAAAGCATATAAGGAGTTATGATAGCCTCCTTTGTGAAACCTCAAACGAAGTTTCCTGTGACATCGTGCTACCAAGCCTATCGAATCATTTCTGCTAAGACGCAAAAGTTACATCTCCAAAAAATTTGGTGGGAAATTATTTTCCATAGGATGGATGAGTGACGAATGAAGTATATCGATACGCGTTATCAGATGTCGAGGGCCGTCATTACGCCGGTTATTAACGCTTCGAGTGGCTTTCCCGCCATATTGACTTATGGTGCACCCAATAAAACCATGGTGAGTGCGTTGTAGGAGATAAAAGGCATTTTGTTTGATGCCGATTAGCGCTCCTAATATTTTATCGAATGAATGGAAAGATACATCTTTTTAAATAGGTCTTCCTTCTGAAATTACCTCACTTGTTAGTTTGGTATTGACAGATAAAATTGTGGAATTGGCTCACATTGATTGCTGTGCAATCATCATAGTGGACCACGCGAACGGGACCGAACACCTTAATTAGAACGCATTTTATAAAAATTAAAATATGGAAAAATTTACACAAAAAATTTAAATTAATTTTAAAGCACACGCTAAGATTTTATCCGCACCCAAAAAATATGTTTCGAGACTTGCTTTTCCAAATGTTCTACGATTAAAAGATAACTTCGTCCCAGTAATTAAATACGAGACCGACAAACAAAAGCAATTTCAGAGTGATTGATACGGCAGACGGCACCCACTTTCATTGGACAATCTGCTGGGTCGATGTTACAGCTTATTATATGCTAATTACGTCGTTCTCGCCATTCCCACCGCAGCTTCCCACAGCGCTGTCGCGGCCCGCTATTGACCATTGTTCCGACTAATGTATTCATTTCTACCAAACTTAACATCTACATTACGGAACAGTTACAAGTCGCTGTTTTTTCCTAGTTTGTGAAGTCTGACAAACTCATTTAGCAAAGATGAATAACATACACCTGAAAGGAATTTATAAAAATTTATGGTCCTAGTAAAGGCACTTACGGTATTTTTACAATAAAAAAAATGCTGCTTGGTTTTGAAACTATACTGACGGACAGCAAGATTCAGCCCAATTCACAGAAATTATTTTTGAAATGACAAACAAATGTTAAGACGAAAGCCGGTAAGATTCCTCTCGCCGCGCGGTTGGTTGGCAATGCGCATGCCATAGACAATGCAGGCGCCGTGCGCGACATCCGTCCATTGTCTACGCTCAACGCTCATGTTTATTAGTCGCCGAGAAGACGGCAAATAAACCAACAGCCGAATAAACACCGCAGCCACTCGCAGGCGAGGCAGACTCACTTCAACCGAAGTTACTTAGCTTAGTTTGCGCCAACCACTTCAGGAGAAATGAAAATGTGTACGTTTATTTACCGTCTTCTTTTACACTTTGAGTTTTGATTCTCTTCTGCCGTCAAAGGGAGAAATAGAAAATACTGCTGACTTATATGGCAACAAATCAATGATTTAGCATTATCATTGACACTTTCCATTCCACTTTTATTATAATTCTAAGCTTCCCACACGGCTGCAGGTCGAGCAAATTTGCGTAAATGCGTCCTCTTTCGAGAAAAAGTGCTATCTAATGTTGATAAATTGACGTCTAATGTGCCACTTAGTCACTTAGTGAGTTTCCTTCAAAATATCCGCTACTCAAGTCGTCTGTGGTCCGTGTCCGGACTGTTTACACGACATTTACATTAACAAATGGAGTGCGTTGTTGACACAAGTGCTGTCTGCCCGCGCGGTATGCGTGATCGCTTGTTGCTTCATCATTTGCTCTTATTGTCCCTACTATAGTTGGTGCATTAAGGTTTTTAATGGGAGTCTTTCAGAAAGTTTGTTGTTTTTTTTTATATGTTTTAACATAACATATTACATTTTATAAGATAACAGCTAAGCAACAACACAACAAAGTGTGGCCTCTAATTATTATCATCTGTGGGAAAAGGCCTAAACGATATTTATTTGGCTATGACTAAAATATGCCGTTGGTCTTTTGCAAAACATTTGGAGGAAGATACAAGATAAAAATGTTGAACCTTTCAAAGTACTTAAGTATAAATTTTTTTAACCAATTTATCTTACCAGTTCCCAGGCAAATATTTAACTTGTTAAGTGTCTCCAAAATTCTCATGTTCGACCACGGGTTATTTCTACTTAATTATACTGCATAATTTTAAAATTCTTTCCCCAATAAAAATGTAATGTAAGAAATATTTTGATCAACTCCCTTTTAAACGTGGCCACTCATGTGGCCAGACGAAGAATATGTATGGATAAAAGCGATGTTTTTTAAGAGTTTACTAAATTATCAATAACAATTTAAAAAATCAAACATTGAAAAGTTTTAAAACTCAATGTGCTATAATTCTACTTTAGAACAAAGTCACATTACTTCGGGGTTAAAAAACCTATAACTCCGCCCGCCTCTCAATAGTTTTACTAGTCCACAGAACAATTACTTTGCTGGTAGGTACCGTATATTCGCTCTCCAATCTAGATCTACCGAGATAGCCTTATCTGGAGGCGAATAACATCGAATACCTTTTACAGGGAGCAAAAAGACGCCGCAGAATGCTCTGCCGTAGTGATTGCTGCGTTATATTTAGACCCGGCTTGCATTACGAATTCCAGAGGGTTGAGAGACGACCCGCGTGTCTACAGAATATATTTACTGTTAAATTTAGCACTTTTAGCTTCCCATTTGTTGTTTTTTAGTTAAGGAAAACCGGTATAAAGTAAAAATTAGTCGATAGGTACGATGGATTTATTAAGCATAGAAAGATACAAGTCCGAAAAAACGCGGCCGAAGTTCGGCGGAGTTACGCCAGCCATGTATGTATTTTATATGGTGGATGTCACACTGTGTGAAATTACTTCGTGTAATATTATAAAGACAATGAACTTAGGTACAAACATTGTCATTACATTTTTTATACATACAACTAAACAAAAGCATAGTAGGAAAGTCGTACTAACAACAGCTGATTGCGAGATATGCTTCATTAAAAACGAAAGATGTTATCAACTGCTCTCGTAATTATAGTTGACAAATAAAAGGGCGTTAGTTACAAATGTTAGACAACTAACGAGACCCATAAAAAGACATTAGTGGAGTCAATGAAGCATTTGACTCGAAAGTCCTCAAGAACAGCTCCGATTTCGATGATTTTTTTTTGTTTAGTTTGTTTTTTTATATTATTTAAAATCAGAAACATCTTAGAGCGGGGACGGAACTGTTTATATTGTTTAAACAATATCAACGATATGGATATAAAAAATTAAGTTTGGTCTATATTTTTTTGTAGAAAAATCTCTATAATAATCTTATTGTAACAAATAGTTGTTACAAAAAGGTTTTTAACAATAATTTAATATTATTTTCGTCCGCGTTTATTTGGGTTTCATACAAACTTTCATCCCCCGTTTAATTCCTCTATGAGTGGAATTTACCAAAATCGTTCATGGGGAATACCTACGTCATAATAACTTGATGCATACAAAGTTTCAGCCCGATCGGCTCAAAATTGACAAAGTTTCATACAAACTTTCATCCCCTATTTTATCCCCTTAGGGGTGGAATTTATCAAAATGATTTCTCAGGCGATGCTCACATCAGAATTACTTTATGTATGCAAAGTTTCAGCTCGATTGGTTTAAAATTGACAAAGTTTCATACAAACGTTCATCCCCTATTTCACCCCCTTGGGGGTTGAATTGCTCACAATCCTTTCTTAGCGGATGCCTACGTCAAAATATCTACTTGCATACCAAATTTCAGCCCGATCCGTCCTGTGGTTTGGGCTGTGCGTTGATAGATCACTATGTCAGTCAGTCACCTTTGAGTTTTGTATATAGAAGATCGAGCATTATTTTATATATATAGATTTGAGTTTTATATATATAGATTGTTTATAACATTAATTAATATATTTACAAGTTTTTAATGGATATTGTGTAGGAGAATTTTTTTTTGTGCATAAACTATATCGTAGATATTGTTAAAACAATATAAATAGTTCCGTCCCCGCTCTAAGAGGTTTCTGATTTTGAATAGTATAAAAAAACCAATTTAACAAAAAAAAAATCATCGAAATCGGAGCTGTTCTTGAGGACTTTCGAATATTGCCTGTTTTATGTATTCATTGACTCCACTACATGGCCAACATTCTACGGAACGTTTGCCTAGACACCAAATTCATTTCCCACAAACATGTCGTACTGCATTAGACTCGTTACTATCAGAACATTCAATATCATTAACAACTAAAGTCCAAGAACTTGAGGTTATAATTATACAGACACACAAAGATTGCAAAAAACATTTCAATCCCTTAGTGTAGCATTGTTTTGATTGATGACATGATACATTGGTTACTAAGGTTACTCAACGGTGTACCGTGAAAAAACTGTTATCTCTTTTTCTCTTATCATAATTTTGCTAACGCTTACTCTGTCACGCATTGTATATTATTTCCATGGCAACGGATTAAAATATTTGACAATACCTGTCGAAATAATGACAATAATATTCATTCCTTTCTACTAAAAGTAATATTCATTTTGGGAAAAATAATAAAATGCTATGTTTAAAATAAGTTGTTTGTGATAAATAATACTTTAAATGATACAATTTCAAATATTTTTTTATAGTTAAAGCTATATTTTATTGTATGTCACTGTTTTTCATACAATATTATATTGTGTCTATGGAGGACAAGAGCAGACTATCCGTATTTACGTTGAAAGGAACGCATTTTCTCAAAGCAGTGTAGGGTAAGTTCGCCGGTTCGCGTCCATCGCCCAGTTCGCGTCCACTTTATTTTTAAATCCTCGAAAATAAGTAAACTGCTACATCAATCATACGAAAAATCAATACCACTTATACCTGTATGTTTAATAGGCTAGCACATATAAACAAAAGGTCCGTACGTCAGGCCAAAATAAAATGAAAAAATAATTTGTCCTTGCTGTTCAACAAAAAGTGCGCGAACGCGGGATTTTAAGAAAAAAAATAGTGTGCAGCGGCGCGTTCGATGGTAAGTATTTTATTGTTTCATATGTATTTTGGGAAACTGAAATAGTTTTAAACTTTTATAGTGAAAAGAGGAATAATATTAATTAAGAATTTGTTTATGTTTTTTATATTTAACTAATAAAATAAGGTGGACGCGAATTACTACATCAAATTTTAAAAATTTCTACTTTGCGTCCGGGTGGACGCATACTATAAACATAATAGACCAATTTGCGTCCACTATGTTTTTTGTTAAAACAATTGACTTTCTTGTAGTAATAATTTAAATTCTTAAATGACAAGTAGACAAAATTTATTTTAATCTTATTTTGTCTTCACTAACAACTTTATGATTTTCTGGTAGTTACTGTGACGTCGGTTCTATGGTGTCCTTAGACGACAAAAAAATTCTACCATTACACGATATTGCATCAAACTCCAATATTAAGTGATGAAAAAGAAACTCTCGTGAAGGAACTTACTCCAGAAATTCCTTTGACTTCATCATCAGCACCAACTGTATCGCTACCATCTTTACCCTAAGAGTATTAATTACAACCATTTTCAGCAACTACACAAAAGGGAACCACTGATTAATTGGAACATCACCTGGTGCTGACCAGCTGACCAGTATTTTTTTAGAATGCTGGAAAAGATAATCCCAGTACTCCAGCAACAATACCTTCTGCTTCATGAAGAAAATATTAGGAAGGAAAAGCAGAAAGCGCGTTATTATTAATCAATACTGATCTTAGTTTAAAATTAGGAGCCATCCATTGCCGTGGAAGGGTGTCCTTAAAAAATCACGAAATGTCACAAAGGGGAGGGGGCGTAGTAATATGTATGTATATCATGTTTATTTTGTTTCCGGCAAATATGCTATACTTATCCAAAAATTGGCGTTAAATCTGTGGTGTGAAAACATTCTTAATAAAATTATGTTCATCTAGTGTTGTAGCGTGGGGGGGGGGGGGGGTCTTAAACCTCACCAAGGGGGAGGGGTGTGGTCAAAAAAACATCACATGATAAATGGACGGCCCCTTAACAGAACTCATAAGGTTGTCTTTAAAGGTGCCAGCACTGGTTAGGTTCCTACTACATAGTTATCTTATTTTAAGTTCAATAATTGTAGCGAATTAATTTTTTAAAGTGATAACAATGTTGATTTTTAATATTTATATTTATTCATAAATAAAGACACTGATAGAGTACAATCTTTCTTTTAATTTTTCTTCATATCACCCCTATTATCCTTCACTAAGCTGGTGGACGCAAACTGGTCCATGGGTGGACGCAATCTAGATTTTGTGGACGCAAACTGGGTAAAACGCCAAATTCCGATATTTTTATTTTTTTGGAATAAATACAAAGTGTTTTAAGCAAATTTGAAAGTTAATCTTAAAATAGACTATATAATGAACTTATTAAATAATTTTGAGATAGATACTAGTGCTCGGATATTTTTATTTTCGCCGTCAAACTTGGGAACTGCACTAAATGGACGCAAACAGGCGAAATGACCCTATAGCGGAAGTTAAATTACTAATTAATTTCTTTTAAATACTGACAAGTTCTACAAGATTGTAAAATATTTGAAAATTCCTATTTTAATTCAATATATTTTGTGCTTTTGTGCCATTCGTGGCCACCACTAGGCAGGAATTGACCATGTCCTTTACCAAATGGTCCACAGCGGTGATTACAAATCCCTGCTGTTGTAAACGACACTCATTTGTCTGCAGATTAATTCATCTCGGCTACCTCGGAAGCGGGAGGTGTGGATATGGCATTTAAAATGATAAATCTTATCATTTCCCAACCGCTTTGACCTAACTAAACTATAGTTTGGTACTTACCAAGACCTTTCATTGGGCCTCCGAATCAGATCAATTATGACTTTGCTACAAAGCCACACAGTAATTGGTATCTTGTGCTTAATTGAATTACACTCATTCTTGAAAAAAACACTAACTTAATATAAAATTGAAAGATTCCTTGTATTGTTGAAACTCATGATGTCAATTGGCATCATCTTCGTTGTGAATAATCAAAATTAAATAAATCTCATCGTAACAATTCAGCTTTCTATCTGCACCTCAGATTTTAAGTTGAACAAAAAGTAGTCAATTTATTCAAGTTAAAGTACGTTTCTTAATGATGTATAAAAAATCTAATCTTATGTAAAAGAAAGTTCTTTACCGCAATTTACATTTAAAGCATTATCTGGGGGCACGGCAGTGTCCCAGCCAAGTGTCGAGCAAATCGGGCACGACCGTACCATCTTTTCTGGATTATTGTCACGTCCACGCCTAGTTGATTCGGACATGGTGATCGTCGCGTCTATTTCCTCCCGCGCGCGCCGTGCTCCCTGTTGTCGTAGGTCGCGCGGGACAGGCATGCGCTTGCGCATTCTTCGCTCAGAACGAGGCAACAGATGAAACCTATAATAATACACTCCGGCTGTATTCGGCCATGGCGGCCGATCTTACGATCAGCCAGGTACGCAGGATATATTATAGTGCACAAGTGAGTGCGCAAGCACAGGTGCACTCCCTATTCCTTTACTCTCATAATTCGGTGTGACAGCAATCTTACACGACCGTAGAGAGATCAGGCGCAGGACCAACGGCTTAACGTGCCTTTCGAAGCACGGAGGAGCTCGATATGAAATGTTTCGGTCACCCGTCCGATGACTGGTATCTGCTTAACTTTAACAACCTCAGGCCGAGAGCGCTAACCACTGCGCCATCGAGCTCCTCAAAGAGAAGAAGAAACCTACGTTTTATTCATACCTACAAGTATGTTTAACTCGGTGGATTGACGTAGACGACTAATCTCCGCGTAGATCACTTTGTAAAGTCTTAAACAGCCTTTTGATATGCACAAAAATGTCAATTGTCAAATCTATACTAATATAATAAAGCTGAGGAGTCTGTTTGTTTGTTTGTCAGTTTGGACGCGCTAATCTCAGGAAGTAGGGGTTCGATTTAAAAAGTTATTTTTGTTATGGATAGTCTATTTGACGATGGCTTTAGGCTATCGGAAACCAAAATCCACACGGACGTAGACGCGGGCGGCTACTGGTACGTAATAATGGAAACAAATAACAACGAACCTCATCAAATCAACTGAAACATCTACGAAAAAATTTAAGACTTATCGTCAAACTGTTTTTACACTATAATTAGGTACATTTCATCGTTCATGAAACATGGCGGTTAAGAATAAATCTTGCAGCCAATAAAAACAGTCACTCAGTCGCAGCCGCAGCTGCTGCCCAAATTAGATGAATAAAAACTGCAAAGTTCGACTTATGCTGCCTTATCAGTGGTTATTTCGTTTTAAAGATGGCAGTGTCGTTGATTAAACAAGAGAAAAGAAACATCATTTCCTTACCCGTTTTTTTTAAACCAGTTCAGTTATAGAGAAACTACTCTCAATCATTTTTTTTTTTTTTTTTTGTTTGTTTGATATTTCACTTTACAGTGGGCATATCAATTATATTACAATCTAGTCAATAAAGACTAATGAGTAATTTAAATCTAACTTAAACTGCTAAATAGAGATAAACTAAGAATGTGTCCATTAACACCTTATTCTTACTGTCTCTAATTAAGGGGAAGTCACTTTGTTCTTGTAACTTTATTATTGCACTCACTGTACATTGTCACTATTCACTACACTAATTCGTGCGGTTTAGTCCTTTTGAGTCTTTTCACTATGTTCGTGGTGTCGAGAAGCTGGATCGCCTCAACATTCACGTGGTGATGAAGTCTCCGTTCGTGAGCTTCGGCGTATTGCTTTATTATGTCTGTGACGAGCTTGACGTTCAGGTCTCTGTGAAGGTCGTCATTTCTAATGTACCAGGGTGCATTTACAATGCCCCTTAAAACTTTGTTCTGAAACCTTTGAATCAATTGCACATTACTCGGTGTGGTACAACCCCATAGTTGAATACCATAAGTCCAAACAGGCATGAGGACTTGTTTATAAAGGACTAGTTTGTTGTGTACTGACAGTGAGGAGTGTTTACCCAAAAGCCAATACATCCTTCTGTAGCGCAATTCTAGTTCTTCGCGTTTCTTTTTGACGTGAGCCTTCCAGCGTAGCTTTGCGTCCAATGTCATACCAAGATATTTGGCCGTATTCTCGTATGGTATTGCCTTGCCATTAATGAAAACTGGATGGTAGTCAGCTTTTTTATTTGTAAAGTCAATGTGGACCGATTTGGTTTCATTGAGATTAATTCGCTCTCTCAATCATTTGTTGCCATAATAAAGAGAAGTTGCCATTAAGATTCTGCAAAACGCTCGGGATAGGTATTAAGGAAAATCTTTCCTTGGAGGAAAATTATTAATTCTAAATTTTTTATTGCTTAGTAATTGTTAATCCAATCGATACCATTGTCAACACAGTAGGTACACAATTTTTTGTAAACTAGGAATAACACAAGTACTAACTGCAATGTATGCAGAAATCAAACAAAAGTAGATACTTTATCTGAATACCTAAAAAAAAGGTTTGGTCTGTACAGTATAAATCAATATAAGAGGTTCAAAAAAAGAGTTGGCGTGACAGCTCGTGGAACTCTAAAAATACAGGGAGTGAATGCACTCGCTGCGTGCGCCGGCGCATACCGCGGCCTTGACACTGAGCCCGCCCCCCTCCCCTCGCCCCCTCACCCCCTCTCCTCGCCGAGCAGGGACACCGTTTGACAAATGTGTACACATATTTATAACAATAGATGAGGGTATGTGCAGCATAAATAATGGGAGAACCTTGATGGTTTTTAGATACGAAATACCTACTTAATTAATTCAAATACCTGTACATTAAAGAGGTGAGGGAAATCGGTAACATGAGAGTGGTCAGTGCACATTAACAACAAGGGTCGCAGATAATGTAATCGATACATTTAAAACCCTAGAGACTCATCGGTCAATTGCACAGTCACAACTGATTCGAATGAGTATCAAATTATGTATTTCTCTCACATAACTTTCATCTTAGGCAAAATTGCAAGATAAATGCTTAATTTGAGGTTCAGATACCAAATTGAGTATTTCATTTCATGGGCCTTAGGCCTCTAAAAAAATATATTTCGTCAATCGTTTTTCTCATAGCTTCCTATGAGTTGCATGCGTGTTGAATTTATTGACTGTTACGGTCTGGAGCGACGGCAAGAAAAATATTTACGGGAGAATTATTGGGCTTAGCACTTCGAAGTAAACGCATAATGGCCTTAATTGGCGGATAGTCCATGCAAAAAGCATTTACTGACGGATATAACTCGTGCTAAGTGTTTCTAACGGCTTCACTAACAGGCTCTAAGAACCTCTCGAATAAATTTTAACATTCACACTAATGAGACGAGTAGTAAACTAACAGTTTAAGCAGCTAAAACTACATTTTGTAAAACCTTATGAAAGTTTACCTGTACGAAATTCTCGCTTTATAATCCTCAGACCCATATTTGGTTGTGCGTATCGTGAAATATTCCTTGGCAACTGTTTAAAAATAATTCCGTGATTTCATCTACAGACGGGTCTCGAATAACAATAGTTTCATTCAGGATGACGCGTCGAGAGTGCACAAGTGTACACACGAAAATGATACAAAAGATAAAAATGATCCAAAAAAACGTCCGGATCTGGCCTGAAATATTATCTCTCGGTATGCGGTTTTATGGCCGATATAAAGTTCAAAACGATGTAGTTCCCATGACTTTTATGTCTCGTAAAAGGTTACTTACACTTGTTAGTGCGTTTTAGAATAACTTTCGCCGCACGTATTTTACCTGTCAAGGTTTATCGGCAGTTGGATCGATGTTTTAATCAAATGAGTTGATAGATATCATATCCATCTCACATAAGTACATTGCACTCAAGTTTTGTTATGTAGTTAGGTACATAAAATACAACTAACAACATTATTTGGACTCCCGAATTGTAAGACTTTGTCTACTATTTCAAACTCAGAAGTTTCATAGCAAACCTATAAAACTTCTCCTTTTTAACACGTTTGAAGATCTTGATTCTTTTACTTACAAGAAGTTCTTGTTCCTTTTATCAGTTGCTTGAATAGTTGTCTAAAACCTGGAAACATAAACTATATTTTCAGTAAAGCGGGTTACAGAAGAGATATCATGTTTTAATTTGTACGAGTTTGATACATGTAGCATTGTCGTATGATTCGTTTCCGAGCATATCTGATTCTTCCCATGATGGATACCGTTTAGTTGTTTTTAACGTGAATCGCGGCGGATGGCTAGACGCTTCACGCGGCTGTCACGCGCCAGCGCGCCGGAACCTCATTGTTTCCGAGATTTGGCGATCTGGCGGACAGGGCTACCAATATACAGGCACCGAAAAGCTTTACTCCTTTACTTCTACTCACTTAGCAGAACTTTTTTTTTAAATATTACTATATTATTTAAGATATGCTTGTACTTATCAAGAAGCTGTAAAGGTTGCAAAATATAGTTTCTAAATGGTAATAATTAGACGTAGGTACCTAGACAATACGAATATTTCCTTCATTTCTATGATCGTGTGAACGGGCAATCCTGTGCTATATCTTAGCAAAAGTCGTGCGCTACTCCTCGCGGGAGTCACGACTCGGCCAGGGGTCCGGGATGAGGCCCAGGCCCGCCAGCCCGCTAGATAACCCTGCGCGCCCGCAGTAAACAACCATTTAGATCACAATCTCCTTACGGTTGTTTGAAACCGTAACTCGCGATCAAACACAATTATAAGCAACAATACCTCTAGTTTGCTAACCGATGATGCCAGCGAGATAATAAGAATATTCACGGATTAAAAACCTTTGGATATAATTTAATGGCGTTGTAGACAGAAGCCAATTAGAGCTCCCTTCTTCTCACGATTAACGATTACTCTTTCTTTAGCACTTGAAAGGTATTTTTATTGTCTTTGTCTACTAGATTAATATGTTTGAGTTTACATAAAAATGCAATTACCCCTATAATCGTTAGCAAGCGATTAACTGTTATATAGAAAGTCAAAAAAATAAAAGATGCGAACTAGGTATACATTATGTAAAAATATACATAATGGATGGTTTACAATTTAAAGTTTTCTTAAGTTACGCAACTTTTGCTCATGATTAAAACTACTTTTAAACTGATTAAACCTCAGTTTAATAAACTACATATTTTCAGGAAAACATATTAAATATTTCATTTCCTTATATTCTAGTATATAATGAGAACAGTTGACCTTCGTATCAATTAAATGGCACGTATACACGTAATGTTAGTATCTGTTGCCGGTGCAAAGCATCGCCCTACATGGAGCTGCGCGGGCGCATCGCGGATAATGGTCTCCGAACCGGTGCGTTGAACTCCGCTAACGGGCGGCGTGTGAACTGCGCGCGTCACGCCCCGGGCCTCGGACCACCCGGCCCAAGGCTGATGGTGATGATGATATTGATGATCATGACCAAAGATCATATGATGGCCCCCTTTCAGATTGAAACGGCACGACACGAAAGCTTTCACACGATTAATTGCATGTTACAATGCAATTGCATGTTAAAATTAATTATTGTTTTTAAAAGATAAACAGTTCTTCTCAATATTCGCAACATCCTCATTCTTCTATTAACCCTTCAGTTGCTTTAGCACTGATCAGTGTTCTAGTATGAAACTGCGGTAAAACACTGATCAGTGTTCAGATGACCTGTGACACTTTCAACTCTATTTTGAAACATATACACTTGAAATACGGTCTTAAACTCGCACTATGTTGCCGCAGACGACGGGTACAGATTTACGCACCCTTCCCGCATACGAAAGGTTAATAACAAAGTTAGATTGCATTATTTATAAAAAAATATATATGAAAACGATATAAAATAACCGTAAATTATTCAATGTCACTTCTTTTGGAAGATTCTAGTCAACGAGGGATAACGGATATAATTACCCATCGAAATGCTACAGACCGCCCAATCATCTTATAACATACTATTTAATTTTGACTATCAACCGTTAGTATTAGTGCAACAGCTCCACAAATCTAGGACAATGATAACGCTGTTTCTGGCTAATATTTGAAAGCCATTAAAAGAGATGAGATGTAAGTTAAGTCCGGCCCGTGACTAACGCGAACTGAAATATTCTGCCGAAGTTTAGACTAAGTATTTGTTCGGTCGGTCCGGCGCGGGCGCAGGCTGGCCTACAAACTGTGAAAGTAACTGTTACAGCTTTAGTTCTGAACGCTCAGAAAGATGCGGCGGGAATCGAATAGTTTTCATTTTGCTCAGAATAAAATAAGTAACCACAATCAATGCAGAGCATAAGTAGGACTCCAGACACAAGTACGAAATACGATACAGATTTAAGTTGATAATGTATTCTTAAGTAAATGTTTGATGAAAGAAAGAACTGTTTTCTCTTTCTCGTAACTGTTCAAAGACGAATATGGTTTTTAGCGAGGAAAAGAACGCGTCGAACTTAATTTTTGGATTCATTTGCCATATAAATAATTTCATTCCGCATTTCATCAATTAAATGATTATGTGACGTTACCTGACCTTATTTTGAATAGTTAAATTAATTCCACTCGCCGCACAAGATGGCATGCAATTTACTCCAGTGAGCCGATGACACGGTTAATTCACGTCAAACTGGTATGCTTTGATGGCGATGGTATTCCCACTTGTTAATTTCGGCAATTCAGTATGTTTTACTTCTAAAGTGGTTATGAATATTTTTGGAAAGTGAGCCTATATGATAATGACACGCATTTCGCCTCCTAATTCTTAGGTCTGCTATAATTGGATTGAAAGTACGGTAAACCGAACTAATGACTGATGTTTTTGGTCAACCTCTCGATAATATCAGGAAACAGTGAAATTGCATTTACTAGCAAATTACCAAACAACAGTTACAATAAAAAAAATGTTTAAATGGGGAAAGCTATGAGCTATAGTATAACACTATATGTTCGGAAACCGAGTTCCACGCTGTAGGAGTAGCGGGCGGCCCCTAGTTTTAAATACTATTTATAATAATGAGTTTAATAAGTATACGTGACTCAGCAAACATAAATATAATTTCGCAGCCTGCAACAACATAACGGGGAAAGTATTATTGATCGGCTTACACTAAATAATAAACACGAACGCCATAAGTTACATGAGGCAGGAGGCGTTATTGACTAGTGTTCTAAATGTATGATAGCTATAAATCTGGCCGGTAACTTACCTTACCCAAGCCGATGTGGCAGCGCACAGACGCCGGACCGTTAGTGGACCGGTTCGAATCACCGGAGATGTATGAACTCGCTAACTAGTATATTATGAGCAGATATTGAGCTCGGAAACAATTGAACTTGTCACTGGGTAATGGTCTTAAAGATTCCTTTTATGAGTTCAATATGTTCAATGTCGTTTAAGTTCATACTTCTTATTTCGTGTTCTCAAAAGTAAATTATTTTAAATCCTCACCTGAATTAATGTCAAAATTATATTTTTTCTACTTGCTCTGTAGACATAACTCAAACCATAAGAGAAATCGAAACGTTTGACTATCAATATGTCGTGAGGTTCTTATCTTTCTGAAAGGTGAAAATGGATAAATTATGAGCACTTTGTAATAAAGATTTTCTGTAAAACCTACGCTTAAATTACTCCTAAACTGATTGATACAATAAATTGAGAAAGCAAATGAACGATAGCAACACACTCAATGGTAAGACTAGACAGACACCAAATCTAAACTAGTACCAGAGCAAGTAGGAGTAGTTGGAGAACACGGCAGCCCGCAAACATCAGATAACAATGTTGACAGTCCGGACCCCGGCCGGAGACAGGGCGTTATCTTATCGCGGACCACTGGCAAAGCTTCTGAAGATTCTATGGAGTCCAACTTGCTTTCAACAAGTACAATGGACCAAGTTATTTGATTTGTACGCGGAAAAAATTGTTCTACCAAGTTTTTATATAATAAGAGTATATAGCATCGTGAAGAATTGTGCAATGGGAGTTGCAGAATTTTTTTCCCAACTTAACCAAATTAGGAGCTTTAGCCAAATTTAATATTTTAGGTTAAGAAGTATTATAGTGTTTCATAAAATCCAAATATGTCAACATGATTATGGGCGCGACGACTTTTGGACACCTTTGTTTAACTCGAAACGTCTCATCAAATAAAGAACCGATTATGAGTCGATTAATCACCAATTGTTACTTCACATCGAGGTACTATCTCATTCCATCACATCTCAAGGTCGGTCCCAAAGCTGGGCCGCGTTACCGTTGCGGACCAGTCGGACCGGTCCGGCGTTTACCAACAAATGGCAACCGGTCGCTGATCGGAACTGAATCGCAATGCGTGCAACGCGGTGAAATTCGCCGACGTGCGACTAACTCGTCTTCTGACATGTTTACGAAGCTCCGAAAGACTTTTTAAAAATAATGTTTTTGCTCGATTTTGAATACGAAAGGACTGAATCAAAAAAGTATTTATTATTTATGTCTTGATTTTTACTGTAGATTGAAGGACCGTTTTCAATTGCGCACTATACTGGTACCTACAAAGAAATATCCAAAATGAACGCTTGTTTTGCTTCCTTTTGAGTGGAAAGGATCAATTCACGATTCTTCAATTTCAGGTCATTCAAATACACAACTGTTCATTAGAAGTCATACCTACGGGATAACTAAATTGAAGAAGATAAGAAGTTTAAAAATAAAACCATAGTTTGTTTAAAGTTCGCTCAACAGGAGCCCTGAGCAATCGTGGACAGTTGTTTATTTATCGTATGGTGATTTACGACGCGTTCGGTCGAAGACCTCCGATAGCGGGCTAATTATACAGCCCTTACTCAGCCAGCAGCTGATAGCGCAGGAGACAGGCGATCAATGCGGTCGCCGGTGACGCATCCCACATCGCCATAGAAAGAACTGACAGTCTTTGTCCTCTTTTGGTCTTATATTTTGGAGTTTAGTTTTTTAAGTTGCTTATTTGGATGTAGCTTGTTGTAAGTGAAAATCTTAAAAAAATAGCTCAGTTATTTGTAGTAACCTAACTTATACTGGTAACAAGAAAATAAATTTTTTAACATAGGTACCACATTACAAGCAATAAAAAATATTCTTCTTCGTTGTTTTTAACACCTGTGATCACAATAAATGATTTGATTTGATTGATTGATTGATTCTTTAAAAATCAACAAAGCCTTTCCAAATAAATTAATATGTATTAAAAACATAAATAACTGTTAAAGGTAACGGCTGAACCCATAACCAATGCTGGCAATTAAAGATTAAATTAAATTCCTAGCAGGTTTTTTATGAACATGATATTTATTATAATTTAAAGCAATTGCAGCAATCATCATTCTTAGTGATGAGCACAACGGTACCCGCTAGGCAAGACCGTAAGAGTATACTATCATAATTTATTCTGAGTCTAGACATGCATTCACTTTGTGCTGAAACTGTTAGAAAGCTTAAGTTAGTTAGGAATTTTAAGACTCACTAAAGGAATCTAAAGTTGTCCGCTCGTTTCGTTCCGTGATTCCTGCCGGAACGCTTCCGATTTACAAAATGTCTCCTGATATTTTCTGTCATTAGAGTGTCCCAATATTACAGGGCCTAAGGTACTAGCTACCAACTCCAGCAGGTAATTATTAGCTTTGGGTATGTCATGGAAATATGATTGTGGTAGCTAGATAGACTAGGAATCCTTTAGGATTTGAGTAAATTGAGCAGTGCTTCCTGGTGGAAGTATAACAAGTATAGCAGAAGCTGTGATGGTCTTCAGAAGGTTTGCTATTAATTATGCTTATTATGTTGTGATTACGGAAGTGATAATTCTCAATATGCCCAGACAGAAGCCCTGGGCAGATTGAGAAGAACTTGTTTCTCAATATTTCTCAATATCGTGAGATACAGCCACGTCCTCGCACTCATTAGCATGTCGCCGCGGCATTCGCTGGGGAAAACGTCACTTGTTTTCACATATTAGAAATTCGTTTAAATGGTACCTGCATTAGCCTCTCCACATAACGACTCTCTTCGTCAGGTCATTTGTTTTCGCACCCAGCTTTCTACTGTCGAAAATGTATTAGTCACTGAATAGTATAAACCTGAATGTATGGATCGCATTTCGACGCGGTTTTCATTCAAAAGAACACTCGTAAAATTATTCTCGTAGAAGGTATGTACATACAAAACATGCAAAATAACGTAGTGGGCAGCTTTGCAATCGTGTAAAGCCGGCGCAGGTCGCTAACGTACGGTACATCGAGAAATGACAAATGATACCTTCGCTAAGTTAGATTTATTTCGCTCCAGAAATGAGAGTAATGATCGCGTTGATGTTAATTGAACTTTGACTTTCATCAAAGTGTAATCAATACACGTTAAAGATGACGGATGAACTTAATTTGATATTTGTATCATTCCCACGTACCGTTGATTCTGACCCAAACAATGCTGAAGCTACTAAGAGATTAGTTTGTGATAGCGGAAGGCAAACGGGCGTCTAACACAACACTCAAGGGTCGCATATGTTCTACCTGTCTTTGAATTCCGGGGCTGTAACTCCTTTAGAGAGCTGTGGAAACTCACCATCAGGAACATAACACTGTGGTACCAAGTTCTACTTCATTTTGTTCTTCTGCATGGTGAAGATACACTAGACGAGCGCTACTTCTTCTCTTCAATGTTTGTTCTGACCTGGGATGGAACCCAGCAGCTCAGGTGCGACTTGGCATTCAAGTGAAGAATGTAGCAGAGCTGAAATACGACGATGAGGGAGTCAGGATGAGTCACGAGGGTACGATGTGGTCTCAGGTTACGCGCGTCCGTGCGGTTGCGGTGAACTTGCGCGCAGTCCCTGCTCGTGTATTTAACTTGTATTTACATAATTATATTTAAAAGCAAAACTTTAAAATACTAGTCCATCTTTTCGGCCCTTTCCACATCGAAGAGGTCACCACAAACAGCCACATTGACCACAGCAAGATTGACCGGATCGACCTTTTGGTGTAAAAGGCAAAATTGATCACTTAATCGATCGCAAAATAGATAAACAATAGATGTAATCTTGTCAAACTTTTACCATTGTTCAAAAAGGGTTATAAAGATTTAAAAGTATTGTTATAATAAGAACGAGAATAACGACACATTACGAAGATGGTAATTAGAACAGTAAATATCCCTGAGAATAGGCGTGAATTAAAAGACAGTGTCTCGTAAAACTAACTAATAATAATAGATACATAAATGCGTGCAATAATGCACCAACAAGAGGAAACTATTTGTTTAAATTAATTAGTTCATTTAATTATGGCAATTGTGTTTGCAGACGCTAACGAGATAGGCAACATCCGCTTATCAATGGCAAACGTAGTACTGCTGACTTTGCGCTGGGATACTGGGTTTGATCTCCGTCCTAGATAGGAAAATAGAAAAATGGTTCTCATTGATATAAACATATATGTATTTCGTGTGCTTGATCAATTTATTTTGCAAGATAAATAATAGTTTTAGATTTCCTAATAATATGAATTCTGTTTTATTATCTCAGTCGATCGATCGTATTTTCATGTTTTGGTACGTCTTATTGTAAATTATGTAAAGGAAAATCGATGTTATACACAAACGTTTAACAATAGTATTCTTTAGACATAACGAGTATGTAATGAATTTGTATTTAATTTATTTTCCTCCATGTAGGCAGTATTCTTCGAAGTGTGATAATTATCGCTTTACGCGTTGGCGCCCGCAGTTGTGAACCGTGAGATTAAGTTTAATAGGCTACTATTCAACAGCAGCTGTTTGTAGATTATGGGTCGTTTGTTAATGTATAATTCACTATTTTCGATAATGTTGACGATTCGTTTGGTATAATGATCAAGAAGTTTGACTTTAGACCAACAGGTCGCGGGATCGACCCCGCACAGGACAAATACTTGTGTGCTACAATTGAACATAATATCTGTTTATCCTGGTCTCGGGTTGTATGTTATGTAGGTATCTATTTAAATATATTTATCATACCACTGTTAATTCTGATAGGTCACACAAATGCTTTAGCTATTTAACACGGAGTCAGATCAATGGCTGTGATGTGAGACATATAATATTGTTATATATTTACTATTGTTATATAAAATTCCTCAAGTTCCTCTGATGTTTTAGCTTGTAATAATTACAAGTGTCATTAAAATAATGACCAGCTCGGAAATTTCTATTTGCATGATTTTTCTGAAACGTAGCGGGTCTACTATGGCTACAATTGTCACTGAAGGCCAGGATTTTATTGGAAACCATATAGAATTGTTAGGAGAGCTGTTTAAAGACTAATTATAAAACTACCATATTTAATTCGATTAATGTGAGTCGTTCACCATAAAGAAGTATCAAATAAATTACGTTGCCGCCATTAAAGATGCAATTTACTGTAATGGCGCTAAATGTTCATAAAAGTAACTCGATATCGACAGTCGTTAGCATCAAACACGATAGCCTAGGTCGCCGCAAGGTTTCATGCCAGAGCTAGGATTGACCTGATCTAGATAGCTGTTGGTCTTGGGCATAGATCCATATAGGCATTTCCTACTAGAAATGCCCTGACACCAGAAAGCTGTAGCATTATTTTGATTGTTATGACGTACGTTGTTTACTCGCTGTCACTCCGATAAGAAGCGACTGTCGTGTCAAATTTTAGTGCCAAATTCCGAGCGGATTAAAGTATAGCAAAGGCAATCAATCAATCAATCAAAATATACTTTATTCAAATAGGCCTCATAAAAGCACTTATGAATCGTCAATCTATATCTATAAAACTCAAAGGTGACTGACTGACATAGTGATCTATCAACGCACAGCCCAAACCACTGGACGGATCGGCCTGAAATTTAGCATTCAGGTAGATGTTATGACGTAGGCATCCGCTAAGAAAGGATTTTGATTAATTCAACCCCCAAGGGGGTAAAATAGGGGATGAACGGTAGTATGAAACTTTGTCAATTTGAAACCTATCGGGCTGATATTTTGCATACATAAAGCTATTATGACGTAGGCATCGCCTAAATAATCTTATTTATATATTTCAACCCTCAAGGGGGTAAAATGGGGGATGAACGTTAGTATGAAACTTTGTCATTTTTTAACCGATCGGCTTGAGACTTTGCATTTATAAAGCTACTTTAACGTAGGCATCGCCGAATTAATGAGATTGATAAATTCCAACCCCCAAGGGGGTAAAATAGGGGATGAACGGTAGTATGAAACTTTGTCAATTTTAAACCTATCGGGCTGATATTTTGCACACATAAAGCTACTATGATGTAGGCATCGCCTAAGCAATCATATTGATAAATTCTAACCCCCAAGGGGGTAAAATAGGGGATGAACGGTAGTATGAAACTTTGTCAATTTTAAACCTATCGGGCTGATATTTTGCACACATAAAGCTACTATGATGTAGGCATCGCCTAAGCAATCATATTGATAAATTCTAACCCCCAAGGGGGTAAAATAGGGGATGAACGGTAGTATGAAACTTTGTCATTTTTTAACCGATCGGACTGAGACTTTGCATTCATAAAGATAATATGACGTAGGCATCCCCTTTTAAGGATTATTTGAAAAATCCACCCCTAACGGGAAAAATAGGTGATAAAGAAACCGCAATCCACGCGGACGAAGTCGCGGGCGCCCGCTAGTAATAATATAAAACAAAACATTGAATCTACCACCGACTTCGGAATGCAGTCATCTACCGAGAAGAAGCGGCAAGAAACTCGATAGTTGCTCTTTTCAATCGCCAAGTTTTGTTACAATGTTTTGTCCAATAAATTTATATACTTGTACTTGTTCTAGTACTAGGTCATACAGTTACCTCTTTCAGGTATAGAATAAAAATTATTAAATACATGAGAACAGATTGAGTCCCAGTCGACCAGTCCCCAAAGGTGGCACCTGTTCACAAGTATGACGTATGTGTCAGCCATCATCTCACTCAACCATTTTAGAGGGAATGAAATGACCCGCCACATAGGCATATCTAAAGATTTAAATCAATGGTCTAGATACATTCTTAACATGGCATGAGTCAGCTGTATGCGCTTTATTTATTAGCGAAAGTTTACGTGTACTAAACTTAATTCCTTATGATTAATTAATTTTAATAAAGACTTAAGTCGTGTGTAACTTTAAAACGACTATTCACTTTCCTAAGCTCTTTTTCCATTAGGTAAAACCAAGCTTTAATAAATAAAATAATAAATAAAATAAACGTATGTTATTATTGTTAAAATCACTATGGGTGCACACTAAAGGTTTACTATGTTATAATTTTTAGTTCTTCAACAACGTTCGTAAAACAAAAAATCTGTTTGCGTAGAATATTCAATTTATTAACATAAACACAAGTTGCAAATATTACGATCAATTTGTACGGGACCATTAATTCCTAGCGTCATAATAAATGATGCGAAACGTAACGTCTGCTTAAAAAAAAACCTTAATTATATCCTGTTCCTCTTCATCGCAGCTAGTACAGTCAACAGCATAACATACCATATACTTATATTGTCAACAGAAATTATTGCATATACAGTTGCGTATAAATTATTGTTAACAGCCATTGCAGTCAACCCTCAAATATTGCTCCTTTGAGCGATTAATGCAAAAGATGCCGAACAGGTATAGATACTATGACATACAGCATTGTCAAACTAGCATGGATGGGGTTTTTAAATAAAACTAGAAAAATGTCAGCATAATATTCGAGGCAAAAGCCAGCCATAAAATCGACTACACACTTAGAAACCCGCGGCGAATTATTTCAAAAATAATAAACAACATTCTAAATGAATTGTATTGTTAATAGTATTATCATACCGTTAACCTGATTCCGTCGGCGAGTGTCCGCACACGCCCAGCCATTATGAAGGCATTGTCGTCTATATCCCGACCTAGGCGCTCCTTCTGCTATGTTAGACTACGCTCTAATAAATAAGCTAATCGCTCAATTGTTGATTAGGCAGATCAGAATGGAATTGTTTGCCTCGGCGGCTTTGAAGCTGCCAAACCAAGCTTTGGAAACAAGACAGACGTAGCTGTGCAGATATGTATATTCTCTTACTCGTATAAGGTCAAAAATCAGATCAAACCACAGATTAGGAGAACATAGAGCGATGCTTCTTATGCATAGTTTTTTCGAAATAAACCAGTGTCACTTCAAGATCTTCACCATGAAAATACTTTGAACATCCTTTCAACACTGGTCAGTTATGATCTGTATTGCACCAGTTTTGTCGTAAATTCCACCAAAAACTTCTAGACTAGTGGGCACAGCCACTGTGTAGTGTGTGAACAAGTAGCTGGTGACGTCATAGGCCGGGATGGACATGTCAGAGACAATGGCGGGCGGAGGCTTTGACCCAGGACCTTGGCGCCGCGGCGGAGCGCGACCGCGGCCTTTGTGTCCTGCGCTGGAACTGCCGTCTCACGCGATGACGTTGCGCCCGCTGATAGCCCTGGTACTCGTACGTGGCCATTCAGGACCATTGTCGCAGCTATCCTGGGTTCCGAAGCAATGGTCGAGGATGCAACCGGGAGAGGTGCTAGGATGATGACGACTCGTACGTGTCAATAGAGATCAGGGTCCTTGTGTGCGGGATTGTGGCATAACTTCAATATCGATCAATCGGAATAACTCGTAGATTCAAATGTAGATTGAAATCGTTAAATATGCCCTTGTCACACTTCGACCCGCTCTGACACACAGTAGTTAATCTAGTAACCATCATATGTACGTCAAACAAAATGAAGTTTTCTGTGTCAGAGCATCTAGAGATTAAAATGTATTCGAAGACCCCCGAACTGTTATAGAAATGGAGATTTTATTTCACAAATTAACAATGTAGGAAACCTGGAAACCCTAATCAATCAGGCTTTTGCGGATAACAAGCTTAGGCTATTTTCTCCTAAACTGACCTCTGGAGACCTTTATTATAGTCGATGAAAGTCAAAAAATAATGAAGTTCAAGTTGTTCTGTAAGCTGCGAAGTATCACTAAGGTCTTCCTTTTTTAAAGATGTAGACGGCATTCAACCGTCGGCTATAACACTCGTTGCACGTACGCTGCGAGACAGCCAATCACGAATGCAAAACAGAATCGTGCTAGCAAAGTAATTGTATCCGTTAGCATACATTATACATCACCGTTGGGCCCCAGACATCAAGAAAAGACACCTAGCTAGTTTGGAGAAAGATGATTCCTTTTCTTTTCTTTTACAAATATGACAAATCTTATTTTAGACTTTTCTTGTCCATTATAATGTCCCGTATACTTATATAAACTTTAATAATTTAAAACTCAAAATTATTTTTTTTACATTTTATAGTAACTACTTGATAGGGAAAACATTCCACTTGCAGACGGTTAACTCAACTCACAAGGCCAAAGCCGACCTCAAGGCGCAAGCCGAGAGGGAGGCTAAAGAGGCGCAAGAGGCCGCATTCGAGAGGGCCTCGAGAAAGCTCGCCGAGAGGATAGCGCGGGCAGAGGAGAGAGCGTGTCGCGACGCGTCGAAAATGACCATCGACGACATTGCCCTCCACGCCCGCGACGCCGCCAACTGCATTGCAGAATGCGCGGCGAAGTCTCGGAACCTTAAGGGGACAATAGTTCGTGACCTCAAGGACTCTGCCGCCTTTATTGCAGAGGCGGTGGAAGAGCTGATAAGGCGCAAGACGGACGATGAGGTCCGCCAATTCCAGAAGGCGAATACGCAGCTCAAACACCAGCTGGATGAGCTGCGCAAGGAGATGGCAGCGCTGAGGGCTCAAGTCCAGGCGCAGAGGAGCGCAACGCCCGCTCCCATGGATGTGGAAGGGTCTTCTGCTACGCGTGAGGTTGACATCGTCTCGCAGATCGGGACGATGATCAACGCGCGGTTCGAGGCCCTGGAAAGGGATGGCAGGCTATTGGCTGCCAAGGACTTCCGCCCGCCCCTCAGGAAGAGTCAGAGTAGGGTAGATTCGGCCGAGTTCAAAGTGCCGGCTCCCCCTCCTCCCCTACCCTCCCCCAGAGAAAGCACACGGTCAAAGAGTGTTAAACAAACTGCGCCTACGCAGCCCCCCGATGCCGCCCCGACTACAGCCACCCCGGTACCAAAGGGCCCGAAGGGTAAAGGCAAGAAGCGCCCCAAGGCGCCCGTTACCCTTACTCCGAGCGAGGCTCGCCCGCTTCCCCCTCCACCGCCGTCAATGGACGTGCCTTTTTCAGAGGTGGCAAAGCGTGGCAAAAAGGCCAAACAAGTGCCTCAGGTAGAGGCGCCCAAACAGGCGCCAAAGCCCAAGAAGACGTCGGCTAAGGCTGGCCCCGGAAGGTCTTCGGCCAAGCCGGGAAAACTGAGAGTGCCACGCACCGCAGCCATAATGGTGCGATACAGTAAGGACGCCCTCCAGTCCGGTGCTTCGTACGAGGCATTCTTCCGGATGGCCGCCCAGGAGCTCAAGCTTCCTGAAGTTGGCATATCGGAGGGCGTTAAAGTTAAGGTGGCCCAAACCGGGGCCCGGTTGATCGAAGTCCCGGGCCCCGAAGCGGAAGTACGAGCGGACCGTCTGGCAGAGGCGCTCAAAGCTCTGCCGAGCACGACGAGGTCAGAGGTGATCGAGATCACCCGACCTCAAAAGAGGGGTGACGTCCGCGTCTCCGGCCTCGACGACGGGGCGACGCCGGATGACATCATGGCCGTTCTGGCAGAGAAGGGTGGCTGCCCGCCGAACTCCATTTCGGTGGGCAAGATCGCCTCTTTTGGCAGGGGCCGCGAGAGAAGTGTCGTGGCCGCGGTGCCAATTGGTGCCGCTAAGCAGCTGGCCAGCCTAGGCCGGCTGCTCGTAGGGTGGTCCTCAGTACGAGTGACGCTGCTTACGCCGAGGGCTCGCCGCTGCTACCGATGCCTGGGGGAGGGTCACGTGGCCGAGAAGTGCCGCGCTCCCCTTGACCGGTCAGAGAGGTGCTTCCGCTGTGGCCAAATAGGCCACAAGGCAAGAAGTTGCACGGCCACCAAACCCCGCTGCCTGCTCTGTGAGGCAGCGGACAAGCCGGCCGAGCACGTGCTGGGGACGAAGAACTGTCCTCAGCCAAAGTCGCTGCCCGCCGCCGCTTTCAAGCGGTGGCTTGAGGGGGAGGCTGAGGAGATGGATACGTCCGTCCCTGCTCCCCCTCCGGCAAAAGCCCGGGAACTAGATGTAGGGGCATCTGGTTCCCACTAAGGGTTCGGGAGGTGCGCGCGGAGTCCCCGCGCGCCTTTCGAGAGGGCCGCAAGGCTTTCGAGCGTGGCCAGCGACGCCATCGCGAGGGGGTGTGTGTGGGCATAGCCCTACCCGGGTCTCAGGCACACCCCCACTTAATCGCGATCAGAGGGACCGGTCGGGTTTTAGTGGGTAGTCTGGCTCTTCCAGGAGTCCCACATAACCCTCATGCCGCCCCAGGGCTGAGGGTATGCGTCAAAGCATTTCCCGACTTAAAAAAAAAAAAAAAAAAAAAAAAAAAAAAAAAAAAAAAAAAAAAAAAAAAAAAAAAAACTCATAGCCCTATAACCTTGATGCCCATAAAACGAACCCTTACAAAGCGAAATCGTGAGAGTAACTTTCATTGGCCTTATACATTTGGGCATAAGGTGCAGAATACTCGAGATACTTGACAAAGATTTGTCTGCCGGCAAATAACGAGTTCGCGTCTAGACAATGAACTGCAACGAACTTGCGATCTTGTATGGACTGCACTGATTCAAACATCATTACTTCGGTAATTTCTAACCAATACACTTATTGAATCTGAATCTCATCATCAGCTTCTGCCTTATTAATACTTAATAGAATTTTATTAATACATCTCATAAAACTTTCAAGAAATAAGAATAGTCAGTTGAGTTTTGATATCATTAGTATCCTTAAACGCGTGTGCTACCAGTACTGTAACTTTAGTGCTGTCCACGTTTTCTCGCAAATTAGACTTTTAAACTGCCACGGACGTTACAGCCGTCTCAATTTGCGTACTTTTATAGCGATTGCGGTGCAATAAGTTGGCATCAATTGAGCTGTGGTAACAATAATAGCCTCATAACGCTTATATGGCCCGTAACAGTTACCGCCAACTGCTAGGAAACCGTAAAATACAGCATTCTAGTCCAGTGAATAGACCATTAATGCAATGAGAAAGACAGTTTTAGTTGTAGAATAGGTGTGCTCGACCGGAAAGGTACTAAAATCTAAAAAGCCTGTGTAAAATACAAGTACCCAAATGTGTCCTTCGAACCACTAGCCTAGATGAGACAGCAAATACATACTTACGTGATGTTCTATTGTTGCATGACTCAATTTGCGGCGGTAGAAACCTATATCAGATACATTACTGTAGTTAGTTACAATCTTATTCGAATATGGGAGTAAACACACTAAGTGAATCTAAAAAGGTAGAGTAAGAATCGGAATGTCTTCTCAATTTAGGCATGCATAGACAACAAAAGATAAATCGTTTTAAGTACATACATACATTTACCTTATCTTGATGAGTCAATAGCATTTAGGTTTTACCGTAATCATTGCAGCTGGTATGGTGATGATTTTATTTCGGCGTCAGTCACTTCTCATTCCTAAATAATCTTATCGTATCTTTGGGAGTTATTGATTTTATCTATCTTGTTTTCTCATCAGAATGTCTCTTGTATTTATTTGTTTATAAAATTCAACTTCATTGAACGTTTGAATTTTCTTTTAGTACAATTCCTCTATCTTTTGTTATACCAGCATTCTTTATAGCGTCTCAGATGGGAATTAAAAGTGCCGTACTGAGATGAAAAGGAGCGAAAACAATTTCCATTACAATTGCGGAAAACTTTTGACAAATGAACGGAAGAATCACGTTGACCGTTGTCTTTAATTTATCACTTCATTGTAACCGTTGTTTCTGATTTCAAATTGTTTGAGTGCCTCCACTATTAAATATTTATATACATTAAAATTATGTTAATTATAATAACAAATAAAACAAATGAAAGAAGAAAATAAATCTTATCTTGGTACCAACCAAACAGTTCACACCTAGCTTGGTCTAAGTTAGGGTTACGGCTATGAAACACTCCTATTCTCCTGGCCCGAAGTTCTATTCCAAACAAAATATGTTGCTGGACATCGAAATAAATAAATATATATCATTTCAATTAAAAATTCCAAAGTGTATTTCTTTGTTGTATTAATATGATCTTTTACTAATGTTAGTTCGTTTGTCTCCAGGTCAGAATGAACGGTCTGAACGGACACAGCAACGGAGACATGAACGGGTCCGGCGGGGACATCATCACGCAGAACCAGCAGAAGGGCTGGTGGACCATCGGCCTGATCAACTCGCGGTACCGGTACCTCACCGCAGAGACCTTCGGCTTCAAGATCAACGCCAACGGGACCAGCCTCAAAAAGAAACAGATATGGACCTTGGAACCTGCCTCGGGGAACGCCAATGACAGTGAGTTATTTATTCACTTTTTTTAGCACAAAACTTACAATATTTAAGCTAAACATCTTAAAGTCCTTTAGTCGCCGAATGTCCAAGTTGCAAATTTTCCAAGTAGCAAATTGTCAAAATCTCAAAAGCAATTAAATGAAATAAACTTTAGAAATGTACCCAGTAAGGGCGTAACAAGGTACAAGATTTAATTAATTATCATGGCCTAGCAAGCCGGACCCGGGAAATTACTCGCTAAAAGTCCACACAAGAAAAATACCCCTGGGACAGTCCGAGAGGGGGGGCGGAAGAACTGTCCACCGGAGGATTTAGATGACAACCATGGCGAGAATACGGACTTGAATTGCCCTGTGTGCGGGAAAATCTACAAGAGACGAGCCTGGTACCTCAAGCATTTGAAAACGCATGATGGTGTTGAAGAACGACGGTCGTCGGTAAGTATAAACTCTTCAGCTTCCACTACGGATAGAGTTGACCCTCACATATCTCATGGTGGGCCTTCATGGGTTAGTTACCAGGAGCCTATAAACATCCGGGCACGTCTTAGCATCCCTAGTTTAAAAACATCTACTTGGAAATACCATAGTGACAACTTGGCAGTGCTGTTAGAATATCCAGGTACCAACGCGGATTTAAATACCCAAGTTGAAACAATGCAGGATAAGATACACTCATACTTTAGTGAGCATTATCCACCGCCTAATAGGCATGCTCATAAACAAAGAGAGAATATGTTTAAAGCAAAAATGCGGAGGAAGAAAAGAGAATTGGTCAAGCAACTTCGTGTAGCGAAGTCCATGGGAGATAACCACCTCAGTCACCAATTATCAAGAGCACTCAGATCTATCTTGAAATTGATTCAAGGAGTCTCTTTACAAATGACTAGAAACCAGGCGAACCTTATGAGAGCTAGGCATGAAGTTGACTTCGATAAAAACCCATTCTTGTACTCCAAAAATATCTTCAAACAACCGCCCGGAAGACTGCAACTGACAGATGAACAAATATATGACCATTTTAGGGGCACATATGAAGTACCGAAGCAACAGAAGATTTACAATGATCCGAGCTCTAAGAGACCTTGCAATCCTGTGTCGGAGTTTCAGGGTACGGCTCCTACCTTAGAAGAACTAGACCGACAGATAAAAAGGAAAGCATCAAGTTCATCTCCGGGGCCCGATGGTATTCCTTACATTGTATATAAAAAGTGCCCATCAGTGTGTAGTCATCTTTTAAATATATTTGGTAAGATTTGGTCGAAAAAGCAGATTCCGGAAGTATTTGGTAAAGCTGTTTTCGTGCTCATTCCTAAAAAGGAGACAGTCACTGATCCAAAAGACGCTAGACCGATAGCTCTTACAAACACGATATCAAAAATATTTTTCTCGATCTTGCAAGATAGAATGTCAAATTTATGTTAAGCAACGAATACTTTACGCCAAAGCACCAGAAGGGGTTTTTACCAGGAGTTTCTGGTTGCTTAGAACATAACACATTGTTGGCGGAAAGTTTGAAGGATGCCAGGAAACACGAAAGACAAATAGCGGTGTGCTGGATTGACCTAGAGAATGCATTTGGCTCAGTTCAGCACGAGCTGATGTTTTTCGCGTTAGAATGGTATAACTTCCCCCCTTTGGTTCTAGATTTAATTAAGTCATATTATTCTAATTTATCTTTTGTAATTAGCTGTAAAGATGGATACACAAAACTAGGGCTTGCAATTCGAATATTCGAATATTCGAATAATTCGAATATTCGACTCATTTTACTATTCGAATATTAATTGACGCGTTATTCGAATATTCGAATATTTTATGTCCTTTTGGGATTAATTAGGAAATGCAATCTCGATAGTCTCAAATCTCAAAAAATAGGTAGGTGTTTTTCGATATTCTATGTCGACGGTCTATTTTCTCGCTATATGTGATATTGATCGAGATCTCGACAGTTTTGATCGAGATTATCGACATTTTATACCGATATTAATTGACCCTAAGCAGATTAAACTTTAGCGACTTTAACTTCTTAAGTTTCATCAAAAATGAATGTGATTGATCTCGTAAATAATAATATCTTCGTTTAATGTTATTTCACCCCTTACAACCCTTCCTGGTAAAACGACCAAGCATGGAAATATGCTTGAGGGCATCACAAACGCTATTTGCTTTGGCAGTATAGCTGTAAACTCGGTCCAAACTGAGTGTGACAGGTTTAGACTTTTACACTTTAGGCCTACGATTCATACATTTTTTTATGGGAAATGGCATCCTTTTTTTTCTCGCGTCTATCGGCCAAATATGGAAACATATATTTTTGAGGTCATTACAAACGCTTTTTGATTTGCCAGTATATCTGCAAACTCAGTCTGAACTGAGTGAGACAGGGTTGAAACTGGAACACAATGTACCCTCGCTTCCATATTTTTTAATGGGGAGCTCGATGGCGCAGTGGTTAGCGCACTCGGCCTGCGGTTGCTATACTAAAGCAACGTTCGCAGATGCCAGTCATCGGATGGGTGACCGAAAAATTTCATCTCGAGCTCCTCCGAGCTTCGGAAGGCACGTTAAGCCGTTGGTCCTGCGCCTGATCTCTCTACGGTCGTGTCAGATTGCTGACCCACCGAATTATGAGAGTGAAGGAATAGGGAGTGCACCTGTGCTAGCGCACTTACTTGTACACTATAATATATCCTGCGTACTTGGCTGTTCGTAAGATCGGCCGCCATGGCCTAATACGGCCGGAGGGTATTATTATTGTTATTTTTTTTTAAAGGAGAGATGGTGTCTTCTCTTTTTCCTGCGGCCATTAACCAAATATATGGAAACTAGCGGCCGCCCGCGACTCCGTCCGCGTGGATTTCAATTTCCAATAGCCTAAAGCCTTCCTCGTTAAATGGACTATCCAACTAAAAATATTTTTTCAAATCGGTCCAGTAGTTCCTGAGATTAGCGCGTTCAAACAAACAAACGTACAAACAAACAAACAAACATACAAACAAACTCTTCAGCTTTATATATTAGTATAGATTTAATATTATTAAGAGCACTGCAAACGATATTTGCAGAGGCAGTATGGGTGTAAACTCAGTCCGAAACTCCGAACTAAGTAAGACAGGTCAGATCTTTTGCAAACTAACTGGACCTTCGACGCGACTTCCTGGACGCGAAATAATAAAGACGCCACCTTCCCTAGAAAAATGTAAATAGCGAACGCCCAGTTTTTGTGTAAAAGTTCTAACCTGTCCTACTCAGTAAGGACTGCGTTTACATCCATACTGCCTGTGCAAATATCGTTCACTGGGCTCTTAAGAATATATATTTGCATTTTTGGTTGATGGCCGCAGGAAAATAAAAGGCACAACCTCCTATTACAAAAAAAATTGTACATAGTGTTCAAGTTTCCAGCCTGTCTTACTCAGTTTGAGCTGAGTTTTTAGATATACTCCCAAATCAAATAGCATTTTAAATGACCTCAAAAATATTTATTTTCATTTTTCATGATTAATTAACCTAAAATTGACTTTAAGATACAAATTCATGAATGTCATCAGAACCAAGGTGTTTCGTGTGATTGTGAAGTAATAAGCAAAGTGACTGAAACTAAATACCTAGGAGTGCTAGTTGATCAGAGGCTTTCCTGGCATGCCCTCCTTGAATTATGATGGCAAGAATCAGAAAACTCATGTGGGTGTTTAAGAAACTTCGGTGCGTTGCCGATAAGCGACTCCTGAAATTGGTTTACATTTCACTGGCTCAGTCACTTTTAGCCTATTGTATTCCGGTCTGGGGAGGGGCAGGTAAAGTCAAGTTTAAGGATCTGGAAATAGCGCAAAGAGCCCTTTTAAAAGTAATACATTTTAAACCTTACAGATACTCTACACAAGCTCTCTATATACTCAGTGATGTACTATCGGTAAGGCAGATCTACATTTTAAACACAATCCTGAAACTTCATAAATCTATTGCCTATGATGCTCATAAAGTTGCCCGAAGACGTAATTATACCATAGCTCTTGTTCCTGCTGTAAAATCGGCTTACGCGAGGAGGCAGTTCAAGTCACGGTCTGCTAAATTATACAATAAGATCAATAAAATTGTAAATTTCTACCCAAATAACACACATACCTGCAAAAAATCTATCACCGCATTTCTTAAATCTTGTAGCTATGTGGAAACTGAGGCATTTCTAGAGGAAGTCAACTAAACATCACACACTCACACACACTCACACAAACACACACACACACACACACACAAACACGCGCGCGCGCTCATAAATACACACATTCACCTTAATTATTTTTAATCGTTTAATTATTATTACATTGTTTTCTTTTGTTGTCAATTAATTTACAAGTTACAACAATATTTTTTAAAGAAATTGAAATTCTTAATTAATTTTATCTTATATGTAAAATTATAATCCATCATAGTAATAATAAAACTTTCATTTGTTATTTTGATACTGAATCTGATTGTTTACTGTTAGTAAATTAAATAATTATTTTGTCCAATAACGATAACGATAAGCATGTTAAAAATTGTAAACTAAATGTGGAGAGCGGGGATATTCTACCACAAGTATTTATTTACTTAAAAGAAATCCTCGATCGCAACATAGGAATGTAAAAACCATCTGTTTTATGAATAAAAATATTTGTATTTGTATTTGTATTTGTATTCATGATAGGTCGAAAGACGCGAGAAAAAATGTATGCACTTTTCCATCGAAAATGTATGAAGCGTAGGCTCTAAGTGTAAAAGTTTAAACCTGTCTCACTCAGTTCGGACTGAGTTTACAGCTATACTGCCATAGTCAATATCGTTTGTGTTGGCCTCAAGACTATATATTTCCAAGTTTGGTTGGTGGACGCTCGAAAAAAAATTTCGAATAATATTCGAATATTCGAATATTTTTCTAAAAATATTCGAATATTCGAATACCTGATTTTGTCGAATATTTGCAAGCCCTACACAAAACCTCTAAATTATAATATTGGTCTTTTTCAGGGATGCTGTTTATCCCCTATAGTATTTAATGTAGTTATAAATATTTTAATTGACACTTTGATTTTTCAGGAGAAGAAATGGGGTTATCGGTTTAAAATCAATAATCAGTACACAGAATCAATCCTAGCCTTTGCTGACGATCTCGCAATCCTGACACGAAACCCGAAACAGTGTCAAGTGTTATTGAAAAAGGTGGATGAGTTCTGTGCTTGGACTGACGGCATGAAGGTGAAACCAAGTAAATGCTATTGCTTATGTCTGGGTAGACGAGATACGAAATTTACATCTTATGACCCTGGACTCACGATTGGCGGTCAGAATGTTGCCACAATTTCTGAAGCGCTCCCGTTCAAATTTCTAGGCAGAAAGATAGACTATAGAGGCCGCACACCATCTTTGGATGGTATTGTTGAGGATTTCATTGATTCCATTAGTAGGGTTGAGAACCAGCCCATAGGGAACATTAAGAAGCTATGGATCTACAACAACTACCTGTCATCGCGCTTGTCTTGGCCTTTCCTCGTGTACGACTTCGGCAAAACCCTTTTATCGCGACTGGATGCCGTTGTTGTGAAATCGTTGAAGTCTTGGACTGGATTAGCCCACTCGGCAGACCCCTCTACACTATTTAGGGGCAAAAATAGTTTTGGGATGAACCTAAACAAGCCATCGGAGCTTTACAAACATCTTAGAGTCACCAAGATGCACATTCTGGGTAAATCGAAAGACAACGCAGTGGCAACACTCCCAAAAGATAAGAATATGAGTGAGTTAGAGTCTAGGCTACGGTTCCATAAGCAGTTTATGGTGGGAGCGCAAACAAACAGGGTAGGATTGGGATGTCGAGAAAGAGAGGATGACCGGAACATCATTAAGTCTTTTCTGCGAATGGATGAAGATAACGAGTATAGAGTACATGCGCTTAATCTCGAAATGCAAAACGAGTGGGTGTCCCTTGGTGAGTTTTGTATCCCTTTAGCATTGAAGTGGCGGTCGATACTGTACGATTGGTCTCCGGCGTTGCTTAAATTCTATCTGAATGCCTTTCAGTTGACCCTACCTGATCAGAGCAACCTTGTAAGGTGGGGAATGGCAGTAGACAAAACATGTTTACTCTGTGGCGAGGCCGTAGGTACCGCGAGGCATTTGTTGGTGGGATGCAGAGTACTCCTAGACAGAGGTCACTACTCTCGCCGCCATGATGGAGTGTTGCAGATCATACGTGAAGCGGTGAGCCTTTCAATAGCAAGAGCAGCAAAAGGTTTGACGACGAATACAAAGAACATCAACTTCGTCAAGGAAGGATCTACCAAGAAGTCCAAAGTCAAACCTTACTCCATTATTAGTGTAGCTCCAGATTGGAAGATCATGATGGACACGTATGAAAAGCACTACACTATTCCAGAAGACATTGTGTTATCGTCGTCTAGACCAGACCTTTTCGTTTATTCTAGAAAACTTAAGCGCGTACTGTTGGTGGAACTTACTGTTCCATGGGAGACAAACATTCCCAAAGATCACGCGTTTAAAACAAATAAGTATTATGACCTAACCAACGAGATGACTAAAAATGGTTATATAGCACGGTTGTATGCTGTGGAAGTGGGTGCGAGAGGTATACCAGCGAAATCTCTCTACAACCTACTGAAGGACTTAGGATTACCAAGATCTAATATTAGCTCGTTACTGGAAAGAGCAACTAAAGCCGCTTTACTCGGCTCATACCAAATATGGTTGGGAAGGGAGAGGAATGTCATCGGTGAAGGTGATCGTTAGTATACTATAAAGGGGCCCCTTAAACCTACACGCTGGGTCGCAAGTCCCAGGCGCCGACTGACATTCCTCTCTGTTCCACGCGATGGACCCGGCACCCGCACGGAGAATCCATGGATAGCTAAGAAGTTCGTCTCACAACAGAAAAACAAAATGTGGATAATTTCAAACTCTTCTTTCATAATTTACAGCAAAACTGGACTACAACTATCGCGTTTAATAATTTAAATCTCCGAGATAATTTATAGTATCGATAATTCGATATCATCAAAATATATTGTTCAGCTTCTGAATGATGTGAAAATGTAGCTTTAATTTCCTGTCATCTTGAAGATTGGTTTGATAAAAGGTTCCGTTTACATTTAACTGATCGTTTTTAATTTTATGCATAATCTTTATAATATGTGGTACTATAGGTGTTAAATCATACAATAATATAATATGTTTTTAGAGCAAACAATCACAGGAACCGTTTGTTTGATACGAAGAATAATAATCAACATCAGTTGTAGAAACACAATGTACTCAGGGTTCTAGTCCACAGGAAATCAGATATGTACCCTTTTGTTTGTCCGCCATATCGAAGTGAACAGAATAAAAACATGCATAATAATTTTTGATTGCTGTAGGTCTTGGCTATAAGAGATTTCTCCGGAATCGTAGTCATTTATTACTAGAAAAAAGTTGCGTTGATTGCCATCATACAAAAAAGAACATACGCATTATGAGACATGCAACATCCAAATAAACGCTGTATCATGTGAATGTGACCTTTAGCTTTTCTCTTATTCAAAATCAGGTATGACGATATTGACGATTAGCGTAGAAACACACCATGCTGAAAATACGAGACCGAAGTTCGGCGGCGATGCATTTTCTATACGATAAAAGGCGACGTTATTTCGGCATGGTGTGTCGTGCATCACATGCATTGCAGGTGTAATACCGCCGAACTTCAGGCGCGTTTTTTCGGCCTCGTGTGTTTCTATTCTATGCATAGGTACTGTGTTTGCCGCAAGCGCCGCACGAAGGTAGAATTGGTGCTTGGTAATATAAAGATTTAAGTTGTTACATATGCCCGGACACAGAACACTGTGCCAGTGTTTTGATGACGTGACGTACGTTGGTTATTAAGAAAAAAGAAAGAAAGAAAGAAAAGTTTTTATTAAGGATACTTCGCGACGTGAAGCGACCGTCGCTTCACATAACAGGGCATGTGACAGAGATCGAAGTACGGCGAGGATTTTAATATATGCGTTGTTTTATGTTGCGTCGTTATCTTGACTTCTTCCGTTAGGCTTTGTGGGTGGTAAAGTACACACAAACAAGTTAACCTCTTAATGTACTTGCACCAACCAAAAAGTTCCGATGACTAACGACTCAGTTTATACTTTAAAAGGAGGTGAAGATGTAGAAATTGCATAATGCACAATTAAACTTCCAGGAGCGCACAAACATTATAAATAATTTTATAGAATGATATTTAGATATAATTATATTGAACCCACACTTTTGAATAAAACAACACGTCATAATGAACAAATCAATATTCCGACTAATCATTGGGGTCCCCTACAACCAATTCACGCGTGCTGGGGAACATTCTGGCTTCCGGCTTTGAAGCTCCCAATCAACGTGCAAATAGACTTTTGATTACTTAGTTACTTACCCACTTTTGTACTGCCTGAGTGGGCAAACTATTTTGCAATAAGCAGTTTATTCTGAACAAAGTTCGAGATGAGAAGAAGATATTCAGGCCTAAACTAGCAGGTTAAGTGACATTTTGAAAAGCCTTATTTTTCATGACTAGCATATCACTTTCTGCCCCTTGAGACAAGACGCAGCATAGCCGACATTTGTTTCTTAGCACAATTTGTTTCTTGCCACCGGTGTCATAGATAGCCCTGAACTTTTATCAAAAATCTTATTGAACACTAATCTGCTAAGGTATATACTTCATGTGCCCTCCGCTAATACCAACTATAGACAGAATACTTTTATGATCCGTAGTTGTAATAGTTTTTCTAAACTGTCTATTGATATTGATCTGTTCTTTACCAGCACAGCTTCTATAAAGCGGTTAATGACTAAATCATATTTTGAGATTCTCAATCCTTGATTATTCATGGTGTTTGACAACCTTTGTGATTTGACGTTTGTGTGGTTGTCCTGATGAGACCTTAATTTGATTTCTTGTTTATTTATATGTGGAGATTTGTAACTGGTATTGTTTTTAAGACTATTGTTAATACAAATTGTGATAGTTGAAACTGTTAATCTTCCAACAATTAAATAAATAAATAAATATGTAACTTTACTAAAGTGTTTGCGAAACTTCTTATAGGTTGAAATAATAGTTTTATACTTACTATACTTTTGAACGGATAGAATAGTTGTCTAATTTAAAATTATACTTTAATTAAAGTAGTTTTATTTCATGACCAACAGTCGCGTAAACCTAAAAAATCTTAAATAGGTTTTTGCGAAAATCATCTGCTCTAAAAGCTTTCGGAAGAAACAATTTAGATAGATAGATAAATTATTATTTATTTCAATAAAACAATTTCGCAGTTGTAATTGATTGAAAGTCGCCGAGGATCGGGCTGAGTGGAGAGCCCTTGGAGAGGCCTATGTCCAGCAGTGGACTGTGATAGGCTGTTGATGATGATGATGATGATGATGATGATGAATTGATTGAAAACCATCTGTATATATGTATCTGCTGTAGTGTCATGTTTCTAGCGACAAGTGATTTCATTTAATTTTAAGGATAGGCTTTAAGTACATTTATTATTAATAACTGCATTTATCTCGCATGTCTATTATATAAGCTGACTTTATGAAAGCAATATGCATTATTTAATAACACTTTCTCCTTTGTTGGGCTTACCTGGAAACTTCAGAAAACAGTAAGTATTATTCCATTACTTAACCAGCATGTCTCTAACTATTCGTCTCTACTTACCTATATAGGCTAGGTTTTGAAAGTTAGTGTTCCTTAAGTTTGGTAATGTTA
Organism: Nomophila noctuella; assembly: GCA_958496325.1. Taxonomy (NCBI): domain Eukaryota; kingdom Metazoa; phylum Arthropoda; class Insecta; order Lepidoptera; family Crambidae; genus Nomophila; species Nomophila noctuella. The sequence goes on from OY292489.1 coordinate 402,097, forward strand.
AAATCATTTTATTTTACTAACGTTCGATTTAATTACGTTCATTCAGGCATAATTTGAAGTGCGTCTTGAGTCAGTTCAGTCATCATATTTTCTCTTACATAATAAAACTTAAACAAAACATTTGCATGCAATCAGTAACAGCATGTAATCAATGGTAAAATAGGAGAATGGAATAAATTGAAAATTCACAGTTACAAAGGCGTCCCCGGCCTCCCCTACGAGAGGGTCGGGCCCTCGTGGTCGCCATGTGGCCCACGATCAATACTCGGCTGTATGCTCTCAACTCAGGTGTTTATTCCTCATGTCAGATGACAGTTGGGGCAATGTAGAGGTCTACACTACGGATGTAAAAATTGGTGAACGAAGTACACAAAAAAATATAATTAAGACGGACAATATTTTTATATTGAAATGTTTTACTGATACATTTGTGATGCAATTGGGTATTTGACTGCATACGAAATAAATTATGATATTCCAACATTAAAGATGAAATCAAAAATTAAGCACGATTTTTTATCCCACAGTTACTTATGAGCTTTTAACAAATTATTACAGCTAATTGAAACGAAAACAGTATTGATTTGACAATACACAAATGTGACGTCACAACTCTCTATTCCATACATTTTTTCCTACAAGTTTACGTTTTTGACATTTAATAAAAGAAGGTGATTTGACCTGTCAGTCAAGTACCGGATTACTAATTATTTTGTTATAGAAAAAGTAGACTCAAGTTATTAATGTTGGCCATTGTGCAAGCCACAAACAGACCTATTCTTTGCAACTTTTTTTTAATTTAGTGCTGGGTAACCTCGGTGTATGTCATGAAAATTTGTTTTTACTTTGTGGATTCCGGCAATAATTTGAAGTTCTATAGTACATTTCATTACTGATTTTATAAATAAAAAGTTTACATTCATTGACCCATCGTAGTTACCACAGCAACTTGTCTGATGCAGTGCAGTCATGCCTGACTGGAGCGAAGTAGTAATTAACACAGACTAGATAAAATATTCCGAACAAGATATAATTAAATAAATTACACCCCAGTGTAACGTGTAAACATCTTCAACTGTCGCACTTGACTCAACACTTTCAAATTGAAAACTTTTTTGTACACATGCTATTTTATTTTTTTATTTGAATGTGTTACAAGTGAGAAAGTTAAAATGGTGAAAAATTAACAAATTGATTTTAAAATATTATATTTTACGACATACAATGCTTTTTTCAATAAATTTTCTTTTAAATTATGATCAACATCATCCACTGTCTAGTTATAAAATAATGTATGAATATCCTTACATTTGTTGCTGATTGTCAAAGTATTAAGTTATGAGTGTTCCAGCTCTGGTGAGATAAAATGGAAAACAATTTTGAGAAATTATTTTACTTTTGCCTTTATATGTTAGTACCCAATCTTTGGCAGCCTACCCTAGGCATACTGGGAAGGTTACGACGACCGGTTTTTGTAATGGTTGAAAAGTTGACTGTTGAACACATTTGAGTGCATGAACAACTGTCTTCTGTCATCGTCTGTTTGTAAACATAAGTAATTTTACAATTGGCACTGATACCCATAACCCCCCAACTTATCGCGGAGTCAGATACTTATCAATGTATTTTGTGCGCAGGTATGATCTACCTGCGTTCGCACCTGGACAAATACCTCGCAGTGGACTCCTTCGGCAACGTCACGTGCGAGTCGGAGGAGAAGGAGCCCGGCAGCAAATTCCAAATCAGGTACAGCAAGTTACATTAACGATGCCTTATGTATACTTCTATGCTAATATTATTTTCAAATTTCAATTATAAAGCTGCACTTATATCATAAAGCTGAAGAGCTTTTTTAAACGCCCTAGTCTCAGGAACACTCTGGATCGAATTATTGTTTTTTTTGTGTTGGATAGTCCATTTGTCGTGGAAGGTTTTAGGCTATAAAACGACGCCTCACCAATAGGAGCAAAGTATCAGTGATGTTTTTGTAAAAACGGGAAAAAGTGTTGGGCTTCCGGTGCCCTATAGGACACTGTGCATGTCCTGGGAATGTGATTTCATGGGCTTACCCACTAAACTCTGCAGTTCCCCTCATCGCCGCAACGGGTGGCCTTAGGCATCCGTGATCCATGCTCCGCGAACCCCCCAGCGTAACCTTTATATGCTCTGTAATCCCTTGCCGGAGCCACAAGTCAGTAATTTTTTGCGAGGCCTGCGCGTGCGCATACTAATCCGGTGCAGCCCGCGTGACTCACCGGAAGACGGGTTTTTAACAAGACACGTGCTACAATTTATCGCCATTTCGTGGTTTGTATCTTCAATCGAAGTATTGCGTTTTAAAATAGCAAACGAATCTGGTTTTAAACCACTCTTCCAATGAAGGTACCTACCCGAAAGTCTACAGTATGTTTGTTTCTTATGTAGTCTGTATTGCGATTTACCACTAACATGATTCTTAACCTGAGATGAACCTCGCGGTTCCCGACCAAAAAATCTCGAGAAAAGTTTCGTTTAAACATAGATACGGCTGGCCATGTGACATTTAATAGTAATTAATGCCCTTGTCATAAATTATGGACACTTCACAATATTTATAAGAAAGCTGTAAGATAGACATAAGTTCACAAACTCAATTTCCATATAAAAGCGATTGGTGAACTTGCATATTTGTATGGTTTTGCCAACAACGTTTATTTTGGGGATGAAAGTGGTCTAAACAGTAAAATGGATGCTATTCCTTCCAGGCTATATAATTAATTCATATTATTCAGCCATCTGATTGTTTGTCGTCCTCCGAAGCTCTGAGGTGACTCACGGCGTCTGTCCGGTAAATAAATAAACCGAAGAAAGCGCCTGACTCACTCCTGAATCACTACTGAAATTGGCTGAAATACAGCTTCCAGCCTTTCTTAAAGAACTCCATTTTTAGCGATTTAAGAACATCGATGTTTTCCCTAAGTATTCTGGATGAGTCACACGGGACAACTACTAGGGTCAGCTTAGTCATACTTAGTTTTCATATCACGCGGATAAAAGCGATTATAATTTTTGAGAAAATTAGACTCGACTTGGGACATTTTAAAACTTTAGACAAAGTTTCATCACATTCTGATAGGTTTATCATTGATCTGATAAATAAATGCAAATATTTAATCATGCTAATATTTTTAAGACTATTGGACTTTAGAACTTCTCTGAGCGTGATGAAACCGGCATTCATCTTTTACCAGGCAAGAAAATGAGCACCGAAATATTTTTTTGTAAACATAAAAACAAAAAAATTGGCCAAGTGCGAGTCGGACTCCCGCACTGAGGGTTCCGTACAAATTCTTTTTTTGACGTATTAAAAAACTACTGAATGGATTTCGTTCGAACCAATTTTCGTTGGTAGTTTTTATAGTAATGTACATTATATAATTATTTCAGTTTTATCATCCTCTTATTTTAGAAGTTAGAGGGGGGGGACACACTTTTTTCCACTTTGGAAGGGTCTGTCACCCAAAGTATTCACTTTAGAAAAAAGTGATTCTAGAAACCTAAATATAATTTTTAAAGACCTATCCATAGATACCCCACACGTATATGTTCAATGAAAAAAAATATTTCGAGTTCCAGTTGTGACTATGGGGACCCCCCTCTTTTTTATTTATTTTTTATTTTCGTGTGAAAACCTTGTTGCGGTTTACAGAATACATCCACTCACTAAGTTTCAACAGTATAGTCCTTATAGTTTCGGAAAAAAGTGGCTGTGACAGACTGGCGGACAGACAGACAGACAGACAGACAGACAGACATGACGAATCTATAAGGGTTCCGTTTTTTTGCCATTTTGGCTACGGAACCCTAAAAATCTACTGTGACGAGATACATTCTATCAAGGCTATCTATTCACATTGATCGTAAAAAAGTTAAAGTTTTAGATCAGAGTCCGCTAAACTTTTTAAAAGTCACTTTTGGAAAAAGTTTGTAGTTATTTTAATTTAGAATAATGCTTCTAAAGCACGCGAGGAAGATCTCGTGTGCTCATTTGGAACGAATTGTGTATACTATCTTCAATTTCGAGAACTTTCAATCTTTTGGAAATACTCACCCAAACTTCTAAAAATATTAAGTGAAAAGAAGTTTATTCTCTCATAAAAACTTATATCTGAAAATACATAGTTCAAATGAGTTTTACACTACTACTACTACTTTTATATTATAACTTACAATCTAGGTGCTTATGGGGCGGCGCAGTTTAGCAAAAAGTTAATTCTAAATATTGTCTATTCTATCAGAATATATTCCAAGGGTATGCGGTAATTTTATAAAAGCCGATGTTCATTTAGGAGTAAGTATATTTTGGTCAATTTGAATTGTTTGGAATTTTCCTCCCCTTCGCAATTGAAAAGCTTAATTTATTTTAGTCTTAGCCCACATCGTTAACATTTCATGGAACGCAAACCAAAATTATCGATCCGATGCGACAAGTTGGTTTGACAAGTGCACCTAGGAGAGGGGTGCGAAGCCCTGCTCTGATTGCGCATAGGAATTTAGACGTTATTCTTATAGCATAAGTGCCTAAATCAGCCGGTGACCTTCACAGCTCCGTCTGCAGGGACGTGTCTGGCGCGCTTTAATGACCGCTTGACGCAGTTACGCAGCATAAATGTTTGAAAGGCCTTTTGAGTGTGGGGTATTTAATTATCTCTAGAAAAATGTTTAGGGTGGTTTTATGCGAGTGTTTAATTAAGTCATTTATCACTATTGTTGTCATTTTTTTTTGCTACCAAAATGTTTATTTTAACAAAATTGACACAATTTTATGCTTTACCATAAACTTCTTCAGATTATGCATTCGGGAATGCATTTATTAGGTCCCCTTGTGTCTGTGGCCTTATAAGCCCTATTGATTTTATTATTTGTTTAGCAGTAGGTCAAGAGGTTTAAGGAAGAGAAAGCAGTGAAAAGCATAGCCTTTTTTGCACCTTAAAAGTTATTTCCTGTTCTTGATGTACATGGTACATGTCGCTGTCACTGCATGATACATGATAACTAAGTTGCTCTTACAATTTCCTATTCAATAACTATTACTCTGCCCAGTGCGGTTTTATTAGCATCATTGAGGGTACCAAGCTCCGTTCGTATTATTCCTACGTCCTCACGCATGGTCGCAGTATACGTGCACTGAATGCACTCCTGCACTCAAAGTGCAGTACACCTCCGTACTGCCTCTTGCCGCCGACATTTAAATCTGAAAATTTACAGAGAAATATAAACATATTTCAATTTAATTGCCAACCTTTGCATCTTATAACCCAGTATAATTATGTAAGATATGAAGATTGTAATCAGTTTGGAAGACTCATTTGATTATGCAATAAAATTATGTTCGTACATCATGCTAATGAAGATCTGCTTTCTGCCATTAAATTGTCTCTATGCGACACAAACGTTAAATGTTACATCGTAAAATGAATATGAATGCGTTGGAAAGTTTGTTTTCCCGTCTGTATATCGACTGTCGAAGCCCGGACGCAGCTTTCGATTCTGAGGTTTCCTTTATCTTGAAACCGCTTTGTCAGCGTGAATGTACGCAAACTTGGAATTGAAAGCCTCAATTCCAAGTGTTTAACACTACTCGGTACAATCAACCGATGAAGTAAATGATCATTGGCGACACGCTTGGTATAATGGTCAAGAAGTTGCCATCCCCGCAAAGATTACAAACATTTGTGTGCATGAACATGTCTGTTTGTCCTTATATAACACCCAGACCAGGAGGTCTGGGTGTTATACACATATATCTATCTCCTCCTCCATCTATTTAAGTATACTTCTAATACCACTGTTGATTCTGATGCCTGTAACACAAATGTTTAAGCAACATGACTAACACGGATTCAGATCAATGTATGTGATTTTGTGAAATATTTATTTATTTATAGGAAAACCAAAAAAAAAACCATGTCAAATATTTTGTTCTTTTCTGAGCGATTTCTTTCCGGCAGCTTCTTATTTGGTGTAAATTCAGGTACAAATCAATGATAATCTTGGACTGAAATGCGTACATACCTTTACAGACAGGTCTATTTAATTCAGCTTAAAATTAAATACATATTATATATTGCCAACTCCTATAAAGTTTCCGAGCATTAAACGTAACCATCATTTTGGTGATGGATTAAAATGCCGATCGTTTTTGCTTGTTGCGGTGGACTGTACAATGAGATGACTTTTACTTTTCGGTTTTGCATTTAAGTACATGTAATTTAAGTCCATTATTCTGTGGCAATGTTTACACTACTTCAAGCTTAATGTCACCGTCACTCGTGATATTGGGGTTATAATTTGAATCACGATCGTACAAGCGGAGGATTACTTACATACTCGTATAAGAGCGTAATAAAATGTTTGTGTTCAAGATGACTCTCCCGACGTTTATTTAATTATTTCTTTAAATTTATATGATAACCATAATAAAGGATATTAAAAAGTAGATGATACCTTCTTAAAACTTTATGAGTACCTACTAAAAATCATAGTTATTCGAAACTAGTTAAAATATATTAGTATAATCTGACAACGCGATAAAAAGGCATAGAGAGCAAAAACTTTGGATAGTAATGTAAGATAAACTTTATAAATTAAGCATCAAAATTTAAGATAAAATACACTCATTTTATATATGTAGGTAGGTAGGTACTCTCTCAGAAAACAATGGTGCGCGAGAGACTAAAATGCTAACCAATTATTGCGGCCGTGAACAATTAACTTATCAACTTGTTAGAATTCCGATCGTGCTTTCTGCCACAATTATTCAATTAGCAAGCTTACAAAATCTATGTTCATTCAGTTAGTTATGGTATCAAAATGACATTGTTCTGCCCACTCAATGTTATTATATACATTCAACGGGTTTTTGGGGCATGATTTAAAATCTATCCTAAGTGAAAAGTTTCCATTCGCAATGCTCATGTTTTAACTTAAATTGAAAAATATTTGTATTATTAAAGTAACTCATATAATATGTTTAAGAACACTGGAAAATCGGAAAAAAAAATTAATAACGGTGAATCAGGCAAATGACATAAAAGCAGTTATTGCTCTCTTCCGCAGGTGGTAATTAATCTCGAGTTCTTCGCTAATCATTTTCTTGTTCATTTACAAAGTAAGGTGAGAAGATTATCTCTCCGATCTGTCTTATAATTAACCCATACAATGTTTATTGCCGTAAGGAACTTGAAGCGCACTGTCTCTTATGAGTTTTCTTAATATATTTTTTAGGTAATCATTCATTATTTTGAATGCTAATTTATGAACTATAATTTTTAAAGTAACTGAAACGAAATCTTTTATACTACCTTAAATGTTTTATTACTAAGTAACACATTTTTCTTAACTTTCTAACATTGTACATATTTTTAATGTGGCACTCCGTGACAGAGGCATCCGTGCGTCAGTGTATTGAAAAAATACAAAAAACGGGGGAATGTTATCACACGAGTTCATCTACCAATAAGAAAATCAAAGCAGACGTGACTAGCGAGTAGTGGCGGGCTCGCGGTTTGCTCCGTTCTCATGCGACGCGCAAGCTGTCATTAGGTACTGTAATGACGCGTCAGCGGCCGCCTCACCGTGTACTTTGCTTGCTAGTCTTGCTACCCACCCGTCATTACACCTTCCTCCCGCATCTGCATACTAGACAAAAGCAGTGAAACGTGTTATTAATTCTTCGATGTAAACCAATCTTACTTAATCATAAAGCGGGATTATATTGGCCAAACATGATATGCAATTTTGCTTAACTGTAAAAAACTGTTATAACTTAATAACACTAAACTGATTTACTATTTACGTTTAATCTTTTTATAGCGGTAGCGGTAAAGTTTTTTCGTACACACAGTACGTTTTTTATGACTTGAAATTATTTTTATTGATATTAAATCTGGCGCTTTCACTGCAAATGCAAATGAGCAATTCCTCTCACAATTTTGGAGATGTGCCGTTGTGATATTAAAATGCAGCTAGTTGTACCTCCTTCAACAAGTGTATCACGTTTGATTGGACTTGTTTGCAAAAAAGGTGTAATGACAATTCAATTGTTATAAAATCTACCGACTCCGACGATATAAGACTTTTGTAATCGTTAACATACCTGAAGGTCAACAAGGTTCAATGACATGGGCTGATGGAAGAAAACTACCGCCGTCATAACTCCTGCGTAATAAGCTGCTATCTAACACGAAATGTTTTTAGAATTTGAGCCAGGAGTTCCTGAGATTAGCTTGATCAAACCAACATGCAAAGCTTAAAATATTTGTATAAATTATAGCCCAAGTTCCACTGGATGCAGAAAACCGTACGAAGTGGAGAAAAAGTGTAGGAAAGTGGACCCTAGTCGTTGAGACAAACGCTATTATCACACAACAAAATAATTAAACAAAACCAAAACTTACATTATCTTGTCAAATCAAATCCATACAACAATTATTATATTACAAAAACAAATTCAACTTAAATAACTAATATGTTCCGCGGACCTATTTACAACACCTGACAATATCCACCCCAATGTCGTGGACTGTGCAAGTGGTGAACCCGTAGGCCCTTTCATCACCCCATTCTGTACAATTTGGCCATACACTTCCGAACCCAAAAGTAAATCAATTTTCCCAGAAGTGTAGTAGCTTGGATCAGCAAGTACTACATGATCCAGACCCTGCCACTCCTTAGATGTTATTTTATGCGTGGCTGATAATGAAGCGATGGAATCGAGGACGTGTGCCTGTACATAAACTATACAATTTGGATCAACACGAGACACTACTTTTATTTTCACCATCGCCTTAGATGTAAGTTGACCACCTACACCCGCTATTTTCTTTTTCATAGGAACCTTTTTCAATCCTAATCTATCTACAACCGCCTCAGTCACAAATGAAGACTGGGATCCTTGATCTAATAGTGCACGAGTTGTCTGTAGCTCACCAGTCTCGGATTCTACGTTTACGAGTGCTGTCGGTAGTAAAACCTCGTTACTATTCCTATCATTTTTTATGGACGTACAGGAAACTACTTGACCCTCCCCAGATTGGGGTTCCTGTGCGCTAGGATGCAACAAGACGTGGTGTCTTCTCCTACACACACGACACTGATAGTCGCTCCGACAGCTTTTTGCAGAGTGATTGCTTCCCAGACAACAATAACAAATTTTATTCGCTGCAACAAACTCCCTTCGCATATTAACTGACTTGTCAATAAATCCCTTACAACTACTTAATCTATGCTCTTGTTTACAAAATGGACATTTAATATTTACAATATGCATACAATTTATTTTATTAACATTATCACTATAAGCCGTTACCCTTTTTTCTAAGTTTGATCCGGATTCCAACATTTCGATAGCGCGATATCTATTTGTTAAAAATTCCATAAATGTTTCATATGATGGCAGATCATCTGCCGAGCTATCATCACTTATCCTAAATTCCCAATGGCGCCTGGTTTCCGGGTCCAACTTACTGCACAATATGTGAATAACAATCACGTCCCAACTCCTGACATCCACCCCTATATTTCCAAGAACAGAAAGACAATCATTGGTGGTGTCGATTAAGTCTTTTAACGCAACGGCCGACTCATGTACAACATTCCTCTGACTAAGCAATCTTTGAAGTGTTAACTGGCAAATGTATCTTTTATTATTGTATCTTTCCTCCAGCAACATCCAAGACCTATCATAGTTTTCATTTGAAATAGGTAAATGCCTTAAATACTGCTCTGCTTCCCCTTCCAAATAACTTTTAAGAAAGTGCATCTTTTCCACATTGGACAACTCGTAGTTATTGTGAATAAGAGCAACATATATCCGGCTCGAAGGACCATGAAAAGACTCCGAGCGCACATTTGGGGTTTGAAACAATAAATGAAACAAACAAATCAGTATACAAGTCCCTAAATGTAGACCATTCCGAGTATTTGCCAGAGAATGTGGGTATGTTAATCCTAGGTAATTTAATGTGGGATGATGAAGATTTTATAAGAAAAGAATTAGTTTCAGATGGTGGTGCGATACTTGATATATTTACAATATTAAACTGTTTAAGGCATCGCTTTAATTCTTCCGTAAACTCCAAATAACACTCCTCGGTCTGATCGTAAATTTCGTTTTTTATGTAGTCAGTACCCGAGAGTGCTTTCCTATCTACAGTACGCCACAACTCTTCATGCCCTGCTAGAAATTTCTGCCATAACTGATTAACTAGTTCTAAGCGCCCTTCTACATACTCTTTTGTGATGCGATCTTTAGGGCTCTTTTTATAGTTAGCCCGAGCTTTGATAATCCGCTCAAACAACTCTGTCTGGAAATCTATGAAGCCTTCCATTTTTAACCTAATTTCCAAATAAATTATTTACAAAAATTTTCTAAGTTGTAGAGGAGAGTAAATATTTTTCAAAAATCGGGCATAGACTCCTCGTTCCAACCGTTTTTTGAAAACTATTCTAAGTTCCTAAATCTACCTTAAAATTATTCTAAGTCCTAAACTATTCTAAAATTATCCTAAGTCATAAAATTAACACACAAATATTAAAAGTTAAATTGTCCACTATAATAAAGTCTAATTTCCTCCGCTCCTCACTGGATATTCACAATATACAAATGTACTCACAGTTTCCTGTCTCACTCACACTTGTTCCTTGGCGAACTCCTCACCAGCTGCTGGTCGCCACCACCAAACAGCTCCGCTGCTCCCGGCTCCTCAACCGATGCTCGGTCTGACAGCTGCTCCCGTCCGCTCCGCTGTCCAACTGGTCTCCCTGGACCAGCTGCTCCTACGTCCTGGTTCCGACAGCGAACTCCAGGACGTCACCTCCTCCAAAAAGTGCACTCAGCCTGCACTATGACTAGTGCTCAAAGGAACTGCACTCCACAGATCCGGCTCGAAGGACCATGAAAAGACTCCGAGCGCACTTTCGGGTTTGAATTATAAATAAAACAAACAAATCAGGTGGACCAAGCATGTATATTGATACCACAACAAAGCTCTTATACTAATGAGAAAAAATCTCGTCATCGCGGCTTAGGCGATCTCAAGCTCCGCAACAATACAACGCCATCTATAGTTCAAATTAAGAACTAAACCCAAAATGACGTGAACAGTGATGATGTCAATGAAATGAACCGTTGTGGTGTTTGAGATTTTAGACTGTCGCGTTGCATTACTATAATGATATTTGTTAACGGGACTAACTTTGTGGTGTTGTTGCAGCGTGTCAGAAGACAACAGCGGGCGCTGGGCGCTGAAGAACGTGGAGCGCGGGTACTTCCTCGGCTCCAGCGCGGACAAGCTGTGCTGCACGGCCAAGGTGCCGGGCGACGCCGAGCTCTGGCACGTGCACCTCGCCGCCAGGCCGCAGGTGACCATGCTCTTCTGTTTTATTTTTTTGTATTTAGCCCGGCAAATGATGCACCTGGTGTGAAGTGAAAGTGAAGTCCAGACGCGAGGGCAAATGGTGCAACGTGACGTAAGGGACGCAGCATCAGTCACCCTCACTCTGCCGGCCCACATAGTGCCTTTAGCGCGAGTTGTCTCACTGCTATTCACCACCGAGGCCACGTGGTGAAACTGCGGCGCATTCCCGTGCTATCACGACCGCAGATCGCATCGCCACACAGCTCCGCTCGTGATGAAACTTCGACAGATTGTCGTGCATAATCACTCGCACGAACTTCTTTATTGACTGTTATCTATAATGTCCCTCCATTTAACCAACATTTCCTTGAGTACTTAATTACCAGCTTTGTGGAATTTGACTTACATTAACATGTGACGAGTGCATCACAAAAAATATGTACATAGGTACTATAGTCTGTACAACATTAGTTATGCCACAGACATATAAAGTGTGCTATACTTTAAAAAACGAAGTTGATATATTTTCAATTTATTCCAAAAATACTACAAACATGAATTTAAACGTAGACCCCAAGATGAGATTAGAAGCTCTCGTACAAAATATCAGACTAGTAACAGTGTTGCTTCACTTAAAATTTCTTCATTAGAATTCCTCCATTATATTAGGTACCATTACGTGCCCTGCAAAGTGAAGTGACACAAACGCCATATATTATGAAGGTTCCAAGGAGTGTAACCTTTTTATTTTATTGTATCATCATTGGCATTGGTATGCAGAGTAGTTATTTCACCTGCTATCAAAATAACTGGTCTGGATGCCGCAAGACATCCGCTATATTCTGCATCAGCGCAGTTATATTTGCGCGTGGAATGTTTCAGTAGTGCAGAAAGATTTGTATTTGGACGACAAGTATTTTAGAACTCATATTGCGGTTGATACCTGAAATTGGTTTTCCGAAAATTTTAGCAACTTTTGATCCTACACTTATTTTACGTACAATTATTGTTTTGACGGCTAATGTACGATACCATAATTATAATACACTTCATTTCATAGTGCACAAGTGCATGCGCAAGCACTCTCTACATATTTCCCTACTCTAATAGTGTTTGACACGGGAAACGAGGTCTGAGTGACTTTTTTTATGGGAGGCAAACGACCAAGATTTATCGTTAGCTGATGGTATGTGATCACCGCTGTCAAAACCCTACAAAGGTCGCTGATGCGTTGTAGTCTGTTAAACCTCATACCCTCCCCAACTGAGCAGTGAAGACCTTACCCACCAGCAGGTGTTTAGCAAATCAGTTACGAAGCGTTACTTCACCTCCACTTTACAGAAGACTACAGTGAAGTAGTCTTCTGTAAGATGGAGGTACTTTCTCAGACGATGTGCTCATTCGAATAGAAGTTCCACTAAGCTCTACACCTCTATAACGTGATTGTATTATAATGTGTTGTCATCTCCCAGGTGACGAGTGGACATTCCACTAAGATGTAGGTACCCCTCTTAAACTTGGTCGTATCATAATGTGTTGTTATTACCTAGGTGAACCTGCGGTCGATCGGGCGCAAGCGGTTCGCGCACCTGTCGGAGTCGCTGGACGAGATCCACGTGGACGCCAACGTGCCCTGGGGCGAGGACACGCTGTTCACGCTGGAGTTCCGCGCCGACGAGGGCGGCAAGTACGCGCTGCACACCTGCAACAACAAGTACCTCAGCGCTTCTGGGAAGGTCAGTACTCACATCTTTTTATAAGAAACGAACTTCTTAGCTATCCATGGATTCTCCGTGCGGGTGCCAGGTCCATCGCGTGGAACCGAGAGGAATGTCAGTCGGCGCCTGGGACTTTCGACCCAGCGCGTAGGTTTAAGGGGCCCCTTTGAGCACAGTGTTTTTTTTTGTAATTTTCAGTACAAAATGTATGGGAAATGTTTTTTGCGATTTCTGACATTTCTAGTATGAACTCAAAGTTCATAAATGGTCACATAGATGACTCTAGATCGTTACAAGAAATAGGCCCCAAGCGACCTGCGCACGAGATCTACCTACTAGTGGATACTACAGGGCCGGTCAAATACGAAATAGCTTAAAACATAGAAAATAGAAATATTAATGTGAAATCTAAATGAAAATGATGGTTAATTAAATGACAGTTTAAGTTTCGTTTAAGTACCTAGTCGTATAGTGTTTTGTATTTTGTACCAAATTTATTTGTGTGTTGTACCAAATAAACGTTTATTCTATTCTAAACTTTTCAAATGCATCTGAGTCAGTGTGGATACGAGTACTAGGCACCGTTTTTAACGTGGTCCGATTTTTTTCATCTGACAAAATTACAAATCATCCCAATATTCGACATAATCCCGCGGGAATTTACTTTTCAGGAGCAGAAGTAGTCCTTGTTATTTCCCAATATGTTAACTCTATCGATATAAGTGAGACTGGCTGTTTACAACATACTCGAATAACCGCAAGTTCTGTCAAGTGTAGTTCACACTGCTCTCGGCAGCGCTGTAAGGTACCTGCGGCAATTAAGGCCCACTTAAAAGAAAATGGCTATAAATCTGAGAATACTGCGTATAAGATATCAAAAACTTATTGTTTACATAGCTTATTTATGTTGCTGTAATAAATGGTGTAAAACTATTAAGAAACGCATGTATTTTAAAAAGTAAATATACTTTTTTAAAACCCTTCTCAAGGGCCTTATTATACTACGGTTGTATATTAAGGCCCATATAAAAAATCGCTTTATTTTTTAATACAAGTGTCCTAAGTTTACCTAAAAATCAGTTAAAATAAAAGTAAATGGTTGTTTTTTACTCATTTAATCATTTTCCTTTATTTATTAAACGTGAGCCTTATTGGCCTCTTAATATTAATTACAGACAATTTGAAGTCAAATAACTAGTGGTCCTAATTAAGTTACTTAGTAGAAGCATGTTTTGTACATGCTGTGCTTCTACTACATTAAAAACTTAAAATAATCAGTTATTTTCTTATTAAACAAAGAATATATTTTTTTTCATATTAATTTCTAAGACTTATAATCAGATTTTAATTAAAGGTAAGTACTTAACTGAGTTTTCTCTATATAATATTCCTAGAAACAAAAAATATACTCTTAAAATAAAAGTAATAATAATCTTCTGCAAACAAAATCCAAACAAAACAATAATTGAGAAACAAATTAAATTATACTGAGACGGTATCATCTTGTTAAATCACAGTCCCACCAAAATTTTATTTTTCTTCGGTCCACTGAGCTCTCTTTCTTCTTTGGACTTAGGAGACATTTTAATCAAAATCTGTAACAATGATACATATATTGACAATAAAACTTACATAGTTCATTGACCTGGAACACAAAAAACAAGCAATCTGATACTCAAATATTAAGAGGCCAATAAGGCCCATGTACCGTTGAAATGGGCCTTATTAACCTCATGCCATGTTTTTACAAAATAACCTAATAAACCTAAAATCCCTAACTCTGAATCGGGACAGCCATTTCCTTTGTATTGTACAACACATACATAAAATAATATATACAGCAATATAAGTGAATTATTGAATTAAACTTAAAAATACTTACAGTTTCCTGATACAAAAATTATAAAATTGCACAGTAGCCAGCCACTCCACCATCGCATCGCAGGTGACCGGCAGGATAGCGGCGCTGGCGACTTCCGACCAATTTGGAGAAATTCACACAAACATTTTGCAAGTGTGCGTAAACAGTGAAGTTTTATAGAAATGTATTTCCGTGAAATTTAAAATGTGGGCCTTATTACCCCCTGGGCCTTATTTACCGCAGGTACCTTACGATGTCGTAGTGTTTTGCAAACAATGGGCCCCGTGGAATAAACTCCGTGTTATTATTTCACTTCGATTTGTATGAATATTAAACGCGCGTGGGAACGCGCCATGGCTGAGAGCGGAAACCATTCCTACTCGGGGAAAGAAAATTACAACCGTTTACAATCATTTGTTGTGAGCATTTGCTTGCGCACTTACTCGTACACTCGTACTTTACTTTGTCGAATAGAATTTATTTGCTTAAAACAGGGCTCATCTACTTAATTATTTTTACATTTTCTGAGTCTTGTTTGTATCTTTGGCAAATACATATGACGAGTGAAAATAAATCTTTTAATGGCAGTTTTGCTTGTTGTGGTCATGTTGTGGTGAAAGAATTTCCTTTTGTTAGATAAACAGAGTCTTGTTTGTATGTTTTGGCAAATACATATGACGAGTGAAAATAAATTTTTTAATCGCAGTCTTGCTTGTTGTGGTCATGTTGTGGTGAAAGAATTTCCTTTTGTTAGATAAACAGTGTCAAGGACTGTTATCAGACTGATGTACCTTTGGTCAGCTGTCATTGAAATAATCACTGCGCTCGGTAAGCGGGTTGTTGTTGATAAAACATTGGAAGCTGCTGAACCTCCCCCCGAAATGTTCCTGCTTAGTCGCGTACACCCACGTCTATATAAAACTGGTACTACTCGGCAAAAAAAATTTTGGTAGTACCTACAATTCCAGACTATTAAGGTCCAGGATTCGATTAACGAGTCAGGAAAAAAAATGGCTTTGCCAAACACAGAAAGGGTTTGTGATAAGTATGTCTATCCGTTTCCTAGCATCCATAGTACAAGCTTCGAGCTTAGTTTGGAGCTAGGCAATTGGTGGGTTAGTCCAAGAAATGTAGGTGTATTTGGGAGAAGAAGGAGCAGGAATGCGCACCCAAAGTCCAAGGCAATGGCCGAGGATGCGACCGGGATAAGCGCTAGGATGATGATGAAGAGTCCAAGGAATGTATTGTTCTGTTTGTCCACCTTAGCTGCTGGACACGTGCACGGCGGTGTGCCTGTTCAGCGCGGAGTACCACGCGGGCGCGCTGGCGCTGCGCGACGGCGCCGGCGCCTACCTCGCGCCCATCGGCTCCAAGGCGGTGCTGAAGACGCGCTCCACCGCCGTCACGCGCGACGAGCTCTTCTCGCTCGAGGACAGCCTGCCGCAGGCCGCCTTCGTCGCAGCCCTCAACGAGAAGTACGTCTCGGTTAAACAAGGTCAGTGTTCCAGGATTTTTGTTTATATACCATTGTACTTATTGTTGCGTGCTTTCCCTTGTAAGGTTACAGAGATCAGGTCGGCATCACCCGAATAACCAGCTTTTCAAATCAGGGATCATAGTCGTAGAGTAGGTAAGTACATGGGCTCCGAGCCAGCGGCCGAGGATGCAACTGGCGCTAGGATGATGATAAAAAAAGGAGGAACGCTGCTGATCGTCCCCCCGGAATCTACCTTAGGCGCTTATTACGACACCCACGGGATGATTGGGGTAGTACTAACTTATACCGGCACACGTCATAATACCATATACCAAGGGAAACAAATTTCTCACATTTCTTTCACAACGTAAGTTGCCTGACAAAATCTCATCATCAACTTCAGCCTCAAAATATGTTAAGACGATGTTATACTTAACTATACTCATAATATAAACTAATCAGCACATTACATGAGAAATATGTCCAATAAAAAGCAATGCCGCAAAATGTAGGTATCATCTTTTTTGTAGATTGCTGTCTGATTGCTACACCAATTAAATCACTGTTAAATAGCAAAATGTGTCGAATTAACCACTTAATAGCGTTTAACTCTCTGCACCACGCAGCCGTGCCGTACCGTATGTCTGAAATCTAGACAGATCAATATTCCCAGTCTAGCCAGATTTCATTTAGAACAGATTCACCCTAACCTGGAGTCACAATATACGCTGCTAAGAGGATTTAAGCGGCGCTGCGTCGTGTGTTATAAATAACATACGTACTCGTATAAAGTACATAATTTCAATACACAGATTACCCATTGATTTATTTTTGTAGGTTCATAGTAGAATATAATAAATAATAATAAATTCTTTAGACCAACACATCAATTGCCTAGCCCCAAACTAAGCTCAAAGCAGCTAGGGAACGGATAGACATACTTAAATATTTTCATAAACATCCATGACTCGAGTGCCGATGTTCATCACACAAACATTTGGCCCTAGCGGGATTCGAACCCGCGACCCTTGGTTTTGTAGCCAGGGTCTATGACCACTAGAAGAACGGGCCCGAATTGATAAAAAATATATAATATAGGTGAGCAAAACGATTTCTAACAACTCAGAGCTACATGGAGATTCATCTCTATAGATGCTGCCATAAATGCAAAATAGGGTCGCGGGTTCGTATCCCGCTAGATGGTTGGTTGGACAATCTCTTGGTATTTCAAGGAGCTCCTCAAACGAGGTAAACGTGACTTTGCATCCACCGCGGGGCTCTTGTCTGTAATATGCATGATAATTTGCCCGCACAGGGCGAAGTACATCTCGTTAGCTTAGTAGCTAAGTCTTAGGCTTCTAAAATTCTTGGTTCGATTTCCGAGCAGATTTTTTTAATTGTATCACAGTATCAATTTATTTCCAAGTGGTATTTAGTGGTAAAGGCTAATTTTAGTTTTTGAAGGTACTTGTAAATTCTTTTTTACTCGTATTGTTGAACTTGACCACACAACGGCTGGTCATAGTCAAAAGCCAAAGTTAAAGTACATAGTTTATTTTGCATTTACATAGAAATCCTTTTTCACGTCATATATTTTTTTACCCTTTAGCATAGGTTCGAAAGCGGTAAATGTTTATATGATGAACATCGGCATGTACGATGGATGGCCAAAATATAGAGGATAAAAGGTATTTGTACGTTTATCTGGTCCTTAGTAGCTGTATATAAAGGGATGACAATATGTTGACCCAAATGCCCCAAGCTATCCGAGGGGCTTCGCCGTGGAGGTCGACCCATTCAGCTGCAGGTCAACGCTCGGCGCGTGCGCAGTTCCTAGAAGCGGACAATGCGCGCCGCCATCGCGCATCGTGAGACAATCAGCTGCCTGCGATGCATTTCATGAAATCTTGATTACAAGATTTTAGACTTTCGCATTGCATTATATCATTAATACTATTTAACGGAACTACACGCGATGTTAGTTATGTAGTATATGTATACTACTTACTGCTTGACGTTTCGGCTGCGTTACAATAATCGTGGTAGCAAGCGGACCACGAGTGAGCGAGAAAGCGAAAAAATTCTGATGAATTGGTGTTATTAGATTGCATTTGCGATTGCCTCATTCGACATTCACTACACTCAGGTCTGAAATCCAATCAAATCAAAATATACTTTATTCATCTATATCAATATGAAATAGCAAAAATATAATGACTTGACCACTGACTTCGGAATGCAGTCTTCTACCGAAAAGAAGCGGCAAGAAACTCGAAAGTTGCTCTTTTCAACCGCCAATAATGACAATATTTTGTCCGTATACGAAGTCTTTTTTCGGTCTAGAATACTCTTTTGGATAGCTTAACAACAATGGGGTGTCATCCCTCTCTGCTTTGGTTCGAAGAAAATAGCAAGCATTTCTAAGCCCCATTCACAACACTTTTGACATAATAGAGTGCACATGGTAAAACTGCATTACGTCCTCTTCTTCACTCATCAAACGATGTACACATGACTCGGTCCAATCACTTTCTATTTAACTCCAGGAAATGCGCACGTAATGTCCAGAGACGGCACTTACCTCTTGCTGTGATCCGCGGAAGTGACGCTCGGCCACTCATCGTAGACCACGGCAATGCCTCTCTCAGCAGTTCTTACGTATGCAACTGAAGGTGTTCCAGGGTCAATTTACTTTCATGTAATCGATTTCGAAATTATAGCGTAAATATTAACGATTAGCCTTCCGTTGCGGTTTCAACCTCACGTAATTTCTTTTTGAAAATATCCCCCGCCCCCTTCCCCCACTTTTCCGGGATCAAAAGTACGCTTTGTTCACCGGGGATAGTGAAGCTAGCCAACAGTGAAAGAATTATTCAAATCGTTCTAGTAGTTATTGAGTTTATTAGATAAATACAAAAATACAAATCTTTCCTCTTTATAATTTGTAGTGTATGTATACCGCAGGTCTAATTGGTAACAGTTATAAATCAAGTGTAAATAGTCGTATAGTTTTTAAACTAGCTTGAAAGTTTGGTGACGACCTGTATGGTTTTATGGTTAAAACGGGTGTGACTCTTTTACATTGCGCTTTGAGGTCGCAGAATGAATCCCCGTAGTTTATATTTGTGTCTGTTAATACTGATCTGTCTGGGTGTATATATAATATACATATTATATCTTCTTTGAATACGCGGGATTTTAACTCTGGTTCCTCGGTTTTGGTATCAGGTCTGACTAACTGCAAGGCAAGCCTTTCAAACTAGTCCACTGAAGCATTCAGTATCCGGTTTCTAACAAGTATCATTTTCAGGAGTAATGTAAACTAGTGCTGCAATCCGAGCTATGTCGTTAATTTATTATTTCCGCTCGCTAAGCATCTTGATAAGAAGCAGCTCTTATTAATTGCCCGTTTTGAGCGAATCTACAATTGTAATGCGCGGACGAGGCAACAATACATGTTATAAAATCTCCTTTTTATCTGCTAACGGTATGTTGTTAAATTTTCCGTGGCCAGGGGTGTCCACAACATATAACGTAAGATTTTTTATAATTTTTTTAAGTGTTGTTATCCAATGTTTTTAGGCTTGGGTAATCCTCAATCTTAAGTGGGTTCCCTACCGATACAGGAAAAGATAGTAATTTTGGATTACGTTCCGATTTTGTAAGTGTTAATCACTTTTCAAAAGTAAGAACCAGGCAAACGAGTTAGGTGGTTATGATTTAGAAATGAATACAAAGACTTTAGTGGTAACCCTGATTACTTTATGTAAGCTTGTATAAAATATACTAAATTTTAATTGTGATATAAATAATGCAGTATGTTAAGCGTAACTTAGTCGCGTCTGGATAAGTTCCCGGCGGAGTCAATGCACTTATTTAGTTTTAACGATGCATTATGGCTGCTGCTACACTCTTTAATTATGATAACAGTTCACAGCTGACGGCGCTACGAGTGGAACGAGGTATTTCATAGAACAAAAATAATATTATACTTAATGGTCCAATATAATAAGATTCTGATGAACCCTGTCCACCAATTTAAGTTACATCGTGAAATGCACACTGTTGGTGCACTTTCTATGCCCTTATTCACGTGATAATTCATCTACACTGATACTGATCAGTTCTGCAGAATGACCTTGCTGTGTCTCCCTATATAAACATCTCACGATAGCAAACCGCCCGGACTTTGATTTTCTTTAAACGAAGTGCAGATTGTAAATTCATTTAACGTAAAAGGAAGAAAGCAGTTTTTGTCACATACTTAAGAACTCCCATAGCCCGAAGTCTTTACCAACAGCTTTTTTAAATATTTGGACTAAGCTAGCTCTTGACTACAAAGTATCACAACTATGAGCTGTACGCAAGAACGCGCTTGCATGGGAAAAGACCGTTCATTCTGGCCTCGAAGAGCCCCAAGTTGTACAGTTTGAAAGACGCAGCTTATTTTTTAAACCCCGTTGCGAAAAGAGGTGGAGCGTTATAAGTTTGAAGTGTCTGCCTGTGGCATCATAGCTCCCGAACGTATAAACCGATTTCATATGTTTATTTGAAACTAGCCTTCTACCTGCGGTTTCACCCGAGTGTAAATATTTTTTTCAAATATCTTCCCTTACCCCACATTTCCGCGGTCAAAATCTATGTTCACCTGGGATAGTGAAGCTAGCCAACAGTGAAAGAATTATTGAAATAGGTCCAGAAGTTTTTAAAGTTTATTCGTTACATACAAAAATACAAATCTTTCCTCTTTATAATATTAGTGTTGATGAAGGTTATTTTAAACAGAAAGACATTTTGAAGCTTTGTCACCGACCGCCGGCGCAGCGCGACAACGCGCCGCCCGCGCGAGCCGCCGCGCACGCGGCGCGCAGTTATGCCGCGCAAAAAACAACCATTGTGAACAGATTTCTACCGTTTTCTACGCCACGGATGCCTGCGCCCGCGTCTCGTGCTCCGACACTAATAAAATTTTATTAGACAATTAGCTGACAAGTGATTTCCACCGTTTGGCTTGCTCATTGTCCGCGGATAGGTACGTTGGGTAGATCAATTTACCTAAGCGAAAGATTTTAATACGTCCGGCTCGAGTGTCCGTTTAACGGCATTTCTGAATTAAACATATCTACTTATGATAAACAAAAACAGATAACATAAATCTGCGTTTTAATTTAATTAAATACAACGTGTTTTATCAGACACCATATGGATATACCTACTAGACACCAATATTTTATTAGTCGCTTTTATGTGGTTATTTAACTTATTTAAGCCTGATCTGTATTAACCTATTACATACACACATATTTTAATTTCTTTCGAATCATAACATATCGGTATACTTATTAGAATGAAATTTACTTATGAATTATAAAATAAATCAACTATTTATTTCGGAAATTACAGTTACACCTACTAATAGGTAAATATGTACTTATTTCAACCACTTGACTAACTAGGTACTTTTGACTATAAAATACTTAACAGAAACCACAACAAAAGATCATCAACCAAGTTGAAAGGCAAGATATTCCACGTAACATTGAAAACGTTAGCAGTTATCTCAGCCGGGCAATTACGCAGCGGGCAAAAAGCTGCGTGTTGCAATTAGTTGCAAGCGCCGCCTGGTGGAGCGGAACGGTGCAACTCCTGCGCCCCCTGCCGCCCGGGACGAGGATGAATATTCATCATATCGTAATCGATCTACCGTGAAATGCCAGTCTAGAATAGGGAACCTATTTTTCTAAGCTTCAGTGTCGTAAGGAGTGACTTAAGGTGTATAATCATAAAGAATGCTACCCCTCCGGCCGTTATTCAAGAGCCAGCCAAGATATACGATATCACACAAGTGAGTGCGCAAGCACATGAGCACTCCCTATTCCCTCACTCTCATATTTCGAAGGGACAGCAATTAAATACGGACGTAGGAAGATCAGTCGTAGGACCAACGGCTTTACGTGCTTTCCGAAGCATGGAGGAGCTCGGGCTTAAACCTATCCGATGACTGGCCTCTGCGAAAGTTTCTTAACTTAGCAATCGCAGGCCTAATGCGCTCATCTCGACACAGTAATCTAAACTCCAAGGTAGTTAAATCATCGAAGCGTTTGTAAAATGTTTAAGAATTTGTTGTGACTGTTTCCAGGAGTGGACGTGACGGCGAACCAGGACGAGATCTCGTCGCACGAGACGTTCCAGCTGGAGTTCGACTGGGCCACGCGCCGCTGGTACATCCGCACCATGCAGGACCGCTACTGGACGCTCGAGACCGGCGGCGGCATCCAGGCCAGCGGGGACAACAAGTGAGCACACCCTTTATCCTACACAGCCAGTGCCGAAACTAGCAAGGGCGCAGACCCTGGAGGGGCGCAGAAATGACCAGACTGGTAGATACTAGAGGCGTAGTTTTGAAATCTCGCACCGGGCGCATAAAAGGCTAGTTACGGCACTTTACACTGGCGGCCGCCCGCGACTTCGTCAACGTGGATTTCGGTTTCCACACACGTAGTGTTTGATTATAGCTTAAAGCCCCGACAAATGGACTATCTAACGCATATATGTAGATTATTATTCAATTCGAGCCAGTAGATCCTGAGATTAGCGCGTTCAAACAAATAAACTCTTTAAAATTAGTAGGTATAGATTCCACATTACAGTTACATGCACTTAAAATGTTTCCCCCCATTTGACATACCTACCTCCTGGTTTGATATGAATGAATGTAATTTAAAGAAATACTGGAAGACGTGCGGATCCTCACGAGTATTTAGTGCGTATAAAAAATAGGTACCCTGAAGAAAACTAGAATACTTTTTTCTTGTTGGACTTACGCATTAATTGTTCAGCTTCAAACTCAGCTTACTTTATAAACATCCATGAGTAAAGTATAAACGCTGATGTGCATCACACAAACATTACTCCAACCTTAGACCTTAGACCAACTGGTTTGTTAGATAAGTACCTATTATATTAATAATATTTTCTACATAATAAACATCGCGTTAGGTCCCGATTTTCAATATTATCTGCCCAGAGTGATGACAATGGGCATATCGCCCTATAGGGGTCTGCAAAGGGTTGATGATGATGAATCTACATGTGTGTGTTGGCCGCAGGTCTTCGAACGCGCTGTTCGAGCTGGAGTGGCAGGGCGACGGCGCCGTGGCCTTCCGCGCCAACAACGGCAAGTACCTCATGACCAAGCGCTCCGGCCACCTCTACGCCAACGCCGACACCATCGACGACAACTGCAAATACTACTTCTATCTCATCAACAGGTACGACGCTCCCACAAACGTTATAAAACAATTGTATAAATTGAGCTAACTTACATGAAATGAGCATAGATATAGGCATTTCGGGTTATCCCATGGGAGTATTTAATTGGCATGAAAAGTATCATCACCAAAGACAGCCCATACCCTTTCTGTAACCAAGTTTCATCAAAATCAGTTCAGTAGTTTCAGCGTGATTGATGAACAAACATCCAAACAAACTTTCAAATTTTTAATATTAATAAGATAAGACTAAGCTTAGCTATAGTTTTACAATGGATAGTTATAGATAGGTAACGAATAGGCCTACTCACGTTTTTTTGTTCATGATTATACAAATGCCTATGTTACACCATTCTCTTCAACAGTCTTCTGTTATACTATTTTACTATATTTGTTTTTTTTGTTTTAATTCAAAAAAAAAATTGTGAAATCATTGACATGCTACATTAATATTTTTCCAGGCCAATTCTGGTGCTTAAGTGCGAGCAAGGGTTCGTGGGCCCGAAGGGCGTGCGGCTGGAGTGCAACAAGGCCAACTACGAGACCATCCAGGTCATCCGCGGGCCCAAGGGAGCCGTTTACTTCAAAGGTACGATACTTCGCAACTTCTGTACTCATAACATGGGTTAACGTAATGCTTGACTCTCTGAGTAACCGATAGGGGACGCTGCACATTTTTTAAAACTTATTATTTACACCGACGCAATCGAGCTGGGGCACTGTTTACCCCTGGTTAACTCCAAAAGGTTAAATGTCAGTCAATAGCTGACCTCCTCTGCTTTGCCCGGACGTGATGCTGATTTCCATTATCATATACAGTACATGTGCTATTTATACTTACAAACCTTCCCATCGTTATTGAAAATAACCGCTTCTAAGCATACATAAGGGAGACATATAGACAGACGGTGGAAAGCCTTTTCGGTTCATTACATATTGAATGATCGGTTGCAGGACAAAACGGCAAGTACTGGCACGCGGACAGCGAGAGCGTGACGTGCGACGCGGACGCGCCGCAGGGCTTCCACCTGGAGCTGCGCGAGCCCACGCGCCTCGCCATCCGCGCCGCCGCCGGCCGCGAGTACCTCGCCGCCGCCAAGAACGGCAACTTCCGCCTCGCCGGCGCCGACCTCAGCACGGCCACGCACTGGGAGTACTAGCCGCGCCCTCCCTCTCCTCCGCCCCGCCCCGCCCCGCCCCCGCCTCGGCCCGCTCCGGTCCCCCCCTCCGACGGTCTCCCCGATCCCGCTAGTGTCCTAGTGTGCCGAGGGACTCGACGTCGACAGAGAACGAGTCGGACCGTCTTCGGTTGACGCCGTTCTGAACTTCCCAGCCGACCGCCGTCGGCGTCCGAACGACCCAAACAGCTGATTCTGGCCGGAATCCGCTGCGAATGGATTTTTATATTTATAAAAAGGGAATGTAAGACAATGTTCGAGCATTGTCGTCAAACATTTCAGCAGAAAAAAAATGAGTACTTCACGAGGGTGTCAACTGGACGTCACCCGACCCGCATTTAGTATGGCTAGGAGTGTGCGCGCGAGTGTAGTGCGAATGTGATCATTATGGAAATATCGCTTCTCTATAATTGTAATCATAGATTATTTTCTTTATTTTATTGGTAGATCTGCCGTCACCGTTGCTTTTACGAATTTATTATATTATTTTTTTACTCGTGACCGTCACTCGTAATGCTTAAAATTATTTATTTTAGATTATACGGTATCGATATAAAAATTATGTTAGTATCGGGGGACATTATTGGATTTTTCGAGAATATTTATTGGATATTGTAGCGTCTAGTCGATGGTTTTTATATGATTTTTACCAACTCAGTACTTGTATTCCGAACGTAGGTTAGTGACGATAACACCATGAGACTGAAGCCTACAATCTGCTTATAAATTAATCAGTAAAATCATACCGTAATTAATTTAAGTTGAAACAGGGATTGTCGCAATAGCAGGAGCCGCGGCGGCGCAGCCGAGGCCGCCGCGGCCCGCGCGTGTCTGTACCGTACCGTGTATGTACCGTACCGTGTCTGTATCGTACCGTGCATGTACCGTACCGTGTCTGTAGCGGAGCACGTCCCGCGGCGACGGGACTCCGTTTTTTACAATGTTTACAAGTGAGGTATCGATATGTTTTCACTGGTGCGTATTATCTTGTATATAAGCGGTTTTGCGACGTTTATCGGGTTTCGTACTTACGCGACGTACGGACGTGTATTTCGTAAGTTTTCTATAATGAACAAAAGTGTTTATTAAGTATTTGTACTGCAATATTGCCGATCCTGAAATTAATATTTGTACGATAATGTCTTTGTAAACTATTAATGAATAAATTATAATCATATTGTAAGCCTATACTTTCATTTCCCACGACTACCGACACTAAATTACTTACCTTAGAAAAGTCTGTAATTTGCGAAGAAAGTTATTTTTATAAGCAATAAAACACAAGCATGTATTGAAAAACTTATATATTTTAATTAAATAGTTACATTAATCTTTACAGTTTCTCCCTAGCTAGTGACACAAATTAGCATCGATGCATTTTATTGGTCAAAAATTAATATATTAAAAAATAATTTATCTACATAACTGATAAACAAATCAATAACCATTTGAACCTGTTAATTAATTATAATAAAGCGAAAGAAAAACAAAACCACAGTGCTGCCGGTGCGAAAACTATTTTCTAAATAGTAGAAAATGTATTGATTTATGAACGTGGCATGTGACAGTGATTTAAAAATTTAATGAGCATTTTAGTTCCCGTTGCCGGCAACACTGTTAGTCGACGAACTAAACATTCATAATTTACCTTAACTCGATCAATACTACGTCAATAATGAGGACTGTAAAATTATTTCAATAACATACACATATATAAAAATGGAATATTTTGTACGCAACAAACACACACACGTAAAGCGCGGGGTTGGGACTGGACGCGGTAAGTAACATCACGCTTACGTCAGCTTGCCTTTGTTCAGCTATGTATCAAACACAAAATTTAACAACCCATGAGACAAAGAAACTTAATTATCAAAAAAGACTAACTATCAAGATAGGTCAAAACTGGTGCTGACTTCGTAAAACTACTTTTTTTAACTGTTTTTTGCTATACAGAAATAAACATCAAATAACCGCATACACAACAGTTCAAATATATTTGTTATGTTCCATACAAAGGCAAGTTGACCGCACTGGCATTAAGTGAAAGCACTCACTTAATATCGATATATTGCAGTGCGTAAACTACTAAAATTCGTTTATTTCACAACAAACTATCCTCCAGCTTTGTTTTTATTTCCGAGGAACTTTGGAACAATTTATCGATATGATTCAAGTGTTTGCGTATTATAAATTATTAAAAAAATTACAAAATGTTCCGACCGCTGGCTTTCACAGTTATGTTGGTGTTGCCAGCTCCATAAAGAAATAACCGAAAACAATTCAGAAATAAGCTCCTTATCACACATCTAAAACCTTCTCTCAAATTTGGATTTTCAATGAGTATGGGTGCTAATATCACAGATCACTATCTGGTTGTCCCAAATAAAAATACATTACTGAATAAATAAAATGTGTTTAAAACTATTTACAATATTATAGTTTTCATTTAATTATTTTAGTGACTCTGTCACTCAATACCACTAGCAAATAGTAATAACTACCAATTTACAAAAAGTTGTAGACTCAAATTATGTGTTTATAGAGAAAAAATATTTGGAAAAACTCATTGTTTATTTTAATCTTATTATTAGGACTTATTAGGTCTCGATAGACCTTGAAGACGAGAGGTCAAGCAAGAATATGTTATTATTATGTATCGCTAGTCAACACCACATGCTGTTACCCTAGCGGCCGGAGCTGTGGAGGGCGACACTCATTATCATATACAAACTGGTATCTAAGGCACGTTGAACAACTCGAAACCTTACACCGTAGTCGCCGACTATGGACGTAATCTGGCCTTCATAGCGCAGCCAAGTATTCCAAGAAATCCCAAAAGCATTATGCATTAATATATTCTGCGAAAAATATGGGCAGGTGTGATGATAGCATTTTATACAACTATTTACAAAAATAATACTTTATACGCAATTTCATTAAAAAGATGCAATTAAATATTTTTAAAAATAAATTACTTTTATTGAATAGGCTTCCCAACTGTTTTTGGATTCGTTATTTCAATTGACACTTCATTTGGAAACTTGCTCAGCTAACTCCCATATTTTTAATAACGTCGTCAAGTTTAATGTCTGGTAATACATGGCAACCATTCGTTGGCTAAGAAGAGCCCTTCGATACTATACACTGCGCTATGAAAATCCGTTAGTACCTTATCAAAAGTTTTACACCCACAACTATTTAGGGCCCGTATCAACAATTATATTATTAATCTTTTAAAAATAGCAGCGGATAGCTTTATTTCTAATTTCACAGTTAATTTTTATTACTATACATCATTAGATTGTTTGTTTTTTTGAACGGCCCTAAATATTCGAGCTTTGTCGACAGCGGTGCGGGGCAGATAGACTTATGTGGGACCAAACATTATTTATTTTTACCAGTAATAATAGAGTGAAGTATTAGTTAATATATTTAAATGTCATTATTATTTTGTCTAATTAGTCATTTTTCAAGTCAATAGTGGTCAAAACGTGGCCAGCCACACTACAATATGTTCATAGTTTATTTACCTCTGACAGATCACTTCTTTCGGTCCATGTCAGGTAATTTTCGTATGATGAGCATATTAAATAAATAAATGATGCAACTTGTATTGTCACTAACAAAATAAACATAAAAGCTTTGCTATACATTTACTGATGAAGCTTTTCGAGATTTCTAGGAATGCAAACCGAAAGAGGTGAGCTGTAAGAGGTAAAATAACTGAACGGATAGTTTGATCGCGCACGCGCGCGGCTGTCGACAACGCGTCTGTCGTCGGGTCCTACGAGACTATTGCTACTCCGACCCGCCGGAGTCCGGACGTGCGCGCCGACCGACACTAAACGTATTTAACCTATTTTATCCATAGTAAGTGTAGTCACTTCATCTATTCAATAAATCAGACTTAAGTTCCACGTTATTTTATTATAAAAATAATTACTTCATATTATTTAATTTATTACAATTTGATGCCTGCCGAGTGAAATTAAACACCGCAAAATTATTTGAATCACTCTGATTTTAATTAAATTTTTGACAGGGTTTTTACAGCTTCGTATTTACATTATTAATCTATGAGCATTAAAGTTTACTCCCACTGCTATTTTCCAAATTCATCATAAATAAAATCAATCAGTGTCAAATTGCTATGTTAAGCGTAAAAATTCATGCCATAAACACGCAGAGCGGTTAACAATATACAAGTCGAATTAAGAAATTAACAGTTATCTGTGTTCGTGAGAAAGTTGAGTAGCATCGTTATACTATAAAATTTTCCAGATAATGTTATTTGTAACATTTTTAAGCGAGCTGGCACCCAATACTCTACAGTGGTATCACCGCCTCGTCTCATAGACGATCACAGATCACCCAAACGTACGATTATGTATTAGACGAGCTCCCCAGCCGAGGCGAGTCGCGCGCACGTCCGAGCGCCGGGCGGGACCGACGCACTATATAATACACGAACGTCACAGCGTTATCCAGTCTATGTAAAAACTTTCTTTATACATTACTTTGTATACTGTACCACTAACTGACTTATATAATTTTAATTTGTTAACCTACCACCGCGGGTCGTCGGCGGCCGCGGCCCCCGCACGAGGCCCCGCTCGATCACTCTCGCACGGCGGTATGGGCTCGACTAGGAGGGGCGTCCCGCCGGCGCAGATACTGCGGCCGGTGGATGCCAATACTAGTCGAGACGATAACAAAGTACGAGAATGCTCAAGACGGCACCTCGTCTCGGCCGCGGCGCTCGACTCGACCGTACGATCGTACATCCCGCCCTCGTAGTATCCCACTCACCACACAAAAATAAAGGTATTTATAAAATAATTGAATAATACATTTAACAAAAATGTTTAGATATACGATTATTATTCAATAGAATAAAACTGTCAAAATCGTAAATGATCTATATATTTGAAGTTCGATATCGTCCTATGAAATTGTTTACAATTTTGACCGAATTTTATTTATTGGAACATTAATTTGCTAGTAAAGATTTTCATTTCATTTCCGACCGGAGTTGGTTGATCGCGCGTGGTTGAAATTACCGGCGCGATAGTGCGACCCAGAAGTGGGCGACCGAAAAGACGTCAAATTGGAATTTGAGTAGAAATGCATTTGTCATACTTTTAACGCCGCTGTGTAACCGACCGCAGGGGCTGGCATTTATAATGAAACGCTCATGCAGCAAAGAAGCGGAAATGACTCATTCATCAATAGTCAGAAAATATTTAAAAAAAAACAATGAAAATATGTATACATAAATATTGCGTAAATGTCTTTTTTACCATGGTTTTAGTGATATGTAGCGGTAAAAACGCATATTAATATATTTGAAAAATACCTAGTTTTAATATAAATGCTTGAGGATTCAATTCAGTATAATATTATCACATGAAGTCAAAATTAATTATGATCATTTCTCATCCAAGTTAATTAAATTAAAAATACTGTCTGAATATTGATGAGTTGGCCAGTCCAATGATTTCAAGGAAACAACACAGAAAATGACACGGATAAATGAGATATCAGCGGTCTATCTCATCATGACAACTTTAAATTGCAGACGTTTTAGTAAAAATTAAATAAAAAATATTTGACTCACACCAGCGCAATAACGTGTTAATTCATTTAAACATGAACTTCAAGTTAGCGCGAGCTGTTGTATCATCTATCAGTTTTCTTTTCAACTGCAGATTTTATAGCATATAGCCGGGCATAATTCAAGTAACATGTATCGCTCCCTTCAAATGTAGAGAGTCGACATGTATAACGGTCAACAATTTCAATTTCAATTGTAAGAATAAATTAAAAGCAAACGATGAAAACGTCAATACGAGCGTGTGGTGTGTCGTGCGGGTCGCGCGGCGGGGCCGGGCCACGGGCAACCTGCGAACCGATTACGTTACTTTTGAATTCTGATGACAAAGACCATACACAATAGACAAACAGTACGTGCGTGCGTGCGTGTGTGTGTGTGTGTGTGTGTGTGTGTGTGTGTGTGTGTGTGCGTGCGTGTGTGTGTGTGTGTGTGTGTGTGTGTGTGTGTGCGTGCGTGCGTGCGTGCGTGCGTGTGTGTGTGTGTGTGTGTGTGTGTGTGTGTGTGTGTGTGTGTGTGTGTGTGTGTGTGTGTGTGTGTGTGTATGCGCGCGTGTCGCGGCTGGTACCTGGGGCGGCTACGAGAGGAAGGGGTTGGGCGTGTGCCTGGCGGCGGGCACGGGCGCGCTGCTCCAGGGCGAGGCGGCGCGCGCCGGCGCCCACGGGTCCGCCGCCGCCGCGACGCCCGGGCCTGCGGACGCGACCGACATCGTTAGTCAAACAAGCAATCAGGTAGGCCTGCGAGAAGCACTTATGAATCGTCAATAACTAGAGATTTTCGTCTATAAATAAATATATTAGTGAATAAATGAATGCCGTTTCCGACCACTCCAAAAAGATATTTTGTAGTGCATCCGGTTCGGGAGCGGTCCTCCCTCGGTGCGTCCACCCTGCCCCGTCCGCGGTTCCCGGTTTCCCTGTTGTTCCCGGGTTCGAGGGCGCCGCGAGCGAACCTGTCGACTGGCCGAGAAAAGTGACCGGGCCCATGTAAATACTTGCAGTTCATCAGTTCTACTTGTACCACCGACAGAGGGGCGATCCAGTGTTAGGCTCGTATTAATAAATCGCACTCAACTCTGAGCTCAATCTTGAGAATGACATTCTCATACAAAACTGCACCTCAAATTCGCGCTTAAGATCGTGATTATAGATGCGACGCCGGTTATTAACGATTTTAACCGTGCGGGTAAATATGCATTTTTCGTAAGAAACGGTTAATAACCCGCATTTTATGCATTTTACGGTTAAATTCCACTAGATTCCGCTAGATGTAAATAAGTGTTTGTATAATAATAATAGTAATAGATTGTATATTAGACGCAAGTAACGGTAGCTAACGGGTTTTTTACAACTATAATCGTGATCAGAGTTGAATGTGATTTATTAATACGAGCCTAATGCCCGTTTTCACCATTAATACCTTATGTATTCCTTAACTAAGTATTACTTAATTTTAGTGATCCCATAAAACAGTGCCCTACCTAACTTCATTTTCACCATGCAAAGGAACACATAGCTAAGGGCTACTTTGTTATGTGATCGTTCAAAATTTGCTAGGGCCGTACCGTTACCGATAATCTGCGTCACCAGTTTTTGTTGCGGAATATTTTCGTTATTGGGTAGTTAAAAATTAATTAATACTATAATTATATTATTATGGATCGTTATGAATGTTTCATAACACAAATAAGTCCTAAACGAAGAAATTCTGTTATAAATTTAAGGCTGCACATTTGTACACCATGTTCCTAAAAAAATTTGAGCACTGACAATGACATTGACTGACAGTGACAGTGACAGTTGTGAGCAACTTTTGTGAAAGTTGTATTTTCGCGCTAATTAGTGTGATTTTCTCTGAAAATTGGTGGGGAGAATGGGAGATGAATATTGATAATTCAAGAATTGGTTTTTAAAATAATCGAAAAATATTTTTTTTTACCCCCCTCCCATACAGCGAAAAGTAAATTCGAAAAAAAAAATCGACTTACCCCATCGTGTGAGGTATCGTTAAAAAGGTATTTTGAAATACAACAAAAATTGCCTTGAAGCCATGTGAATCAAACCCCCCAGTCTCGAGATATATTAATACAAAGTTAAAATTAGAGCGTCACACCCCCTTAACTTTTGAAATACTACTACAATAATTCTGAAAAAAACTGTGGTTTATACCTTCAAGTAAGTACTTTCAACGAAAACTAGAGCGAACTCGGTATCATACATAGTTATTTTTATACAACTCGACCAACTTATGACGTGCAGTTGCCCTTACTAAATGGTGTGACAAGCGGCCCATCTTATGGCTACGAAACCCTATCATGGGCGTGTCCGACACGCTCTTGGCTGGTTTTTAGAAGTAGCGCTTAGTAGCGCTTATTAAGTTGGTTGTCTACTATGGCTGAGAAAAGAAAAAGGGGACAAAACTTTTCTCTTGAAGAAAAAAGGACAAATTAGTCAAGATTCTCTTGAGCTGTAAAGACACAATTAAAAAAAAAAAAAACTGTTAGGACTACCAACTAAGCAAAACTGAAGGCATGAATATCAGTTACAGATATAAACTCGGGTAAGAAATCATTTGAATAGTCTCAATTGCATCAAAGGTTAAAAAAATCATTTATTTCGCCTTCCATTTCATAGACAAGAACTACAATTAACGCGCCAAGTACATAAACAAACTGTCCCTTATCTTTTACGGGATCGAAATTCGAGCTCCTAATTTTAGGTGGTCCCATAAGACCTAAGGTGTCCCTTAAATGATGGTGAAAACGAAATTAGAGATAAAGATCCCCCTAATTTTTTTAAGGGATACTTTAAATTTAAGAGTTGATGGTGAAAACGGGCATTAGTGTGTCATCTGATGATGCCGGCCGTACCTTGAAATCCATTGGAGGCGAGGGCGGGCGCGAGCGGCTGCGGCGCGGGCGGGGCGAAGGCCGGCGCGGCCGACGGGAACGGCGCCAGGCCCATCTGCTGCTGCTTCAGCTCGTTGATCGTCAGCCGCGGCTGCCGGAACGACCGACACTCAGTACACATTGTATATCGATAATGACAGCAATTCTAGGAGTTTTAACAATAGACTCAAAAAGTCAAAACGACTCGATAATGCAGTCTAGCTCGCGTCGCACAGCACTTTAAAGTAATAATTAATCGTAAAGATAATTTTAAGGGCGGGGGAGAAAATCCACTTGGTGGAAATTCCACTCGAATGAGTAGCTTGCCACAGTGAAGTAGCTCGAGCTTGTAGGGGCAGGCAACGTATAGCATGCCACGAGGGGCTGGAATTGTTCACGGGCAGCGGTGATCACTCACCATCAGGTGACTCACGTACGTACAAGTTCGCCTCCCGCTTACATTTAAAAAACAACGGAATAAAGTTTCTTCGCTTCTAAATAAATCAAAACAAAGTACCGGCGCCGGGCTGGCGAACATGTTCCTCTGCGGCGGCTGCGGCTGGTGCGGCTGGTGCAGGAGCGGGTGCGGCGGGTGCGGCTCGGCGCCGGGCGCGAAGGGGTTGGGCGCGGCGGCGGCGGGCGCGGGCTGCAGCAGCCGCTCCAGGTTCACGAGCGACGAGTTCTCGCCGAGGAACGCCGACGGGGACTTCTTCACCGCGCCCGTCGCCGCCCCGGCCGCGCCCGCGGGCGACGCCGGCTTGCCGTTCAGCTCCTCGCCTGAAACCGCCGCCGGTCAGCTGCGGGGGGCCTCCTCCCGGTGTGCCCCCCACCGATAAACTAACGAATCGACCGACCGGGAAATTGTCGTTTCCTTTTGCTCATATGCGAATATATTGTAATAATTTCGGGTTCATCGATTCGTTTGTTAATGGTTAATTTGTTTGTGGTGTCATTTTAACCATTTGTACTGACCAGCTGGACTAAACACGAAATTAATTTATGACCCGCTTGTGACCACGGCTGTTTCGAAACAGCCGAAACATCACGCAGTAAGTAGTTACTACACGGAACTACATATATGTTTGAGTGGATTTTTCCCCTGTTTGTATCTCTCTTAATCTACCATGTAAATGCATAAATCGACGTGTACTAATGACATAAACAGGAAAGATTTGTATGTTTCTTTTAAAAGTATTAAAGTATTGAATGAACATATTTCAAAAAATCTTTTTCCATTAGAATGCTTTATCACTGAGTAACATAGGCTACATTTAGTATTAGATTATAATTATATATTTTTCTATTGATGTCTATCCGTGCGAAGCCGGGGCCGGGCCGCTAGTACTGTGTATACAAAGGCGGTGTCGCTAGTTACCGAGGCCGGTGAGGTCGAAGGGGTCTACGGGGCGCGCGGGCGCGGCGGGCGGGCGCTGCGACAGCGCGTCGAACTGCTCCAGCGAGCCCGACGACGGCGACGACACCGACACCGGCGACTTGCTCTGCACACGCAACACGCCCAACATCAACACCCTGTTTTTAAAAATCCTCTTGCCCGGATTGCAAGTGATGCTGGGTTCTATTCCCGCCTGAGCCAACTGAGATTGGATGTTTTTTTTTTCATTTAATTTTTTTTAAATATAAGTAAAGGTATGCAGGTAGCATGTAAAAAATCCTTAAAGCAAATATATAAAAAAATTAACACACTGTACAGCATGAGCACCATTATGTATTCAAACACATTCGAATATGAACTTTAGTGCTCTGACATAAGAGTCGATGTGTATGTAATGTGTATACATGTTGGTGCTCATGACTGTCCACTGTGCCCACTGTGCGAACCCACTACTTTGACACCTCATTCCTCTGCCGAACTATTTAACGATGGAATTCGTTACAAGTTCGTTTCTTATTGAACAAATGCACAGTAACAAAGTAAGTATGACCTTGTTGCAGATTTTCATAAGTAGGTGGCATAAATATCTGTCGTAGCCATATCGTTGAAATGAACATTTCATAAAATGGCCAAGTCTTAACTTACTACTTATATTTAACCAGATCAGTATAATAATTATTGCATTCACCCAATAATGTCAGAGTGAAAAGTTTTAAAAAGTTTACAAAATAAAAATACTTAACCTACTTTAATCATACAAGTTTCCCGTCCCAAAAAAATTTAGAATATTTTACAATCTGATCAAACTGTTTTGGACATTTCATGAAATGTTCATTTCAACGATATGGCCACGAATATCCATCTCTTCTATAGAACTAGGTATACCCTTTTCGCATTCCGGGCTAGATATTAAGCATGTAAATGATTAATGATAAAATAAAATATCAATAAATTAATTTTGAGATGCGCGGCAAGCATGCTATTAATGCAGTTTTGGCACGCCTCACACTTTAACCGATTCTAAAAAGCTCGCGCAAGATTTTATAATATTATTACAAAAGTTGTGTTACTACTCAATTTTTTTTTAACAATACCACACGGACGTCGTTTACAAAACACGATTCCACACATTGTGTCGCGTAGGAGCGTACCTGTGCCAGCGGCGCCCAGGGGTCGGCGGGCGCGGCGGCGGCCCAGGGGTCGCGCGCCGGGCTGCCCACGCCCGACCACGCGTCCGACGACGTCTCCTGACACACACAGACAAATGTTATCCATACGTCTCTTGGACTAGTCCCAACTTAGCTCGAAGATTGTACTATGGTTACTAGGGACCGGATAGATTTGCTAAAATATTATTATTTATTTGTTTAAGGACAGCCAACAAAACAATCACTTAAGTAATATTATTATAACGCTAGTTACAATATTCGAGGCTGCCACGACATGCATAATAGAAAAAGAAAGAAATAAACGTCGATTACTCGAGCGAGGACTCATTTCATCACACAAATATTCGCCCATAGCGGGATTCGAACCCGCGTCTCTTGATTTTGTAGCAATCATCTCTGACCACTTGACCAGCGGGCCTGTCGCGTTAACTCTTCATATCTTTATTAGCGTCATCATCATCGTCGTCCTGATGCAATCAACGCCTGGGCGTAGGCCTCCCCCGAACATGACAAAAACACTTTAAACAGACCGTTATTTACCGTTATCTCTATTGACATATCCGCCCTGGTAAAGATGGGTATGTTATTAGTTTTGCTGCAAAGAAATACGTTATTCGAGACCATGGAATTCATAAAATTATGCTTTACACTTAGCAACAAATAGCAGAATCTCAAACAGCAGAAGAGCGTAAAATTACATCCAATTGAGCAATGCTTTCTTGCTTTCAGATTCAAGGGTCATGGCCGCACACTCAAACTCACTCAGACCGGCGCTAGGCAATTCCCGACCGAAATAACAAGTTTGGTAAAAAGTTCTATTAATAGCTAAACTTGTGCAGTTTAGTTTTGCTCAGGGCTGTCACAAGCGACCATAAAAATACCTAGCAGTGATACCACACTATCTAGCAGTCACTAACACACGCTTACCATAGATTCGGAATACATCCCGAAATCCAAATGCATAGACTGACAAAAATAAAATTACAAACGATCAATGCAAAAGAGATGGCTATACATCCATATGAAAAAAAACCAGCGTCGACAGAATCTTCTTATGTCCAGTTCGATAGGGGTTTATTTGTAGATTTAATACATGTATGTATATAGATTTTTCCTATCTAATGGGACAATCTGTTAATCACCAAACAACATTCCCCATACATTTTGAACTGAAATCTAGTACTCAAACCTTTAATTGTCCCATAGAGTATTTTAATTCATAAAAGAAACAGAATCATTTGGATGATTTTTTTTGACGCCTCGATGGTCTAGTGGTTTAAGAACCGGGCCTTGGTCTCGAGGTCCTGGGTTCAATTCCCGGGTCGGGCAAACTTTGTGTTGATTTTTCTGAACAAACCCGGGCTGTTTGAGATCACCAATCCACATTTGGCAAGCGTGGTGATTAAGCCAACACCCATCTTTGTAACGAAAACATGATTTCAAATGATGGAGGCCTTTGCCCTGCAGTGCTTTTTTTGTACCTACCAAATGTAATGTAATGTGTAAAGGCATTCGGCACGTTAAAAAAATAAGGTCTCTGACCACTAGACCAACGGGCCCGTGAGATCAAATCAAAGCAGTTAGCACGGTCACCTGGTGCTGCGGCGGCGAGGGCAGCCCCCAGGGGTCGGCGGGCGCGGGCGCGGGCGAGCCCAGGCTCACGTCCAGCAGGTCCAGCAGGTGGGACTGCGCCGCCTCGGGCTTCTTCGTGTCCGCCGGCGTCGTCCTGCAAAACAAATTACTTACATTTCAACGAGTCATTTTAATTCTTAATCGGACATAACATGACCAATTTTTTCATTGGTTTTCGACCTTAAGTAAAGGACATAAGGTTCGATATAAGGTGGGAACTATTTTCCCTATATCCGATTAAGTGTTAACGAAGATGGGTTTTAACTTAACCCCAGGCTTGCCAAATGATCGCGTAGAAGGCTTCGTGCTAGTTAACGTGGTTCGTCCCAATTACGGACGATGAGGGAGCGCCGCAGGGGTTTTAGTGGGTATGCCTAGTTGGAGAGCCCCACATAACCCATTTGCCCACCGGCAAAGGGGTATGCATCAGGTAGCATTTCCCCAGCGACAAAAAAAAGGCTTGCCAAATGCGTCTCGGTGTTGATCACAAACCCGTACCTTAGAATACATTTTTTATATATTATATTTTAGACTTTCGCGTTACATTATGACACAAACATTATTTAACGGGACTAAACGCGATATTAATTATGTAGTATATGTATACTTCTTACTGCTTGAAGTTTCGGCTGCGTTACAACAACGGTGGTCACCAGCGTACCAGAGTTACAGTCCGCTTGCGACCACGGTTGTTGTATATTAGATATATTTTTTATCCCCGTAGATTCGAATCGGCAGTGAAAATAAAGATAATAAATACGATTACTCTATTTATTTATTTATTTTCTCATTCTACAAGTAAGATACTGAAATATGACTAATAAAATGTGTAAAAACAATTAACTTTATTCAACATCAAAATGAATTGATAAATAAATATGTGATTATTTCAATTTTGGCTTCCGAAGATACCGACATAGCATAGTAGGGACCTTAGTAAATATGAAATATTTTTTACGTAGTTCTAAGTCTGTTCTCTATTCTACAACTTGTGTCATATAGGCAATTTTTATATTAAATTACCAAATTAGTAGTCCGGTTACTTGATCGACTATAATTTACCAACAAATTACTCTAGAAACTAAGCTATAGCATAAGTAGTCTAGAGCTGAAACGGGCACCGAACCGGCACTAACTGTAAGGCGGGCTGGCGCGCCGCCGGGGCCCACAGCCGCAGCCCGCGCAGATACTGTTCCAATCTGTGGGTGGGTTTTTTAATGTATAAAAGAAACTAACCCCTACCGTACCAAACCCTGTAGGGTGGATTTTATTAAATGGTTTTGATTGAAGGGCAGGACAATTAATTTACTCAAACTTTAATGCTGTCATAGAGCGTTTAGATCCATACGCAAAAGGCATGCAATAGGATCGATTGACACGAGTTTTTTTTGGGATCAAACATGTCTTAGGAGAAATCGCTCTATATCGGTATGACAGTCGCCGACCAATCGCATGAGCCGACACGCGACTTCAAAATCACCCGGAAGTTGGAATAAGTCAGCGGCTAAATGCACAAACCGTGCGAAGCAGAATAAAAAAAAATTAAAAGGCGAAATAAATAAACATAAAATAAAAATGGAGGGGCGGGACTGACTGGAAGTCGTGCTGCGACTGGCTGAGCGCGAGCTGCAGGCGCACGTCGTCGGAGCGGCGGCGGCGCTCGTCGCGCTCCGCCTCCTCGCGCGACATGGCCAGCGCCAGCTGCAGCTGCAGCTCCTCCTCGCCCGCCGTCAGCGGCCGCGCCAGCTCGGCGTCGCGCCCGCCCGCCGCCGCCCCGCCCGCGCCCGCCGCCGCCCCGCCCCCGCCGCCCGCGCCCCACTCGCCCGACCCCGTGCTGCCCGTCTGCGACACACAAACATACACCGTCAGGACAATGGGGGTTTTCGCTAAAGGAAAATCCGATAGATGGCAGAAGGTAGGCGGAGAGTCTTATTGGTATGTGATCGGTGAATTTTGACACGACATTGACAGATATGTCATACTCAAAATTCACCAATGACATAGCAGTTATACCTAACGCCTACGTATTGCCATCTAGCGGATTTTTATATCGCAAACACCCTCATTTTGAATATATAAGATCACTAGCGGATTTCGATTTCCAATATCCTATGTGTTATTCTGATGTATAAGGTATATTGTAGTAAAGTTTCATTCAAATCCATTCAGGAGTTTTTACGTGAAAGAGTAACAAACATCCATACATCCATACATACAAACTTTCGCATTTATAATAGTAGTAGATTAGTGCTCAGCCCTTCGCAGCCCCCTGCTGGACGAAGGCATCCCCCGGTGCGGGAGTTCCGGCACAAATTACCACTGGGAAACTAAAACGCTGCTAAATATCCGGACTTCATCGTTTCTTACGACGCACACGGGAAGAACTTATGATAGTACATAATATCGCCTCGCTACGAATTAAAACAAACTCTATTTAAATAACTCGTAGAGTTTGTAATAAAAATATATTTATATTTTATTTACCAGCTACAAATTCCGGTAAGAAACTCGATTACTAGATATTTTTTTACATCTATTAGTATTCTTGTACTACGCTTGTCCCGGCTGGAATGTCCGGATGATTCCGTTCACGCTCGTCTGATAAACTAAAAACGTACCGGCGGATAGGTAGGACTGGAGGGCGTGTCGAGCGCTCCGTCGCTGCCGAAAGCGCTCGCGCTCTGAGCGAAGCGCTGTTTCGCTTTAAGCGCTCTCGCGCGCTCGTTCTTCAGTCTCTCGTCGTCTTTCAACAGGTTCACCAGCTGTTTCGCCTTTTCACGAACGTTGAGACCTGCCAATGACAATTTTTTTCTTGTGTAAGGCGAGTTGTAACAATAAACTTTAAGATCGCTTTTATTTATGTACTTACATTATTATTACTTACAAACGTATAAAGAGACTGTTTTGTTTTGTCTTGCTTGCTTTTGTTGTTGCTTCATACAACTTGAATTTTAGGCGCATTATGGAGAAGTTAGTATTGTATTTTATTTACAGCCGCTGTTGCAGCAGTAGGTACCTCTTATAAGTCTTAGAAATATATATAGACAAAAATCTTTGACTTTGCTAAAGCAAAAATGAAACATGAAACTAAAGGCTTGTAACATTTTTCAAATGTTCGTCACGGCAAGATAAATGCGAACAAGATTTTCAATTCAAATCCCAACTAATATTATAAATGCGAAAGTAACTCTGTCTGTCTGTCTGTCTGTCTGTCTGTCTGTCTGTTACGCTTTCCCGCTTAAACCTCTTAACCGATTTTGATGAAATTTGGTACAGACAATCTTTAGACCCTGAGACAGAACATAGGCTACTTTTTATTTCGAAAAAAAGAAATCCACGCGGACGGAGTCGCGGGCGGCCGCTAGTTATTAATATTTTAAGTGTTGAACGTGAGATACTTCACAAAAAATGTTGTATTTTTAAAATCTGACGTCTACATTACAGCGACATACGAGTATACTGAGAGAGATTGGACTTATTGAAACATATACACGACACGCCCATCGATTGTGAAATAGTATCTGTTGTAATACATCCTACATTTAACGCCTGATTAGCACTCGGGTGTGCCCCGTGCTAATCGCACTAATGGCTGGCAACCAATGATTTTTTATACTTACCTATAGATTTTGTTGGGCCCAGAGTATAACTAGCTAAATTCAGGCAGCGTCTAGTGTATACTATTGGCAATCTAGTCATTATTCTCTCTTCATTTTATGATTACATCAAAAACGTATTATTTTTTTCTTTAGGGCCCGTTCAAGTATTACGTAAGCACTATGGGGGGGCGGGGGAGTCTTGGTTTTGCTTATTTTGGATGACATGGGGGGTAGGGGGGTCTAGATGGTGATTACGTCATTCATAATTATTTACTTTTTAACATGAATAGCAACCCAAAACGTATTTTCGGGGATTACTCACAAATCCTCAACCTAGAATCATGGGTTTCAAGGCCTGAAGACTGTGAATATGAATTAAATATGTGAACCAAAAATTATTTATATGTTGGTAATGTTTGTGTGGCAATTTTATACCGTACCTACCAGTAAAATCTGTTATAAATCTACTTTACTATTTTTTAAATAATATTTTAAATCGAATCGAAAATGCTTACGTAATCATGGGGGGAGGGGGTAAGAGCTTTGCTTATTTTTGCTGACAAGGGGGATGGGGGGGTGAATAACTGTTATAATTCTGCTTACGTAATACTTGAATGGCCCCTTAGAAGAAAAAACTATACAAGATATGTTTAATTTAGGTCTTCATAGCGCTGTTTCACATGTCCATAAATACATGTATTATTCTTATTATGTGTTTTATTTGTTTTATTTCAGTGGTTAGTACGACAATAAATAAATAAAACAGTTTGCGAGCCTGTTATTCTAAAATAAAATTAATAAGAGCATTAAAATTTATAATGAAATAATAGGTATAGGCCGTGCGAAGTACAGGGTTGACCTTGGCTCGTTAGCGTTTTCCCACCATCAGCAAGACAATAGGCGAGCAACCAGACAATATGGAATTGTCGCATTGTTCCAGCACGGAGGGACATTGAACCTGACTGCAGAAAAAAAATACGAGCCTACATAGTTTAAAGCGTAAGTTCTTGACGTACGCAAACGAGTAGTACACGTTCTGTAGCTAGTACTTGATAAAAGGTACAGCAGGGGAATCGCGCCTTGTGTGCAAGCCAACAACTATATCCAGTGTCAAATCAAATTATTTTTAAATATGTACATACAAAGGCGGAGTTACAAGTAAGCTCGGTTCAAATAGGGTTAAAATGTCAAAATCATTAAATAAATCATTTTTTGCATGTACATTAAATGTAGCATGACAAAGACCTCCATCATTAGAAATCATTTTTCTGTGATGAATCTTGGCTTTAACCTAACCAAAGACTCCACCAAAGCGGAGATGTGTGGTAAGTAGCCAACAAGATTTCAATGCTGAGATGGCCACGTGTTATGACCAAAATCCTATTGGCTGCTTACGACACATCTCCGCTCGGCTTCTCACATCTCCGCTTTGGTGTAGTCTCAACTTATCGACTATCGCGCGGCGGGCCGTACCCGGGCTATGTTCGGAAAAACCGACACAAATGTCTCCCGACCTGGGAGTGAAACCCAGGACCCCGATATCCATCAACCGTTATTTTTGTAAGCCTTTGAATGCCATCCTAGAGGGCGGGGAGGAGCTGAAAACCAGCGCTGTCCCGGGACACTCCCGTGGCAGCAGAAGCTGAGCTTCTTCCCTTTGTCTCATTTAAATTTAGTTTTTTTATTATTTACTAGCGGCCGCCAGCGACTCCGTTCGCATGGGTTACGATTTCCGCACACAGTCTTACTAAAAATAGCTGAATAAAATAACAGTCTATATGCATGCAGTCAACTTGCACACTTTTATGGGACTAATTACTCAGGATAGAAATGGTAGTCAAAGTAAGTGACGGAAAACCTTATAATAGAAAATCTGGAGACCTTATACATTTGAAAAATCATCTGTTCACCGCGATTCAGATCCGCGGCCGCGCCTCTAGCGAGGAGCACCATCTATCGGCACATTTTAGAACGAAATAGTTCGCTAGCACAATTTACTATGATAAAATAAAGGAATATACAATAGCTTAAAGCCTACCTCGACAAATGGTGAGTGGTAAGTGGACTATCCAACACAAAATGTTTCGTCAATTCGAACCAGTAGTTCCTGAGCTTAGCGCGTTCAAACCAATTTGGATCTTGAGTTGCAACTTGCACGTGTTATTGTGAGTCAACCATAAAAGATAGACTATGCTGTTGGGGGATATTTTTTTGGCAATTTTATGTAGAATATTTCCGTCATACATGATTTCTATGTGACCATTAAGGCTGCATATGCGACTGAAGCTTAAGAAATGGAGTAAATTCTCCCGTTTTCCCCACATTTCCCTTCACTACGCTACTCCTGTTGATTGTAGCGTGATGAAAAGTATCCTATAATATGCCCAGGAGTATGAAGAATAATGGTACCAAGTTTCGTCAAAATCCGTCCAGTAGTTTTTGTTTCTATAAGGAACATACAGACAGACAGACAGACAGACAGACAGACAGACAGACAGACAGACAAAAATTTTACTGATTGCATTTTTGGTATCAGTATCGATCACTAAACACCCCCTGATAGTTATTTTGGAAAAATATTTAATGTACAGAATTGACCTCTCTACAGATTTATTATAAGTATAGATATAGATATGTTACGGGCAACGTGATTAATCGGGAATTATGAATAAGGGCCGGCCTTTATTAATAATTCCCAAGAGCGTCGGGCAAAGTGATTAATTTATCACTTTGACCGGCCCTTATTAATAATTCCCGACGCCTCGTGGTCCATGTAATAAATCAGTGTTTGAGATGGCTTGTATTTATCACTTGGACCGGGCATTATGATAAGAAATGTTTAAGGGTCACAAAAAAAAAATAACCCTAACCTATTTTAGACCACCTAAGAAGCGGAAGACTAATTTGATGGATATAGGTTAGGGTTATTTTTTTTTTATGACCTTTTAAAATTCCCCTAGTCACGAACATAACACACGTTAACGACTTTTCATCTTAAGTAATATTTTTATCAAAATAAAAGTAGGACGTGATTTATATCAATAATTGCTTTTTTAAGTGTTTATTTTTAAACTGCTATGTTCAATTGATGTTTCTTTTAACTTTTCATGAAAATATGGTAAGTTTAATTAGATTTAGTTAGCAAAAACACTTCAAATAACCTTTTTTATCACTTTGCCCAATATGGGTTGGGAATTTATCATAATGGCCGGGAAAAGTGATTAATTACGCTATTTTTATCACATTGCCCAATTGAGTAGGGAATTATTAATACGGCCCGGGAATTATTAATACG
This sequence comes from Nomophila noctuella, assembly GCA_958496325.1. Taxonomy (NCBI): domain Eukaryota; kingdom Metazoa; phylum Arthropoda; class Insecta; order Lepidoptera; family Crambidae; genus Nomophila; species Nomophila noctuella. The sequence continues at coordinate 446,590 of OY292489.1, forward strand.
GCCCGGGTTTATCACATGGCCCGTAACAGATATACTGTTTGCTGTGTAACTTTTGTAGACAATAAATAAATTCTTATTCTTATTATATTAGAAAATCTTTATATCCTTATATCATTAGAAAATTAGTATAAAAAGATGCCTTACCTTGGTCCTTCCCCTCCTCCATATACTGGAAGTCCTTAAGCGTGTGTATGGCGAAGATGTTCTCCTTGCACTGCATGGCGACCTTCTCGCTGCCCGTCTTGATGAGGTACTCCATGAGCACGAGCGCCTTGTACACGTGCCGCCAGTTCTTGCCGTGGTCGTTGAGCCGCTTCCATATCATCTGCATGATCTCCGTGAACGCCATCACATTGTACGTCAGGTCGGCGATCTCCGCCATCAGCGTGCTGGATGGGCCCCATGGGTCGTTCGACGTCGCCTCGCGCACTTTCACCTGACAAATAATAACGCCACATACTATTAAGTAGCCTGTTTTAATAACGTCACATAACTACTAGTAGCCTTGGTACTATTTACTTATTTTGTGATATATAGTAGCTTATTATATTTGCTCCAACTCAGCGTGAGGGTAAGCAAAATAGGAGTCCTAATAGCCATGACAATGAAATCTGCGCCATCATGGTAACATATACTATACATACATTCGCATCGCCATACTGGCCACTGCCATCCATACCGGTGTTGGTGTAACAGCCGACGAATCCATCGTGTCCCCATCATGAGCAGGTAGTATGAGGTAGAGCTTAGTGGAACTTCCACTCGAATGAGCCGCTCGTACGGGGAAGTACCTCAACCTTACAGAAACCCATAGTGAACTAGCACTTCTTAACTGTTGAGCTATGTATATTCCTGATGGTGAGCAAGGCCGCCAGAGTCAGTTGGGAAGGGTATGGGGGCTTTAAGGCAGGCAACGCATCAGCGGCTCTTGTACGGTTGTTGATGTCCATGGGCACCGGTGATCACAATCCATCAATTTGGTAGTATTATCACTCTCATCGTTACCTGAGCATCAGAGTAGTTGTGCGCGAGGTTCTTAATATTTCTCCTTAGGCCCGCCACGTTTACTTGCATTTCGTCCCGACCTCGGGGCATCTGGAAACAATTACGATTGAGTTAAAGACATTGCCGATTATAATATTATCTCTAAAGGCATTATAGAAAGTGTGGGCCTGCCAATTGCATGCCAAGTATTCACGCTTCAACTTATTGATTGAAATTTTGTGGGGATAGGCCGTCCTAAGCCAGTTTCCATCATATCTGGACAAGACCCTAAAAATAAAAATAATTTGCCAGATGAATATAAGTTATGGTAACCTATGCCAAGCAGTATTGGGTATTTTCCGGAGGTGGTGAAAGGCTTATGGAGTTCGAGACGCAGAGAGATCGCAAAGAGTTTCTGCACAAGAATCAATTCCATAGACCAAGCAGGGTGCTTCTAGTACTAATCATACCAATGCTCCTGAGAAATAATAATATGCACGCATATAAACCAAATACACACAGTAGTTGCATGTGGTAGGTAGTATGGTAGCTATTTCTCCAAAAAAACATGCCCCTTGCGCGAAAATCGGTTCAATTCCTAAAATAATTGTTTTACTGAGGTTATTGTTATTTATCGATTAAGTTATATTTAAAATTCCCTGTCCCCTTGAGTGCTACTCCGTACCTTCTTATCTCTGAATAAGATCAATGTATATTAATGTCTTATCTATATTATGTTTATAAGAATACGTAGGTACGTCCCCGTAATTCGTTGTGCTAAGTACATAGGTATTCCTTTAAACCATATATCAAAAGAAAAATATAAGAAAATATTAAAAAAAATGTTTATCATAAATATTTTTTTATAATATTTAAAAGAGATTCCAGATTAGAGTAACTAAACTTGCATTTCTCTTAAAGATTTAACAAAGGAACCAGTTTAACCGTTCATATTTAATTACTAGTATTCACGTTAACACATGACATGACACATATGTCTATTGAATGTTTGTAGTATATTTGTTATAATTGAAGCCTCAAAAAACTAAGTTTCAACAAAATCATCTGGAAAAAAACGTATAAAAATAATAAGATGTCTGTAGTCGGTGGTCATAACCAACAGGATTACTACCTATCGCCTATAGCTTTTATTACATGAAAGATTATGGGCGACTACAAAGGGACTGATCCTTTCTTATTTACCATAGAATTCGCAGAAAGTCACACAAAGAATTTTATTTTCGGGTGGCGGTAAACAAAGCCGCGTGTCTGTACGTTTATTATTATCTGCGGTGACTGACCGCAGAGTCAAAACAGATAACGACTGCTATGTGTAAATTTTGACATTAAAGAGAACAGCTCTGGTTTTGACTTTGTGTTTTGATCACCTTTCTTTGTGGAACTTGAGTCCAGACGCTCGAATTACGATTCCAAAGATGACATGTTCTTAACCCTTTCCCTGCGGGCTCATCGTTCACAAAACCTTCACCGTATACTGAAGACGATATAACTCGTTTTCCGAAAGTCGCGTTGGTATACGGAAGACGAGATATGCCGTCTGACAAAAGCGTTCCCGCACGGCGGTAGGCGAGTTTACTCGTCTCAGGAATGTATAGTCAATTGAGGAAAATAAGGGTAAATGTTGCTAGATGTAAATCAGCCAAGAGTGACTAAGTTTTTAAAATGCGGTTCCGTAGTAAATAGCATGTCTTTAAAACATTATGATTATAGCTATAAAAAACAGTTGTGTTTATTTGATTATACCTACATACATAAATGTTTTGCTGAAAAAAAAGAAACGTTTATCAGATAATTAAAACCAAGCAGAACTAGAATTATTTTAACAGAAACTACCTGACTAAAGAAGTTTAAACATTTACAAATTCACAAATAACTTAATTTTTATTTAGATCATAATTAAACGTTAAAACAAGAGACTCCTCACCTTTGTCATCAAAGCTCTCATTGACGAATGTTGTGTTACAAATATTTACACGTATTCAACTCTAGCCATTTTACCCCTAATTAGGACGTATTAACTCGCCTACCGTATATAATCATCTCCAATCAAGACGAGATAACTCGCCTTCCGCAGCGAACGCAAGCGTCGAGTTTTTTATTTTTACCTGGCAACACTAATCATGTATATAACTATAACTTCTGTCGTGGAAGGACAGAGAAAATTGGGCCCGTCTGTGGGAGCAGTTTTCGATTTCAGTGCTCCGTATGTAGAGGCAGATAAATTAAAACGAGTTATCTCGCCATCCGCAGCGAAAGGGTTAACATGAACCCATTGATCATCAAGATTAAGTTCAATTGATTAAACAGGTGTCCATAAGCTGGGGCGATCACTTTCCTTCAGATTATTGTTCTTTTGGCTTCTTGCATATATAAAACATGGCGTTCAAGAACAAGTTTAAAATCATTCACATTAATCAGAAAAGCTGTACACGAAAATCTGTGCATAAATTGACAAAAAGATTTTTTGTTTTATTTCCAAACATATTTTGTGTAAATGGTAGATATACATATTGCCAAATTCGACTAACATGCAATTACTGATTGTATAGTAGAAAGATGGGTCCTACGACCAAGAAGGTTTTAGGAAGAATATACATAGTACATTATTTACTATTTAATAGTTCTATGAACTCGAAGGATTATCAGATTTTGCCATGATAACAAAATGCGCCTAACATGTTGACTTCGCTTTATTGTCCATAAGTTTCTTTACGTTACATGTTATGCCGGTTTTTCTTAAAGTTTAAAGGAAGGATATCGATTCAATTTGCAATTCATTTATTCTTCCACGATGCAGGGATATCTACAGGGCTCGAACATCTATGTTGAATAGATTAATGCAGAAGTAGGGGAAACTCAGGAAAGCCATTCCGTAAAAGTTGGTAAGTGACTATTTACATATTTAATTGATCGCATTGCCGATACAGAAACAGAAAAGAGTGCTCACAACTTAGCTATTTAGCTTAATTAAAAATTGTCATAAGGATTGACTACGATTACTTAGCAAATAAAATAGTATGTAGTCGCTCGTAAAACTGACAGAACAACGTGACACGTGCAGTCGCCTGTGACAAACCGGATAAGCGAAATAATAAAAGACACGAAAACCAAGCTCTACAAGTAAATCAATAGTCCAAAATCAATAGAAAGGTTAAATTTTACCTTAAAATATCAGAAGCTGAAACTAAAATTACAATTAAACTCTCATGTTGAGTCCAGCTACACTTACTTTGCAGTGCAAAAACTCGTGTTATTTTAGTCAAAAACAGCAACAATGTGTAGGCACGCCGCGTCTGTCGACAATATAATATACACAAACATATATTAGATGTATCACATGCATATAATCACACAGATTTCATTGTTTCAATAATCATGCCACACGTTAAGCTGAACTGAAACGACAAATTCTTAGCGCGTAGTGTGCGGAGGTACGGAGTGCTTCTAATGAGGCTCGCTCACAGTCCCACACGGGCGGAGCGAGCCGCTCTGGCGCGATGGCGCGGGAGCTCCGAGCGGCTGTTAGTGTTGATGGCAAGCGTTGTTAGCACTATTATGACGTATAGAGCATGGTTGGTACGATAATGAATAGCTATGCGATTCCTTAATCCAAGTTGATAAATAAATAATTAAGTTCGTAGCCACGTAAGGAAGATGATATCTTAAACATACGAGTAGCATCTAACTAAATCATCCGTGATCATATGTGGAATCCTCGAGAACAATCAATGGGTCATTTTTTTTTTAATTCTATTAATTTAAACGCATCGATGGTACAGTACTTTAGGTATCGGGCCGTGGTCTCGAGTCCTGGGTCTGATTCCTGGGCCGGGGAAAACTAGTTTTGGTTTTTCTGTACGCGGCCCAGGTTCAAGATCACTTGATTGAGCCAAACCCCATCTTTGTAACGAAAACATAATTATAAATGATGGAGGCCTTCGCCCTGCAGTGGTACATTAATAGGCTGACTTTTGCTTTACGTAGATTAATTGTATGTCATCTAATATTATTTTACCCGTTGGTGACCGAAGTACCCCCGCTAATAAAGAAAAGTAGGTATCGACTTCTCTTGTAAAACGTGCGGTACTCACTCAGTTTATGTCCAACATGTTTGGTATGTATGTTGTAGCGTAAGAGGCCAGCCTTAGTTAAACACCTACAGGGGGGAGGAAGCACTATGAAGGCTTCGTCCGTCGGCAGACATCGAGACTAACAGCAATGTAATACAAAACAGACTGAAACAAACACGCCAACTTGTTTTTCATAGTAAGCATACTGGCATTTAAAGGAAGGAAGGCAGGTTTGATAGTAATAACTTCATCAGTCACTGGACACACTACAGCCCAAAGTGCAAGTCACATGGACAGCACAGTGCAGTACGATGTCCTCCATCTAATATCGTAGTCTGATCAATGGAACAGTTTGTCGGAGACATTAACTGAGCAACGGCTCCGTGATATAAATATAATGAAAACTAATCCTTTCACATAAGTCTTTATTGATTCAAGGCAATGACGTCACACTGTTTATCACAATCCTACATAATTATCTTGCTATGCGGGTACAAGATCAGTACACTATCTTTCAGGTGAGGACGTTGAACGCGACTCGGTAAAGGTGAATGGTCTAATTTCATTGTATGGAATAGCAGATAACATGGTTTTAAGATTAATAGAATTGCTGAATTAGAATAATGTCATGCACTTTATAAATTTGTCTCACAACGAAAGAACCTGCTTTAAAAATGGGGTGTTTTCATAATTTGAGGCCTAAATTCTTAATATCGCGAACGCGAGTTGCAACAATTATTTACCTCTAGGTAAAAAAAATGCCATTTTATAAAAAGGAGGACAAATATATAATTTTTCGCTCTCATTCCCAGACTACACAAATGACTTCAACGACAAAAGTGTTTTTCATTCTTAATAAACAAAAAGGCCTTTTTTTGCAGCAGACATCATTTAACGCCAAGTGAAGCGAACAGACTGAACTAGCGTAACGTGACCATGAAATCTAAGCCAATCAAAAATATTAGGTAAGCCTGTAGCAACGCTGTCCAAGTTCGTACGTTTCAACATCATTCATCATTTCATTCTGAATTAATAAACTAGACTGGTCTAGCAGCTCGAAAAAATATTTCATTGTTGCTGTGAAATCAGGTCAAATGTTTAATCGTCGAATAATCGATTTAAATGCATTTTCAAAATGTTTACCTGCACATCATTAAAACAGGTAACTGAGATCTATGCTATTATTTACGTAGTCACTATTAACCATCTAAAGTGCTGATGCTGAAAGTTCAATTGAACTTGTAAATGTTCTATGCCAGCAGACTTTTGATTAAAGACTGTTCCAATATCGCTTGCGTCTTCATGGGCTATGCAATCATCGCTTAGTTAGGATGGAACTCAACGTGATACTGGCAGCACCGACGGCCCAGGCATAAGCCGCTAATATGGACCTTGACCCGGTACCACCTTATAAGGTTGCGGACGAGTGCCGCTCGGTCGTATTTGTGCCTCGGCTTTGAATCGATCTGTTTCATTTCACATTTCTCGGTCGATAGCCAGGCCATACGAGGCAGGCAGTTAGAAATTAAGTATCTTGTAATTTGCCAAGCAAACAGCTAAGCCGAATATATGCAAGTATGTGCGCAAGCACACAGGTGCATTACATTCCCATTTTATCTTTTGCATAATTAGATGGAGAATGAACCCGACACGACCTTTCCGAAAAATCTGATATCAATGCACCAAGTAAATGCTTTAAAAAAACCTTAATTAGCATCAACGATCTTTACAGTTCAAGGGCATGCATCGTCCGCATACAGTTCGCTGAAACTAACAACATCGCACGACCATAAACACAACGACATAGCCGTAACGACAAACATGCCGACAACACCTTATCAGCAAGAACATTGGGTTCAAAATCCAACGATGTCGTCATTATAAACGTAAATGATAATTTGTACGTAAAATGATGATAGGTGTGCGGAATCGGGCTCGGTTGAGTGAGACGAGCGTTGAACTCGAAATAGTTTGTCCATTTACAGTCACCCATCTCCCGAACTGCCTGGTTGCTTCATTGCTACGTTTCGCCATAGAAGTAAGGATACGGGAGCCACCAGGATTACGGATATTCACAAATGTTAGTATTGTGCGGGCGTCTTAGAGTACCAGTCATCTTCTTATCTATTTCATCAAACCGGTCGGCTATGGAATGTTCAGCTGCGTAACTTAACGCCAGCTACATTTATGCTAGTTTGCAAGTTCAACCATTAGCCATTAAGGTCGCCGGTTCATCTTCACATTATGTGACTGTCTCCTTGGCTTAAATTAGCAGTCGCAGACTGAGGCGAAGAAGTTGCATCAACGCGGAAAACACAGCTCAACTGACCGGAAAAAGGAAATTAATTCAACAAGCGTTTGAATAAGCGAGGATTTTCCTGACCCAACACAATTTTTTTTTCCTTATACCGGTTTATTGGATGTGACCGACTGACAGCAAGCTATTATCAGTTTTTATCTCTTCTTATTAAGTATAAAACAAGTTTGCGAAACAGTTCATCCCTTTCTCCTCTCGAATCATCCCGTATTTTTAACTAGGTAAATTATAAACAAGTCCATAACTGACCAATACACAGTGGTAAGAGAGTTGAGGTCCCCCGCGCCTCTAGCGGCGATTCCACACATTATATCTGTTCGTGAGCTGGCAAGGCAGACACCGTTAGGTGCGCTACAATAGTCACGCTGGCAGACACAGGTAGACACAGGGACACACGCCGACATCGCAGCGGCCGTTGACTCGAATAGATTGACCATATTTACAACTGTCGCAGAGGTTTTAGAGTATATGACTCTATATTCCTTTATAGACGAAAGGCTCCCCTGCGAAAGGTAAGCTAAAAGCTTTTTTTATTTATAACTGATGTCTATGCGATGCCATAAACTTTTCATAATATAAGACTAGGCCGTTCGTCGAAAGACTAGATCTGTCTGGTGAAAATATGATAATTTGGCGAAAAATTTGAACTTAGATAACAATAATTTCCAATCAGAGGTATATATTCCAAGTAAGTAAATGGTAAAAGGCAAAAAAGGTCCATACGGATCTAATTATACACTGCTTTTGCGAAGCCGCCAATTCGTCTACTTTTTGAGTCGTCACCTTTACGTTTTTTATGTTAGAGGGAGCCAAAGGAGCAAGAGGTTCGTCTGATGGTAAGTGACCACCACTGCCCATGGCCATCAACAACACCACAAGGGTCACTGATGCGTTGCCTGCATCTAAAAACCCATACCCTTACCAACTGAGAACTGGGAACCTTACTCACCAGCAGAAACATAGCAAAACAGTTTCGAAGTGCTACTTAACTGTGGTCTTCTGTAAGGTGAATAAGTAGCTTGTCCGAGGGTACTCCCTCGTAAAAAATAAATAAATGTAAAAAAATAAATGATTATTTTAAGAATAATCTCATTGCATCCGACAAAAGGCTGATCAGCTAGTTAGCCTAACACAGCGTCGCATGCGCATGCGATTTATCGCTTCCGCTCGCGCCGTGACTAGTGAGTGACGTACAAATGAGGCTTATTGTTTATGTCATACGTCACCGCTCTTCCGGATCACTTTCGGTGACGTCGCCTATATTGGGTCTCCCACCACGTCTTTCTGTTTTATAAGAGAAAAAAAAAACTCATTGGATCGATCAAGTTGGCTGGATGAGATACTAACTGACCCTGATGTATCCTCAATTTTTATAGATTAAAATTATAGATTAAAATTATACAAATTTTAATCTATAAATCCTTATTCATAGTGGATTAATCTGTAGGGAGGAAAACAAAACTAAACTTTTTATTACCCAACAGATACCTACTTCAGGGCACAAGCCTGACATCACCAAGGGGTTCGCAAGAACATTCCGCAATCTTAACATTAGGTACCTGATCGTAGGTACCCATGTATTATGTATGTGATAAACGTCTAAATGCTAAGTTTGAAGTAGGCTAGAGCAACGAATTGCAACTATGTATCTTCATAAATAAGGTGGAACTACACCGCATCACAATTTTGCATAAGACAAAATACCGAGCATTATTCAATTTTTGAGGTGTTTTAAATGAGTCATAATAACTTCATTTGATAGAAAGTCATGGCTACGTATTAACGTACTACCTACATAGTTTATGCTTAGCGGAAACGAAGTACACGTACTACAAAGCTCGTGTGCTTAAGCATTGATTTTAATAATACATTTAATTAGAAATTATTATTAGTTACAAGGGCTGACCCAATTAGGTATTAAGGCAAACTACTGATTTTAATATCCTGTTTCACACGGAGCAAATGATTGTAAAGAAGAAATCAGAGTCACGCTATTAATCACCGTTCTGCGAAAATGGTGACTCGTTTTTTATACAACGCAAAAATTCATACGGGGACTTAGGTACAATGTATTTTCATATGATCGATAGGGACAGAAAATGTTTTGGTTCGCCACTTGTACAATTTCTGTAGCGCCAAACATTTCCAGGTTGTAAACTAGGGAAAAATTACAATCGCGCTGCTGTCTTTGGAGATCAGGCAGGCCCTCTTCATATTAAGATAGGTATGGACGATTTGGGTACAACCTCGGGGAATTCTAGTCATTCGGATGATACATTCAAACTTCCGCTTGGTTGTTGGGTGGTAGGACGCTGCAGTCGTCACCGCGCAGTGGCGAGTACCGGCGTACACTGCTGTTTTTCAAAGCAAACTTAATACTCGTATTTTTTTACATAACTTACAGGTAAATTCTTAATAAAATAAAGTTGACCCGTTAATATAACGTAATTTATAAATTTACTTTTGAACCCCAGTTCTGAATACCACACAACCTAATGTATGTACATACTTATCAGTAGCATTAGGTTAATATTGTTTAGCCGTGCTAGAAATCAATAGCACGTTACCTTCCAAGGTTCAGAGCGGTCGACCTCGAGGATTCACATAAAATGTAATCTTTACTGAATGATACGAACCTACTACCTACAAAAAGGTACGAGCGTTTAACTTACGGAAACGAAACATCAACAGCAAGACATAGAACCGTACATTTTCAAAATACTTTGTTTATGTAAAATCCTATGTAGCTATCGCATCGTTATTTGGATTCAAAACCACAATGGCATATATTAAAAATTAAAGAGCTTGGACACGCATATGAAAGAGTTCCGTAGCCATAAGATGGGCCGACCACTTGAAATTACCATTTTTTTTTTTCACAACATCACATACATTGATCTGACCCCGTGTTAAGTAGCTTAAGCACTTGTGTTACAGACATCAGAATCAACAGTGGTATTACAAATATACTTAAATCTATATCTATAAGACTCAAAGGTGACTGACTGACTGACATAGTGATCTATCAACGCACAGCCCAAACCACTGGACGGATCGGGCTGAAATTTGGTATGCAGGTAGATGTTATGACGTAGGCATCCGCTAAGAAAGGATTTTGATTAATTCAACCCCTAAGGGGGTAAAATAGGGGATGAACGGTAGTATGAAACTTTGTCAATTTTAAACCTACCGGGCTGATATTTTGCATACATAAAGCTACTACGACGTAGGCATCGCCTAAGCAATCATATTGATAAATTCTAACCGCCAAGGGGGTAAAATAGTGGATGAACTTTAGTATGAAACTTTGACAATTTTAAAACAATCGGGCTGAGACTTTGCATACATAAAACTACTATGACGTTGGCATTGCCTAAGCAATCATATTGATAATTTCTAACCCCCAAGGGGGTCAAATAGGGGATGAACGTCAGTATGAAACTTTGTCATTTTTTAACCGATCGGGCTGAGACTTTGCATTTATGAAGATAATATGACGTAGGCATCCCCTTTTAAAGATTATTTGAAAAATCCATCCCTGACGGGAAAAATAGGTGATAAAGAAACCGTAATCCACGCGGACGAAGTCGCGGGCGCCCGCTAGTAGATACATATAACACCCAGACCAGGACAAACAGACATGTTCACGCACACAAATGTTTGTCCTGTGCGGGGATCGAACCCGCGACCTCTTGCGTAATAGGCAACATCTTGACCATTACACCAAGCGGGTCGTCATTTAGTTAGGGCAACTGCACCACATAAGTTGGTCGAATTGCATAAAAACATGTAAACAAGTATGTAATGTAAGATACAAAGTCCGCTATAGTTTTCGTTGATATAGTTACTTGGAGGTATACCTACATAACATTTTTTTCAAAATTATTGAAATAGTATTTCAAAAGTTAAGGGGGGGGGGGGGGGACTCGCTCTTATTTTAACTTTGTATTAATATATCTCGAGACACTTTGTTGTATTTAAAGATACCTTTTTAACAATACTCCAAATGACCGGTTATTTTTTTTTTTTTGAAACAACCAAATACCTTTGTTCTTTTCAGTATTGATTTAACACTAGGCATATATCTTTTAGTATTACCATATTCTAACAGCATAAGGTTGAAATTATAACAGTAAGGCAGTGGGAGACTGGCTGAGCCTGCTACGTAACTATTATTCATACATTATTATTAGGACACTATTTTCTGATATTGATGCATTATAATCTTAAACAACATCATAGAAGGAAAGAGAGGCATAGCTAGGCCAAGAATCACTTATATGAGCCAAATAAAGGAGAAGGTAAACGTCATGTCTTATCAAGAAGACAAAGAGCTGGCCTTGGACAGGAAAGAATGGAAGAAGCTACACGACAAGATCGTAGCTCTTTAGTTTAAAGAAGAGATGCATTATAATATGATAGGATCTTAACTATGATAATTGCTATCCATTATTTTATTAAATAATATAATATAAGTCATACTATACAAACCCTTCTCTTTGGGGCACATCGCTTTCACATCTATAATATAAAAATGAATTGCAAAATGTGTTGGTAAGCAAATAACTCAACAACGCGTGGACTAATTTGGCCAATTCTTTATAAAAATGTTTGTTGAAGTCCAATGATGGTTCTTACAGCGAGAAAAATCAAACAATTGCCGGGAAAACCCTAAAATCAGCCCTGCCAGATCACAATTTTTATTGACCGGACAAATTGTCGGGTCAGCTAGTAAAACAAATAACTTATATGTATGTCGAGCTGTACCTACCAATTAATTTGGTAACAAGATAAAAAATAAAACTATACTTAAATAAAAATTGCTTGCTCCTAGTCAGAAGTTACAATTCTAAAACCTGTATTTAAATATAGGTAATTAGGATAGAGATAACACGAGCAGCCAGGCCTACACTTCCTACTTTTAGCCTCTGAAAAACTAGGTTCACACAGGCCTTATCATGGGCTATCTTAATCAAAAATACTTTTACGCATTAAAACATGTTATCTATACAAATTATGAGTCATAATTTTATTGAATTGCTAGTGACTTTGATTTCAATATATTTGTAAACATGTGACATTTGGGAGATTAAAATTAGTCACATCAGTACGTAAGTAAATTATAATTGAAAATAAATAAATAAAATCAATAAATGACCAATAATTATTGGTCATTTATTGGAATTAATCTGTTAAAATTGGATTTAAATCTGATGGTCCAATGGCTGTTCTCTTTGCTGTAAGGTTGAGATTTATTGTCCCACAAAGGCATAAGTGTGTGGGAAAATAGAAGGCTATATCTGCTCACTCACTTTTGCATGAGGAGTAATAAAACCCTATAGTAAGTGAATTGATATCTTAATATTAGCTCATACTAAGCTTAAATATTCTGCTGATAACAATTGCACTTAAATATCAAAAGTAGGCATTTTTTATACAAACCTTTGAAATCATATAGATTTACAAAGCAAGGTATTAATTATAGAAAATGTTAGAGTAATTTCATAATCATATTTTTATTATAAATGGAGAGGAGTATACCTATCTATATATATCTAGATTTGCTATGGAATTTGCATAAATAACTATCCTGACAATTACACGAGCAAAACATTATAAATATGTCCCTAGTCATGAACAATGGCCAAGATGCACAATATTGATGATGATAATGTTTTATCATTTGCTGTCTCACTCCACAATCATATGACATCACTACATGTATTGTTTACATATTCCTTACTGCAGCATCTGTACAACTTCAACATATTTTGAAATACTTAAATATTAAGATTATTTGATAAATTAAAATGCAATGAACCTGATTGTTATTTATAGCCATTAAATAATTAAGTACAGATAGTTTCTATGTGTTTAGTTTGATGATAACTTACCTAAAACTTTATAAGTACATTCAATTAGTTTTACCAATTTGTGTAAAACTTAAGACAGAAACCATCAATTCATTATTGACACTACCAAACCATTACCAGTACATTAACTATAATCTTTTGTTATTATCCGGCAGTGACTTTTCAGAAATAGCCCTATAGTTAAATTTTAATCTTGAGTCTTTTGGTTTTAGTTTTATGACCTCAATACAATCTGAACCTAAATACAACTCTTATGAGCTACTGGTAATGAAAGTAAAGACATAGTTATGTATTATTTCTGTCTAGCTATTACCTAAACAGCCCAGAATTAGTATATTCCATGATTTTTTCGTTATTTATATTACCTACTTTAATCACGGGTACTGCCTTCACACAACATTCAAATTACAAACAACTTTAGAGGAACTAAGAACTTACACAATGTTAAAATTAAACTCTTGTTTTTTCACCACAAAGAATTGAGCACTGTTATTGTCAAATTTTGATGTTCACTGCATGAATACTGGTCTAACAGCTATAACTCAGGCATTCTACCAGATAGCACTATCAGTTCTGATAGTGTTTATCATATCTGACTACATTAGCACAAAGAATCTCTACCTATACACACGTGACGTCATAAAATAATCACCTAAGATCGCGATTGAACATACAAATAAACAGGTAATCGTCTCCTGGTTAGTAAATACATTTGTTTAGAGGAATGACCACGGAGGATACGTCATGCTCGATCACTGTTTACAACGTTTACTGTTATTGTAAGTGGCCTCATGAGGGTGAAGGTCTATGAATTCCGGCAACGATAAAACGGTGCTTCGGTCCAATTACTACATAGAAAGTAAGTGACAGGCAAAATTTGATGCAACCAAAAACTTACCAAATGGCAATGTATGACTTATTTTTGAATCCTTTCGTGTCTCCTATTTTTTAGCATTTGTATAAAACGCACATTATAATAATGCTGTCACGTCGCACACCACGATATCACTAGTATTACTATAAAATTTTGTCTAATTCTTGTCTAAACAAAACACTTTTTTGACGAATTGACAAATCGTTTTCATTCGTGACGAAATTCAACATGTCCTCCGTCAGCGTTTCCGTTCAACATAAAAACTTAAAAAAAACATCTGACTGATACTAATATAGCATATCAAACACAAAAACAAAGAATACTAGAATTTAAGATTAACTGATTTAAATCACTCTTTTGATGAGAAAAACATAAGAATAAATTTAATATTTTTTGGTACTACATAAAGAAAAGGATACGTATTTGACATTTGAGTGCTAGTATTGCTATGAAAAAACCATCAAGATTTTTTTGGATGTAAAGCTAACATTCACTTAACTAATCCACGATGCAGATGCAACCATTTTCTTTGATTCAATAATTTTCACTTAGGTTTTACGGTACTACATTTAATGAAAGCAAAAAGTTTACGGCTAGCCTTCGTTGCCCATTTTCATATCACCATAGATTTCATAATTATTATGTGTCACCATTTATCCAGCACAGTTAGGAGCTGAAGACTGAGTAACTGAGTGCACGGGAGAAACTTCTTAGAAACACAAGGTTTTGTAAATAAAGTTTATCGACATATTGTATTACAACGGCTGTATAAACTCAGCTCCCTTTGCATGTTCTCAAGCACAAAAGATTCCAAAATGTTGCATGTCAAGACTGTCAATATGATAACAACTGACATTGTCAAAATTTCAAAATTGTCAATGAATGCCGCAAATACGAAATGAAACGGTCCTGCCCAGAGGCACAATTTTAAAACTCTTTTCATTAATAAAACGATTCACGATCTGTCTTCAATCATGAATTTATCGAATATATCGTCGAACCCCATACGTGGTAATAAATCAGAACAGGCAAAAAACGTGAAAACATTTGTAAGTATTGTGTTGATTAATGCGTCGAGGTTATGTTTTCCTCGACTATCGATAAATGAAAACTTTTTGGTTTCAGATTTTACCTGACAAATGTTTTGCGCAAAATGTAGCTTGCGTGTGGAGACGAGGTAATAAATTTTCGATTTACCCTCGAAGCCAGACCACTAATAAAGCTCAATCGAATTCAAATATTGAGAATAAGATCTTAAATATCCAGCAAGACATTCTTCTGTTTATTCCAATTTTGCGGAAGCTAGTTAATGAATCTAACGGGACGTACCTAGCCTTGCAAAAAGTCGCCGAAAGCTCTAAAACAACTGACAATCAGGTAGAATTTCTCAAACTTTCACGTCAATACCGGTCCATCATCAGAGTGTGCATAGAAAACCTTCAAGAAGCTGCAGAGAAAGAGAACGACGGTATTGAAAAAAATAATCTTCTGTCATATGTGACGATTTTCTATTCAATAGAGTGTATTTGGCATTTATGTGAGATCTTGTATATTGATAATATTCCTGGTGATATAGTCCTGCCATACTTGTTGGAGTGGGTGCGTTTCCATTTCCCATGTCATGAACAGACAGCTGCACAGTTATTGGAGGCTTGTGAAAGAGGGTCGGAAGAGCACCCTGAGTATTGGGACACCGTTGTGGGCATGGTGGTGCAGGGGCGAGTTGATGTGGCCCGAGCCCTGCTGAAGTTACACTCCTCAACTGATAGCAATGAGTTCAAGCTTGTGGACAATTCCTTGAGGAGTATGCCAGTGTATAGTGTAAGTAATGTATCCATTCACTCATATTTCAACAAATCCAACTGATACTATTTTTTAACTAAATACATGAGTGAATTTCTTGAAATATAAAAATCGGGAATGTTACTTGCCTTATTTTCTTGTGGAACAGAATTAAAAGTGTTTACTTACTTCAAGTGCTTACATAAAATTAAAACAAAAAACACTTGCTTTTTTAATATGAATAAGTAATGTTATTCACAATGCATTTGTTCCTCTAACGTAAGATTTTGATCAGAAATATCAATACAGAATCTGTGTATAAAACTAAGTCCTTGTTTTTCTTTAGCATTTATATGATAGCTACATTTATTAATTTTCAGGTTTATGGTGGTATTTCAACTGGAGAATTTCAAATATCTTGGAAACATTGGCAAGCAGAGTGTCGGTCCAAGCTCAACAGTCGTGTGCTGGCATCACAGCCCAAACTGGAGCTTATAATGAGGGTATTTTATGTCATTGATTAAAGAGAAAATTCAATTTATTTCTCCTTTTATAAAAAGTGTCAAATCAAATCATTTTTGTTACAAATAGGCTTCTAAATAATAAATACTACAGGAAACTGATCCAGATAAAGATGATGAGAATCATCTTTAAAAGCACATGGGATCTAATCATATCATGTGATTGTGCCGTGTGGAACCACAGGCCAAAGCCTAGTTAAATTTTACAGCATGCTCAGTGTGGAATGTGGATAACCGCAGTCAAACTTAACTTGCACACCTTTGTTATCCTTATAAAACTCAATTTTTGTCGCTACTATTTTGAAGCCGGTCCCGAATTCTAGACGTCTAGGTTTTGGAACCTATCCCAGAGGACGGCACGGGACACGCTTAACCGGGCTGGTGAAATCCGCAGTTGATAATCGGCGAGCACTCTGCGTTCGAGAGCGTGCGGGGATCGTACGCGTCGTGGTTCGACCTGCTGGGCGGCTGGGTGATGTTCACGGCGCCGTGGGCGCGCCGGCACGAGCTGGCGGCGGCGGCGAGCGCGTGCGCGGGGGCGGGCGCTGCGGGGGCGGGGGCGGGGGCGGGGGCTCCGCGCGCGCGCCTGGACGCCGCCGTGCGTGCGCTGCTGCACGGCGACCTGCACCAGGTGACGCTTAATCTTTCCTATTTTTTTTTTAATTAATAATTAAGTACTCGGACCCCCCCAAAGTAATAACCCGGCCCCGACCTAAGCTAGTCAGCTTCGAGCTTGGGTGATTTCACAGCATAACGTAAAAAGTACCCTAAGATTTACCGGGTCGAGTGAACATGCTTTCTGTAGTGATCGGTTTCCGTATTTAGGGGTCCTGAATTAACTTACGATAATATTTTACGTTAACGATGGATTAATCATGTTCTTGGCGCTCTTACCTATACAGGGTGGAATTTTGAAATGGGTTTTATAGGGCAAGTACATTTACCGTTACAGTTACAAGAGAACATTGTTAGGCAACCATCCATAACTTCTTGAGATATTTTGAACTGCATTCACAGATTTTCGAAATAAAGTAATAGTCCACAATGAATAATCTCGAATAGGCAAAAATTTTTTTTCAAGCCAATCAATGCTATTTCATTTATTGATCAAATGACTCTACTGGACCATTTGTGGTTTGAGTACTTACTAGAAATGTCAGAAAATGCAAAAAACATTTCCCCTAGATTTTGTACTAAAAATAGCAAAAATTATTTGCATGTCATTCCATCCTATGCTTCTGGGGTTGTTTTGCTCAAATCCATCAAATAGCTGTTTAGGAGCTATTCATTAGCTACTTGATGGATGTTAGCAAAACAGCCCGTAGTTCTGCCTGTATTTTCATTGTGTTTAAACGTAAAGCGATTGTTCAATAACTCGTGTATGATTTCCCTGTTGCAGTTGATACACGAAATACAGCAAATATCCGACAATGGCTGGTTTGCCACTCACCTTACAGACATGCTTTACCATTGTGGCAAACTGAAAATACTGGACAAACATCAGACCAAGTGAGTTTGAAATTGTAATCTATTTATTATTTATTTATTTATTTATTGAAAAAAGACACCATCGACATATCATTACATAGAGTACAACAAATTTATTCTACAAAAAATATAAAAGATATGCCTTTACATGTGTGTACAACACTTACAATTTAAAAAGTCGTCTAAGCTAGAGGAGACAGAACCAAACATTAAATTAAAACATAGTAGGTAGGTATGCGTTAACGCAATAACGCAATACACTTCTTCTTGAAAGAGCGCTCAGAATTATGAAAGATTATTGTTTAATATGTATTATAAGCAGAGTTCGATTGTCGATTAGGTGTAATGGTTTAGCTATCGGCTAGCAGCAGAGGTCGTTGGATTGACTCCTGCAGGGTACAATATGTATAAGCTCGAGTAGAAAGAACATCCATTCATTCATTTACTTTCAACACCAAATTAATTAGTATAAATTCTTTATAAAGAGAATATAGAGTTGGTCGGTAGATGACTGCATTCCGAAGTTGGTGGTAGGTTCAATACGTAGTTTTTATAATATTATTATGTATTGATACGATTCATAAGTGCTGTCCTGAGGCCTATTTGAATAAATATTTGTTCAATTTGATTTGGTTTGATTCATTGTTGTAACGTCTCATGGTATAATGGTTAAAGAACTGGGCATTTGTGTTGATTTTTCTGAACACAGCCTAGGTTTGTGATCGCCAACACGCATTTGGCAAGCGTGGTAATTAAGCCAATATGGGTATTGGCTGATTCTAGATGGGTCTAGGCATCTTTGTATCGAAAGCATGATTTCAAATGACGATGCCCTCTGCCCTGCAGAGGGAAATGAATAGGCCGATAGTTGATCGGTCCTCGTGTGATGCAGCGTGACGGAGCGGCTGCGCGACAGCCTGGCGCTGGAGTACGGGTCGGGCCTGCTGGAGCACGCGTCGCTGTGGGCGGCGGGGCTGGCGTACCTGGCGCGCTCGGCGGAGGGCCGGCGCCGCGCCGAGCTGCTGCTGCCGCGCCGCCCGCCGCGCGGCGACGCGCACGCGCTGCGCCTCAAGGCCGAGGCCGAGCGCCACGGCCTGCACTCCCTCGGTCGGTATCCGCATCCTTTATATCGGTTATTTTACCTCTTATTCATAAAAGTCAACGACTCCGGTGACACAATCCCGTCGGTCGGCACACGAATACGGTGTTTGACTGACGAGTCAAATCGATCACTTTTATTTCAAGTCAAAAACGTAAGCTAGGAGGGTTTTTTTTCATATCAATATTTAATTCTTACTTGTCACCTGTTCGCATTTCAGCGCTGGCGGTGTGCGGCGGCGCAGCGGCGCGGCACCTGCGGCGCGCGCGCGGGGCGGGCGGGGCGGGGGGCGCGGGCGCGGGCGCGGCGCTGGCGTGGGGCGCGCGCGCGCGCAGCGGGGCGCTGGTGGCGGGCGGGGCGCACGCCGCGCTGCGCGCCTACTGCGCCGGCGCGCCGCTGCCCGCGCCCGACCTGCTGCTGGCGCCGGGGCCCGCCGTCGTGCGCGTCGACGCGCTGCTCTTCCTGGGTGAGCTGCCGGCTGTCCCGGCGCAGCTCCCGCGACACAATCGCGAGCGCGAGCATCGAAAAAAATCGGGCGATCGCGGCGCGCAGGTCGCGCTCGATCGCGAGATTCTCGCGGGTGTGCGGAGCGCCCTGGATATGTTTTATA
Organism: Nomophila noctuella; assembly: GCA_958496325.1. Classification (NCBI taxonomy): domain Eukaryota; kingdom Metazoa; phylum Arthropoda; class Insecta; order Lepidoptera; family Crambidae; genus Nomophila; species Nomophila noctuella. The sequence goes on from OY292489.1 coordinate 466,229, forward strand.
AAATAGGTGGAAGAAAAACGTACCTAACGTGTCCTTCCACATATTTGGGTGGTGACGATCGGCCGCTCGCGAGTGTGCCGATCGTCGATTCTTGAGTGCCGACCGGCGGCGGTCGGTCTCGATCGCTAGCGCCGTCGAGTTTTAAAACCGAAGCGACCTTCATCAATGTTCTTTCATAATTTTTATCGCCCGACGACGTGTTGGAGACTTAGTTGTATTTTGTAGTGACTTATATTGATTTGTTCCAGGTAAATATTGTGACTTCCACCGACTGTACAAAAACAGGGAATTCAAGAAGGCTGGAAAACTCCTTGTTTCTCTACTAACGTCAAAAATTGCACCCGATTAGTAAGTAGAAGTAATACTAAATACTCTTAATAATTCATTATCAAAGATTAATTACATATATTGAAGACTCAATTCCAACTTGAGCAAAATGTGCATTTGCAAAGTTGATAACGAAGGATGTCAAGTGAGAACAGCTTTGTATTAAAAGAACTGAAAAGCAAATGCCGAATTTTGTGGTAAATAAGTACACCAATAAGTATTAAGTACATAATATCGTATAAGAATACAAAATGATTATTAGCGGTCACCAAATACTTACCTACAGTTTACAAATCAATAAAATCTATATCTATACTTCTATACTAATATATAAAGCTGAAAAGTTTGTTTGTATGTTTGTTTGTTTGAACGCGCTAATCTCAGGAACTACTGGACCGATTTTAAAAATTATTTTTTTGTTGGATTTCCATTTGACGAGGAAGGCTTTAGGCTATTGGAAATCGAAATCCACGCGGACGGAGTTGCGGGCGGCTTCTAGTAAATAATATTTAGATCCTAAAACTACATTTATTTTACTTATCCCGTACAGTTTTTCATTCAAAGTCGTTATCAATTAATACAGAACTTAATGAGCGGACATAAAGTCAAAACGGGCGTCCTATCGTGCCGCGCAATAGGAGTGATACTGTTGCTTAACACTTGTTTTGATTGCAGTTTCTGGGAAACGCTTCTGTTGGACACACTGCCGCTGCTGGAGTCGGACGAGCCGGTGTTCTCGTCCGCGGACACGTTCGAGATCATGCTCTGCCTCGAGCTTAAGTCCTGCAGCCTGGACGGCGAGAAGGCGGACCTCCTGCGCCTGGCTCTCGTCAGGAACCTCGCGAGGACATCCCTCGAGGACGTGGACGGCACAGAATAGCTCCCACTGATTCCAGATAACGCGCATTCAATGCGACCATCGTTTTGTCTCCAAATAAGTTCATCATTCATGGTGTAGATCTCCTCAAAACAGTAAGCTAAACTAGCAATTTAAAAGAGTTGGAAATCTGATGTCTATTGAAGTAAATAAAAACTTTGTTGCTTGAGCCTTATGTACTTTCCTTCACGACAGTTAATAAGCCAGATATAAACAATATCATGAAAACAATTGATGATACAACCTCAAGTTTGTCTGGGACACAAATCTTAGATAAAGGGTTTTTTTTTTAAATCTAACTCAACAACTCAACTGAGGAAAATAGTGGTCCCTATTCCCCACTTGCCTGCAATTGTTTGTTTGATACTTTCAACAGCTTGCAGTACGTATTCCAAAGGCCAATCAAAGAATGTATACGTACGAGAAGTGTATTTAAATATCAATGTTTTGTAACTTTGGATGACATATTATATTATCCATAGGCATTGTTGAAATGTATTGAAGGAGTACAAGTGTTTGGTTAATGTTTTAAAAAATGATGTTTAAGTGAAGAATAAAAGTATTTTTTGAAAAGTGTGTATCATTTTATTATTTCCGACATGCACCAAACAGCTTACCTACTAAATTGTTGTGTGAACTCAAAAATTTACTGCAATGTCCATGCCACTGATTAAATATTGAAATAAGGCATTTATTGAATTATTTCTAAATTATGATTTTAAAGTGGTGCAACTCGTTTCTCTTTGTCTTCAACTATAATTAATATTGTCATCATACCTATGGAAGGACAGGCTTATAAATTGATTAAATTGTTCAGCAATAATATTACAAGGATAAGACCACTAAGCAGACGCCGAATCTTGATGTCTCCCTAGTGGTTGGTTACCCACTGCACATGCATGACAATATTTTGAAGGTGAGCTAAAATATATAACAATATTATATAATTTTTTCAAATGAGCATATTTTTTATAAATGTCCTTGGTGAGAAATAAAGGGCTTTTTTATTTTTATTTTATTTATTTATTATTACCTACTTTCTATTTGCATAAAAAGTCTCCATCGAGTCCAATTCTTCTATGTTAAAATGCAAAATTTTGTCGAAGCCTTGATAATGGAATCTACCATAGAAAAGTTTGCCTTTTAACATGTAAGGGAACCAAAGTTTATCATCAGGCCACATGTCGTCATATGGTATGTGGTCGTACGTAAACCATTTTGGGAACATTTCTTCTGTTTCTAATGGGAAGCCACTGAAAGTGTCTGTCGCAAATACTCTAACATCCATCATTACAGGATCCCCTTCAAAGGTAAACTCTAGATGGCCAATGTTCTTCAAATCAGTGGTTTTTACATTAACGCAGGATTCTTCTTTAAGTTCCCTGGCAGCAGCATCGATCACAAGTTCGTTCGGCTCCAGTTTGCCGCCAAAACCATTCCATTTGTTTACTCCAAAACCGCGCTTTTTTAATCCTAGCAGTATGTGTGTCTCGTTACGTATGAAGACTAACGTGTATATTTTTTTTAATAACATTGTAATTAGAGTTCTTAAATTTTCATATCCGTAGGTAACTTAACTGCACGTCTTATACCTATGTATTATCTCATTCGCAGAAATTAGCAGGTTACATTCACTAGTCACACTGTCACAACAAAACAACGAAAACAACAAAGAGTAACAAACTGAAAACAAAACAACAAACAAAAGTCAGCTGTCAGTCCACCAACCGCCAACCGCCCGCCATGCCTGCCATTTATTTTGTTTTAATTTTTTTGTCCTCTAAGACAAGCAAAGTGAGCTGAGACCATACAGCCATCTTCTGGGTGAATTTCCAAAACATTTTATCATTATGTCTCACAGCATAAATAAGCATAACTGTATCGTTCACATAATTATTTCATGAAATATTAATTATTACTACATAGTATAAAACAAAGTCGCTTTTTCTGTCATGTTGTCTGTTGTATGTCCCTATGAACGCTTAAATCTTTAAAACTACGCAACGGATTTTGATGCGGTTTTTTTTAATAGATAGAGTAACTCATGAGGAATGTTTTTATTTTATATATAATATCATCCATTAAATAGTGGACAAGTACCACGGGCGAAGCCGGGGCGGGCCGCTAGTTTTTAATATGCTCTAATTAAGAACCTTGAAAAAGAAAAAACTGACGATCACGCAGATTTTTTAAAATCCACGAATTTTGTTGAGTTTGTTGTAGTAGTGGTAAGAGCGCTCTGCTTAAAAACCTTGGACGTCGTGGGTGGGTTCAAGTTTAATTTGTTTTAGTTTTCTCGGTTTGGTTTAGGACTTACATAGGTACTTGAATCAACTGATTGTCTGATAAGAATGATTATTCTGTGCTTCGGAAGGCACGTTAAGCCGTTGTTTTGCTATTATGCAAATGGTCTGGTTTCTCTTGTAAGCCACATAGGTACCCTAGGCTCTGAGCCAATGGCCAATGATGCAACCAGGAGAGGCGCTAGGAGTATGACCTGTCGTCAATTAATGTTTATTGAAATTCTATGGCATGTTTCTTTAAAACGGTACCCGCGCCAAATGTCATGGTTCTACTGTGGATGTGGGTTCGATTCCAGGTTCGGACGGAATGTTGGACTTTTCCTATTGACATAACTCGCTTACAGCCTAGAGTTTGGAAGTTGGTCCCCAGGCACCAAACATAGTTTCAAGAAAAAGTCGTTGTTTGTCAGTGTTCGTACACGACAACTGGCCCCATAAAAAAAAAAGTAAAAAAAAAGAAAAAGACCGAACGTCACATTTTTTCAAACATTAAACAAAACAATTGGACATCGCCGTGCGTGCCTATGTTCTTATGTAGTTATAGTAACTAAATAACTTTACCCTAATTAATTAAAAATAACTGTGATATTTACGTAATCAAATTAAGTGGTCGACATAGTGTCTGTATTCGCTGCGGGAGCCCGACAATCGCTGCGGAAAGGTGAGTCGTAGACGTATTCGTACATACCTACTTGCTTCCTCTTGTGAGCGGCGATTTGTTTGAAGGGGGCTGGCTGGGGGATTGATTCTGAAACCGTGTTTCTCTTAGTTTTCTAATATTATTTCTCTTTTTCCTCAACTTAATACTATACACTACCAACACCCTGCTCTAACATTGTTAATTATTGAAGTATACATACTTTGAGATAAAGATGAGTAATAAAGTAGATAGACTTCATGGCTATTCTTAGCAATCGCAGTCCTGTGTTGCAGAATTGCAGAGATGAATCATTTTATTATTCAGCAACAAACCATAGCATATTACTTATGTATAAATATGGAAGTTTGTCGGTGCGTACGTGACTGCACTCACGCGCATTATAAATGTATAAACTACAATGCACACTCATACTGGAGGCATACTCGTATACCTATTAAAATCGTGAGATTTGCCCTCGCCAATACTCGCCATACTTCGAAATTGGCACTAAAATAAGAGCGACAGTCGCTTCATAGAGCGAGACAGTATGTAGATAGTCAGCCACATTATTTTTTTAAATCTTTGTTCAACGTACTGTTCTTATTTTAGTGCCAATTTCGGAGTAGGCTAGGGCAAATACATCTAAAATTTTTGCCTATTTTTTGCATTTCTTCGCTGTCTGTAACTTTTATAAAAAATTGATGAATGTTGGTCAATAATATCTCAAAAGGTTATGGCTTGTTGCGTTACACCGTTTTCTTGTAACTACAACGTTTAATGTATGTGCCCTTCAAAACCCATTCCAATGTTCTGTCCTGTATATTGAGCATGTAGGTACTGCAATGGTGCTGTGTGCAAGTGACCTAGCCATCTAGCCAAGCAGGGTTTGGGCTAAGACCAATACAAGTGTACTAAATGAGGCGCTCCCGGTATGCACATGACAGTTATGTTAATGTTGCATTGTTTTATTTAGTAGACAAGACATTGACATGGATTATGGGGTTCGATTATAAAGAATAATCTATACTAATATATAAAGCTGAAGAGTTTGTTTGTATGTTTGTTTGTTTGTATGTTTGTTTGTTTGAACGCGCTAATCTCAGGAACAACTGGTCCGATTTAAAAAAAAAAATTGTGTTGGATAGTACATTTGACGAGGAAGGCTTTAGGCTATAGGAAATCGAAATCCACGCGGACGGAGTCGCGGGCGGCCGCTAGTTATGAATATAAGGACAATGAACAGCAATCAGCAATGGTATACATTTCGAAAGTGTTGGGCTGTTGTTTTTGAAGTCGTCCTTTTGATCGTGTCTGGATTTTGTCTTTGATAGGTATATAAGAAAGAAATAAAGGAAATACATTTATTGGAAAAACACAAATATGTAGGTACAACATCAACAATTAAATAACGAGCATAAAAAATATAATGAAAACAATGAAAAATAAAAATGAATACAAAAGTAAACGAACAGCAAGTTATGTTTGTTCCGACCCTCCTAGTGTGGGACAAGGGTAGGAGTATGATGATGTTTTATGTTAGGTTGACATAACTCTACATATAATACCTTTTACCCGCGGCTTTGCCCGCGTCATTATTAAAATTTCTGTTTTATCTCATGAGTCAGCCCATACCCTGTATCCTGTATCATAAAATCCATAATTTCAGCATGACGGACAAAGATCCATCTAAACAAATAAACTTTCACATGTTGGTATAATATAAGCGTAATTAGGTACCTATCTGTTACATTATCTTTTAGCTAAGCAATTAAGGTCTTCAGATTACAATGATAGTGATTCATCGATCGCCTAGGTCTCAAGTAGGTTATGTAATATATAATAAATAACTAATTATTGTCATGTGCGGGGAAATCCCCGGCATAGATAGCTGTGTCTATAAATAATTAATGATTATGATACTTATTTATTACGCACTTCTCTTTGCCCTGTAGAAAGGCGATATCACACTTAATATTACAAATGTTAAAGTTTCTTTGTTTGGATGTTTGTCCGTCAATCACGCTTACACTGTTAAACGGATTTTGATGAAATTTGGTAGGTATACCTACAAGAAAAGTTTGGGCTGACTTAAGTGAAAGGATGCTTTTTAACCGGATTAAATGCACCCGTGGTTGACATATAATAAATTGGTCGTATTAACTTTCAGGAACTCCTAATGCGTAATTTTCTGTTGTATGCTAATGTTTATGCTTTATTCTTTCTACTATAATACATTGTCAATGCTTTTTAAAATGCTTTCCATAGCAGTTTCAGTCTCGAGTCGTCAGATATGTGAATATTTATTTATTGTTCTCCGTATCCTGCATTTCCAGAGCAGTTGTTGCTTTGCAATTGCAATGCAGGGTACAATACAATTGTCTCTTCTTCTTATTTGACTGTTTGTATATCTACTTCTCCTTGTTACTGTTATCAATTTGTTGTTGGTTTCTATTCCTCCATTATTTTGTATATATCTATACTACAAAGATACCTTAAGAAGATAACTACTGGAAAGTGGGGCATTAGCATTCTAAGGTCCACTTATGACAATTTTTTCGCGTCTCTGTCGGTGAATAAGTTTGTTCAGCTAAAAGCATAGATATCAGAAACACACGGGAGATGACCGCCCAGCTCACTTTTTTTGGGGCCAGATATAAGCCACACTTAAATTGACACCTTAACTAACTCCTACCACTCTACACTCCTACACCTCCCGATTGAAGGCAATGCCCTAATTGGCAGTAATGAAACGCAATCACATTTCCGATTGTTTGCGCACCAATGAAGTTACCGCGAAGTTTGCCGATTTCGTGCATACTTCACTTATTCCGGTAACGCTCCCACGTTCATTAACTTGTTTATTATCTCAGTGGTTAAAAGTCTCGGTTTCAACAGTTTCAAGGGACTCAGCCCTCGTAGACGCGTAGGCCAGCAATGGAGAAGCTTTTGTGCCGCCATACTGGGGCTTATTTTTTATGTGATAAATTATAATTTATTTTTAATGTTACCAGCCTACTACTGGGTTCTTTGGGAAAAGTCTGTGTACTCAATCTCAGATGGGTAAATAGCAGACATGGTTTTGCAATAAGCGTTTCGATTGATTGATTCATATCAATTAAGTACGAGTAGGTACATTTATCAGCAGAATATTTTGAAACTGATTAGAATTGAATTTGTTATCATAAAATTTGGGGCCAAATTGCACTTCTAAGATGGTTATATTTGCCCATGTCATCATGAAGACTAAAATGTAGTAGTTTCCAACATTAGGAAAAAGTAACTTAGAAGGTATCAAATAAATGTCTGTCAGGTATCAAATAAATACACAATTAATTGATTTATTTTTAATACATTTAAATAAAATTTAACTTCCATGTCAACAATTAAAAAAATATTTAAAGTATGGTTTAAATATTGCACTTTAGTATAATATTAACAATAAATACATAAACAAATAAATAAATCAAATTGGGCTAATGGTACCCTAATGCCTAGAAGGCTAATGAATTTTTGTCCTTTTTTTAGGGTTCCGTAGCCAAATGGCAAAAAACGGAACCCTTATAGTTTCGTCATGTCTGTCTGTCTGTCTGTCTGTCTGTCTGTCTGTCTGTCTGTCTGTCTGTCCTGGCTCGTTCTCCGCCGTTTCTGAACCGATTGCCACGAAAATTGGTGGAGAGATGCATAGTGATAATTCAAGAATTGGTTTTTAAAATAATCGAAAAATAATTATTTTTTACCCCCCCTCCCATACATCGAAAAGTAAATTGGAAAAAAAAATTCAACTTAAACCCATCGTGTGGGGTATCGTTAAAAAGTTATTTTTAAATACAATAAAACTTGCCTTGAAACCATGTGGATCAAACACCCCAGTCTCGAGATATATTAATACAAAGTTAAAATAAAAGCGTCCCCCCCCCCTTAACTTTTGAAATACTATTAAAATAATTCTGAAAAAAATGTCCTGAATACCTCCAAGTAAGTACTTTCAACGAAAACTATAGCGAACTCTGTATCATACATAGTTATTTTTATACAACTCGACCAACTTATGAAGTGCAGTTGCCCGTACTAAATGGTGTCTTAAGCGGTCGGGCCATCTTTTAGCTACGGAACCCTTTCATGGGCGTGTCCGACACGCTCTTGGCCGGTTTTTAGTAAACTACAAAATATATTTTTATTGCGACTTATTAACCCCGATACAATTGTATATCTACTTTTAGTTGACTGAATAAATGTTCTTTTTTGCGACTCGTTTAAACATTGTGCTTATTAAAAGGTACCTACTTGAAAGGTATTTGATTTAGCCCGTTACTTCACTTAGATGAATAAAACGAATAACGGGGAAAAGTTTCCATTACGTCACGTAAAAGGCATTGCCTAAAATTGGCGTCTTTTATTCTCGCGACCACCAACCAAACATGGTAATATACCTATGTATACATATTATATTCTTGAGCTCTTCACTAACAATATTTACTGGTACAGGTGTAAACTCAGTCCGAACTGAGTGAGACAGCTTAGAACTTCTTACTGAATTTTCTCTGGGACTATTAAAGTTCTAGCCTGATCTTCTACTCAGTTCAGACTGAGTTTACAACTATATTGCTTTAGCATATATTGTATGTTATGAACTTAAGAATATATAGGTACTATGTACCATGTTTGATCGATGGACGAAAGAAAAAAATACAATATTTCCCATAAAAAAGTTATGAAGCGAAAAATTTCAAGCCTATCCCATCAGAGCTTCAAATATCGTTGTAATGGCCCCAAAATTATATGTTACCAGAATTGGTTGGTAAAGAAATCACGTTTTTTTTTTAATATACGTAGCAATAATGATTTGAATGAAGTGACGAATTCCTTAAGTTTTTTTAGATGCTTTTGCTGTAAAGTTTGTAATTTGCGTTGAAAGTTTATTACCTACCTACTTGGGGAAACGTCTCTTTTTTCGTCGGTGTGAAGTGACTTATGAAGGCGTGGAGTTGCTTCCTGCTGCAGTGGCTGGGGTAGCACAGGTGGTATGAGTTGTTGCCGCGGGGCTGAAGGGCGGGCTGGCCTCTCCGGTAGTTGGGTCTTCCCATAGCGGATATGTTGACGTGGCGATACTCCTTCGCATGAGAATTACGCACAGGACAATCCTCATTATTTTTGTTCCTTACACATACATGTATCCGGCTGTTCCTGTCGTCAGTCACAAAGCGATCGCTAAATAAGTCCCTGGAATTGAGAAACATAATTGTTTTCATTTATCCGAGCGACAAATAAAATTTGAAGTCTGTATTTGAAAATAATTAAAGCATAATAGCAACATAACTTTTGTTTAAAAGTGAATAATAATTTAAGTGAACATAATAAAATTATAATAAAAATCACTTATTTTTCCACACAGCATAATGTGTATCAAAATTACTGGGCAAACAAATATGCGTGTGAAACTGGAGTATAAGCTAGAGTGACCCTGTTTTCAGGACTTCAGGACCAAGCCCACTCGCGCATTGACGAGGAAATTCGGGGGATGTGACATATCAGTTGTGAGTAAATTAGCAGGCATTACATCAGTTGAAAGATTTGTTTTAACATAAACTGGCATTAGTTATTTGTTTTTGTCATAAACATACTGTTCGGTCGAGGGCCCATGACGACGTCATACGGCGTCCGTCGCCCGTCCACGGGACGGTAGGCCGCGGAGCCCCGTCTACGGCGCGGCGCCGCCACCGGTAGGCCGGTGACGGCGCTGAACTCATGACTATGATCTCGGAGATTAAAAGCAAAGTGTTTTATTTCTGCGTCGACATGTAGTTATCTTCTTTTTTTTTTTTTTTTTTTTTTTTTTTTTAATAAATATTTCACAACATCACATACATTGACCTGACCCCGTGTTAAGTAGCCGAAGCACTTGTGTTACAGACATCAGAATCAACAGTGGTATTACAAATATACTTAAATAGATAGATATAACAACCAGACCAGGACAAACAGACATGTTCATGCACACAAATGTTTGTCCTGTGCGGGAATCGAACCCGCGACCTCTTGCGTAATAGGCAACATCTTGACCATTACGCCAAGCGGTCTTCCAAATTGAAAATGCATATTGCTTTTAATTCCAGAGCATCCCCTGTCTGTTGTGATTAATACACATTATACAATAGGGGACCGGAAATCGTAGACATATTATACTTGAGCATTTATCTAAGTGATACTATACAATATTTCATTACTAATTAATGGCATACCTGTACATTTCTAAAACGTCGTCATCCTCCTTATCTGTATGTATGTATACTTGGATGCCAAGCGCCTCGTGCAGAGCTCTGAAGAGGTCTTCGTAAGCGAATCTGTAACTGAAAGTCAGGACGAGCCTGTGGTTGTCGTCCGCCAGCCATTCCCGGGCTAGGTCCACCATCTCCCTGTGGCAGTCTTCGCGCCTCGGGAACTCCTCATAGCGCGGGTTATCGAACGTCGCATCGACATACATTTTATCTATATGAATCGGCGATTGGTCTTTGTTATGCAACGCTATTATATTTGATATCTCGTCTTCTTCCACCACAAAGTCTCCAGTGTACAGTATGGTTTTATCTGCAGTTTTGAACAGGAACATCACAGCTCCGACCATATGAGTCACCGGTATCAGTGTCACTTGGAACGATGTGCCGTTTGGTATTTCGATGGTGTAAGTAAATCCTGTAAAATACGTAGAATCAGCGAGTATTAACCATAATTGAGTGGGTTTCTATATTTAACTTTGTCATTGCGGCCCCATACCGAAATTACTTAATAACGGGATGGGGCCGCAATTATAGAAAAGGTGCACCTCTTACTGAATAAGTATTTGGTATACTAAATAAGTGCACCTTTTCTGTATTCTTAGTAAAGTTATGGATTTAAATCAATTTGCATTATGATGATAATATTTTGCACAACTGATCGGGATGCACACCACCAGCTATTTAACTCTCTTTTGTTAATTGTCAAAACGAAGTCTTTTAGAATCTACAGAAAGTTTGAAAATGCTCAATCTTTATTGAAGTCATCTGCCTAATTTACAACTTATTTTTTAATGATTATTAATAATAGGCAGGTTATATTATATCTAGTGCACAAGGGCGTGCGCAAGCACAGGTGCACTCCCTATTCTTTTTATCTCATAGTTCGGTGGGACAGCCATCTGACACGACCGTAGAGAGATCAAGCGCAGCACCAACGGCTCAATGTGCCTTCCCAAGCGCGGTGGAGCTTGAGATAAAAAAATGGATCACCCATCTGATGACTGCGAAAGTTGCTTCATTTAGCAACCGCATGCCGAGGGCTCTAACATCTGCGCTATCGAGCTCCTCAAAATAATACAAAACGTAGCATCATACTGGATACTTAAAAAAAATACTTTTTTCGAATGGTGTAGTGCAATGTGTATAACAGTACCTACACTTGATTAGGCACATTCATATTTTCGACTGTTTGATTTCAAATGTGAAAACTTATGAGTTTATTGGTGATATTTATTATAAACTAGCGGCCGCCCGCGACTCCATCCGCGTGGATTTCTATTTCCAATAGCCTAAAGCCTTCCTCGTCAAATGGACTATCCAACACAATATTTTTCAAATCGGAGCAGTAGTTCCTGAGATTAGCGCGTTCAAGCAAACAAACAAACTTAGTAATTAGTAATTAGTATTAGTATAGATTAGTACAGATAAATCGTCATAATAAAGTTAGAATACTATTATGTTTACCTGTACGAAGTGGCTCCACGATGTCCAGCAGATTTTCCTTATATTTATAGTGGTTATGACGTAGATGAACAGCAGACTTTTCAGACATGTAAATCTTAGGACCTTTTGTCTTAAGGTTCCATGAATTTGTTGAACCATATAAACCTTTGGTATGATCAGAGTGCATATGCGATACAAAATAGGCCGAAACGTCATCATCTTCGAAGTTGTCCACACGTATTTGTGGAATCTCTTGGATCTTGCCATGAAAAGCACTTCTATGTCCTTCCTCCTCCATTATAATTGTAACTGCCACAGGAATCTAGAATTTACCAATGTAATGTCATGATTTTAGATTTTTTTATTAATTTGCCTCACCTAGGTGGGGGCCATGCCCGTTATTTAACAACCAAATACTCACTAAAACAAAGGCTCCTCCTCTCTATGTACTTGCACTATCTCGCTGAATAGCCACTTCAATACTGAGGCCACAGATATCGGTTAACACAAAGATAACATACCGATGACATCCCAATACTCTTCCGCACGTTAAGTGCACTTACAGCGTCATATGTACATATAAATAATATAGTAATGCGAGCATTGTATTTTCTCTACGGTTATGCATGACGTAATGCTGTCCGAGCGAACCGTAAGAGCAAGGGAGTCGGATATACCCCCTACTGTTAATATACCCTACCCAAACGTCGCATCAAAATATATGGAACCTCTTTAATAAAAGGTGTTTTTGTTCTACTGCGTGTTTTTTTTTAAAAAGCCTCCCTTCTCACTTAACTGACTGATCGTTAGAATGGCCGTAACCGAGAACGGCTAGGAGGATTCCTAACTTCAAATCTCGCTTTGTAAAAACATTAGCATGTGCACAGAGATGACGGTGTGTGTATTTATATATTTAAAAAAAAATAACAATAACCGTCCCTTATCTTGTACATATAAATAACACGCTACGATTTACTTTGATAGCACTGTGAAAAAATTTTGAATGTATAATCTTTTTCTTCTTGCAAAATGTAAACCGCTTGAAAATAAATAAATATCTGAGAATATAACGTACAATTTACAAAACGCACATAACATACCTCAACTATACAAGCAGACAGTTTATGCAAACAAACGTTTGTTCTGTGCGGGAATCGAACCCGCGACACAGAAACGGTCTTCAAGCCAGATCTAAGACACTAAATAATAATAATAATACTTACTAAAATATCGCACCTTGAAAGAAAAACTGAGAAAACTTTTTACTGGAGTTGATTAACAGACAACAAAATGTTAAACAGAGGTCGTTTACTGAGCTCGTAGGAATCACTACTGCGTTGCGCGCTGGAATCAGTACTCCGGCCATCGATTCACTGTACGAGTATTTATACTTCCTCTACAAATCGCAAACTCACAAGTCACAACACAATGTACTAACTACATACGGCATACATCCTCGCGAGTCCTACAAACGGCTAAATGAAGGCCTGCCTGGTCTACTAGCTAGCTGTTAGCTGTGGCCCGTCAATGCACGCGCCTTCGAAAGAAAAATACTAATAAATTGAAATAAATATTGTAAAGAGGACAGATTTTACTAAACTAATTGGCTTCCATACTACTTGCCGATTTAAAAAAATATTTTTCCATTAAAATCCTACTTAATCGTATTCCTGAGACATCGTCGTGAAGTCAACGCGGCGAGGCCGCTGGCCGTGTGTATTGCACCTAGACCAGGACAAACAGACTTGTTTATGCTCACAAGTGTTTGTCCTGTGCAGGGATCGAACTCGCGATCTATCGATCTAATAATCAATGTGAGACTTGACTCTTGACCAGGTGGGTAGTCAAGGATTGCATAATATTGGAGTTAATTGCATCTTGTCAATTGTACATCTTCTTACAGTATATGTTTTATAACTTTTATGAATGTGTTAGATGAATTGCACATGTAATGGTCGGGAAATCCATGTATACAATGATAACATCGGCTGCAGTAGTGTTAGTAAATGATTCAATGCAACGAATGTTATAAATAGAACCTACGTATCATCGCGTCTGAAACAAGGAGTGATAGTATGTAGTGTACATAAACAAATGAATATTCCACCACAACACATACACGGATCTGATTCTGTGTTACATTCACTTGTGTTAAACCAACAGTGGAATTACAAATACTAAAGTAGATACATAACACCTAGACCAGGAAAAACTGGGGATGCGGGGATTGAACCCACGTCTAGGACTAAAAGGCAACTTCTTTACCATTACACCAAGCGGGTCGTCGTCGTTCATTTAGTAAATTGAAGCAGTATTTGTGCACAAATAGAATAAAAGTTTAGAGGTGGTATTCAAATAAGACAGGTCCTTGAGTGCTGAAAAGCCGCTTCCAAAGCTCTATGCAAGCTTCAGTGCTGTAGGACCGAAGATTGCGGCTATATATGTGCTATGTATTTAAGACGTTCATTTTTAATAACAACCCGCTTGGTGTGATAGTTAAGAGGTCGGCTAGTAGACCAGGGCCCGTAGCCAAGATGACTCACATAAATAGTTCGTGTGCGGGAGGGCAATATAAGTCGCGACGGAAGCGTATGGCGAATTTGTCAAAGTGGCATCTTGACTAGCCTATCAGGAGGTCGCGGGTTTGATCTCTGCACATAATATAGTTGTGTGCATGAACAAGTCTGTTTGTCCTGCTCTGGGTGTAATATGTATCTATTTAAGTATATTTGTAATTCCACAGTTGCTTCTGATATCACAAGTACTTAAGCTGCTAACCATAGAGTTTGATCAATGTATTTCAAGTATTTATATTTAGTTTATAATATACGTAAAATAAATGTACTCAGACAAAGCCATATAATAAGATAAGAATGCGCTTTCCCTCACTCCGACCGAGCCCTTGTTGCGTGCCCGACAAGGTCCATAAATTGTGTACATCAATATTTATTTATTTACTCATTAATATTATTAATAGCAATAAATATAATTAATTTGATTTGATTTAAATGTTCAAACCGTATGTCAATACGACAATAAATGTCCTACAAATATCTGTCACCGAAAGAATACCAACATTTACCTACTATAAAGGAGGTTTCGTTTAGTTAACACGAACTTTTTTGCTGACCATACTTTTAACCATTTATGTAAATATCTCAAAGCTTTGCATCTAAATAGGGTAAATTGATGAAGAACTAGGAGGTACATTGAAACTGTATACTTTTTTAGGGTTCCTTAGTCTACTAGGAACCCTTATAGTTTAGTCATGTCTGTCTGTCTGTCTGTCTGTCCAGTTTCGAGATATATTAATACAAAGTTATAATTAGACCGTCCTCCCCCTTAACTTTTGAAATACTACTACAATAATTCTGAAAAAATGTGCTGTATACCTCCAAGTAAGTACTTTCAACGAAAACTATAGCGAACTCTGTATCATGTATAATTATTTTTTTACAACTCGACCAACTTATGACGTGCAGTTGCCCTTACTAAATGGTGTGTCAAGCGGTCGGTTCATCTTATGGCTACGAAACCCTTTCATGGGCGTGTCCGACACGCTCTTGACCGGTTTTTTATTCTAATTCACTTTAATTACAGATGGCCCAGCTAGAATGACAAAACATTTGAAGCAGAATTTCTTTGGTTCTATTATATATTTTTTTGAATTTTATACATAAATCGCGTGGTACATTGAAAATGCATTCGATCGGTATATCATTCATGTATTTTAAATGTAAAACAGCATAGTACTAAATCGTGATTCCTGCCAAAACTATTGAAGTAAATTGAATATTATTATTAAACTCTAAAGGTACATTGAACTACTGAAGCGTTGCCATTCGTTTTATAAGTCTATCTCGGGGGACCCGCTAGGAAGTATCACATCCGTCGCGATTATCTTTAATTTTCCCTTTTTTTGCAAAATTTTTCTCTTATACTTCGCTATTATTAATATTTTTTTATTTAATTAAAAAATAATTTCTAATTCAAACAAGTTGTTTTCAAACAACACAACCAAGGAATAGATTCATTATTTATTTACTAGCGGCCGCCCGCGACTCCGTCCGCGTGAATTTCGGCTTCTCTCGCTGACTTAATTAATTACGGCGCCACATTTCCTTTGGCCTTCGTGAAAAGTTCTGTAACATAGCCGATTTAGCCATCACTAGTCTGCAATAGTCTGACAATGATGATGACGATGATGATTATAGTCGATTCAGTAACCTTTAGCTTACATAAGTACACTTTATTAAATGTGGATATAATATGGTTCCATGTAACGCAGGTTACTTTAGTGGCAGTGGTTATTACGCAGAAGATTAGCAGACTTTTCAGACATGTTAATCTTAACACCTTTAAAACGCAACGCTCGGTAAACAACAGCTCCGTATAAAGTAAACATTTAAAACAGAACAGTAACCATATGTCATAAATTTATAATATTAGCTGACGGCGCGTGCCCATTTTTTGAGCGATAAAATTTACCTCCAACTCTTAAATTAACTGAATACATTAATGAACCGATAAACAAAAACGAAACAAAAGACTATTTAACTTCACTTGTTCTATAATGGTTCTGGATAAGACTAAAAAAATAATATGAACCTTCAAGTTACTGTGCTAAAGAACTTTAAGGGTTGTACCAAAACTAATTACAGTATGGTATTGCAATGAACATATTGCGTAAGAGTAAGACGGTAAGGTATCGTCAAACTAAACATCACCTTAAAACAATTTTAGTTAACTAATACTTGCATATTTGCACTTGCGGGGTCAGATCAATGTATGTGTTGTTGTGAAATATATTATTTATTATTATTATATATTATTTTGTTTCTGAGTTCTTCAAGATTTTAGTGTTTATAACATTAATATTATTTAACGGGACTAAACGCGATATTAATTATGTAGTAGTATACGAGGGCCGTTCAATAAATACTTAGCCTAAATATGAAAAAACTTTTTTTTTAGAAAGTTTAGATTTATTTTACAACACTGTCTCCTTTCAAATCTATGCACCGAGGAGGAAATCATAAGGCATTCATCTTTAAAGCGGTAGCCGCGCCAGACATCCTATTTTCATCAATCGTGGATGTGGGTTCGATTTCAGATTCGGACGAAGTGTTTGAATTTTACTATTGACATACCTCGGTTACAGCCCAGAATTTGGAGGTTGGCGAACCCTGTTAAAATTTCAAGGTGACAGCGTACCTCTAACTAATTATTTTACCCCCCCCTAAAAATGAACTAATAGAACTAATATCAGCTTGAAGGGTTTCATTTGCGGATGTTTCTAATTATGTCTCTTGTTGCTTGATCCTCAAACTAGAGGTTACATTACTTTCTCGGTCGTAATTTTTACGTAATTATTACGTAAATCTTGTCGCGTGCCTTCTAATGGCGTCGCCACGTCCGTCGTCGTAAAATATATAAATTTTTCAAGAGAGGCTAAGGATTCTTAATTATTGAGGACAACATTGTACGAGTACATTACATTATTATTTATTATGTATAGAGATGAATAATGACGTAGATAGACTTCATGGCTATTCTTAGCAAACGCTATCCTGTGTAGCAGGATTGCAGAGATGAATCATTTTATTCAGCAACGAACCATTCCATTTTATAATATGGAAGTTTGTCGGTGCGAACGTGACTGCACTCACGCGCATTCCTTAAAGTACAGTGCACACCAAATTACTGGTCTCGTCCGGCAAATGTATTGAGCGAGCATGTGACCTAGCCATCTAGCCAAGCAGGGTTTCGGCTAAGACCAATACAAGTGTACCTACCTACTAAATGAGGCGCTCCCAGACTCCCGGTATGCACATGACAATTATGTTAATGTTGCATTGTTCTATTTTATAGAAAAGCAATTCACATTGGCATCCTTTAAAAGGGGGTTTAATTCTACACAATCATCTTTACTAATATAATAAACCTGAAGAGTTCGTATGTTTGTTTGAACACACTAATATCAGGAACCACAGGTTCGAATTGAAAAAATCTGTTTGTGTTAGATAGCAAACCAAAGTCGAGCAAACCAAAATTCACGGGGACGAAGTCACGGTTGCTCACTAGTTACGAGTATAAAGTCAGCGATGGTCCGGTATAAATAAAAAAACCGGCCAAGAGCGTGTCGGACACGTCCATGAAAGGGTTCCGTAGCCATAAGATGGGCCGGCCGCTTGACACATCATTTAGTAAGGGCAACTGCACGTGATAAGTTGGTCGAGTTGTATAAAAATAACCATGTATGATACAGATACAATTTTTTTTCAGAATTATTGTAATAGTATTTCAAAAGTTAAGGGGGGGGGGGACGGACGCTTCTATTTTAACTTTGTAATAATATATCTCCAGACTGGGGGGTTTGATCCACAAGGATTCAAGTCAATTTTTGTTGTATTTAAAAATACCTTTTTAACGATATGGTAAGTCGACTTTACTTTACACACGATGTGGTAAGTCGACTTTTTTTCAAATTTACTTTTCGCTGTATGGGAGGGAGGGGGGGGGGGGAACCCTAAAAAGTGTTGAGCTGTTATGGTTTTGAAATCGTCTCTTGTTCGCGCTTTTGATTTGATCCTCTATTAATTTATGGAGATGGCAGATGTACATTATGGTGCGTACTATAAAGCAATCGCATAGGATTAGAGGTTTCATTCCCGGCCATATTTCAGTCCCGAAATTTTGGGAATTCAAATAAATGAATCCCGGGATTTTCGGGATTGGTACAATTTCAATTACCTCTCTTTTTTTATGCTCATCATTCTGGTAATTTGGACAGAGTACACTTACACTATTATTCAGGCTTAAACAAGCCCATACACAAAAGCGACTGCCGTCAGTCTGAGAAGAAGAAGACCAAATCAACTTAACCCTCAATTCACTAGAAGAAATTGATAACGTAACATTACATTGTATCTATTCGTGCATCAAATTGAGAAGTGAGAATGAGTATGGATGGATAAGAGTTTGTAAGTATGGATGTATGGATGTTTGTTACTCTTTCACGTAAAAACTACTGAATGGATTTGAATGGAACTTTACCACAATATATCCTACTACTATTATAAAGGCGAAAGTTTGTAAGTGTGGATGTATGGATGTATGGATGTATGGATGTATGGATGTTTGTTACTCTTTTACGTAAAAAATAATGAATAGATTTGAATGAAACTTTACCACAATATAGCTTATACATCAGAATAACACATAGGATATTGGAAATCGAAATTCAAGCGGGCGGCCGCTAGTAGCTTATACATCAGAATAACACATAGGCTACAATTTTTGAGGTTTACCCAAATCCACGCGGGCGGAGTCGCGGGCGGCCGCTAGTATTAATAATAATAATTTTCCATTTATAATATTAATAATAGTATGGATGCCTTGTACTATCACACCAATTGCCTACCCCCAAACGAATCTCGAAGATTGTACTTTGATGCTAGAAAACGGATAGACATACTTTAATTAATACTCTTATAAACATTCACGACTCAAGTAAAAATGCTGATGTTCATCACACAAACATTTGCCCCTAGCGGGATTCGAAACCACGACCCTTGGTTTTGATGCCAGGGTCTGACCACTATATCCAACCACTATACCAACAGGCCCGTCAAAATTTAAAATAAGAGTACCTAAATAGTACATTTTTAAAAAAATTGGCCAAGTGCGAGTCGGACTCCCGCACTGAGGGTTCCGTACAAATTCTATTTTTGACGTATTAAAAAAACTACTGAATAGATTTCGTTCGAACCAATTTTCGTTGGTAGTTTTTATGGTAATGTACATTATATAATTATTTCAGTTTTATCATCCTCTTATTTTAGAAGTTAGAGGGGGGGGACACACTTTTTTCCTCTTTGGAAGGGTCTGTCACGCAAAGTATTCACTTTAGAAAAAAGTGATGTTAGAAACCTTAATATAATTTTTAAAGACCTATCCATAGATACCCCACACGTATATGTTCAATGAAAAAAAATATTTCGAGTTTCAGTTCTGACTATGGGGACCCCCCACTTTTTTTTATTTTTTTTCTATTTTCGTGTGAAAACCTTGTTGCGGTTCACAGAATACATCTACTCACCAAGTTTCAACAGTATAGTACTTATAGTTTCGGAATAAAGTGGCTGTGACAGACTGGCGGACAGACAGACAGACAGACAGACAGACAGACAGACAGACAGACATGACGAATCTATAAGGGTTCCGTTTTTTTGCCATTTTGGCTACGGAACCCTAAAAAGTATATTTTTATCTAAAAACTTAATTTTTAAGGTGTGAAAATTAAGAATAAATTAGGCAGCACTGTAAATATTTGAATTTTCCTAATTATTTTTAAGCAGTTACCTGCTTAATATTGATATCTTTAAACTGAAAAAAAATCCACGTTGTCTCAAGCACGGCCTGACTGCCTGAGACTACTGTTTCATGGAACTATTTCATTATTTTTGTCAGAAGTGCCTAGTTTGTCCATTTTATTAGAATGAAACATATTTTTTTAAGATATATGCAAAAAAAATATACATATATATCAACTTTACAATCCCGGAATTATCCCGGGATCCCGGCATTATCTTTGGAAAATCCCGAATTCCCGGGATCAGACAAAACGACCGGGATTGAAACCTCTATCTATCCTCTATCCACTGTCACGACAAAATTAGGGCTCCTCTTTTGCTTACCACAGGGCAGAGCGGAGCCTGATCATCATCATCATCTTCCTAGCGCTTGTCCCGGTCGCATCCTCGGCCATTGCCTTGGAGTCCAGGGTCCGCTTTCCTGCTCTATCTCCTCCACGTGGCATGATCTTAGGCATCCTGCGTAGTAAGGCCATTGAAACACATGTCATCTCTCACGACGTCAAGCCAGCACTTCTTGGGCCTACCCCTTCTTCAGGGACCCGGCGGCGGCAGCAAGGCGAGACATTTGTTTCCCACGTAACTGGCCGTGTCCGTAAAACATGGCCGTACCCGCGTAGGCGACATTCCTGCAGTTTGTCTGCGATATCACGGACATGAAGGCATACCCGAATGCGTGAGTTCTTAAAGAGGTCTTTTCGCGTCACTCCACACATCTAGCGCAGCATCTTCATCTCCGTGACTCGCAGCATCTGCTTGTGTCGCTCAAGTAGAGGCCACGTTTCATGCCGTACAAAGGGACAGGTCTAATGATGGTCTTATAGACCTGCCCCTTCAGCTTAACCGGCATTTTGCGGTCGCAAATTACACCAGTCACCTCACGCCATTTTGCCCAGGCTGCTGCAATGCGGGCCTATACGCCGCAATCGATATCACCAGACGCGTGAAATACAGATCCCAAGTACTTAAACTGGTCCGTACGCTCGACCAAGTTACCGTCTATGCATACGGATGGGGGATCTGTGCTGCAGGCCATATATTCAGTCTTCGCCACGTTTAGTTCCAGACCGCCGTTCTCAAGTGCCACCTTCCACCTGTTCGCACGTCTCACCAATCGTCCCCTGTCCAAACCATTCTAATCTACCAACAACTATTGTGAGAAACATTATTCTACACATAACTCTATTTTAAACATTATTCTATTAAGGCCACTATACAACATTCTTAGCTCTGTGGAAAACTTGAGAAAGAGAAGAGACACGTTGCCTTATCAACCAATCAGAGCGCACTTGTTATTTTCCAGTGACATATATAGGGTGTAACAAAATTTACTGCGAATTTAATGGGCAAATTCTTTAGTGGCAATGTAATTAATATCAGATATTAATAAGTCAAAATTAATGCCTACCAAATTTTGCATATTAAGCATTGGCCAATTTGCTCTTTTCGTCCTGTAAGCTTCGCCCCCTCTCCACCACTTTGCTTTTGGGGTAAGACTAGGGTGGTAATTGTATTACACTGATAAGACAGGACCAGCTGTCTTGCATATGACAAATTTTGTACTTTTCCCAATTATTCACTCAATTTATTTTGTTGATTTTCTCGGAAACTAGCGTATTAACAAAAAATTGGCCAAGTGCGAGTCGGACTCCCGCACTGAGGGTTCCGTACAAATTCTATTTTTGACGTATTAAAAAAACTACTGAATAGATTTCGTTCAAACCAATTTTCGTTGGGAGTTTTTATGGTAATGTACATTATATAATTATTTCAGTTTTATCATCCTCTTATTTTAGAAGTTAGAGGAGGGGGGGACACACTTTTTTTCACTTTGGAAGGGTCTGTCACGCAAAGTATTCACTTTAGAAAAAAGTGACATTAGAAACCTTAATATATTTTTAAAGACCTATCCATAGATACCCCACACGTATATGTTCAATGAAAAAAAATATTTCGAGTTTCAGTTCTGACTATGGGGACCCCCCACTTTTTTTATTTTTTTTCTATTTTCGTGTGAAAACTTTGTTCCGGTTCACAGAATACATCCACTCACTAAGTTTCAACAGTATAGTACTTATAGTTTCGGAAAAAAGT
Organism: Nomophila noctuella; assembly: GCA_958496325.1. Taxonomy (NCBI): domain Eukaryota; kingdom Metazoa; phylum Arthropoda; class Insecta; order Lepidoptera; family Crambidae; genus Nomophila; species Nomophila noctuella. The sequence continues at coordinate 488,563 of OY292489.1, forward strand.
GGCTGTGACAGACTGGCGGACAGACAGACAGACAGACAGACAGACAGACAGACAGACAAACAGACATGACGAATCTATAAGGGTTCCGTTTTTTTGCCATTTTGGCTACGGAACCCTCAAAAGAATTACAAGACAAAATTATTACATTTCCACTAAACGATTCGCCCTTAAAATATTTGCAGTATATTTTGTTACACCTTATATTATATACATATGTCGTGGCCATATCGTTGAAATGAACATATTTTCATGAAATGGATAAATCAGTTTGATCAGATCGTGAAATCGTCTAAATTTCTTTGGGACGGAAAACTTGTTTGATTGATGTAGTTTAAGGTTATTTTTTATCCGACTTCAAAAAAGGAGGAGGTTCTCAATTCGTCTGTATGTTTTTTTTTTATGTATGTTCATCGATAATTTCGTCAAATATGGACGGATTTCAAAATTTTGTTGGATAGAGTTCAGTTCTGAGGTGGTCCCATTTTCACCAGTCCAGGATCTGATCATGGAATCCAGGAGAAATCGAGGGCAACCGCCGAAAATTGTATGCTCGTATGGTGTTTTTGTTACGTAATCATGTTTTACTCAGGTATATGCTTCAGGGTGTCAACATTTGATGCTGCTGTCCTGATGATGATGCTACAGTACTCCTTAGCGGTTAGGAGTTGGAAGGCAGAACTGCAGTTGGTCGATGGAAACTATTTAGTAGTATGTAGGGCTTAAATGTTGCTTGTGAGGTATGCTTGAATCAACATCTGATGCTACTGTGCTGATGATGAAGCTACAGTACTCCTTAACGGTCAGGAGTTGGAAGGCAGAACTGCAAGTGGTCGATCGAATGTATGTGGGGCTAACGTGATACTTGTGTATATTACATCCAGACCCACGGCCAGAAATCTCGCCGAGAAGTCTCGCTGGGCCTTCTCACGAGAACAAGTAATTTATCCACACTCTCATTTACTTTTAACAACAACTAAGTTCCTATTAATAATTAAGTTCACGACCCTTTAACACAACTAAAATCATGAAATAAACTGACTTTTTAAAAAAAAATTAAATCGACTTCAAAAAAAGCGTGAACACAAAAATAAACTAAAAATTAAAAAATAATTCCTAATATCTATTACCTAATACTATAATTTTCCTAAACTATGTCAAAGTAATCTTAAACAAACTAACTGAAGTCGGTGCCTGCCCAAAAAAGCAGAAGAGAAAAAGCACCGACTTCAGTTAGTTTGTTTAAGATTACTTTGACATAGTTTAGGAAAATAATAGTATTAGGTAATAGATATTAGGAATTATTTTTTAATTTTTAGTTTATTTTTTTTGGTAAGCCTTTAAAACTTTCCCCTTTCATATTATTGCGTGGATGCAATAATTATTATTCTGAAATGTAGACGATATCATGATCTGGTCAAAGGGAAGTAGTAAGTTAAGACTTGGCATTTCATGAACTGTTCATTTCAACGATATGGTCACCACATATATATCCCGACCGTATTCGGTCTTAAACATGACCTGAGCGATGATGTGCTCTTTGGTGACTGACGCAGCCGATTTTTGCAGCAAATGTGCGACCACACGCCGCACATGTCAGCACCCCACCAAATTGTCGGGTTTTAAGCTCGTCTCGTTTAAGGTCAAGCTCCTGTTTACGTCTCCTTTCAACTTCTGAAACCTTTGTGTCACGGTATGCCTCCACGTTGACCTGTTATGAGCTACAAAGGCTGCCTTTTAAGTTCTGTCGTTTAAATATTTCCCGCCAATTTTGAATTTCGAACTGTTGAATATTCAAAATTGCTTTATTTAAGAACGTGAAAACAATTTAAAGTGTAAGGATTAATGCTTTACTTTAGTCGCAACATCGTTTTAAACCTGGCAGGTAGCGTACAAGAATGCTTCTTACTAAGGAAAATACCTGTGCAATAATTTTCTACAACTTTCGAAGTGACCTGACACGACTTTAGTGTTTCGAAGAAGTATGATCTGTATACCACAAGGAAGCTCCATGTCTGCAGACTATCAAAAATTGGTATTTAGAATTCCAGCGTGGAAACTCTAGTCTTAGTGACTAATCTCGTGAAGAACGTCCAAAATTTGCCTACACTGAAGTTAACATTGTTGCCTTGAGACAACTAATTCTCGAAGATCGTCATGTAACATATCGAGAGAAAGAGGCTTTATTAGGCATCTCAGGGAACACCATTCATTCGATTTTTCAGTAAGAGTTTGGTGTGAGAATGCTAGTTTCCCGTTTGATCTCCCATTTGCTTTCCCTCGATCAAAAATGGGGTCGCGACAAATGGTGTAAGAAAATTCTTCCAAGGTTAGATTGGGGAGAGTCAAATCTCGTCTACGATGTCATCAGTGATGAAGAATCATGGGTCCATGTTTACAATCCTGATTTCAACAAACATTCAAGAATATGTATCTTTCAAAACAAGGCGAAGGTGACAGAAATTGTTCGCTCTCGAAGCATTACAAAGAAGACAGTGGCCGCGATCGTCGCAAAAAACTCGCCATGTTGCGACGATTGAACTTGGTGTTCGTGAAACGGTTAATGAAGAATAGTATACAACAGTTTGTTCACCAGAAGTCATCTCAGAACTTAGGAAATCTCACCCTGAGCGACGCGTCAGCTTACACTATGACAATGCGAGCTCACACAGCGTTCGACGTACGATTCAGCAATTGAAGAACAAAAACATTAAATAAATTGACCTAACCTGGTACAGACCTAGCCTAAACCCTAAAAAATTCTTTACAATACCTAAAATTAAAAAGAAACTTGTGGTCAAAGATTCTAGTCCGGTGAAGAAGCAGTTGATGCTTCAAGTTAGCCTAATTAAACACCCTCACTTTGGAGTGAAACTAATACTTAAAAAACTAATTCGAGCAAGTGGAAAACTACATTAATCTACGTAATAAATACTCTTTAAAATAATAACAACGACAAAAATGTTGTAGTTATGTTTTTTTCTTCAAACGACAAAACTTAAAAGGCAGCCCTCGTATTGCCTCCCATTTCGATGATTTTTACATTCTGAATTTATTACTATTCCACTAAATAATTCACCCTTAAAATATTTGCAGTATATTATGTTAAATGTAATATAACATGATTTTGCATAACGGATCGATTGATTGATTCATCATATCAATAATATCGGCAGAATTTTTGAAATTTGTTTATACTGTGTGAATATAAAACAATTTTTATTTGTTCTTTTTAGGGTTCCGCAGCCAAATGGTGAAAAACGGAACCCTTATATAGATTCGACATGTCTGTTTCTCGGTCTGTCTGTCCGCCAGTCTGTCGTAGGTACTTTTTTCCGAAACTACGTACTACCCTTTTAAAACTGTCTAGAAAAATATCAAAAAAAATTGGTTTATCACTAAAAAAAAATAAGGAGTGTCCCCAAAGTCGGAACAACGATGTTGAGGTGTCTTTGATATAAATATAATTTTAAATCAATACTTTTTGCGTGTGAATCTTCCAAAGTTGTCAAATGGGTGTCCACTCCCTTTCCATTGAAAATAAGCTTGAACAAGATCTAGTAAGTAGTTTTCTTTAAACGGCATAAATTGAATTCATACTTAACCATCGGCGCGCGAGTCCGACTCGCACTTGGCCGGTTTTTATTTTCGTAAAGTTTGGGGAAAAGTTGCACTTCTAAGGTTGCCTTCTCATAATGTAAGGTATTAAATAAATACAAAATTATTTCAAAAAAATGTAATATACATAAGTAATGAAAATAAGATATTTAAAATTAACAACAATGTAAACAATTAAAAAAGTTATTAAAGTAGGTTTAAAATATTGCACAAAATCCCACACTTAAAAATAAAAATTATACTAACCAACAACCAAATTGGGCTTATGGTAATAATAATGCCTGGAAGGCTAATGAGCTACTATGGTACCAATATTTTTGTTTTTATTTAGTAGAGTAGAAAAATATATAATTACGACTCATATTCTCAGACTCACCAAATCCTGAATCCTGGATCGTGGTCAAAGCGGAACCCGCACCCGCACGGGAGAAACGCTAGGAGGATGATGACTATTGTACATTTTTGTTTGTTATTTCCTTTTTTCAAGATACTATATAATATTTTTGCCATTCGATTTATTTGATACTATTGTACCTATCTTTTTTGTATATTTGTTTTTAAAGTAGACTACAAAATATATTATTGCGGATCGATTTATCCCGAAACTATTTATAGTACCTACCTAACCTAATTTCTTTGTTTTTAAAAGAAGACATCTAAAAATATATTATTGCGACTCGATTCATCTCGATATTATTAGCTATGCTTCTTTTTTTTTTTTTTTTTTTTTTTTTTATTAGACTACATAGTATATTATTGCAAATCGATAATTTAAACCAATATTATTGTACCAATTTTTTTTTTATTTTTTTTTTGTAGACATAAAAATATATTATTTCCACTCAATTAACCCCGCTACTTTTATTTTCTTTATTTTTAGAAGACTACGAAAATATATTATAGCAACTGATTAACCCCGATTTTTTGTAGCAATTTTTTGTAGCATTTTGAGTTTTGACGTTTAATATAAGTGATTCTAGGACGCCTATACCTATTAATAAAAAAAAAACAAATCCTCTTTTTTCATCTCAAACGATTCTGTTTTATGTATGGATCAAAATATCCCATGAGAGCATTTAAAGTTTGAGTATAAGAATCGTCAGAAATTGCTAAAAACTTTTCCCCGTAAGAACCGTATAAATTAACATCAGAGAATTTTTCAGTACAAAAAGTATGTGTAAGGCTTTTTTGCGATTACCAGATTCTCCCAGTTGTTAGGAAAAATCTATAAACATATATTTAATGCATACAAAAACCCTTATAAAAACGGACATTAGAAGATTCTGTCGACTTTGTTTTATTTTTTATGAATGTTGAGCCAGGAGATGTCCTATATTATTGTGACTCGATTACACATTGTTCCTTTTAAAAGGTAATTTATTGACTCTGTTACTTTAGTTAAATGAACTAAACAAATAATGGGGAAGAGTTCCCATTTCGCCACGTTTAAATTTACATTTATACGTGAAGAATCACGTTTATTTCAAATATATTTTGATATTGTTACTAATAATTTTAAAGAAGTGACGGATTTCAATTCATTATAAGATGCTTTTGCTGTAAAGTTTGTATTTTACTTTGCAAGTTTGTAACCTGCTCACCTAATTGGGAAATTGCTCCACTTCGGTCGGTGTGAAGTGATTTATGAAGGCGCGGAGTTGTCTCCTGCTGCAGTGGCTCGGGTAGCACAGGTGGTATGAGTTGTTGCCGCGGGGCTGAAGGGCGGGCTGGTCTCTCTGGTAGTTGGGTCTTCCCTTAGCGGATATGTTAACGTGGCGATACTCCTGCGCCTGAGAATTACGCACAGGGCAATCCGGATTATTTCTGCTTTTTACACATACATGTATCCGGCTGTCCCCGTCGTCAGTCACAAAGCGATCGCTAAATAAGTCCCTGAAATTAATAAATATAATCTATACTAATATATAAAGCTGAAGAGTTTGTTTGTATGTTTGTTTGTTTGTTTATTTGTTTGCGCGCTAATCTCAGGAACTACTGAACCGATTTGAAAAATTCTTTTTGTGTTGGATAGTCCATTTGACGAGGAAGGCTTTAGGCTTTTGAAAATCGAAATCCACGCGGACGGAGTCGCGGGCGGCCGCTAGTAACATATATTTATCGTAGCGAGCGACAAATGATTTGAAATCGGGTTTTGAAAATAAATGAATGACTTTGTCAGCAACAAAAGTGAAAAAATCTTACTAATTCTTATTAATATTATAAATTACGATTACGGACGGAATACGATGAAATTTGGTGTACAGGCAGGGTATGGGCTGACTTAGGTGATAGGATACTTTTTATCCCGATTCAATGCTCCCACGGAATAAATCAAAATCCGCGTGAACGAAGTCGCGGGCGGCCGCTAGTCTATACTAATATGTATTATAAAGAGGAAAGGTTTGATTTTTTGTTTGTTTGTTTGTTTGTTTGTATGAATTGAATAGGCTCCGAAACTACTTGGCAGATTTGAAAAATTCTTTCACTGTTGGTAAGCTACATTCACCCAGAGTGACATAGGCTATATTTTATCCCGGTACGGGAAGTAGTTCCCCCGTGACGCGGGTGATATCGCGTGACGGGCCGCTAGCAAGTAATAATTAGGAAGGTCGAGGAGCCACACAGTGCAAAGTGTATTTCATTTTAATTTCTTTATGCGTTGACATGTTGTTATCTTCCTTTTATTGCAAATGCATATTGCTTTAAATTCCAGAGCAACCCCTGTAATAATACACATTATGACATTATGTGACCGGTAACCGTAGACATATGATACACTAGCGGCCGCCCGCGACTCCGTCCGCGTGGGTTTCGGTTTCCGCACACAGTGTTATTCTAGATAGCTTAAAGTCATCCTCGACAAATGGTAAGTGGACTATCCAACACAAAAGCTTTTGTCAGTTCTAACCAGTAGTTTCTGAGATTAGCGCGTTCAAACCAATCTGGATCTAGAGTTACAAGTGTTATTGTGAGTTAACCATCAAAGATAGACATAATGCTGTTGGGGATTTTTTTTGGCACTTTTATGTAGAATATTTTCGTCATACATGATTTCTATGTGACTTTAACCATTAAGGTTGCACACGCGACAGAAGCTTAAAAAAACCGGCCAGAGAAGAGCGTGTCGGACACGCCCATGAAAGGGTTCCGTAGTCATAAGGGCAACTGCACGTCATAAGTTGGTCGAGTTGTATTAAAATAACTATGTATGTTACAGCGTTCGCTATAGTTTTCGTTGAAAGTACTTACTTAGAGGTATACAGCATATTTTTTCAGAAGAGATTTTGTAGCGTGATAAAAAGTATCCTATAATTTGCCCAGGACTATGAAGAATAATTGTACCAAGTTACGTCAAAATCCGTCGAGAAGTTTTTGTTTCTATAAGGAACATACAGACAGACAGACGGACAACAATTTTGATGATTGCATTTTTGGCATCAGTATCGATCACTAATCACCCCCTGATAGTTATATTGAATAAATATATTTCATGTTCAGAATTAACCTCTCTACATATTTATTATAAGTATAGATATAGATAAATCATTCATATAAGTGATACTATAAAATATTTCATAACTAATTAATAACGTACTTGTACATTTTTAACACGTCCTCATCCTCTTTATCTGTATGTATGTATACTTGGATGCCAAGCGCCTCGTGCAGAGCTCTGAAGAGGTCTTCGTAAGCGAATCTGTAACTGAAAGTGAGGACGAGCCTGTGGTTGTCGTCCGCCAGCCATTCCTGGGCTAGGTTCACCATCTCACTGTGGCAGTCTTCGCGCCTCGGGAACTCCTCATAGCGCGGGTTATCGAACGTCGCATCGACATACATTTTATCTATATGAATCGGCGATTGGTCTTTGTTATGCAGCGCTATTATATTTGATATCTCGTCTTCTTCCACCACAAAGTCTCCAGTGTACAGTATGGTTTGATCTGCAGTTTTGAACAGGAACATCACAGCTCCGACCATATGAGTCACCGGTATCAGTGTCACTTGGAACGGTGTGCCGTTTGGTATTTCGATGGTGTAAGTAAATCCTGTAAAATACATAGAATGAGTAACTGTTAACCATGATCGCATTGTTTCCGTTATTACTCTTTGTCATTGCGGCCTCATTCGGAATTTAAAAAAAGAAATTCCAGTTTCAGTTATAACTATGGGGACCCCCAATATTTTTTGGGGGTTGGAAACAACAACTTTAATAATCTTGCTATTATTTACTTATAGCCCTTCGATATTGTTATGCCCTTACAGGGCGCTACACTGTAATTGTATTCACCATCTTATGTACCTACCTGTAGAATAACTATGTGTACAACAATGTAGCATGCAATAAAGTATCTGAATCTGAATCTGAATCTGAACATCTACTCACCAAGTTTCAACAGTAAAGTACTTTTAAAAAGTGGCTGTGACAGACTGGCGGACACACAGACAGACAGACATGACGAATCTATAAGGGTTCCGTAGCCAACTCGCAAAAAACGGAACCCTTATAGATTCGTCATGTCACTTTTTTCCGCAACTACATATAAGTATAAGTCAAAAATAGAATTTTTACGGAACCCTCGCGGCGTGAGGCCGACTCGCACTTGGCCAATTTTTGTAAGTCATTTGAGTAATTTATTACCTATTTATAAAATAAAACTAGCGGCCGCCCGCGACTCCGTCCGCGTGAATTTCCAAGAGCCTTAAGCCTTCCTCATCAAATGGACTATCCGATTCAAATCGGACCAGTAGTTCCTGAGATTAGCGCGTTCAAACAAACAAATAAACTTTTCAGCTTTATTTATTAGTTAGTATTAGTATAGAAATATATATTTTTTTTTATTTAGGACTAAGCTAGCACTTGACCACAAAGTTGCCTGATGTTAAACAACTATGTGGTCTACGATGGAGCGTGCTTGCTCAGAAAAAGCCCGTTTATTCTGGCCTTGAAGAGCCCCAAGTTGTAATGTGCAGGAAATACAGATCTCGGCAGAGAATTCCACTCCCGCGCAGTCCGTATCAAGAAGGATGAAGCAAATCGCTTAGTTCGGACGCGCGGAATCTCCACTGTATACGGATGAAGTCCCTGACCGAGTCTAGTAGTTCGATGATGGAACGGAGCTGGCGGAACCAAATCGTGCAGCTGAGCAGCACTATCACCAAAGTGGAGTCTGTAAAATACGGAGAGGCAAGCAATCTTTCTACGATGATCGAGTCTCTGCAAGCTCTCGACCAAAGTATCATCACCGATAAGCCTCATCGCACGCCGCTCAATAGAGTCCAAAACAGCCAGCTGGTATCGAGCAGAACCATCCCAAAGATGGCAGCAATACTCCATGCAAGACCGAACTTGAGCTTTGTACAGGTTTAGAAGCTGTTCCGCAGTGAAGTAGCGCCTGACTCTGGAAGGGATCCCGAGGTTTTTAGAAGCAGATGCTGCCATAAACTCTATGTAGCTCCCAAAGTTAAGGTTGAATATAGATATAGATATGCTACCGCTCGGAAACATTCATTGTTATGCGGACTACAGTACGGTGCATAGGCGGTATCTCGGTAGACAAGCGAGAGAATCTTGTTGTTGAACTGAACCGGGTTTCGGATCTTATTAGTAAATGGGGTTCTAAGAACCTGTTTGAGTTTAATGCCAATAAAACCCAGCATTATGCGCGTTCACAGCAAAAACATCACCACTCCTTCCTGTTCCCGTTCTTCAAGACACTCCCCTCGCTTGCTTAATAGCCTGCATGCTTGGCATGGATCTTCGCTGCAATCTAAATCAGGGCCAGTACGTCGAAAGCTTGCCTTCGACGGCGTCGAAAAATCTGGAGATCTTGAACAGGGTGCGGCGATTTTTCACGCCAGACCAGCTTGTTATTCGTTATAAGACGTGAGTTCGGTCTTGCTTGGAATACTAGTCGCACCTCTGGGATGGGTTTGCCAAGCATTACATGGACGCGTTCGACAGATTGCAGCGACGGGCTGTACGCATAATTGGGGACAAAGAGGTCACCAGGCACTTTGAATCTCTTCAGTTGCGGAGGGACATAGGTTCTTTAAGTGTCTTCATCCGCATCAACCACGGCGAGTGTTCTGAAGAACTGTTTTTCTTTATCCATCCTTCTCCATTCCGACAAAGACACACGCGCGCTGGTCAACGTTGCCATCCGTTTACCGTGGCCACTATTCCATCGCGAACCCAGAAGTTTGGCAAGTCATATCTTTGCCCAACTATTAAGCAATGGAATGCGTTACCAGCGTGCGTGGTTTCTACTTCCTATAACCTGGATTCCTCTAAGAGAAACGTGAAGAAGTATCTTGCGGGCCGGTATGGCGATGCCAATGGATAGGATACCATTATAGTACCACATCCGTTGTCATGGCAGTTGCGACGGGGTGCGATCTCAGGGGTTCCTATAGCACTCCGTAGCCTTATAGGTAGTTAGTCTCGGATGATAGGCACGAGTAAAAGTACATAACACTGATTAACTGTTTTATTTCACACTGTTTCACTATTAAACTGTTACAGAGATTGATATTAATATTTAATAAATATTATATTTATATGTAATAGTTAGAATAATTTTAAGAGCCGTGTCTAGCTTCGCGGTAGTTCTAGGTCTCGATGACTCCTCAAAAAAATGCGAAATTAGAACATAATAGACTGAATTTTGAATTTCGAAAGGTAGTGAATTAGCGACCAGTGTGCGCGCTTGTTAGATATTTCCAACCATCATGGAGGCCTGAACATCCATGAAGGCTGGAAGGAAACGGCACCGATACCATAGCTGGGCACCGTTAATAAAATAGTTAACTTCGTTAATCGTTAATCCGCTACAAAAAAAGTTAGCTTCGTTAAACGTTAAAGCGTTGCATTTCGGAAGAATTAACGCAAGTTAAAGTTAATCGTTAATCCGTTAACTATGTGTAAAAATGCACTTTTATATCGTTGCGTAAGTGATCTTATAAAACCTGTTGGTTGGTTTAGGTTCTAGAAGTTAACAGGTTAGGAACCATTGAGGTATTACTACTACACACGCATAGAGATGACATCACGAACAAAATTTTTCTTACCAGCATTGTGGTCCATGGACCACAAAGTTGCAGACTATTTTTTTTTTGAAATTTTTTAAATCAAAAAATGTTGTTTTGGGTTTTAAAAACATTTACAATCATTATAAGACAAAAATAAAAATGGTGACGAATTATAAAATAAATAAAAAGACAAAAATATCACTGAATTATCCGCCCCCTTCCCTCCAATTTGACGCAAAACTTTTGTTCGCGATGTCCACTCTATACGTGCCTAGTAGTAATACCTCAATGTTAGGAACAAAACAAAATACTTGTATAATTCAAATAGGTAAATGTGTAATTTAATCGTCGGACATAAGGTGCATATACCCATTCATAAACATTAACATGTTGAAGATCTCGTCTGAAAGCGAGGCTCGTTTTGGTGTTAGAATATTATCCGTGGAAAACAGACGTTCTACTGCAGCGCTTTAGGGTATAGCAGTATTGTATTTAATAAATAGACTTATTAATATCAATTCCCCGAGGAATGCAGCATTGTTGAACGAGTCTTTCGATTTCATGTCCAGCCACATTTTAACGAGACTGTGCGCTTTACTCTTTAATGAGTTGGAGCTCTTTGGTTTTTCTATAGACTGAATGACAGAATTAAAATGGAAGATTTTATCGTCATCATCGTTGCTACTCGTATTGCTCCCTTGACTCCCTTCGCTATTTAAACTGCCATGCGCCGCGTTTGCCGCGCCCGGCACTGTCTAAACCTGTTTTTCGCGCTTCGTCCCGCGGAGCCGTGCGGTTAATAGTAGGCATTGGATTAACGATTAACGGACTTCTGCATATTTAACGGAAGTTAAGATGTCCGTTAACAGTTTTTAAGGTAAACTTAAAAGTTAATCCGTTAATCAAAATGTTAACTTCGTTAATTAACGATTAACGGATTAACGAGTTAATGCCCAGCTTTGACCGATACACAGTTAGAGCTCCTCTGTTGCTTAACATCAGGCAGAGAGGAGCCAATATACCGAGCTAATATATAGAATAAAACTTGAGAACATCACCTGGTGATATTAATTATATATTATCTTTTAATTATATATTAATTATATAGTATCATCATAAAGTTAGAATAATAAGCTTACCTGTATCAAGTGAGTGCACGATGTTCCTCAGATTACCTTCATAGTGATAGTGGTTATGACGTAGATGAACAGCAGACTTCTCAGACATGTAAATTCTAGCACCTCTTTTCTTTAGTCTCATTGAATTTTCTGCACCATATAAACCGTTGGTATGATCAGAGTGCATATGCGATACAAAATAAACCGAAATCATCTCATCATCATCTTCGAAGTTGTCCACACGTATTTGTGGAATCTCTTGGATCCTGCCATGAAAAGCACTTCTAGGTCCTTCCTCCTCCATTATAATTGTAAATGCCTCAGTAACCTAGAAATTGCCAATGAATCATGAATTATTACTTATTTGCAATCCACTGTAGGACGTAGGCCTCACCCAAAAGGGAACCAAAGACTCTCCTTCTCTATGTACTTGCACTATCTCGCGGAATAACGTTGGAACATATAACATAATATGTACATAACAATAAAATTCTATTGTGCGCAGTGGCATGATGTATTGCTGTCCGGGCGAACCATAAGAGCAAGGAAGTCGGAAGTGCACCTGCGCTTGCGCACTATAGTTAATATATATCCTACCCGAATGTCGCATCCAAATACAATCATAATATACAATGATCACATGACATATCATAATTTTTTTTAAAGTTCAAAGTTTATTTATTGCGAATGTAAGTAGAAATAGGTTATTACAATATCTGGTTAGTATCATTACATTGTGCCTTAACAGACTTGCAATAATTGGTAACACATTAATAGCAAGGATTAGTAATTTATTACAAATACAACATAGAAATAAGGCTAGCTTGGTACATTATCCGAAAAATATTTGGAGTTTACATTTTTTATTAAAAGCACTTGCTTTTATTACTTATTACTTAATAATAGAAAAGCAGAGGAAATACTCTTTGTCAAGCGAGCACAAACAGGATATTAAATAAATTAAGTATTATAAATGTGAAAGTTGGTTTGTTTGGATGTTTGTCTGCCAATCACGCTGAAACTACGGAACAGATTTTAATGAAATTTATATGTGTTTACTTTTGTTATAGGATACTTTTTATCCCGATTAAATGCTCCCATGGGATAAAGCAGGAATCTTGGTATCGTGGGCAAAGCCGCAGGTAAAAACTGGTAGTAAAATAAAAGCTGCTTTTTGGGACCGCGGTCCCAGTCCAAAAGCCTCCCTTCCTGGCTGAACTGGCTGATCGTTTGATTAACTAATCAAATCAAAATAATTATAATTTTAATATAGTATTTCCTAAGTTCGATTCTCGCTTGGTACATACATTTGGATGGGCACAGAGATGACGCCGTATTTATTATAAAAAAGCTACAGTTAAAACAATAACCAACCCTTATCTTGTTCTCATACATAAAATAAAATGCTTTGATTTACTTTGCTAGCACTGTGTATGTTCAAGGTATATTGTTTTCTATTTGCAAAGTGTGAAGTGAACCGCTTGAAAATAAATGAATATCGGACAACATTAGGTACAATATACAAAACATACATTATTATACCTCAACTGTTACACAATATATAAGTAGTGAATTCACGTACATTCTAAAAAGATGCAGTAAGCACCCACAACAATACAAACAGATATAAAAATGAGTGCGCTTGTTAGTGTGCAAGCACATGTGCGCACTCCCTATTACTTCTCTCTTTTGGTCCGGACGGAGAACAATCTGATACGACTGTAGGGAGATCAGGCAAAGGACTACCGGCTTTTAGTGATATCCGAGGTACGGGGGTGTAATAACATCGCTAACTTCCGAATTCCGCACTGTTACCGAGCCATCCGACTGATAAAATACTTGTACAATATTTCGGTCTGAACCGGGATTCAAACACAACCCCTCTGCGCCTTGGAAGTAGTTAATTAAAAATTCTAACACCTTGGATAATTGCATTTAAACACTTCCCGCTTCTGAACTTCTGTCTCCCAGATCTTCATAATGTATTTAAATACCTACATCTAAGCTTTTTAGGGATTGATTGCAACATCCATTTCAAAAATCAAAATCTGGTTGTAATTTTTCAAAGATTTTCTATATGTACCGACTTTTTTTTATTGGAAAACACGAAGAGAGAAAAAAACAACTTACGCGTATATAAGTGCCGATCACTTCCAAGATATGTGGTGAAAAGCGTATTGGTTATACTGATTGGCTTTATATTCTTTCTCTACATTACCTACAAAAAATTCTACGTAATCTTATCTGATAAAAAATGCGACACAGAATACATTCATCAGACATTTCATATTTATGCAATTTTATCTTACATATAAGAATCGATCGCAAAATGTGTTGGTAAGCGCATAACTCAATAGCGCCTGGACCACTTTAGTCAATTCTTTTTTTAATTTGTTCTTTTATGTCCAGGGATGGTTTTTAGGCAAGAAAAATTTATGAACTAAGGGACGGGACGACTTGACGAGACGGGACGCGGACGAAGTCGCGGGCGGAAGGCAAGTTTCAATCATAAAATTAGATAGTTAATTTGAAAACCAGGTTCTATAAGCCTTTAATAATTACGAAGTCAGTCTTTAAATTTATTGTTTGGAAAAAGTACTACGTCAAAATCTCGTATTTATTCTCGTATTTCCAGCAACTGCATACAAATTCTTGTATTGCTGAACATGATGGTAAAGGTACTTAATGCTTCGTTTGGCTTCAGCGTCCATAGTAGTTCTGAAAGACTTACCTCGATCAATGACCTCTTTAAAATTAATAATACTTACTTACGTTCTTATTGTTGCAATTATATAACACGAAAGGATATTAAAAAGATTGATACTTTCACGATAATGTTATCATGTTTTGAAGATAATTTCGCTGCGACTAATGCATTATAAATAATTTATTATATTTATCTCCAAAGATAAGGTCGGCATATTTTAATTAGGCTGGAAGGATATTGTTTTTGAAAAATAAAAAGAAAGTTGGTTAAGTTCTTTAAATAATAATAATCTCCGATAGTTTGCGATCTTAAGATCATTATGTTTGTTATAGTGCACAAGCGAGTGCGCAAGTACAAGTGCTCTCTCTATTCCCTACCTAACTGTTATAGTTAGGTAGGACTTTGAGAGTGAGGGAATCGGTGACGGTGGCGGAGAAAATAATGGGACTTGAGCAAAAGCAGAGACCGAGCGCCTTGAACACTCAAATTATTTTACTACCTGGCTTACCAAATAAAACATCGGGCTTAGCTTTTATCTTTAATAAATTTAATACTGTATCTACAGTTATACAATATAGGTAGTACAAGGAAATCAGTCAGTTATATATAAATGAAATCATTGAAAAATATTGTATTACAAATACATAAATATGACAACATCACATAATAATAATACCCTCCGGCCGAATTCGGCCATGGCGGCCGACCTTACGATCAGCCAGATACGCATGATATAATACAGTGCACAAGTGAGTGCGCAAGCACAGGTGCACTCCCTATTCATTCACTCTCATAATTCGGTGGGACAGCAATCTGACACGACCGTAGAGAGATCAGGTGCAGGACCAACGGCTTAACGTGCCTTCCGAAGCACGAGGGAGCAAGAGATTTAATTTTTCGGTCACCTATCCGATGTCTGGCATCTTCGAACGTTGCTTAACTTTAGCAACCGCAGGCCGAGTGCGCTAACCACTGCACCATCGAGCTCCTCAACATCACATAAGTAAGTGCTTAAACAGTTAGATTACATATTGTAAGGATCTCCAAGCCGGGAGGTATGGCGACCAATCTTAACGATTACAAGATATTGTTTAGTGTGTACATTTGCGTCATTATCAGCGAAGTAAAGTCTGTATGTTTGTCTTTCTTTCACGGCAAAATGGAGCGACGAATTGATGTGATTTATTAAGTGGAGATAGTTGAAGGGGTGAAGAGTAACATAGGCTACTTTTTGACCCATTCCAACGCCCCATTTCTCCAAAATGGGGGGTGGAAGTTTGTATGGAAAATGAAAAAAAACTACTTAAGTTAGACGCTTGAAAGGACACAGTTTTTTTTGGGCCCACCAACAATCGGTAACGTTTAAGAGGAAGAGAACTTTGTAAAAAAATATTATATTTTTTTATGAATTTTGCAATTGAAGTGAATTTCAAACGAAACCGGAGTCATAAAACCAAAATAAAAAGCCTTATTTTGATTATATCCGTGAAATATCTGTCCAAAGATTAGTAAACAATGGCTGACATAAAGATAACTGAAGGAAAAAAGGTTTTTATCAATAGAATTAAAATAAAACACTTGTAATCGAACCTAAAGGAGACGCAATTTACTTTTGGAACAGTTTTCATGCCTATTTTTATCTAAGGCGGTGATTGGTAGTGACTTTTAATCATTTAATTAATGGAATAAAATAGTACGAATAAACAATACAAAAAAATCTGTATAACGGAACGCAAGTGCTAGTCTATTGCCGGATTTAGATTTTATTTAAAAACTGAATACAAATGTCAGGAACCTTCCGTCTGTCAGCTGTCATGAATGGTTTTACTATATAATTTAAAAAAGCTGTAGTTTGTTTGTTTGTTTGAACACGCTACTATCAGAAACAGCTGGTTCGAATTGAAAAAATATTTTTGCGTTGGATTATCCATTAGTCGAGCCAGGCTTAAACTAAAAAATGTTAAGCTATAGTTTAAGACCATTTGTGCAAAAACCTTATTCCACGCGGACAGAGTCACAGGCGGCCACAAGTCATAATAAATTGCTTTTTCGTCAGATACATAGGAAAAATATAATGGAAAATCGCCCTTATGTGTTAGTGTTTACGGTTCCGGCGTTGAAAGTCAGAAAAGCAAATAGACAGATTATTTTATGAGGTTAATATATATTTTATCACCTTATTTCAAACGATTCCGGTTAAAATATGAAAAAGTAATATTACCACTATAATCTGGAGATTATAAGGAATAAATTGATACCCATTTCGTAAATAAACGCTAAAATTTTTTGTGGGCCTAACTCTCCATACAAAAACGATTGTCACCTTTGGCATGCAGGTCCCTTAGTAAACTTGACTTACTTACAAAAGGAACGGGAGTTAGCGGGAATCCACGCGGACGAAGTCGTGGGCGGCCGCTAGTAATATATTTATAATATTATAAAGAGGAAAGTTTTGTATTTTCTTATCTAATGTATAAACTCAAAAAAAAAACTACTGGGCCGAATAAAAAAATTCTTTCACTGTTGGCTAGCTTTACTATCCCCAGTGAACATAGGGTACTTTGGATCCCGGAAATATGGGGGGGGGGAAGGGTATTTGTATTTGAAAAAATAAATTACGCGCGGGTAAAACCGCAGGCGGACGACTAGTACCTTAAAAATCTATGGGCCTGCGTTACCTGACAAGAAGTACATTAATAAATTAACGACTGCTAGTGCAGCATGGACAGGCGGCTTAGCGAATTGAACAGAAGTATTTACAAAAACTTTCCATCATAAATTGATTAGTCACATAATACTCCTGTTGCGGAGGAGCTTATCTTTTGATCTCAAAAGTCAATCGCTTTTGCGTTCATTGCACCCGAACGCGTGATTACACATTATCGCGATTGTGCATCAACAGAACCTTACTAAAATCCTGCTTCGAAGGTCGTCACTGAGGGTCGTGATCATTGTGTGAAATTAAGTGAAACACAACCGTGAAGTTATATCTGTAGTGCTGTTTCTGTTGCTGAGTAAGGTATCCTTATTTCAGTTGGGGAAGTTATGGGGTTTAAAAGGTAACGTATCAGCGACTCTAGTGAGTTTGTCGATGTCCACTGATAGCGTAGACCACTTACCATCAGGTATGTGATACTTCCTAGCGGGACCCCCCGAGCTAGACTTATACAACTAATGGCAACGCTTCTGTAGTTCAATGTTCCTGTAATGTACCTCAAACGTTTTGGCAGAAATCACTATTTAGTGCCTGATCTTCCTAGCTGGGCCCTCCGCTGTGTTACGTTCAAAATACATAAAAGATATACCAATCGAAGGCATTTTCAATGCTCCTCGCGATTTATCTTTAAAATTCAAAAAAATGTTTTGTTACCTAGCTAGGCCCTCTGTAATAATAAATAATAATAATAATAAATTCGAATAGTGAATAAGAATAAGAAAAGTAAACATATAAAACCTGGAATAGTTAGTGGTGGGGAATGTGCGAATGCCTATCACTATAATAGGGCTGGAATTGGCTTAGTAATGCGTATCATTAATTAATTATTTTCTTGAAGTATCACTTTAATAATGGTCAAGTGCAGAATATTTAATTATCAATAGGTAATAGATTATTCTGATTATTATATTAAATATATTAATAATCTATACCTAGTTAAATAAATAAAATTGAATATGCGTTTGTCAGTCTCGCTTACACTTGAGAACAGTTGAATCGATGCTGATTGTCTAACTTTTAGTTTGATATTATTCGTGGAAGTCCAGGGAATGTTTAAACGACAAAAAAATACGGTCAAATTTGAAAATGCGATAAACGTAAATTTTGTTGTCCCTTATATAATGTTCTTAGTTGTCAAACGTTTGATGTTCGGCCCGTTTGGTCAGTTGAGAATTTAAGGATTTCATTTAATATTATTTGATTCATAGGAAGAGGTAAGTGACAAGAAGTTCACCGGGTCAGATTTAAATAAAATAAGATGTAAATTTACATCTTCGTTTATTTCAAAAGCGTATTGTTTTCACTGCAATCTTCGGAGGAGCTTGTTGACGACGCGGCCGTCGAGGCTCTGACGTCATACTGTACTTGGTTCAGATTAATTTGACTGCCAATTTCTTTGCCCCTGTACCGCTTCTTTTTCTTAACTTTCTTGTCCATTCTTTCACAAATGTTCACTATACTGTCTCTCAACTCTATAGGGATGTCTCTTATTATCACTTCTCGAAGTAGAGTCTTCCTCACATCACTATTGACAGTTGGTTCATAATAGTTATGACACGTATTTGACGATTTGAACATACTTTTGAAATTCTGCAGAAAGATCTTTACCTCGCCTTTTGCAATTTTCTTTTGAAGCCAACAAGTAGTCTGGATACAGCAGAGGAAAGAAAATAAAAGCGCACATACGCAACCGATGTACGTAATAATTGCAAGCAAGGCCGACTTGCAGCATTCGCTGTAGGCCGTGACATCACTCCGCAGCACAGGACACAGCTTCCCGTACATCATATCCCTCAGCAGCTTCAGATTCTGCGATATAGTCGAGCAGTTGGATCGCAGTGCAACCTTCACGTCGTCGGAGGCGGGCGGCTGCGCGACCACGCCCGTGCCCGTGCTGATCGCGTAGATGTCGCCCACTGTGAGCGGGTGCTCCAGGTCCCTGCACGCGTTGGCGTCAGGCACGTACACCACGTCGGGCAGCTCACTCTCAGGATTCGATTCACATATGGCTGCTTCCACGCATTTCCCGGTATATCCGTCGTAGTACGGTTTCTCGCCAGCATATTTTATATCACAGTTCACTGGTTCACAGTCTTGCAAGGAATCTTGGTCTAAAGTATCACAAGTACTTTTTGTTTGGCCAGCAATGTAGTGTTCCAGCAGTGCAACCGTTTTTCCTTTTACTCTCGTGTCGAACGCCACATCAACTTTCTGCCTCTTTGACCGTTTATTACGATCACACTGATAGTCTAGAACGAAATTGCAATAGCCTATTTGATCGTGTTGGTATAATGCAGGGTAAACAAATACAATTGTTTCGCGGTCTCTTGGCATTACGATATAGTTCCCTCCGTGTACAATCATCGTGTTGCAATCTTCTTCGCCGTCTGTCAAACAGCAATCTTGAACCCAGGAATGAACCACGCATCCACTGATCTTATCTTTATTCTCTATGTCTATGTAAAACTGGATTCCAATTGAATTATTGTGTAAGGATACTAAGCCTTTATCCAAGACGCTTAATGAGGCAAATGTATCATGCAACAAAATTACGAGAATTAAAATGTACACATGAATATTTTTTTGAAAACATTTCATTGCAATTTGATGGCTGACCCATGGTTGATTTCGACATTGACATATTAACAATACTCTATGACATTGACAGTCATAGACAAAGATGGGCTTAAGTTTTTATTGCAATCTAATTCGAAATCAAAAATATCTTTATTCTCATAGGCATGTACGGCCATGTATGTATATTTCGTAGTAATCTGGATGAATATGCTATTGATTGAATAGCGCATTCATTGAATGACGCAAATTAATTACTAAAAGAGAACCCGTCAAGTTGTATAATGTTACCTCATTGAGCTATTAAGAGTAGTAATAGATCAATGTGTTACCTACACTATCTTGACCGAGCGTCATTTAGCAGAGTCGTTAAACAGTGGAGATTGTGGGGAAAATGAGTGGGTTTTTCCGGACAAACTTTGCAGTTTCATTTAATATAATATGTTAAGACATTAGGTTCAGTAACGATCTTTAGTTGTTTGAAATGTACTGTGAACGAACTCACCATTTTTTTTTAAATATTACGGCCCCAATACGCTTTTGACAATAAGGGGTTAAACAATGTCAATTATTCTTACTATGTACTGAAGTCATTGATATACGAGTTTTTGTATAGCAATGACTGAAGTGGTTTTTTTTCGCATTAAAATATATTATAGGAACGCGTTTTATTAATTCGGTTCAGCCTACTTTTGATATAATACAAATTGTAAGGCTATCAATAAATTAAACTTAAGAAATAACAATGAGTGTGGCGATAAGTGAATTACAATTCGTCTCTGTTGTCTGATTTAAAATAATCTTCCTTAATTAAATCGGAGGCTCTTTCGGCGATCATCATGACAGCAGCATTCGTGTTGACGCTGGGGATCGTGGGCATGACGCTGGCGTCCACGACGCGCAGGTGGCCCACGCCGAACACGCTCAGCCGGCCGCTCACGACCGCGGCGTCGTCGTCCGCGGCGCCCATCCGCGCCGTGCCCACCGGGTGGTACACGTTGTACGTCACGGTCCGCGCCATGCACTCCCAGTACTCTTCACTCGCAAATACACTATCATCGCATCCCTCGAAGTTAATCCTTTGCAGTTCCGCTTTCATTCCTTTAAATGTAGGCGTGTTCACGATCTCAACTACTTTCTTTATACTTTTCACAAATGTTTCCATATCCCTCTTATCGCTAAAATATTTAGAGTAGATCTTGGGAAAATCGGTGGGGTTTCGGGAACGTAGAAGTATTTTTCCTCTTGAATGTGGTTTGCATAAGGATACATAAAATATTATCATTTCATTCTCTTCATTAAATTTTTTAAACTGTTGGCAAATATGATCTTGGAAAGACATAATGTTTTTGCACATTGAATATACATATGAAGTGTTAGGTACGAAGTAGTTGTGATCTATTTGAACATCAGGTAAATCGCCATCCTCGGAAATTTTCAGGAAAGCGTTTATGTTGGGCTGATCATAGTTAGTTGCATGAGGGCCGGTTTGATCGAGTAAATACTGAGCTGCCGCTTTAATCCAGAATATATCATCCTTAGATTTCGCCCCAGTGTTAATTGTGACAGGAATCGGTATTCGGACGTGATCTTGAAGGTTTCTTCCAACATCAGTAATTGCTATTGACTTGATATTAAGTTTCTTTAAGTGTGACTTTGGTCCGATACCGGACGACATAAGTATCAATGGCGTGTTTATGGTACCTGCACTCAGGATAGTATCCTTAGTCGCATAAAATTTAACCGCTTTACCAGGTTTAACGGTGACTTTCACCCCTTTGACTTGATAGTTCTCGATTATCAATTCGTATACATGTGCATGTTTTAAAACGACCAAATTATCTCGATCTTTTGCTTTGTTGAGGAAAGCCGTAGCGGTGCTGACTCGCTTGCCTTTGTAGTTACCACCTCTTATTTTACCAACACCTAGTTGAGTGGGGCCATTAATGTCATCCAAGTATTTTAATCCTAATTCTTTGTATGCTTTAATCAATTTATCGGCTATTTCCGGATGAGTAAAGTTCAACTGATCGATGACAAATTCTCCGTCTGTACCATAGTTTTCTCTGAGTTTTGGATCGTTGATTATGAAAGGGTCGATTATTTTCTCACTTTTCATGAAGTACTTTTTAATAGTATTCCAATCCCAAAGATTGTCAATGTTCCATTCGACGTAGTCTTCGGGACTTCCTCTCATATGCAGGAGGCCGTTGATAGATCCCGTGCCGCCCAGGACGCGGCCGCGCGGCCAGAACGACCGTCCGTCTATACAGCCTCTGTTCGTGTTGTTGTCGACTTCCGTGTAGTACTGCCATACGTGATCACTTCTGTGTGTCGCTCCAGAAAAATTCGGGATCTGGAATTGATAACACATTAATTAAGTTAATTTAAATCATATCTTGGCCGTTGTGCCGGCATTGTCGTTTGAAATATGATGGTAGGTAAACAATATACATACATGCCACGTTGATGTTTCTGGTAAAACGGTATTTATTTTTGCACGCAACTTAAGCATATTATTAATTAAAAAAAGTTAAAGTATCGTCGGTTCTAATGGTCATCATCATCATCCTAGCGCCTCTCCGGGTTGCATCCTCGGCCATTGCCTTGGAGCCCAGGGTACGCTGCGACTATGATCCTGAATTGACATGCCTGGTTATTACAATGGAGCGACTGTCGTCTGACCTCCGTAACCACAAGGGAAACCAGACCAGTTGAATCATAGTCGGGACCAACGGCTTAACGTGCCTTCCGAAGCACAGAATCATCATTCTTATCGGACAATCAGGTGATTCTAGCCTGCAATGTCCTAACCAAACTGGGAAAACCAACACAATGTGAAAGTGTTCTCCGCGGGATTCGAACTCATGACCTCCGAGTTCGAAGTTTTTGAGCACAGCGCTCTAACCACTACACCACATCGTCGGTTCTAATGGTATGTATCCTGTATACGGTTTGTGCCTTTCGGTATATTTTATATGGGTTTGTGTCAGATTGATATTCCACCATGATATCGTTCATATCGACATATGTATGTTTGCGTACTCACTATACAATATGGTAAAAATTTGTTGTATAGTGTCGTTGGTTAACCAAAAAATTGGTCAAAGTTGTTGAAATGAGGCAAAGAGACCTATGTCTATTAAATAATTTTAAAATTACTTACGATTGACTCTAAAGGGGGGTCCCCACCGGTCTCCAAAAGAAGCACCTTCCAATCTTTGACTTCTGTGAGCCTTGAGGCCACGATGGACCCCGCGGTGCCAGCACCCACCACAATGAAGTCGAATGTGTCGCCATCTGTCGAGGGAAGTAAAGACTATTTGGGTTACAAAATTCTTGATGTTTGCCAATAGATGGCGACCTCAGCAGTTAAGTAATGGTTTGTGTTCTGAATGAAAATTTATTCGATTCACTAATCGGTCTCTCTTACCACCCGGTAAGAGTTTGTTTAATATTTTATATTATTATTTATTAACTACCAAGGTTATTTTAAACTAATTACTATTGTGTAGGATTGAATAGTGCTAGATTTTGAATACTGTGGCAATGCAATACTGTCATTGTAAGATTTACCACCAGACAAAAAATAAAGACAAACATGTATGGTCAGAAACTAGATGTTGCCATTATTTGCTTACCAGAGATTTCGTTTGTCATGTCCTTAGGCCAATTTTCAGTGAGAAGGCACTGTGCGGCAAATAGATGGGTGACCGCGCTTGCGAACGCGGCGCCCGCGGCTCCCTGCGTATACGCAGGACACGTGCTGTTTAGACATGTCATGCCTGCAACACAAATAAAATTAAAATCAAAATATACTTTACTAGCGGCCCGCCCCGGCTTCGCCCGTGGTACTTGTCCACTATTTAATGGATGATATTATACATAAAAACCTTCCTCATGAGTTACTCTATCTATTAAAAAAAAACGCATCAAAATCCGTTGCGTAGTTTTAAAGATTTAAGCGTTCATAGGGACATACAACACACATAGGGACAGAAAAAGCGACTTTGTTTTATACTATGTAGTGATGTTCGTAGGCCTCTCCGAGGCACTTATAAATCGTCAATAATAACATCACAATACTCGTAGAATAACTCTACCATCGACTTTGGAATGCAGTCATCTACCGAAAAAAAGCGGCAAGTAACTAGATAGTTACTCGATAACGCTATAGGTTCGGGCACTTCATATCACGAGGAACTGAATTAAAAAAATAACTAAATATAGCTCCGTTATTTTATTTTTATTTCAGATAGATAACCATAACATACCATTTATTAAAAACTGTTACTGTGTTAGGACTAATTAACTTGCGTTAAGCAAAAAAAGTTACATTTTTTTGTCCAAATATATAAATTAACGGGAAACTGCCTTATCAACATAAACAGATATAATCATAATGTGTATTTAATTAAGGATATCCAATGGCAAACAAAACATACAACGATTTTTGTCATAACTTCACAATAAGCACAAAATATCCACAGGAACCTAGATTTACATCGTATAATATGCCCTCGTCATACTTCGTCCTCTCTGAAATTGATATAAAATTGAAGCGACCGTCGCTTCTTATCGGAGTGACAGTATGTTGAAACGTTCGTCATTTTAAAAGCAAAATAATGCCACAGTTTCCTGGTGTTGGCACATATCTAACGATTCAAATCTATGCACAGGAAAGAAAAAACCAGTACCGATTTTCACTGCAAAATTGTATGCTATAAGAGGCAAGTTCGACACTCACTACTGTACAATACCCACTGGTATCAGCATAATTACTATGCTTTATCGCATTAATTCAGAATAATATCGCGTTGGACTGAAGATAGCAAAAGTAAATATTTATTAAATTATCAATTTGTTGCCATGTCATTGCAGTTATCTATCAAGCAAAGGGCAGTGCCATGCATTGATTTTTTTATGTCAGAATGGGGTCACTTTTTGGTTAGTGATCACAACTGCTTGAGGACATAACACCACAAGGGTCGCTGATGCGTTGCCTACTTCTAATACCCCTCACCCTTCCCAAATGACCACTGAAAACCTTACTCACCAACAGAAACAAATCAATAGTTACTAAGTGCTACTTCATTGTGGTCATGAAGTTCTACCAAGTTCTACCCTTCTTGTTAGCATTATGATATTTGTTAACGGGACTAAACGCGATTTTGACTATGTAGTATATATATACTACTTACTGCTTGACGTTTCGGCTGCGTTACAACAGCCGTGGTCGCAAGCGGACTGGTGATGCGGGGCGTCGTCTGCTCGGGCGCGGTGAAGAATGTTCTTCCTCTACCCCCAAATTGTCAATTATTAAATTGTCACCCACACTTTCACGGCACACACACTGACAGTATCAGGGTTCACTCTAAACGCTGAAAATCGAAATTATTGTTAGCAAATGCAACGGTTAGTGAGTACTGAGCAGGTCGGAGCTGGGTTGGTGGGCGCAGTATGGTGAACGATAAAACACAGGGAACGGAGCGTTCCCAGTGCCAGTACTTCGGGAATACCCATGAACCAATTATTTATGCTGTGGCTCAATGTGCCGTCACACATTCATTCTCTGATCTTTGAGCAGTGAACCTATAAGCTTCCCAAGTCTAGCCATCGAGACCTTGCTCAGCTCACAGTACACAGTCACAAACAGCGTAACAGTAACGAAGTGCTTCTTCTTTGTAATTCTGTAAGGTACAAGTAATAATAATACCCCTCCGGCCGTATTCGGCTATGGCGGCCGATCTTACGATCAGCCAGGTACGCAGGATATATTATAGTGCACAAGTGAGTGCGCAAGCACAGGTGCACTCCCTATTCCTTCACTCTCATAATTCGGTGGGACAGCAGTCTGACACGACCGTAGAGAGATCAGGCGCAGGACCAACGGCTTAACGTGCCTTCCGAAGCACGGAGGAGCTCGAGATGAAATTTTTCGGTCACCTATCCGATGACTGGCATCTGCGAACGCTGCTTAACTTTAGCAACCGCAGGCCAAGTGCGCTAACCACTGCGCCATCGAGCTCCTCAAGGTACAAGTACGAAACAGACGAAGACCTATTTGAATAGTAGTTAAAGACGGTAAGAGCTGAGTAGACTTTCTAATCAAATGAGCTCTCGTCAAGACCATAGTGAAGGAGCACTTTATAACTGTTGTGCTATGTTTTACTAGCTATTAAAGTCTCGTTCATTTGGGGAGGATGTGGGGATAAAAAGGCAGGCAACACATCTGATACCTTTGTGGAGTAATTGATGTGCTCCACCATCACTATCAGGTGGCCCTTCAGCTCGTTAGCTTAACTCTTAAATACCTCTCATAAAATATCCTGAAAACGTCGGCGAAACCTTCCTGTGCCGATTTGTGAGTCAAATCGCTTGTCCGAGCCTGCCAAACATGGATGCGATGTGAATATTCAATTACGGTACAGAATATTTTTCAATTTCAGTTAGGCATGAAACGTTTCAAAAGTACTTTCTCACTCTGATATTAAAAACATTTTGCCACTCTTGACTTATTTCCCTCTAGCATCTAGAAAGAAGGCCCTTAGAATATTTTATTAACATGAAATTATGAAAGTAAAAAAACGTGAACACAAAAATAAACTAAAAATTAAAATATAATTCCTAATATCTATTACCTCATACTGTAATTTTCCTAAACTATGTTAAAGTGATCTTAAACATACTAACTGAATTCGGTGCTTCTTCTCTTCTGTTTTTGGGCAGGCACCGACTTCAGTTAGTATGTTTAAGATCACAGGGGTGGGAAGTTGAGGTAAAGTGTTGGCGGAAACCTGATTAGTGAGTCAGAGTTTCTATCAAATGCCAAGTAGCTTTCTGCGGTGTCAGTGGCAGGACACGATCAAAGCGGAGCCTCAGCCAGTCCGAGCCATCCACGTCCCCGCCGTCCACCCTGGGCACTACTACAGCCGCGCCGCCGCGCGACTGCCAACTCGAGCTGTAGTAGCAGAGGATGCAGGGCAGAGGGCGAACGTTCTGCGCCCCAAAACAGAACCAAATCACTAGGGAGGATACCCGAATAAAACCGAGCCAGCCTACAGGCTCCAAGGTGGCAGCCCCGCCGTAGGCTAGGGCACAGAGGGCTAATCACCCACTTGCCTAAACATACACGATTACAGAAACAGAAACAGTGAAGAACCGGACCGATCCAAACACGACGACCTTTGGCATGAAAACACGGACACGAATTGCTTGCTGGAATGTGCGCACACTGAGCGACGATAGCCGACTCGCCCAAGCAGAAGCAGTAATGCTCGAATACAAGCTGCAAATACTCGGTCTCAGCGAGGTGCGCAGGAACGGATTCGGAGAACTGAGAACGTCCAGAGGCCTTACTTTTCTTCACTCCGGGAAGGAGGATGAAGATGGCGACCTGGAACACGGTGTAGGATTCCTCCTTACCGAGACGGCGAAGAAGAGCCTCCTGGACTGGAAACCGATCTCAGAACGGATCATAACAGCTCGTTTTAACACTAAGGCCCGAAAGATAACCATCGTTCAATGCTACGCGCCCACAGAACTAGCATCAGAGGAAGTGAAGGACGATTTCTATAGCGCACTCAACTCAACTATGAAGAACATCCGTAGACAAGACATAGTAATCGTCATGGGTGACCTCAATGCTAAGGTTGGAACGGATAACGATGGTTGTCAAAGACACATGGGCAAGCACGGGCTGGGAGTACGCAACGACAACGGGGAGCGGTTTCTGGAGTTTTGTCAGGACAACGACCTTACCATTGGAGGGACTCTATTTATCCACGGAGATCACCACAAGTACACCTGGAATCACCCCAATGGAGTCACTAAGAACCAGATCGACCATCTTGCCATAAGCGCTAAATGGCGCTCTTCGCTGCTCGATGTCCGTAACCGAAGAGGTGCGGATATTGATAGCGACCACCATCTGGTGGTGGCCGAGGTGCGACTCAAAGTAGCCGTATCTCGAACTGCTGCCCAAACCAGAATAGGCAGACGATTTGAGGTTGGAAAACTGAAGAACCCTGATACCCAGGCAGCTTTTAAGATCGAGCTGAGGAACCGATTTACTGGACTCGATGCAGACTCAACCACAGTCAACGCGGAGTGGAATCGCGTAAAAATGGTCTACACAGAGACCAGCTCCGTCGTTCTAGGACTTAAAACTGGCACACGTGAAGACTGGATGTCACAAAAAACTTGGGACCTCATCGAAGAACGAAGAAGGCTTCACCTAATTATTCTGTCGACCTCCGACGCGGCAACACTGGAACACCTGAGGCTGCAATACCGTCTAATACGGAAGACCATCTACCGTAGTACTCGCCGTGACCGACGAGTATGGGCAGATGGTATTGCCGACACCGCCCAACGTGCTGCCGACTCCGGTAATCTCAGGGAGATGTACAAAGCGACAAAGACTTTGGCCGGAACACAGAACCGCAGGAAGAAACCCTTAAAAAGTAAGGAAGGCCAGTTGATAGTGACATCAGAAGGGCAGCTTCAACGCTGGTGGGAGCACTTCGAGGAAATCTTCCGCATCCCCAACGATCCGACTGACTACACGCCACCTGCTGCCGACGTGTCCCTGCCTGACCTTGACATCGATGTCTCACCTCCTAAGGAAGAGGAAGTAGCGAACGCTATCCGTTCCTTAAAACTCGGCAAGGCCCCAGGAGTCGATCTCATCACAGCAGAAATGCTTAAAGCCGATTTACCCACTGCTGTGAACGCGCTGACGCCACTACTGTCCAACATCTGGCAAGCGGAAGAGTTACCGGACGACTGGAACAGAGGTCTCCTCATAACTGTGCCGAAAAAGGGAGATCTTAGTGAGTGCAGTAATTGGAGGGGCATTACCCTGCTTTCGGCCCCATCCAAGGTGCTCTGTAAGATCATTCTGGACAGATTGTCGAAGGCCGTGGAACCATCCATCCGCAGGGAACAGGCCGGATTTCGCCCCAACCGATCGTGCACGGATCAAGTCAACACTCTGCGTATCATATTGGAACAGGCATCAGAATGGCAAAGGGAGATTTACTTGACTTTTGTGGACTTCGAAAAAGCCTTTGATACGCTGAGATGGACTTGCATCTGGGACCGCCTGCACGAAATTGGAGTCCCCGAAAAGATCGTCAACATCATTAAGGCCATCTACAGGGACTACTCTTGTAGAGTGACGCACAACGGCCTTGTATCGGAGGACATACCAGTCCATGCAGGAGTGCGCCAGGGATGTCTTCTCTCACCTCTCCTTTTCCTCGTCGCCCTCGACGGTGTGATGCATCGCGCAATATCTACGACGCGCCGCGGCATAGAGTGGGGATTGTCCAGCGTGCTCGAAGATCTGGACTATGCCGATGACCTATGCCTGCTGAGCCATACTCGCGATAATATGCAGACCAAAATGGACGACCTACAGAGAGAGGCTAAGAAGATGGGACTAAAAATTAATATCCGGAAGACCAAGGAAATGAGGTGCGGAGCGACAAGTTCCTTGCCGCTTGTTATTGGCACAGAGGCTGTGGAGCGAGTCCACAAATTTACTTACCTCGGAAGCGTCGTGTCAGAAACTGGAGGAACAGAAGAGGACATCACTTCTAGGATCGCCAAAGCCCGAGCAACCTTCGCGCAACTCCGCCCGATATGGCAATCACGGAAATTGACACGTAGAGTAAAGCTTAAGATATTCCGGTCCAATGTGAAAACCGTATTGCTGTATGGGTGTGAGACGTGGAAGGTCACAAAGGACATCACGCGCCGGCTACAGGTCTTCTTGAACCGCTGTCTCCGCCGAATTCTCGGAATATACTGGCCCGAGAAGATCTCCAACCTAAATCTGTGGGAGCGCTGCAGCGAAACTCCGATCGACCACCAAATTAAACGCCGCAAGTGGAGCTGGATTGGCCACACCCTCCGAAGGGACCAGGAACATATACCGAGACAAGCCTTAGACTGGAATCCCCAAGGAAGGCGTAAACGAGGCCGCCCAAAACAAACTTGGCGGCGGACTGTCGCTGCAGAAGTGAAGGAGATAGGCAAGACCTGGAGCGAAATAAAGCGCGTAGCTCAAGACCGACCGGGATGGCGACGCACTGTGGACGCCCTCTGCCCCATCGAGGGGACTTAGGACCTTAAGTCAAGTAAGTCACAGTATGAGGTAATAGATATTAGGAATTATTTTTTAATTTTTTGTTTATTTTTGTGTTCACGGTTTTTTTGAAGTCGGTTTGTTTTTTTTTTTAAAAGTCAGTTTATTTCATGATTTTTAGTTGTGTAAAAGCGTTGTGAACTTAATTATTAGTAGGAACTCAGTTGTTGTTAAGAATGAATGAGAGTGTGGATTTTCTTGTTCTCGCGTGAAGGCCCAGCGAGACTTCTCGGCGAGATTTCTCGCCGTGAGTCTGGATGTAATATACAAAAGTATCACGTTAGCCCTACATACATTCGATCGACCAATTGCAGTTCTGCCTTCCAACTCCTAACCGTTAAGGAGTACTGTAGCTTCATCATCAGCACAGTAGCATCAGATGTTGATTCAAGCATACCTCACAAGCAAAATGTAAGCCCTACATACTACTAAATAGTTTCCATCGACCAAATTGCAGTTCTGCCTTCCAACTCCTAACCGTTAA
Organism: Nomophila noctuella; assembly: GCA_958496325.1. Lineage (NCBI taxonomy): Eukaryota > Metazoa > Arthropoda > Insecta > Lepidoptera > Crambidae > Nomophila > Nomophila noctuella. Next base: position 518,959 of record OY292489.1, read on the forward strand.
GGAGTACTGTAACATCATCATCAGGACAGCAGCTTCAGATGTTGACACCCTGAAGCATATTCAGTAAGACATGATTACGTAACAAAAACACCATCCGAGCATACAATTTTCGGTGGTTGCCCTCGATTTCTCCTGGATTCCATCATCAGATCCTGGACTGGTAAAAATAGGACCACCTCAGAACTGAACCCTACCCAACAAAAAAAAAATTTTGAAATCGGTTCATAATTGACGAAATTATCGGTGAAGATACATAAAAAAAAAAAAAAATTATACATACAGACGAATTGAGAACCTCCTCCTTTTTTTGAAGTCGCTTAAAAAGCAAATGTACCGCATGACAGCTTTAAAAAAATCATGTGTGTGAAGGAGACAATGCTTACATACTGTCAAGGAAGGTCAAGACACAATCTTTATTATTCTTGTCAGTCGTTAAGTGCACATACTCGTATTATATCAGTGGCATACGAGAAACGTTTCATAGCGGCGATTGTGCAGATTTACTCCGCAATCATTTATCTTTATAGGTTATCAACAGTTATCAGAGAAGATAGATCATCTTCACAATAACACCAAAATTATATTTCATAATTTTGAAGTATAATACCTATGGGGCTAGTACGTAAAAAAAGATATGTCGTGCAAAGAAATTTCTATGTAAATCAAATTGCAAAATAGACTAACTACTTTGACTTTGACTTACGCGACATTTCATTCTAGACATACCAAAATGTATGATGGTTAAAAAAAATTGAATTTGTACGGTTGCCGGTTCCAGTCGCAATATACCAAAGTTTTCGTTCGATGTTTGCTTCATACCTACGTAAGTTTTACATTATTATGTACCCTTCTACATTGTACATATACTTTCTACAATTCTTTTGTTTGCCTATTTTTGTTATTGTTAGGGTTCCGTAGCCAAAATGGCAAAAAAACGGAACCCTTATAGATTCGTCATGTCTGTCTGTCTGTCTGTCTGTCTGTCCGCCAGTCTGTCACAGCCACTTTTTTCCGAAACTATAAGTACTATACTATTGAAACTTGGTGAGTAGATGTATTCTGTGAACCGCAACAAGGTTTTCACACGAAAATAGAAAAAAATATTAAAAAATGGGGGGTCCCCATAGTTAGAACTAAAACTGAAAATATTTTTTTTCATTGAACATATACGTGTGGGGTATCTATGGATAGGTCTTTAAAAATTATATTGAGGTTTCTAAGCTCATTTTTTTCTTAAGTGAATACTTTGCGTGACAGACTCTTCCAAAGTGGAAAAAAGTGTGTCCCCCCCTCTAACTTCTAAAGTAAGAGGATGATAAATCTGAAATAAATATAGAATGTACATTACCATAAAAACTACCAACGAAAATTGGTTTGAACGAAATCTATTCAGTAGTTTTTTTAATACGTCAAAAATAGAATTTGTACGGAACCCTCAGTGCGGGAGTCCGACTCGCACTTGGCCAATTTTTTTTTACCTGTCATCAAGTGAATTGACTTCTGTCTTTCAACGAGGAGAGACATACTAGGTTGGAGTTCCTTAATTACAAGTTCATCGAAACGCTTGGCCGTTGTGAACTACATATGTATGTATGTAAGATGCAGGCGAACGATCAACAGGGTCACCTGATGCTTAGAGATCACCGCTGGCTCATGGACATAAACAACCCCACAAGCCTGGCTGATGAGTTGCCTGCCTTAAAAAACCCAAATAAGGAGGCTTGCCTAACTGAGGTCAGAAGACCTTCGTCTTACATAATTAAATTTTAGGAGAAGTAGATCACTGTGGAACGTCCAAAACCCCGAGAGTGCTGCCAGGTAAGCCGAAACTGCGGTCGATGGTGTTTTTTTTATATTTCGTACATGTGCATACTTAGTGTAGATGCACACCAGGCAATGAAAATACGTGACCTTTACTTAGTTTTTAGTACAATAAGTTAAAAAACAAATCTAGTAAAAACTTGCCGACTGAAACAATGGTAACAGTTGGTAACCCTCTCTTTCCGGATAAAACACCTCTAACAGCGACATAATTCAATTTGCGATTCCGTCCCCGTTTGAGCGAGACCTGTTTTGAATTTAAAAATATTCGGCTCGGCACGCGGAATGTTTACGGACCATTTAACGCCTTAAACGGCCGGAAGCAGGTCATATAAATGGGGGTCTTTGTAGGATTCTAGTCTACTGCAGCTGTAATAAATTAAAGAGTGTGGCCACAGATCCTGGAGGTTTCCGCGGTCCCACAAGGGGGTCAAATCATGGGTACAAGATTCATGGACGCCCCGGGAGGAGTCTTTGGTCTTATCAGGCAATGCAGTGGGACCATGGGTACATGGTAGAACACCGTGGTCTCACCAGTGAGATAAATCGGGTGGTGCCACGGGCTCTTGGTGGAGCGGCCCTAATATGGACTGGACTGGCTCCGAATTATATACGGTTTTTTTTAAGCACATACCAAAGATATGTAGAGTATACAAAATAATTTATTTTTCATCATAAACCTGCCTGTAGGATAGATAGGGGTTAACTTCTTCTAGAAGCTGAAAGAATTGCAAGGAGCACTCTTCCTAAACACACTCTTACTAACGTAGGCATAAGGTAAAAGACGAAATAAGGTAATTAATAAGGGAATAAGAAACCGATAATAATGTGCATGTGTGTGTATGTATGCGTGTTTGTATGCGTGTGTGTAGATATAAATATGTAGTGAAATTGAGTAAAAACAATGAGTTAATGAAATACATATAAGATGCTTAAGTAAAAATTGTTTAAGAAAATAAAAAACTCAATATTATCTTTTAAGTTTTTTTTAATAATTTATATTACATAATGCTTTTAAATTTAATACAACAATTCTATAAGATAACTGTATAATATTATGGCACATTTTCATGAATCACTCAAAATTAAAGGTCAGTTTTCACATAGCACCGTCTGACTCTTTTTTAATAAGTAGGGAGATATAACGGAAAGGGGAGCAGATAACAAATGTATTTGTATAAATTAAGTCTATTATTTGTATAAAAACAAACACAAAATGTAACTTCAAATATTCTTGATCTGTTTTGTTTGTAATATCATTGTATTGTACACGCAAGTGTCGAATGTACACCTACATAATCACGTTAATGTAATATTGGTATATTTTATTTTATTTATGAATATACGAGAACCTACCTTGTAAAAATAGTTTTTGTTCCAAAAATAAAAATTCGAGTTCAGGACTGGTAAACTGGTAACAACATATTTTTGTTGTATGTATGTAGTTCTAATTGAGATGAATTTTATTATTATGCGGCCGCCCGCGACTTCGCCCGCGTTGATTTCGAATCCCTTTATTTTGTAATAAAAGGTGGCCTATTCTCAATTCGAAAGTTTAGTCTGTACCAAATTTAATAAAAAATGGTCAAGAGGTTTAAGCGGGAAAGCGTAATAGGCAGACAGACTCAGTTACTTTCGCATTAATAATATTAGTAGGGATTAGTAATATTCTTTGTTGACTTCAACCCATTGTTATATTTTTATGGGATTGCCGATGGATATTCAGATGTTGTGCCTAATTAAGTAAATATTGATTAGTCTAGGAAAGCACCGTACTGAGCATAGGAACACACCGTCCCTTACTCAAAAGATCCTCCACATATGTGTGAGTCCAACAATTAAGCTTATTGGGAGTACATTTGGATTACCTACTTATAGATTGACTAAGAATCATCATTTCATTTCATTTCATTTTAGTTAATGAAATATAAGATGCTTATTTCATTTCATTTCTTCAAGCGTGCTCGAAAAGTTAAACGAACTCGTAACTATGTATTTATCGGGCATATGAATAGGGGGTAGGCATTTCAATTTCATTTGCTTTAACCTTATTTCAGTTGAATAAGGTACAAGTTATGTTGTCCAAATTTTCCAACGAACCCTAGATAGAACTAACTAAAGGGACATAACTTGTGCATTTAAAAATCATTGAGATTTCTTCTCATTGGCGTGGTTTCCTTTGGTTCTGTGCAGGAGGCTATCTCTGGGTGTCTTCGGCGGTAGCAGAAGAAGAAGATGATGCAGACCAGGCACAGAAGAAGGAAGAATGCCAGCATGAACAAGAGGTAAATCTGTAAGAGATAAAATATGTATATTGAAATGCTTAAATAAAACCCGCGAGGCAAAGCGAGCCTTAGAATCCTGGCTACTGAGTATGAACTACATTGACACGGAAAACTTATTAATTAAAAACTTTCATTAAATCACACACACACATGCACACACGCAAACACGCTATGACGCGCGCACATAAAATCACGAACACACACAAAAACAAATTTAATTGTTTAGTTAGTGGTATAAAAGTTTACGTCCGAAAAAACTTGGGAATGTGTTTGGATTCCTCGAAACAAGCTATAAGCTCAATGTAATGTATATTCACTAGATGAACTACGTCGACACGGAAACCTAATAATTTAAAAACCTTCTTTAATCCCCTTATTATAAAATGACAATCAGATATCAAGTTTCATTAATATAACCAATTATAACCTTCAACCATGGACAATTTCAAGCTAAATGAAACTTAGATTATACTGTATTTGGATTACGAATTAACATGCTTGAGAATTAAATGTCAGCCATATCCGATTGCAATCATGTCACCGTTAAGCAATGCCTAAGATTGTAATCTTTAAGAGAAGTAGAGCTTTGTGGAACTTCCACTCGAATGTAATAATAATGAATCGTCTGGGGAAGTACCTATCCCTTACAGAAGACCACAGTGAAGTAGCACTTCGTAACTGTTGTGCTATGTTTCTGCTGGTGAGTAAGGGTGCTAGAGCTCAGTTGGGGAGGGTGTGGGGTTTTTAAAGGCAGGATACGCTTCTGCGCCCTTTGTAAGGTTGTTGATGGCCATGGGCAGCGGTGATCACTTACCATCCCACTTGTGCCTCCCTATAATATAAAAAAATCCTTTGATATGCCCCGACATCGGCAAACTGGTATTATTTTGATTGATGTTACTTACATTGGCTACTGAAGCTAGTAGGCGATTTGACCGGCGCTTGACATCGCAGGGCCTACATCAGAGCGGGTTGAAGTATGGCGAGGCCAAACCTAGTTCGGAGATTACTAATCTTATATTTTTTGATGGTACTGAAACATTTACCTACTCGATATAGAAATTCCATTTTTATATTGCATCATGAAATGAAGTGAGCACTGCGGACTAGCGGACCCTGGACTCCGAGGTAATAGGAAGCGACCGGGACGACCGCAGGAATAAAATGATCACTGATAACTTCGTAAGTACAGAAACTGAATGTCATTAGTTAAAATGCAAACGATTGAAAAAGCCGCCGAAGTGATCACCGCTTGCCATGGATATCAACAACCGCACAAGGGTCTCTGATAAGTTGGATGCCTTTAAAACATCTTGTTTTGAACTATGTAGTGACAAATTAGCATCCATTTTTTAATTAAACTAAATTAAAGCCTTAAAGCGAAGGGAGGAAATAAAAGAAAACATGGTTTCAAAATTTAATTTTTATAACACCAGTATGCTACGATCGTAGTATTCGTAGTCCGTAGTTACGTGTCTTGACTACGCCGTAGTCCATCGACGGTCCGTAGCGCTGCTACGAGAGGCTACAGAGGCATAATTTCACCGGTCTCTGATAAAGTAGATCTTTCGAAAACATTTTAGACTAGAATGAGAAGGTATCTTGAAGGTAGTTTCGGCCTAGAAAAATAATGTGGGAGCCACTGGTGATGAAGATATAATTCCCTTCCGGCCGTTTTCCGACGATTTTACGATCAGCCAGGTACGCAGGATAATTATACTGCACAAGTGAGTGCGCGAGCACAGGTGCACTCCCTATTCCCTCACTCCCATAGTATGGTGGGACAGCAATCTGACAGGACTGTGAAGTGCTCCGGCGCAGGGCCAAGGGCTTTATGTGCCTTCCGAATCACGGAGGAGCTCGAGATTAAAGTTTTCGGTCACCCATGCGATGACTGGCCTCTACAAAAGTTGCTTAATGAAGATAATGGTCTAGTAGCAGAAAGCTTACCAAGAACTTATCTGAAAGTGGTGATTGTTGCCGAGCTTTGTACATGTACCTATGAAACTATTTATAATTTTGAATCATTGTTTTAAATTAATTTTAAAGCAAAATTTAGTACCTACTTCTTTATTCATAGAAATTAAAAGTACAATGTAATAAATAAAAAAAGAACACAATGTTGTAATTTGTTTAATGGAAGTCAGGAATGCATTTGCCATATTTCTAGATAAATAAACTGTTTAATAACTTAGAAGAATCAAGAAGGTTAATGCTGTAACAGTCAAAGAGAGATAAGAGAAAGCGCAGATAGAAGGGAACGGCATTACGTGCCATTTACATGCTTTAGTATTCTTTATCTATGTTTAGAACTTTTATAACAACTGCGAAGGTTGCTGGTTTAAACCTAGCCTGCTGCAAGAGACAAGATGATTTTTGCTTTGCTTCTAAATATTAATAAACTAGAATTATCTGATAAGGAAGTACAGGAAGAGATTTCAATCTATATTATATACTAATATAATAAAGAGGATAGATTTTATTTTCCCTTACATTGAATGAGCTTCGTGGATCGGGGAGGGGCAGTGGTCCAACTGTTCAGTCCAACTAGTTGGACCACGGGCCTCTACTAGGGGCAGTTGTCCAACTTTAAAAATAGTTGGACTACAGCACCTTTTGCAAGTTCCGTAGTCCAACTCGTAAAATATCTTGCCAACCCTAATAATCTCAAAAATGTTTATGGTTTTATATATTTTTAATTAATGATCTCCTGAACCTCGTTGCAGTAAATAGGTATAATTTGATTTTTACCTGTGTCAATTTGTACCAGGGAAAAAAACAAAATGAATAATTTATATAATTTTTATTTTTAACAATATCGAAATGAAATGAAATTATGTATTAATTTATTAAATGAAATAATTTATTCAGCAATTTGATTCACTTAGTAAATTATTTTGCACGTCAAAACTTTTTTCGCCCTACCAGCGCCTCGACGTGAATGGCCTGCTGAGAAGAGACGCCGCAAGAAACTCACCAGTTATGTCTTTTTTAAAATCAATTTCAATATTACAATATTTTTTTTATTTATTTATTTTTATTTATTTATTTTTATTTATTTATTTATTTACAAACACACATACACAATCATTACAGGAGGACCTAATGCGATGGTGCAGTTGTAGAAACAATGTATATAGCGCATTCTATGAGCTTACTCGGTGAACTCGCAAATAAATCAAGTCAAATATAATAAATACAAATTAAGTGTGGCTGAGCAGATTAACATGTCCATGCTTATTTGTCATTTAAATAATCAGTAGCCAGTACCTACCAATTTACTGCAACGAGGTTCAGGAGATCATTAATTAAAAATATATAAAACCATAAACATTTTTGAGATTATTAGGGTTGGCAAGATATTTTACGAGTTGGACTACGGAACTTGCAAAAGGTGCTGTAGTCCAACTATTTTTAAAGTTGGACAACTGCCCCTAGTAGAGGCCCGTGGTCCAACTAGTTGGACTGAACAGTTGGACCACTGCCCCTACCCACTAATGTACGACCGAAGCTTCGGCTTCGATTGAAGCTTATGCGCAATACTATAATTGAACAAAATTTATAACTGAAAGTTGAAAGAATATAACCCTTCGGTATCTACCGAATGTTGTGCTTTTGTCTTCGGCCAAAATAAGACCTTCGGTCGGACATTACCCACTACATAATACATTCGATACTACTCGAACGATTTGAAAAAATCTTCTATCATTTGAATTCCATATTATGTCTTGAGAAACATTAAAGGAGATGATTCAACATCCATACAAAAAAAAACAGCATCGACAGAAACTTCTTATGTATTTGTATATAGATTTTTCTTAAATACTGGGAGAATCTGGTAATCGCAAAAAACTATACCCATACATTTTGTAAAGTTCTCAGATCCTTTCTTACGGTTCTTACGGGGAAAAGTTTTTTTTTCGATTTGAAGATTCTCCCATTCAATCAATCAATCAATCAGCCTATTGCCGTCCACTGCTGAACGTAGGCCTCCCTCAATGTTCGCCAGCCATCCTGGTCCCGGTCCGATTCTCCATTAGTTACGAAAATCATACATTTTAATGTCTATATAATATAAAACCTTATCAAAATGGACTTAAGAAGTTTCTGTCGACTCTGGGTTTATTAAACCCATCTCCTTTACACAGGATGCCGTCGTCGTTAATGTTGTTAGTTCCCATTAAGTCGCACCACGTGTAACACTGAGAAACACACCAGGCGGAAAACACGCTACCGAAGTTCGATGGCAACGCATTTTCTATACAGAAAACGTGTATTAACAGTAATTGAAAATATGTATACTGCAGGCGTAATCCCGCCGAACTACGGTCGCGTTTTTAGGGTTCCGTAGCCAAAATGGCAAAAAAACGGAACCCTTATAGATTCGTCATGTCTGTCTGTCTGTCTGTCTGTCTGTCTGTCTGTCTGTCTGTCCGCCAGTCTGTCACAGCCACTTTTTTCCGAAACTATAAGTACTATACTATTGAAACTTGGTGGGTAGATGTATTCTGTGAACCGCAACAAGGTTTTTACACAAAAATAGAAAAAAAAATAAAAAAAATGGGGGGTCCCCATAGTTAGAACTGAAACTGAAAATATTTTTTTTCATCGAACATATATGTGTGGGATATCTATGGATAGGTCTTTAAAAATTATATTGAGGTTTCTAAGCTTATTTTTTTCTTAAGTGAATACTTTGCGTGACAGACTCTTCCAAAGTGGAAAAAAGTGTGTCCCCCCCCTCTAACTTCTAAAGTAAGAGGTTGATAAATCTGAAATAAATATATAATGTACATTACCATAAAAACTACCAACGAAAATTGGTTCGAACGAAATCTATTCAGTAGTTTTTATAATACGTCAAAAATAGAATTTGTACGGAACCCTCAGTGCGGGAGTACGACTCGCACTTGGCCAATTTTTTTCCACCTAGTGTGTTACTATACTCATTGGGAAAAAAATCCCAACCAGTCACAAAGTTAGTATTAATTTTAAGTACATACCTATATCAATTTATTGACATTAATAGGGCAGACAGAGCATGATAACAAATTTATGCATTATAGTGAAGAAAGATTAATTTTACATTTGGGATAATTTATTCTTCCTATGTATTTACAGCTGACTTGATTAATTTTCTTGCCTTGTATCAATCCTGGAAGTTTTCATAGAAAATTATTTGATTTTGTGCTTTAAAACATCATCCATAGACCATACATAACAATAAGAAAGAGTTTGAATGAATTAATTATTATAGTCATAACATTTGAGCAACTTCTAGTTAAGCACAAGTTATTGCATTTCGTAAGTAGTTGGCATATATATACAATAACAAATTAGGGTGAACATCTATACTAATAGTATAAAGCTGAAGAGTTTGTTTGTTTGTTTGAACGCGCTAGTCTCAGGAACTACTGGTCAATTTGAAAAATTCTATTTGTATTGGATAATCCATTTAACGATGCTTTAGGCTATTGGAAACCGAAATCCAATGCGGACAGACGCGAGTATATATTTAAATAAATAATAAATGATTTCATCGGACTAACAAACCAATTGCCTAGCATTAAACTAAGTTCGAAGCTTGTACTATGGATGCTAGGGAATGGGTAAATACTTTTATAAATATCCATGACTCCAGTACAAATGCAGAATTTCATCAAAAGAATCGAAACAAGTTCTTACCGAAGCGGTATGTATCACCAACATGTTTTATAAACCTTTGCAGTAGGTTTATGTTGATTTAAAATACAATGAAATAAATAAATTACAACTTAGCTATATATTGCCATTACAAAGATCAATGCTTATAAGTATTTTGTTAATCCATTGTTAAAAAGTTGAAATTACATACTGGAAGCCTTCATTATTAATGGAAAACATAATATTTTTTACATTTTGATGGTTGATTCATGACATATGAATATGTATTTAGTACTTCTAAACTTGCTGAGTCTATTAAAGAGAGTAAAATTTTAAATCTAGGCACTACTTAAAATTATTTGTAATTAATACTTACATTATATTAAAACTAACAATCACATGATAGCTTCTACTATATTTTTCATACAACCAAGTTTTCTCAAATTCATTTCTTTTAATGCCCATGCTTTCAATTTCCATTCTCTCATTAATTTTAATTAGCAGATTGATTGACTTGAAAAATTAAATTCTGTTTGTTTGGCAGTCCAACAAAAATTACAAACTAATTAACTATTCCATAATATGTGGTGTTTCCTCATCGTGGTTTTCTAGTATTAGGAAGCTCGGACGGGAGTTTATCGATGTAACAGCAGAATAGAATTCCGCAGATGACAAGAAGGAAGAAGAAGATACCCAGCATCACATAGGCGTAGAGCTGAAATATACCAGAGTATTCATTATTATCAGGGATATAACAATATAATGTTTTCTTAGCTTTACAGAACTTTTACTCATGAAATAAAACTACTTTAAAACAGATAGGACCACGGTATATGGATGTTATCACATCTGAGCCATTCCATGATCACTGCTGCTGAAAAGTAGCGAAACAATGACTTGGATTTTCAAAAGTAGTAAGTTTTATATCATGATGTAATAGCTTAATATTTTCATTAGGAATTCAGTAAGTGGGTGAATGGTACAAAATTCAGCCATGAGGCCTTATCTGAAGGTCTTCGCAAATTATCAATCAAACATTAATTATCATGAACTAAATCAATAATAAAGTAAATAAATCTGACAACTAAAAACTTTTATATAAATTGGCATCGTAACCAGGTTTCTATAACTTAATATAAGGTATTCAGATTAAGTAAAAGAATCCTTTATTAATTGTACACAATACTTGCATTGAATGGCTAAAATGGTAATATGTATTGATTTCTTCTTAGTGCTAGCTTTCAATGTGAATAAGTGCAGAGGGTCTCACCAAAAATTCACTTATTGAGTCTTGCATTTTTATGAGGTCAGCACTTCTGTCTCCATTAGTGTTCAACCCAGAATCAGATAGTTAGCCTGTAAATGGAAAAGATTGAACAGTAAATTTGAGTGTTCAGAAAAACTACTTTTTATTTCCTATTTTAAATCATGACTTCAATGCTGAAGAATTTGTAAACAATAAACAATTGGGTCACTTTATTAACCTTATTTATTTAAAAGTTGTTTCTTTTGTGGTTATTTTGTTAATTTATTTCAATAAAATAAACTTATTTTTTTATATTATATAATTAATCAGTGAATTCATTGAAAATTATTATCCTTTAACACTGCACTTAACTTTATCTAGTGTAAAACAGTAACCTTTGCTTGTAAACCTGCTGTTACACGTAAATACGTTTATAACACTAGATGTGTTAACTAACGTTTTTGCCGCAACTGTTTGATCGAAACCGCGACCTCTGTCTGGCGTAATGGCAGATTTCTGTACCACTGCGCAAAATGATATTTTATTATATTTTATTGATAGTTACTTACGTAACTCGGCGATCTCTTGAATAACATAAAGTCACTTTAAAGCAAGAAAGGTCCCCTTAACCGCATTGTGACTGCAGTACGGGAGTTCAACCGCCGACACTGATTGGATTGCATAGATTTGTAGCCAACACTGACAAACAATCTAATATTTTATAAAAGTCGTATCCCAGAAGCATCATAGTTGTATTAAAATGTTTATAAAAAAAATATTTTGCTGTTTTTAAGCCACACGACAAGAAAGAGCGCAGATGAAAGGGAATGGTTTGTTTTGATAATTTGTCAACTTTGACATTGACATTTCGATTTGCTGTCTATTGACGTTTTGTTTTTTTACTTAGAACGCGTTCGGAAATACGATTAGAAATTATTATGTACTTATGATCATAAGGTATTTGCTGCTTGTGTAAAATGGGTGTTAATGTATTATTTTTACAAAATCAATATTATCGCTGTGTAGAATTAAAAGGAACTTTGAGGAAATCCTAAAAATATGTCATGGTATTTTGTTTAATTATTGCTGCTTGTGAAAAATGGGTATTAATGTATTATTATTACAAAATCAATATTATCGCTGAGTAGAATTAAAAGTAACTTTGAGGAAATCCTAAAAATATGTCATGGTATTTTGTTTAATTATTTTTTTCTATGTGTTTTGAAGGAGCATGCAAGTATTATAGTCCTTATTACAATAAATATGAAACATATAGCGGCCGCCCACGCAGTGGCGTAGCTAGCATAGGTGGCACCCGGGGCGGATTTTATAGGTGTCACCCTAAAACTCAATCGAAACTGTTAAAATAAAAAAAAGTTATAATCATTTACGTTTTATTATAGTACGAGAGCCCACGACCAAAACCATGTCTCATAGCAATACGGCAAAAACCCTATAAAATCGTTAGATTGTATGATTCTGAACCCGACTAGGTGTGTAGTAACGGTCGAAAGTGTAGCAACAGCGTGGGAGGCCATTTCTGCTGTGTCAAAAAAAAAAGACAGTCGGTATTATAGCAATACGTCTGATAGTGAAAATGTACATAGATTTTATAATTGTATTACGAAAAAGTTTGTTTTCAGACATTTTGCGCGTAGCATATAGCCTGAGCGCATTTTTGAAAATGTCAACAAATTTAGCCGACCTGTATCATAGCAATACGGATATTTTTTTTTTCAACTTTTCGTATTGCTGCCATGATTACCAAAAACCTGTTTTCAGACACTTTAAGTGTATCGAAAAGTTGTCTGATAGAGAAGGTGCTACACTTAATTTGTCTGATATACATTTTTTGCACATGTGGACAACTTATTTTATCATGTCCAACAATTTTCAAACATATTGCTATGATACCGATCGTTAAATTTGTTAACATTTTCAAAACGGTCTCAAAATTTAATGCGTTCACATTTCCGTCTGAAAATTGTTTTGTTCGCACCAAATAACCAAAATTTACTAATTAAAAAATTTTCAGACGTATTGCTATGAGACATTTTTTTTGTCTCATTTTTAATTTTTTAAAGTGATTTTACGGGTTTGCGCTACACCACTAACGTCTGAAAAATATGTTTCCGGTATCTCAGAACTATCATTCAACTACAGTCTGCAAATCAGACATATTGCTATGATGCAGTTCGGTAAAATTTTTGACAATTTTGAAAATTCGGTCAGATCAAACGCTACGCGGAAAATGTCTGATATTGGTATTTTCGAGTTCAGGATAATCGTATCTATCGATTTGATGCGGTTTTGGCCGTATTGCTATGAGACAAAAATTTTGGTCGTGGGCTCTCGTACTTAAAATATGAGTACATATTAAAAATATTTGTTTATTATGTAAAACAAATTTAGTTTGTTAAAAATTAAAATTTCTTCCTTCTAGCTTTGACACTAGCGAACTCCGAAATCACGTCTTCAAAATTTATATTTTGTGTTGTTTCATGTTCTATCGTTAAAATACCAAGATTGTTTAATCTGGTTTCGGTCATTGTAGACCGCAAATAATTTTTAATTTATTTTAATTTGCTGAAACTTCTCTCACATGAAGCTACTGATGCACATATTGTTTCATCTTGAAATGAATGCGGTCGGAAACAAAAGAAGCCCAATCCACAATACAAGTGACGAGCGCTATATCGAGGGAATCCCCTGACTAGCGTTGGTTATGTGCGAACGGGGTATTAAATTTTGGGGGAATCCCTGATCGATTGACACTGTGCACACTGTTTTTTTTAATATCAATTATTACGTTCGTGGTACGATATTATAGTTATAATACCTAGATAATTTTATTAGTGGCGGTTATGCTCTCTGCCGCAGATTTACGATTGTTTATAAATAGAAAGAACTATAACTGAATATAATAGTCAGGCTCGGGTGTCACCCCTAAAACGGGTGACACCCGGGGCGGGCCGCCCCCGCCGCCCCCCCTTAGCTACGCCACTGCGCCCACGTGGATTTCAGATCCCTTTTTCGCAATAATAATAATAATAACATGAACACACAAAATGGCAATTATTTTTAATTTATGCATTTTAATTTTTAGATGTTCATAGGGAACTGACTAAAAAAAAAAGAAGATGAAAAAGAAAAATAAAAAAAAGAAAATCGAAAAATCGACGTTTGAACGGCGCGCATTCCCGCCCGCTAAAATATAGTAATTAATTTGGCTTGGATTATTCAAAATAACGCGTGTAAAGTTTTGTGTGTCTGAAAATAAGAGTCCAGCTCCAGAACAGTGCCCAGGGACAGAAGATACAAGATCTAGGGACAATTCCTGTGAGTCCTCCATCCCCTTCTTTAGTCGCCTTTTTTCTGGGTTCAAACTTTTGACTCAACAACCTTGTTTATGCAACAGATGTGAGAGCCTTGGTTGAGATCATTTTGTCTTGGACGCTAGGAATGTGTTAATGAAAGGACCTGCGTTGAATTTAAAAGCGGTAGTCCGGCCTGCCTTGTCCCTACACGTTAAACATATTGTACTAAAATATCTACAATTACATTTACCAAGCTAACAGTAAAGACTTTGATACAGCTAACCTACAATACTTATATTTTTTTATCAAAGATCGGGGTGTTTGTACATTTAACAGATCCTACTACTATTATAAAGGCGAAAGTTTGTATGTGTGGATGTATGAATGTATGGATGTTTGTTACTCTTTCACGTAAAAACTACTGAATGGATTTGAATGAAACTTTACCACAATATAGCTTATACATCAGAATAACACATAGGATATTGGAAATCGAAATCCACGCGGACGGAGTCGCGGGCGGTCGCTAGTTTAAAATAAAATACCGTGTAAAAATAATTACAAAATAATGTGCCACCTTTTCTTTCGACCTTAATTGTTAAAAAAACACGTTCAAAATGCGATAAATGTCAACGTTTAACGAAGACCAACAAAACAGCAGAACAAAACTAATTTGCTGCCTGCCCGACAACACGCGCTAGGCGACGACGCGGCGACCTACTTACTTACTACAAAGCGTAAACATAGTACTTGTTTATCATACAAATACTTTTATAAAGTGTAAATAATTTAAAGCATTTAATTAATTTCATTATTCATAAAAATGATACTGCGAAAGGACACTCTTTTTTTTGAAGTTAATCGGTAGGTATAATAACAACTGTTCAAAGTAAGTACAATTCAGTTCAGTGTTTGAAATTTTCCAAGAGTTTTTAGGGAGAAAAGTGTTTCCTAAGATGGAATTTTGTGAAACACGAAACCTTAAAATTTTTTGTCATTGCAAGTGTCACCAATTTTATTGAAATTTAGTATGTACGGAGTGATGGTCTCAACCTCAGGGTATATATTCTTTCTTTATCCACGTCGACCAATCTTTACATCCTTATAGAACATACTACTTAAACCAATTTTTTGCATATTTTCCTTTTCCAATTGAATGAATAGTCTAGACTCTAGAGTAGTGGGTCTTGGATGTTTTCTTGTTATGTTATTTATGTGCTCAGATTACGGAATAATCAGAGTTTATTCCTTTATTGACAACGTGCGGTCGGTAAGAAATGGCAATTGGCGACCTACTAACCGCGCAAACATGAAAGGGTTAGTGCACACAGATCGAATATTCAATGTAGGTAATGACTCTGGCGAGAAATCACAAAACGAGTATTCGGATATGGCGGAAGACCCATTGACCTGTTTTTGAGAAAGGAAAAAAACGTACGATGCTTTTTCTAATAAAATCATCATCATCCTAGCGCTTATCCCGGTCGCATCCTTGGCCATTGCCTCGGAGTCTAGGGTCCGCTTTTACTGATAAAATAAACACGCTAAATAAAACACGTTTCTCGCGTAGATAAGCAGATTTCAACGATAATAAGATAATAATAATAATAGATATTTTTTTATTATTAGACCACAATAATCCATTTTTTTTTACAGTTAGGCCAAAGTTATTAATAATTAACGACTGACATTTATCTTATCTAAGGGAGTTAGTAATCAAAAGGGACTTGGTTACGTTAAAGAGTCTGCTGATCAATGGACAGTCCCCATGATCAGCGATGGCGTTCAGTACGCTATCAATAATGAAAAAAAAACATGAATGTCAATTAATGAGTTGGGCTTATGTAAGTTAGGTAACAGTTATTAACCGAACGGTGACGCTGAATTCTCTCAAACATTTCCTGCCGTAGCATATTCTTAGGCTGATACTGTATGTATGTAATGTAAACAATTACCAGATTTTTGTGTACTTATAAACAAAAGACACTATTTTACACACATTAAACACAAGAATTGACAAAATGGTCCGTATGACATCGCCCTATCTTATACCATGACATCATAGCACCACCGCGCATGCGTCTTGTGTAGCAGTCACCACAAATTAACACTGAGACAAGAACAACGGTTACGTGTTCTATTTTTAAAATTAAATAAAATTGATACAACAAAAAGAAACAAAAAGTACGTTAATAAAAGGTTGTATTAAAAATTAAGAACTCACTCCGAAATAAGCGAAGAGCGTCGTATACGGATCGGCAGACATGGCGAGTATGGTGCCATCGATGGTGTACTGAGGGGGTGGCGCGGATGTATGGCAGAATGCCAAGAATTTTCGCGCATATCTCCGACATAGCCTCTCTCTTGCTAAGATCCTTCACGTACGAGTTTACTTGCGGACAAATGAATCAATTAACTTGGTTCTAGGTAGCCATACATTTTTTGTTATATCGACTACGAAAATATTCTTATTTCATCCTTATACTTAGAAAAGTTTTATTTGTCAATTGGCCTACATAACCAAAAAATCTTCTGTGTTGAAGAAAACATAAAATATGTTTTTGGAGACTTACTTACTTAAGTGTACTTTTTAAACATTTACCATTAATTTTGCATGTTTCATTTTGAACAGCTTACATGCTTAGTATTTTTTGCCTTAATCTCTGGACTTTTGATTTATAATTCAAAGCAGAATTAATTTTTCATTTTCATTCATTCGTCGGTAACGGAATCGGTGGTATTGGTATGGCACAATTGGTTAGTGCGCTTGCCGGTTTGCAAGAGTTGCTGATTCGAATCTGGCCTGAGAACAGATGAATATTTCATAATGAATTAAAAAAATATTATCACTTATGATCTTAATCTAAAAGTTATCCTTAGGACCACTCAATTTCGTAAGAAGACTGATGTGTTTTGCTCTTTCGAGGATATATGGATACGTGACGGCCAGCAGTGGACTGCAGTTTACTTAATCATCGGACATCCTAACTATTTGACTTGTAAAAATGTTTCTTATTTTCGTTCTGACCACGTACGTAGATACTATCGTAATGAGGGTGTTTGATTGTTAAATCCGCTACATGGCAATACGTAGGTGGGAGGTCTTACTGCTATGTCATTGATGAATTTTGACATATCTGTCAATGTCATGTCAAAATTTACCAATCACATACCAGTTAGACCCTACGCCTACCTTCTGCCATCTAGCGGATTTTTCATTTGCGAAAACCCTTAATACGTGGAAGGCAGTTAATATACGACAGTTAAACGGCTTTAAAAGTGGCCCTAATTGATTAATGACGACAACATGAGAACACAATACTAGCATTATCGGTCCAGTAACTTCGTCAATGCTGGGGCACGGACCTTCCCCATGAGGATGGATGAGAAACGAAAACTAAAAAAACTATTGTTTGGTACCTAGATAGGGTACGAATCAAAAGACGGCAATGAAATTACCCGTAAGAAAATTACACTAAGCCAGCTTTTTGCTCCTTTTACGAAAATCATTTTTGCCAAATCCCTAACAAAACTTATTTTACCTCTGGAATATTCCAAACTGTAATAAACCTACACCAAAAACAAATTGAGACAATGCTAATACAAAATTCGGCAAATCTCCACTAGATGGCGCCTCTAGTAGTATACTTGAAATAAATCGTTTTGAGGTCTAGTGGTAAGAGATCCTGGCTACAAAACCAAGGGTCGTGGGTTCGAATCCCGGTAAGTGCAAATGTTTGTGTGATGAACATCGGTAATTGTACTCGTGCCATAGATGTTTATATATAAGTACTAGCGGCCGCCCGCGACTCCGTCCGCGTGGATTTCTTTTTTTCGAAATAAAAAGTAGCCTACGTTCTGTCTCAGGGTCTAAAGATTGTCTGTACCAAATTTCATCAAAATCGGTTGCGAGGTTTAAGCGGGAAAGCGTAACAGACAGACAGACAGACAGACAGAGTTACTTTCGCATTTATAATATTAGTTGGGATTAGTGTGATTTTAAGCATCCATAGTAGGTACAAGCTTTGAGTTTAGTTTGTGGCTAGGCAATTGGTGTGTTAGTCCATGGAATTTATTTTGTGATGCATGTTATGCAAAGTAATATTCTGCGTTATTATGTACTCAAACAATAACTGCAACGTAGCAAATACCTTGCTACCGAATTATTGACCTGTTAATAAAGGCGTATTTGAAACCTCCGACTGTAATTCTTCAATGAATTCGGCAAAAAAAACAATATAACTTTCGAAAGAAGGATTTCGAACACATCCTTCCACTAACATTCATTCGAGTAGGTATACGACATTAGTCGTCGCGTTTCGTTTGATCGTTCAATACAAATTGAATGTGTCTGTTTGTTTACAATTCATTGTTTTACTCGTCGTTCTCTGAAATAACATGAACATTTAGTCGCGCGACAAAAACAATTAGTGTAGAAACACACCAGGCTGAAAATATGCGTCCGAATTTCGGCGGTAATGCATTTTCTATACAAAATTATGGGACGTGACTTCGGCAAAGTCAGCTTTCATTAAAAAAAATTGTAGCCTTTGCAGGCGTAGTCACGTCGAAGTTCGGTCGCGTTTTTTTGTCTGAGTGTGTTTCTACACTTACCTACAGTACTAGCATTTATGCGTGTTACAGAGCAGTGCAAAGCCCAGACCTTCGCTTGACGCGCTGTTGTATGTACGACGTACATATTAAAATCAAACTGCTTGATTGCGTTGATGGCGTGTTTGATATCTGCGTAAGGGTTATTAGTCAACTTGGCACAAGACTGGACATCACGTATGTTCATTAGATGAAACTATGTTTAGGAATGTTTGTTGCAAATGAAGCGTTCTGGGGATGCCCGCGCTGGGTGTTACATAGACACTACTCCTTGGCAATGTCTACATGCACATATTATAGGTGTTTATCACGGACTAGTAAAAAAAGTAAGGAGTCTGCGTCACCTACATAGCAAGTGAGGTACCTAAAAGCAAGCCCAGCTGCGTGTAAATACGCACCTATCCACACGCACGCTCTCAATAAGAAGCCTGTTGCCATGGCGACTTGCCATTACGCTGTCTGACATCTTTTGTGACAGTTACATTTTTCGCGTGTGTGTAAAATAAGACTACAAAAGGTGCTAAGGAACTACCTTTCACACTGTTCTGTTTAAAACGTCAAGTCGTTTGCCGGTGATATTGACGTAACTCTCCCAGCTGTGGGAGTCTCCCACAGTGGTTCTCTTTTCAGTACGGCGCTGCGGAGGCCTCATTTATAGTCCGTTGTTTTCTCCTAGCGTTTATCCCATTTCTGTCGGGGTCCGCTTTGACCATGATCCAGGATTAAGCGAGTCTGGTTATTACAGTGAAGCGACTGCCTTCAGATTTTCGTAACCTTTAGAGGGGAACCAGACAGATTGGATCATGGTTACACATTCAGATCTAACTGAACTAAAGTGGGAAACTATCTGAATATGCAGGTTTCCTCAGGGTGTTTTCCCTCACCGCCGAGTTAGCTAGTGGGCCCGGATTCCACTAGGCCCACAAATAATTTGGTAGTAGAACAATGACGCGTTTTTGTCTTAGACCATAAAAATACTAAATGTATCTTCCACGCGTAAGGGTCATACGAAACTCGTGCTTACGTAAGCACGAACGTAGTTAGTGTTTTTATACGTTTACACTCAAAGCAAATGTTGATTATTTCCGTCGAACTTCCCTTTGCAAATGTTCTGGCCTTAATTACATACACTTCGAAGAAACGGACTCTACCCGTACATTACTCGTGTCTATTCAGTAGCACATTATACCTACGGTGGCTCTACGATATAAATGGTAGTGGAAGCAGTGTTATAAATGAATGAAAAATATGTATATTATAAGTGATAACACGCTTTTCATTTTATGTTAAAACAAAATTTAGTCACATAGAAGAAGAAGAATATAACAAAACATAATAATAATAATAATACCCTTGTGGCCTTTTTGACCATGGTACAGTGCACAAGTGAGTGCGCAAGCACAGGTGCACTCCCTATTCCCTCACTCTTATGAATAACAAAACAATACAATAATAACGTTACTTGTCATCTCGTGTATTTGGCTTTCTGTCTTGTTTATGAATTAAAGGATTTGATGAGTGGCTTCATAATTAACAGATGACTATAAGGTTAAATAAAATAAATAAATACGTGAGAGGCCACTGCTTCTTAGCGAGAGAACCCTTTCAAGGATAAGTTTCCAGTTAGCCCGTCGCAAGGTCGGAAGATAAGGGAAGTCACGTACAATGTCACGGGGAGGGTGAATTTTAATAAAAACCTTATTAAAATTCATACAGCAGACGTTACGAGCTTGGAATGGCTCGTGTACTGTGGTTGATATATAATGTATGTCGTGGCCATATCGTTGAAATGAGCATTTCGTCATATGGACAAATCAGTTTAATTTTTGTAAACCCTTTAAAACTTTCCCCTTTCACATTATTGGGTAAATGCAATAATTATTATTCTGAAATGTAAATAATTTTGCGATCTGGTCAAAGATTAGTAAAGGCTTGGCCATTTCATGAAATATTCATTTCAACGATATGGCCACGACATTTATAGAGCTCGGTAGCCTAGTGGTACGACTTCTGCTTCTCAAACGTGAGCTTAGGTCATTGGTTCAAACCCGGTCAGGCACGCACCTCGCGGTTATCAAAGACGATACTACGGTGAAGGTAAACATCGTGAGGAAACCACACTACGAGTTAATGTGTGAATGGGGATGGCAATGGCAAACTGCTCTATTTTGATTGCCCTGAGAATCGTTATGTGCCGCATTCATACAATGATCCCGGCCCTCCGTAACGCAAATACGACTCAAGAATAACATTATCAATGTGTATTCTGTTTTATTAGATTAACGCAATTACAGTTGCAATTATAATTGAACATTTGAACTGTAACATTTGAAAAAACCGCAATCACGGTATGACCCAAGATAACAATTGCTTCGCTTTTTTGTTAAAATATTAATTTACAGTTTTTAATTAATTTCATTTATTTCATTGCCACCGATCGACGGTCTTTGCGAGATATTATATCAATGCAAAGGATACAGGTTAGTGTTGATATTCTTTTATTGCAGAATTTTATTTATTTTTGTTTTGTTTTGGAAATTACTACTTTTAACTAGTAGGTACTTTAACCTCGCGAGCCAGTTGGAATCTGAAAATATGCTTCCATGATTAGTTTCCATTGATTTGTAATTCTTGCTTTTGAAACGAAGGGAGCGGGGTTATTTTCAAACTTTAGTAATTTCATGAATTGAGATATGAGCAAAGCAAGAAGTTTCGGAATCAATCATTTAAAATTAAATTATTGCTCAGTAAATATCCTCAATCTACCGATAACAAAGTTGCAAACAATTAAGTATTATAAATGAATATTTGATTTTATCAAAATTAGCTTTATCTTTGTAACAAATCCAACCCATAGTTACCCTTGTTAACAAAGAAATACATTGTTAAGTGTAAATAATACAAGGCCTCGTGATGACATGATTTCAAATGATGGAGTCATCCTGCAGTTGGACATACATTGGCCGATGCCTACTTTACTTTACTTTTTTTACAAACGCTTTTCCCAGATTGAAATTCCGGACAAAATTACGGCTACATTTGTGAAGGCAAATTTATCGTCACCAATCGGGGAATTAATCTACGTTCGGCTTCGAATGATGAAGAGTACTAATTAAATGCGGGTTCTGCAACAAACGACTCCATTTCTCATTTCAATAATTTTATTACCATCCAAGCTGGTTTTTGCACACGGTGGCTAATCTTTCGATATGCCAAGTACGCCGTAGCGCACAAGTGCGTACGCAAGCACAGGTGCACTTCCACTCACTCACATAGTTAGGTGCAGTGCCGAAACTAGGGCGGTGCCAAAGGTGCCCAGGCGCAGAAATGACCAGACTGGTAGATACTAGGGGCGCAGTCTTGAAAGCTCGCACCGGGCGCATAAAAGGCTAGTTACGGCACTGGTTAGGTGGGCTAGCAATCTCACACGATAGTAGCTCTCTACTCCTGCATTTTCCAACAAAGGGACGGCCAGTGCAAACACGGCAAGACCGGTCTGTGTCTGAGTGCGGGCCCTGACTACGCCCTACGTTTCACTTCGGTCTCCACTGTGTTTCGGTTTCTCCACTTATGTTCGAATGATGAAATGCGGTTACCGTTGACTATGAACAGTTCACAATATGCCAACAGCAATATTTTCAACAGATTTTTTGTCGAGTGGCGACCATTCTCACTGGAATTTATACAGCACATCAGTTTTAAGGAGTTAATCAATAAGTTAACGGACTTCAACAGGCTCATGACGAACAGATGAAATCCGACATTGTTACAATATAAGATTTTACACTTGCGCGTTGTACTAAAACATTTAATTTTATATAATAATATATGGACTGAGTCCGCTTGCGACCACGGATGCTATAACGCAGCCGAAGTAAGTAGCATTACTGCTTGACGTATCGTTAAATAATATTAATTGTTATAATATGAAACTATCAACTATGTAACCTAGGAGGTGGTCGATATATACACGTGGTTTTAAGTTTGCGTATTTGGGTTAATGTCGTCTGTTGTTCTCAAGATGAATAAATGAGAATTACTTTGTTAAGAGCGTAAGTACAAGTTGTATAATTTAACAAATGGCGTCGTTTGTTGTCGTAATATGACTTAACCGCGGATTTGACAATAACGCTGACATCTCAGCACGAGGGTTGTCGGATAATGTCAGAAAATGGGGTACATTGACAAGTTGCGATTTTGACTATTTTCAAAACGTCGCTATGAATTTAGTAACTGCCCAGCTACTTTGGCCGCTATAAAATTGGTAATAAAATTACTTTGAAGCCATGATCAATGATCATGGCAGCTGTAATGCCCCTAAATCACGGGTTAACCTGTTAAGTTGTTTTGATTTAACCGAAATTTTATCCGTTGAAAGTAGTTTTTTATTGTATTAGCATACTCGTAGATAACAAAATAGAAGTATGAGTGATTGTACTGAAATCCTAACAAATTATCATAAATATGAAATACCAGGGAGAATTACTTTGTTTTGTATCAAAAGGGATACAAGTAGGTGGCCCAAAATCCGGCTCAGTTATCAAAGCTGAGTTTAAACCTAATTACAGCGGCATTTACTTACGGGTTTTAGCTAAAGCTGGGCGCTAAGGCAGAGTAACGCTCCTCGGAACGTGTAAAATGTCCTCTAATTAATTAATGAATCACCTATTTACGAGCGTAGGTTTGGCTTTTTTAACTACCGATAATATAAGCAAAACAAACTGTTTTATTGAGATTGTCTCCATGTTAGGACTTTTATTTGTCTATAAATCTTATCTGGGTGTTGTGCTTTAATTAACAGCTAATGCAATTACTTATGCAGGTTTCGCTTCTTAGGGTACTTAGGGTCATAAACAACCAAAGCACATACAGAACACCCATATGAGCATACAAGCGCACAAGCATACACATAAGCAAAAGATCATACACACACACACACATTTACACACACACACACACACACACACAAATACACACACTCACTCTCCCACTCACACATTCTTTGCCTAACTAGGTATTAAATCTATAATCTTAGATAGCCGTAAGGGAAGTTGCGAGTCATACCCCACACAAGTGTCTTAGACAACTTACTGGGTAGTCTCGGCCACAGTTTGTAACGATGATTATAGAAATAAATGATTTTTATTTTATTTTTTTATAATTATTTTTATTTAGGGTTCCGTAGCCAAATGACAAAGCCGGAACCTTTATACATAGATTCGTCATGTCTGTCTGCCTGTCTGGACGTCAATATGTCTCAGCCACATTGTTTCTGAAACTATAAGAACTATACTGTCGAAACTTAAATAAAAGAATGATAAAACTCAAAATACTCCAGTCAAAATAGACATTCCAGTTTGCATTAATTCCCAACAAGCTGGATTTTTGTGCAGGCCTTGAATACATCATTACAAATGATATGTCAAAAGTCCCCAACGATCCCGCTTGTGCGTTGTTTTTTATTCGTGGTCAAAGGGCCCAAATTTGCGTTTTTTGCTTATATCTCTGAAACTAAGAGAGCTATCGAAAAACCGGCCAAGAGCGTGTCGGACACGCCCATGAAAGGGTTCCGTAGCTAAAAGATGGCCCGACCGCTTAAGACACCATTTAGTAAGGGCAACTGCACGTCATAAGTTGGTCGAGTTGTATAAAAATAACTATGTATGATACAGAGTTCGCTATAGTTTTCGTTGAAAGTACTTACTTGGAGGTATACAGGACATTTTTTTCAGAATTATTGTAATAGTATTTCAAAAGTTAAGGGGGGGGGGGGGACGCTCTAATTTTAACTTTGTATTAATATATCTCGAGACTGGGGTGTTTGTTTCACATGGTTTCAAGTTAAGTTTTATTGTATTCAAAAATACCTTTTTAACGATACCCCACACGATGGGGTAAGTCGATTTTTTCTTTCGAATTTACTTTTCGCTGTATGGGAGGGGGGGTAAAAATAATTATTTCAAAAACCAATTCTTGAATTATCACTATACATCTCTCCACCAATTTTCGTGGCAATCGGTTCAGAAACGGCGGAGAACGAGCCAGGACAGACAGACAGACAGACAGACATGACGAAACTATAAGGGTTCCGTTTTTTGCCATTTGGCTCCGGAACCCTAAAAATGGTTCAGGTAAAGTTTGTAGATCGTAAAATTGTCTACCTAAAAGATATCTACACTTTTCTTGTACCAAGCAGGGCTGTCGAGATATCGTGACTTTAAGCCACAGGAAAGTCGTATTTTTGAGTGGCCCACATTATGCAATTACAATAAATTGTGTTGAGTAGTTTATCTGGAGCAGGTGGCAGTTAAGCATGGATTTGCTCTAAACTATTATTTACCAAATTCCAGCCCCAATTTTCAGGATTTAGATCATTGAAGTCAAAAAAGACAAAATGATGTATCAAGCTTGCATTCATTCCCAACAAGCGGTACTTTTGTGCAGGCCTTGAATACGTCATTATAAAATATGATAATTTTGTCAAAAGACCCCATCGATCCCGCTTGTGCGTTGTTTTTTATTCTGTGTTGAAAATCTTCGGATCCAATTTCTAACCTTTCCGGTAGTCAAACGTCAATGAGCTCCATAGAGACTTCAACTCATTACATGAAATACGACCGATTCGAGTGAAACAATTTTTTTGGCATTTTCAGGACAAAATGTATGGAAAAGTTTTTTGCGATTTTTGTCTATTTTGACTGGAGTTAAAATATTTAATGTACATTACCATACAAATTTCCACCCAAAATTAATTTGAACGAGATCTAGTAATTAGGTTTTTTATCTAGGATTTCTGCGGACGGCTGATTTCAAAAGAAAATTACAAAGTATTTGTAACCTTAGTGGAGTTTATTGTCTACCTTCTTACCACCCTATTGCAGTCCACTGTTAGACGTAGACCCTGATCAGTCAGTATTCATCCCATCACGGAGCTAATCAAAGTCGTTATTTGTTTGTAGACATAATAGTGTATTAATTGAGCTATGAATTAGTTATTATTCGAGCGTCGCCTCTTTGGCTCTTCGCCAAGCCGTAAGAGACTAAGGGCTCACTCCATAGATGTGCTATGCAGCTATAAAGTTGTTAAGAATAAGAATAAGAATTTATTTATTGTCCACAACGGTTATATAAAAAATAGAGTGCAAATAATAAAAAATAACTAACTAACTAACTTTTATGGCTCAACGACCCAAAGTGTGTCTTGGCCTCCGAAACGAGAGACTTCCACCTGTCTCTCTCTTGCGCCATCTCCAACCAGTCCTCAACCCCGAGCTCACGCAAGTCAGCCTCCACCATGTCCTTCCAGCGATATCTGGGGCGACCGACTGGACGTTTTCGCAAATAATAAAAACCAAAACATAATGAGACAAAGGGAATAAGCTTGGCTGGTTTTCAGCTCCTCCAAAGTTGTTAAAAAAGCCATAGATTTACATCCTTTGAGTGTAATAAATAAGTCAAAATAATGCGACAGTTTACAGAGCATGTGACTTCAGAAACTCTGGCATAATTAATTGGACATGCATTTAACCATCTTGCGGATACAAAGCACAATTAAGTCCATCGAAAGATGATCCCTTCTAAACCTTGTACTCAGCTGAAAAGCAGGTCTTAATAAATATGTCCATGTAATGCGATTTTAAAGTGAGCTCATTCATTTCAAAAGTGGGATTTCTGGGATCAAGTGTACCGTATGTCCGTCCCTCTCTATCTTATTCCTTCACAGGAATTATTCAAATCTGTCCAGTAGTTTTTGATTTTATTTGTTACATACAAAAATACAAATCATTCCTCATTATAATTCAATTTGTGTTTTCTTGTAACATTTAATTAATGTAATTGGTCTTTTGTACCGTTTTAATTAAAGTTAATGAATAAATAATATTTGTGTAGATAAAAATTCAATTAGTAAATGTCAACAAATGTGCAGAGAGGATGAATATATGTATATCCATAAGTCTTTGTCATTAAAATAGTCTGCTATTTTATAGCAAGGGTTTTTCATAGCAACGCCTAGCACAGCACCTCTTGTGGAAATATATCCTAATGAGTCACTCTGTTTGCAGATAATGGCGCTTATTCAAATATGTATACATTCAGATCACACGGATGTGTTGTTAATATATCATAAATTTAAGGCGTCAAGTAAATTTGATACTTACAGTCCTTTTCAGCTAAGATGATTCCGGTTATAGTTTGCCTTCAATGGAAAATCGACACTATTGTAAAGTAATAAGACCCTACGGAAAATCATTTAAACAGCTCGTAGAACTTATTGCCTTCAAATAAAGTTTAATTTCGTATAATATGTAAGTACAGCTGTCGCAGAGATCATCTTACGTGAAATGGACTATAGTTCACTAAGTACATTTTACTGATGATGATTGACGTTTCAAAGGAATATTGACACTATTCGTGTTTCCCATCATTATTATAACATTTATTTGTAAAATGTAACAAATAGGACATCCACACGTGAAAAGTGTTTTAAAGATATAGTAGACATAGATAGTTAGTCGATGTGTGTGGCAAAGCATATCTACATACGTGTAAGTATGTACCTTCATTGAAACTAGGGCAACACCTGGTCATGTGGCTGGCCGTAATCTCAGCAACTTGTGGTTTGAGGTCTAAGGCAAACGCACCAAACAGATCCCAGGTGAATCTTGTCAATAGAAAGTGGTATATGAAGCAACAAGGACCTATGTTATATCTCAATGCTGGTAATAGTATTTTAGATGTTATTTTATTTAATTCATATTTTAAGTGCCTTGGCAATAATTACACTTATACAGGGCGGAATTTTGAAATTGGTTTTGGCAGGGTAGTTACATCAAATATAACAGTTATAATAAAACGTTGTTAGGCAACCTTACATAACTTTTTGAAATATTTTGATATACAGGAAAAGTGTTAAAAAGTGTGCGATTTCTGTCATTTCTAGTACTCAAACCCCAAATGGTGAATGGTAGAATTCTTTTAGGTAGAAGTTTTAGGTAGTCTTTTAAGGATCGATTGCCACCTAAAAATCTTTTGCCAATCTCAGCATTTTTTTACTCAAAAACTCAAATTATCTCACCAGCTTATGGTTGCCAAACAACGTTTTCATGTAACTGTAACGATTAATGTACCTGCCCTTCAAAGCCTACTACGAAATTCCACCCTGTATCTTAGCTGTAAGTTTTTCAAGTATGTTTGTATGAAAATAAATAAATTGACAGTGTGACTTGCTAGCCATTGCTCGACAAAGGAAGTCACTGTTGCACAGAACACTTTCATAATACTATCGCCATATAATACTCATGAAAATATTTTTAAACTCCAAAATCCAGGCCATAAACGTTTATCGGTGTAGTGTGGAGGAGCTTTAGATAATGACTGCCATTTGTTTAAATGCCTGGTTGTAATCTGCCGTCTGACGTCAATGCAAGCTAAATATTTAGTGAAACATACAGTTAGATTTAAGTTTTGAATGATAACAAGTATTATTTTTTTGTAGGCCAACGAACAAGCGGGTCACCTGATCCTGATGGTAAGTAACACCGCTGCCCATGGACATCAACAACCGAAGGATTGAAGATGCGTTGCCTGCCTATAAAAAAACCCATAACCTACCCAACTGAACTATATAGTTAAGAAGTAGATGGAGTAGTTGAATAATCACGTTGAAGAGAAAGACCGCCGTAAATAGTAAGTATATTGTAGAAGTAAATTACAAGTAAACAGAGTGGCAACTCTTTTCTTGAGTAGTCTGGTCGGACTAAATTAGTTTTAAGCGGGCGCATAAATGTAGGTTGCAGCGTATGAAATACCGTATATACGATATAGCTTGCCCGTACATATTTAATTTTTGTAAACACTATGATTCGAGTAAATATAACTACTACCTACGTCGACCCCGCAAACATTTGCCTTTACCAGAATTCGAACCCACGGGATTCGGTTCTGTGGTCACGGTCTAACCATTGACTGTTAAACGTTGGTCCCATGATACTTAATCACTTTAATTTATTATATTTTGACCCGCTTGGTGTAATGGTCAAGAAGTTGCCTATTACGCAAGAGGTCGCGGGTTCGATCCCCGCACAGGACAAACATTTGTGTGCATAAACATGTCTGTTTGTCCTGGTCTGGGTGTTATATGTATCTATTTAAGTATATTTGTAATACCACTGTTGATTCTGATGTCTGTAACACAAGTGCTTAAGCTACTTAACACGGGGTCAGATCAATGTATGTGATGTTGTGAAATATTTATTTATATTTGTGAAATATTTATTTATTTATATTAGCTACTTTAATTCAATTTTATTTCGTTGACATTAATACTATCATTCCGTTATGTATGTGTTATTTGTTTTTTCGATTGGCTTATTATATTGTATTTGAGTTTAATTATTGGATACTTAATTCTGTTATTGTTAGATATTTGTATTATTATTGTTTGTTCTGGTATTCTTTGTAATTTTTAATTATTGGATATTTAATTCTGTTATTGTCAGATATTTGTATTACATATTATTGTTTGTCCTGGTATTCTTTGTAGTTTTGACTGACAATTGGTTAAAATACATTATTTTTAATAAAATTTTAATTTATTAGGTATATTTTTAATCTGATGAGTCTGCTGGAATCGTAAAAGTCCAGAGATCATCCTTACTAACATTATAAATCGGAAAGTGAGTTTGATTGTTTGTTGCGCTTTCACGACGTAACTACTGAACTAATTGCTTTGAAATTTTGCAGATGTAAATGATTTGAGATGTTTCCTAAAAAGGAGACAGTCACTGATCCAAAAGACGCTAGACCGATAGCTCTTACAAACACGATATCAAAAATATTTTTCTCGATCTTGCAAGATAGAATGTCAAAATTTATGTTAAGCAACGAATACTTTACGCCAAAGCACCAGAAGGGGTTTTTACCAGGAGTTTCTGGTTGCTTAGAACATAACACATTGTTGGCGGAAAGTTTGAAGGATGCCAGGAAACACGAAAGACAAATAGCGGTGTGCTGGATTGACCTAGAGAATGCATTTGGCTCAGTTCAGCACGAGCTGATGTTTTTTCGCGTTAGAATGGTATAACTTCCCCCTTTGGTTTTAGATTTAATTAAGTCATATTATTCTAATTTATCTTTTGTAATTAGCTGTAAAGATGGATACACAAAACCTCTAAATTATAATATTGGTCTTTTTCAGGGATGCTGTTTATCCCCTATAGTATTTAATGTAGTTATAAATATTTTAATTGACAAATTTATTGTTATTGAAAAAGGTGGATGAGTTCTGTGCTTGGACTGACGGCATGAAGGTGAAACCAAGTAAATGCTATTGCTTATGTCTGGGTAGACGAGATACGAAATTTACATCTTATGACCCTGGACTCACGATTGGCGGTCAAAATGTTGCCACAATTTCTGAAGCGCTCCCGTTCAAATTTCTAGGCAGAAAGATAGACTATAGAGGCCGCACACCATCTTTGGATGGTATTGTTGAGGATTTCATTGATTCCATTAGTAGGGTTGAGAACCAGCCCATAGGGAACATTAAGAAGCTATGGATCTACAACAACTACCTGTCATCGCGCTTGTCTTGGCCTTTCCTCTTGTACGACTTCGGCAAAACCCTTTTATCGCGACTGGATGCCGTTGTTGTGAAATCGTTGAAGTCTTGGACTGGATTAGCCCACTCGGCAGACCCCTCTACACTATTTAGGGGCAAAAATAGTTTTGGGATGAACCTAAACAAGCCATCGGAGCTTTACAAACATCTTAGAGTCACCAAGATGCACATTCTGGGTAAATCGAAAGACAACGCAGTGGCAACACTCCCAAAAGATAAGAATATGAGTGAGTTAGAGTCTAGGCTACGGTTCCATAAGCAGTTTATGGTGGGAGCGCAAACAAATAGGGTAGGATTGGGATGTCGAGAAAGAGAGGATGACCGGAACATCATTAAGTCTTTTCTGCTAATGGATGAAGATAACGAGTATAGAGTACATGCGCTTAATCTCGAAATGCAAAACGAGTGGGTGTCCCTTGGTGAGTTTTGTATCCCTTTAGCATTGAAGTGGCGGTCGATACTGTACGATTGGTCTCCGGCGTTGCTTAAATTCTATCTGAATGCCTTTCAGTTGACCCTACCTGATCAGAGCAACCTTGTAAGGTGGGGAATGGCAGTAGACAAAACATGTTTACTCTGTGGCGAGGCCGTAGGTACCGCGAGGCATTTGTTGGTGGGATGCAGAGTACTCCTAGACAGAGGTCACTACTCTCGCCGCCATGATGGAGTGTTGCAGATCATACGTGAAGCGGTGAGCCTTTCAATAGCAAGAGCAGCAAAAGGTTTGACGACGAATACAAAGAACATCAACTTCGTCAAGGAAGGATCTACCAAGAAGTCCAAAGTCAAACCTTACTCCATTGTTAGTGTAGCTCCAGATTGGAAGATCATGATGGACACGTATGAAAAGCACTACACTATTCCAGAAGACATTGTGTTATCGTCGTCTAGACCAGACCTTTTCGTTTATTCTAGAAAACTTAAGCGCGTACTGTTGGTGGAACTTACTGTTCCATGGGAGACAAACATTCCCAAAGATCACGCGTTTAAAACAAATAAGTATTATGACCTAACCAACGAGATGACTAAAAATGGTTATATAGCACGGTTGTATGCTGTGGAAGTGGGTGCGAGAGGTATACCAGCGAAATCTCTCTACAACCTACTGAAGGACTTAGGATTACCAAGATCTAATATTAGCTCGTTACTGGAAAGAGCAACTAAAGCCGCTTTACTCGGCTCATACCAAATATGGTTGGGAAGGGAGAGGAATGTCATCGGTGAAGGTGATCGTTAGTATACTATAAAGGGGCCCCTTAAACCTACACGCTGGGTCGCAAGTCCCAGGCGCCGACTGACATTCCTCTCTGTTCCACGCGATGGACCCGGCACCCGCACGGAGAATCCATGGATAGCTAAGAAGTTCGTCTCTTAGCAGTTCGGATTATAATGCGGTACTTTTTATTCCGGAAAAAAATATATTCCCGAGGGACAAAACTAAATATTGTTTGCAGAATTCCACATGGGCGGAAAGCTAGTTCACCATAAAGTGAAGCTGTCCTGCTTGTTTACCTTCCAAAAACATTAAATAAAAATAAACGGATGCACTCCCCTGGTGCGTAGACTCCAAGGTATTGGCTGAGGATGCACCCACGGGAAGCGCTTGGACGATGATGATGGAAGCATTTCCTTTGTGTTCTATTTTTTTAATAGTTATGGTCTCTTTATTGATATATTTTTTATTTTTACAGTTTTATAGTAGGGACAATTGTTTCTGGGAAAGAAATTGGTTTGAATTTTAAAGAGTAGAATAGAATACAATAAAACTTTATTGCATAAACTGCGTATTTGCGACTGTAGAAAATATTGGTACTAATAGGTAGGTACTGTTTAATAACAAAAATGGTTATTATATATAACATAAAAAATTGGTTGAAAAAATTAAATATGACGATTGTTGTGATGTTTGGCGCTGATAATGAACCCTTTTTAACCGACTTCAAAAAAGGAGGAGGTTCTCAATTCGTCTGTATGTTTTTTTTTTTATGTATGTTCATCGATAATTTCGTCAAATATGGACGGATTTCTTTTGCCCAAAAAAGCAGAAGAGAAAAAGCACCGACTTCAGTTAGTTTGTTTAAGATTACTTTGACATAGTTTAGGAAAATTATAGTATTAGGTAATAGATATTAGGAATTATTTTTAAATTTTTAGTTTATTTTTGTGTTTACGGTTTTTTTGAAGTCGGTTTAATTTTTTTTTTAAAAGTCAGTTTATTTCATTATTTTTAGTTGTGTAAAAGCGTTGTGAACTTAATTATTAATAGGAACTTAGTTGTTGTTAAGAGTGAATGAGAGTGTGGATTAATTTTTTGTTCTCGCGTGAAGGCCCAGCGAGACTTCTCGGCGAAATTTCTCGACTGACACCCTGACACCCTGAAGCATATACCTAAGTAAGACATGATTACGAAACAAAAACACCATACGAGCATACAATTTTCGGTGGTTGCCCTCGATTTCTCCTGGATTCCATCATCAGATCCTGGACTGGTGAAAATGGGACCACCTCAGAACTGAACTCTACACAACAAAACAAAAATTTTTGAAATCCGTCAATAATTGACGAAAATATCGGTGAACATACATAAAAAAAAAAACATACAGACGAATTGAGAACCTCCTCCTTTTTTGAAGTCGGTTATCGATCAAACGATTGTTAGCTGTCGAGTTTCTCGCGGCACTACTCAGTGGGCCAAACGCGTAGATGTGCGGGTGGGTGAAAAAAGTCGACGTGCATATGATTTTAGTTGTAAATCAAAAATGCAAAATTAATATTATTTGTCTATCATGATGTTCTCTTTGTGTTACTCTGACACTTAATTTATGACATTAAAAAAATGTAATGAGATAACAATAAAAAGTACACTAAAGACTTTTCTGGTGATCATGTTTAGTGCACGGTGGTATAGTCACTTTCACATTTGATCTCATAAAACAGATGGAAAAGTTTGAAAGAATTTTCAATTTTATAAGTTATCAAAGGTTTATTATTAATAATAAAAATTGCCGTTTGTAACGTTTGGCTGCACAAATACCAAAGTTATTACAGATGAAAAAACTTATCAATCCAAAACATGGCGACCAAAAAATATATTTGTTTGGAAATCGTAGTAACAATAGACGTCTATAAATAAGTAAACAATTTGAAAAACACACCCACGTTGAGAAAAGAAAAAGAATGTGAAGCTGAATCTCTCCACTGAAAGGAACGTATTTGAACAGAAAACGAAAAGAATGATATACGCTCTGACGCGCGCCAAGCGATTCCTTAACAGCTCCGCCGCTTACCACGTCTCCGAACAATAAGTGCAGAAATGGAGCCCGATATCTCATTTCGTTTCGGTAAACAATATTTCATTAGTGGGACGCTTCCCTCAGTATTTGTTGCTCAATGATTTCCCGGTTCCGATTTTCCGCTGCCCGCCGGAGCAGTCGCTCTCTCGGTCCGCACGCGTGCGCTCGTCTGATCGTCGCCGACACGATCGCAACTTTCGCAGACGTTACTATTTGAATTCAAAAATCGAATGTTAACATTCGAATTTCTCTTCAACACGAAATAATTTGCCGTCGAATTTCTTTTTTTATGTACTCTATGTACTTGGTGTTCTTTTTTCAATTGGACTGTGAAGTTTTTAAATTGTGTATCGTGACGACTTTTTAACGTTAACTTTTTAGTGAAGTGGGAGCTAAATTGAGTGATAGCAACAGGATGTGACGTAAGTACCGGTGTAATTATCGGGGTAGGATATTTCGATTTCTGTGTCTAATTGCATTATTGGCATCACAGGTCTTGAAAAATAAAGAGAAAATTGTACTCTTTCAATATTAATTTGCTAATTGTTTATGATATAAAATGTACTACATATTTTAATACTACATCCTTAAATCATTATATATAGGTAAATATCAAATGATAAAAGTTTACGAAATTTTCGGATATCCATGCATGCAGTTTGTTTTAAAAGTACTTTCCTTACAGGTGCCATTTTTGAAGACCTTTTCATAGATACCCCATTCGAACAGGTTTCATAAAAAAATAGTTTTAGTTCCAATTTTGAGGAAAACTAAAATGTAATATTTGTTTTCTTTTTTCATGTAAGAATCTTAATGAAGTTCACAGTATAGTGCTTATAGTTTCGGAAAAAGTTTCTGTGACATACTGGCGGACAGACAGACAGACATGTCAAATCTATAAGGGTTCCGATTTTTGCCACTTGGCTACAGAACCCTAAAAATCATACATGAAGAAATTATCATTTGTGAGCAAAATAGTCGGTAGAACATTATCAAAAAGTTATGAAGTAACAACAAGAATCTCCAAGTCGGATTTTAAGATTATCTCAAAAAAGACAATTTACAGTCACTTGCATGATAACAATGTTTAATGTGTTATAACATGATTTCAAATGATCGATGCCCTGCAGCGCTACATTAATAGGCTGATACTTTCCTTTATATATACTTTACTTTATTTAAACAAATTTAATGTAAAACTTTCTTAATGTTTTCTTAGGTTTACGCGACTGACTTAACTATACTTCACATCACTTAACAATTTTGGCAGCCAAAATGTACTGTGCGAGTTTCAATTAAAATGCACTTAATGAACTATTTTTATGTAAGAGGATATTTCATTGCAGTTGTCGTAATGACAAAGTTTTAAATTTGGGAAGAATGAAAAAATCTATAAGATTAGTAAAGTGTTTTATTCTGGTCGAAGCTTAATCAAACTAATATTTATACTACTATAATCAAAGATTTAAGTGGGACATAAAAAGGGGTTTTGAACACATCCGCGACCCTCGTGCGGTTGTTGATGTCCATGGCTGGTGGTGATCACTCACCGTCAGGTGAATCTCTTGCTCGCCTACCTCATACATAACAAAAAAAGGAATGCCTTAATTGCCATGACAATGGATGGAGCATCAACATGATATCCTATCCTTCAAGGTATACTGGCATTCAAGATCTCTTTCACGTTTTAAATAACAGAATTTTAGCTGCAGACAATCTTAATAATCAAGTTACTACGCAATAAATCATAGAGGATGTGTTCTTGTTGCCTACTGCCTCCGTAGTGTTTTGGTTAGAGCGCACAAATTACTGATGTGTGCGCCCCAATGAGTTATCCGCAGTTACCGCAAAGTTGGCCGGTTTTTAGGGTTCCGTAGTCTACTAGGAACCCTTATAGTTTCGTCATGTCTGTCTGTCCTGGCTCGTTCTCCGCCGTTTCTGCATCGATTGCCACGAAAATTGGTGGAGAGATGTATAATGATAATTGAGCGTCCCCCCCCCCTTAACTTTTGATACTAATACAATAATTCTGAAAAAATGTGCTGTATACCTCCAAGTAAGTACTTTCAACGAAAACTATAGCGAACTCTGTATCATACATAGTTATTTTATACAACTCGACCAACTTATGACGTGCAGTTGCCCTCACTAAATGGTGTGTCAAGCGGTTGGCCCATCTTATGGCTACGGAACCCTTTCATGGGCGTGTCCGACACGCTCTTGGCCGGTTTTTGTTCATACTACACTTACACCGTGAACGCCGCCACGGCGACTTCATTCTTATTTATTATCTCTAGGACCACCTAGAAGTTTTAAACGAGCATGAGAATCACCAGATTCCCATGCTCGTTTGTAACTTCTAGCTTAAAAAAATATATACAAAGGTCACACCCTGCTTTTGTCGATTTAAAATGTGGTGAGTGTCGCATGCCTCGGAAAATAATTAAATACTTTTCGGTAAACCGTCGCGTCGTACTCTCTGAATGTTAATGTTTACAATTCAAAATGTTTCCCGAATCAAATAAATGAAAACAAAACGCAAATTCAGCATAAGCATAAACGGCAAAAGTTTCTTCATTTGAAATTTTAAAATACAATTCTAACAGGTTTTAAAATGTGTTGAAACAAATTGGTGTGTGGAATACATGTATCGGTCGCAGTTTCACCCGTCAATTATAATTTGAAATTGGAATCGGATTAATTTTTTCTCCTACTTTGACATGGAACTGGACACACGTGCTAACTTGTGATATACTGTATTTTAAAATATGCAAAAAGCAAGCCGAAGCTGCGCCATAGCGTCATACACTAAAAGCTTTACTGGAAAATGCAAGAAAATATTTCTCTATCTAATTATTCTTCTTCTTACATTAACAAAAAATACAAAATAAAGAAGCCTTTTATTTCTCTTCATTCATCTTACATTAAAAAACTTAAATGTAAAGGCAATGACTCACAAAAACCCAGTGTCTACAGAATTTCTTAAGTCCGTTTTGGTAGGGGTTTATTTATACCTTAAATATAATATGTACATTTTTTCCTGCTAATCGCAAAAAACTTTTCCCTTCCATTTTGTACTTGCTTAGATTCTGCCGACGCTGAGTTTTGTGTGTAGGTATAGATTTCGAGCTATCTGCTTTGTCAGCTTTTTCGCATAGCTTAGTTTTTCTTGTATTAAGTATTCATGATAACTCGCAGTTAAGTAATGTTTTAATTGCAAATATACTAAACTAGGGGCCGCCCGCGACTCCGTCCGCGTAACATCCGATTTTCGCACATGTAGTGTGGACTATCTAACACAAAAAGATTTTTTGACTTTAAGCAAACTAGCAAGATTGTCACGTGAAAGTAAGTGATCAACGCTGCCCAAGTAAATCATCAACGCCACAGGGGTTGATGCGTTGCTTGCCTCTTTGAAGAGAGTCCAATGAACAAAATTAGAAAGAGCATGTAATTTTAAAAACTCATAAAATTACAAGCGGCATTTTGAACCGTTCCAAAACACTCCGCTTCGACCACTCGAAGGCCGTTGCTACGGCGTCTACGAGCGCTACGACTGCTACGGAGCGAAGTGATACTTCGTAGAAGTGCTATAGAAACCGCACATTGGAAGGCGGAATTTAAACGGCGGACGGTTTCCTTGCCTTTGTATTCAGACTGAAGAAAATGGTAATGGGCGGGGTTTAGAATCTCGTGCTAGGGCTGGCAATAGAATTAGTTTATTTTATTTTAGTGCAGCTGGCACGAATATGATTCGCGACCCCTGTGGAGATTTTTTATGTCCATGACAAATCTAAAACAATGACATAGACATAAGGCCGCTTCGTGTAAAAAAATTGTGAAAAGAGAATACATTTGTAAATAAAAACCCTTTATTATACTTTACGGTAAGCCACACTTTACGGTACAAGTTGTAGTCGCATCCGTAAGTGCCATAATTAGTAAGAGTCAAAGGATACTAATTGAGATTACTTTTCACATCTCAGATATAATATGAATATCGTAAATTCGAGTATCTGTGTGTACCGCACTCAAATCTGATGTTCTCGGCAACCCTATGATGAGGAATGCTTTTAGCTCACTTACACTTTTCTTACCTTTATATTAATATCAGAAATATTAAATAACTCTGGAGTTCGAAGATAAGCGATATCTGTTTTTGTTACAAATATAATGAAGATTCTAATTGAAGGAAATATCAATGTCTTTATCACCATTTTTATGATATAATCGGCACTTCTTTACACAGTATAAAACAATGTTGTTTCCTAATTTTATGTACGTTCATGTTATTGTACACGGTCATGTCATACTAATAATAAGAATGTAAAAGCTTGTTTGGATGTTTGTTCGTCAATAACGCTGAATTACTGAAGGGATTTTGATGGAATTTGGATACTACAGGCAGGGTATGGGCTGACTTATGTGTTAGTATATTTTTTATCGCGATTAAATGTTCTCATGGGAAACATGATTTCGCGGGCAAGGCCGCGAATTAAAACTAGTTTGTACATTTGCTTAAATCATAAAAAATCTAATAGGAAGCGATACTTTTGTTTTGTTAATACACTAGGCTAAAGTTACGCGACCGATGTTCGGCGGATATGCATTTGCTATACAAAATTACGCGTCGTAATTTCGACATACGACTGCAGTGCCGTAAATAGGGCGGTGCCAGCGGTGCCCAGGCACAGGGCGCAGACCCTGGAGGGGCGCAGAAATGACCGACTTTCAAGTAAAAAAAAAAAAGGTCGCAAGCTTTGTGAGCTCGCACCCTGGAGGGGCGCAGAAATGACCGACTTTCAAGTAAAAAAAAAAAAAAATGTCGCAGCTTTGTGAGCTCGCACCCTGGAGGGGCGCAGAAATGACCGACTTTCAAGTAAAAAAAAAGAAAAGGTCGCAGCTTTGTGAGCTCGCACCCTGGAGGGGCGCAGAAATTACCGACTTTCAAGTAAAAAAAAAAAGGTCGCAAGCTTTGTGAGCTCGCACCCTGGAGGGGCGCAGAAATGACCGACTTTCAAGTATTGTGTCATCTTCCATCCTACTACTATTATAAAGGCGAAAGATTGTATGTACGGATGTATGGATGTTTGTTACTCTTTCACGTAAAAACTACTGAATGGATTTGAATGAAACTTCACCACTATATAGCTTATACATCAGAATAACACATAGGATATTGGAAATCGAAATCCACGCGGTCGGAGTCGCGGGCGGCCGCTAGTTTACAATATATTGCAGGTGTAGTTACGCCAAACTTCGGTCTCGTTTTTCCAGCTTGTGTATGTCTATACCTAGTAATATTCAACTTCTCAACCGTTCACACCTTGCACGCATACGCCAAACGAGTCGTCCCGGATATGACAAAGATAATATTAGTAACCTAAGCTGTATAAATACATTTTTCCAAACACGTGGAGTTTTACGAAGCCACAACATGTCACCGCCCATTCCTCATAATCAACAGCTGTGTTTGTATCGCGTTTCATCGCGTTATTTGATATCGACGGAATGAATGCGACGCAAAGAACGCAAACAGAGTTACGACACCCAGAATTGAGCCTGCGAATGAATATTTTTGTACAATATTCGAGCGATTGTTTACTTTTTGTGATATCGGTGCGGGTCATATTTTTACTTGTTTTTATTGTAATTTATAGCTTATGACGAACAGATCGTTCATCGTTGCTAGAATCATGGTATTTCCACAATGAGGATGTTGTTGCACTGTAAGCCGACATGTACAACTGAATTAAGTACGAGTAAATAAACAACATACTGTGGGTATACCAACCCACTTGGCCAGGGCGTGGTCAATACGCTTATCAATTTAAGTTTCAAATGAATGCAGTCCCAATGACCATTTATTATCTAAATCTATGAAATTCAAAGGTGATTGACTGACTGCCCGACTGACTGACTGATTT
Organism: Nomophila noctuella; assembly: GCA_958496325.1. Classification (NCBI taxonomy): domain Eukaryota; kingdom Metazoa; phylum Arthropoda; class Insecta; order Lepidoptera; family Crambidae; genus Nomophila; species Nomophila noctuella. Next base: position 558,722 of record OY292489.1, read on the forward strand.
AGTGATCTATCAACGTACAGCCCAGATCACTGGACGGATAAGGATAATATTTGGCATGCGGGTTGTCGTTATGACGTAGGCATTAGCTAAGAAAAGATTTTGATCAACGCGAACGAAGCCGCGGTCAACCGCTAGTTAAATAAATAAATCTACACTACACTGAACTTGCCTTGCCTCAAATACATATCAACTGCATTACATTTACTTGTTTAAATATCGCTGAAATAGGCCACAGCTGCTGTAATTCTCGTAGGCTCCGTCGATGCATTTATGAATCGTCAATACTGATCAATGTAATGACACGCCTTCAATTTACCACGATACAGGTGGAATGAATTGAAATGATGCTTGTATTTCTAAAGCTTTTAATGATTCGGGACAAAAAGGTGACTTTCTTTAGCCCACAAAGTTGCCGTTATCCTAACATTTAGTTGAAACGCCGGCAGAATTTAAATTGTTAAGAGATGGATCGCTTTGTGGAATGGGAATGAAATCCGGGCCTCAATTAATTTGGTTAATGTAACCCCTTTGTCTAAGGATTTGTGGGGTTTAAGTAGATTATAAGCTTGTCGTTTATTTGTTTCTCATTCGGGCGAGGGGTGATTCCAGAATGAACCGGACTGGTGTAGTACGTGTGACATGTTTGTTCTTATGTACGCTACTCGGATAAGGAGATCGGTGGCGCAGTGGTTAACGCGATTGCTGAGTTTAGGCAGCTTTCGCAAAGACCGCCATTGGATGGGTAACAAAAAAAAATAGGTTTTAAGTTTTAAGTCGCACTTAGTATCATGTTCGGGGAAAATTTTAAATCCTCCGACATAATTAATAAATAAAATAAATATTTCTCAACATTACATTCATTGATCTCCTCTACTTGTTAAGTAGCTTAAGCAACTGTGTCAGAAACATCAGAATCAACAGTGGTATTACAAAAACCCTAAATAGATACATATAACACCTAGATTAGGACAAATAAATATGTTTGTCCTGTGCGGGAATGGAACCCAAACAAGTTCTCCATAAACCCTAAAAAAGCCTTCAGGTTGTGAAACCGTTCTTAGTTATTTGTAAGTCAATCGAAAGTAACGAACGTTTCTTCATTAGATTTAAAATATCAAGTTAAGAACATTGCGAATTGTGTAAATTGTGTTCGAACTTACGTTGGGTGGCGTCTTTTAGTTTGAAGTATCACTTTGAAATGAAAGTTCGTTGAAACAGTGACTTCAAAAGTTTCTTTGTGACTGGTGTAAATTATGTGTGTTCATTTAATTGCAGTTTCTGTTGGTTGTTTTTGAAGGTGTTGTAGGTTAGAAATATGATTTTTCATCATTAAAATCAATTCAATTTCAATTTAATTTAATTATAAACCTAATCCTAACACATACAGGTTGAGTCAACACGTTGACTGCTATTCACACAGTCTCACAAGACTTCTGATTCCAATTTTGAAAAATAATAAATAATAATAATAAATTCATCGGACTAACACACCAATTGCCTAGCCCCAAACTAAGCTCGAAGCTTGTACTGTGGATGCTAGGGAACGGATAGACATACTTAAATACATTTATAAACATCCATGACTCGAGTACAAATGCCGATGTTCATCACACAAACATTTGCCCCTAGCGGGATTCGAACCCGCGACCTTTGGTTTTGTAGCCAGCGTCTCTAGCCACTCGACCAACAGGCATGTCAAAATGGAATAAATACAATTAGGTAAACAGGTATACCTACCTACTTTTCAAAGTAAAACTTTAGGCGCCGTCTTGTCTAGCTCTGTATATTCTCCCCACGCTTGCCAAAAGTTGATCTAATTTGTGCCGAAATAAAAAAGCGTGTCCCTTTTTCGGTCGAGTTTGGAAAACCGTATTTGTTGAAAGTTGTTTAACTTTGCGATATCGAATTTCGTTCACGATATCGCCGTAGTTTGCCAACTTTGTCGGTAATGTTATCAGGTTCTGCCCAAGAAACGTGGGTGCTTTTAAATTTGCATTAATCTCCAAAGCTGGGGCCTTCCCTATGGATTGAAAGGGTGACTGGCATGTATGTACTTGTACGCAAAGTACAAAAATATAAGTGTGTGATTTCTACCTTCGTTTGTCATATGAGGGTCATTAATAAAAGTACCACGGTCTTTTTAATCGAATTCTGAACAATCCTCGCTTCCATTTCCAACCGATTCCGGAGCACAAACTATTGATAAAGGGCTATTAATTAAGGGAAGGGCATTATCACCGCAGGTTTTGGGTCAGAAATGCGATCGCGCATCTGTAATAGGCCTGTGACGTAATTCTGCGTGTCGGGACTACTTAACACCTGGGGAATAATGTCTTAGGTGACTTAGGTGGGCGTCAAACCCGGTAAAGCGACGCGACGCGTAAATATCAAAATATATGCCACATGTGCCACGTCATGTCACGTAAAGTATTGGTCACATTTCATCGCATCGCGTCGCGTCACGTCGCGTCGAGTCCCGTCGCCCACCTAAGACAAAGGGTTTTAGTACTACAGTCCCTCCAGGTGGCATTACAAATTCCACCCTGTATGTTCATGAGAAAATCTAAGTTATTCATTTAATTAATCTTTATTGACACGAAAAGGAGGACTCATTGCTTCATGCCTTCACTATATCAAAATCGCCGTTGGTCCTGCGCCTGATCTCTCTACGGTCATGTCAGATTGCTGTCCCACCGAATTAGGAATAGGGAGTGCACCTGTGCTTGCGCACTCACTTGTGCACTATACTATATCCTGCGTACCTGGCTGATCGTAAGATCGGCCGCCATGTCCGAATACGGCCGGAAAATCAAAAATATCTTCATTCATAAAAACATACAAACAAGCACTTTTGAATCGACATAACTAAGTAAATTAAAATAATATAACTCCATACATCTTAAAACATATACATACATGTTGTATACAAAATTTACTGATATACATATATATATTTAATGAGACACAACCAATATCGTTCAAACACTTGTTTATCGATTAGGTACAAGTTTAGGTAAAGCATTATATTATAGGCCTGTCAACAGATTCCCTGATCTGAGGCCTAACCATCAAGTTTTATAGCGATCTAAAATCCAGTGAGTAAGAGAGATGCCACCTTACATCCTGTAAAGAGGCATCTCTCTTACTCACTGGAATCCGTCCTGCTATAACGGCTGGCAGTAAGACCCCTGTTGATATAATCACGGGATTGACACCCTGGACGGCATTATCTGCAAATTATATTAACAAAGTTATCTTGAAGTATGGATCGACGCGTATCAGAAAAGCGCTAATGTAATTAGTTACGGTCCGGTGTTAATAGGTTTACTTAAATATAATCCACATCGACATTTTCCATCACAAGAGATTGTGGTTAACATTGCTGGTTATTTTCATTATCTTTCTAACATACACACATCACATCTACTGTGATAATATCGAGATAATCAGACAAACAGACATGCTCATGCATACAAGTGTTAGTATAATATAATAATTTTAATATACTACTCATAGGTGACGGCATAGTGATCTATCAAGGCAAAGCCACAACCACTGAACGGACAGGGTTGAAATTTGGCTAGATTTTATGACATAGGCATCCGCTAAGAAAGGGTTTTGATCAATACGACCCCCAAGGGGAATAAAATCATAACCACGCGGACAAAGTCGCAGGCGGCCGCTTGTTGTTTAATATAAGCACAGTACAGTAGCTACATTCTAACGAGTGACAATCAAAAGATCATCAGGGAGAGAATGACATGAGGCTCTAAGTCCGCTTTCCCTCTGTTTTGTATGTATCTCTTTTCGATTCGAACAACTAGTTCCTGAGAGACGCGTTCAAATAAACAAATAAACTCCCAGTTTTATTATACATATTAGTATAGATCTATACTGAGTAGCGAATATTCGACAACGTAGAGATTATTATAAATCAAGACGAAAAAACTCATAAAAGTTAATACCGATATATGTAGAATATTTATGTACGATATATGTATGTTAAATACATCTGTTCCATCAAGAATCCTATTAAATACTTGTTTCAAGTGCGTCATTCAACAAAATCAGCACTTAATCTATTAAGACGTTGTCTATCCGCGTGTTAACATCGCAGAGATTTCACTAGGCGACTAGTGTTTGTTGTGAAAAGCGTAATCGATGTATTTTTATCTGCGGATTAATGCCAGTAGATTCCGTTACGGATAGACAAACAAACTGTATTGCTTTGGCTTATATAATCATTGCGTGCGCGTTGGACTGAATATTTGACGAACGTTTGTTTAATGGTCAAGAAGTTGACTATTACGCCAAGAGGTGGCGGGATCGATCTCTGCACGAACCAAACATTTGTGTTCTGTACATAAACTTGTTCATCCTGGTTTGGGTGTTATATGTATATATATCAGAATACATTGGTTGAGCTACTTACTACGGAGTTAGATCAATGTAAATGACGTTGTGTGATATTCATATTTATATTGGAAGGACTATTCAGGATATACATAGTTACTAGACCTACTCCTATACTACTATTTAATTTCAAGATCTAGTCTCTTGTGTCATCAAAATCTACAGGAAAAATACCTTTACGTTAGTCGGTTATCTCTTGGAAATTTTTGAGGTAAGCTATCATCACACCGAAACAAATAAGTTTCCATTTCATAAAAGATTCCTCTATAATTTTTAACGTGCCCTATAAAACGATTTCTTCACGGAAGTCTTCACAGATTAAGTGGCAACCGAAGTGAAGTGCTATTGCCACCGTGTTATAACGGGCGACACAAATGAGCTGATCTAATGAATATGGTAAACAGGAATTACCATAAGCATGGCGGCAGGAAAATGACAGCGAAGGGATTTATCGAAGTTAAAATGCGGCAAACTCAACCGTTGGGTTAGCGGATATTTTATTAGGACGAACACTCACACACACACAAACTCTCACCACATAAAAGGTAAAATACTCAGAGGAAATGCCCTTTCCTCCTTACTAAAATATTATAAATCGGAAAGTGAGTTCGTTTGTTTGTTTTTTTTATTTGTTTGTTTAATATATACTAGCTGCCCGCCCCGGCTTCGCCCGTGGTACTTACTTACTTGTATTATACATAAAAACCTTCCTTAAGAATCACTCTATCTATTAAAAAAAACCGCGTCAAAATCCGTTGCGTAGTTTTAAAGATCTAAGCATACATACGGACATACAGCGAAAGCGACTTTGTTTAATACTATGTATTGATTGTGTAACTACTGAACCGATTGCTTTGAATTTTTGCAGACGTAAAGTTAGAAGTCTGGATTATATAGGGTAATTTTTGTAGCGGAAAAAATTATATATAAACAAAAACATTTAATAAAAAGGTTTTTTCAATATTATAGTATGGCAAACAAACAACAGGGTCACCTGATGGTAAGTGATTACTGCTGCCCATGGACATCAACAACCGTACAAGGGTCGCAGATGCGTTGCCGGCCTTTAAATCATTTTTACCATTGTTTATACTTATAAATTATACTTTAGACGTAAAAAAAGTTTTCATGTATGTAAATCTAATTGAAAAATAAACTTACTTTGACTTTAAATAAATAAATATCTCACAACATCTCATACATTGGTCTAACTCCGTATTAAGTAGCTTAAGCACTTGTGTTACAGATATCAGAATCAGAACACTGGTATTACAAATATACTAAAATAGATACTAAGATATGACAACCTGACCAGGACAAACAGCCATGTTCATACACACAACTTTTTGTCCTGGGCGAGGATCAATCTCTTGGTCAAGTGGTCAACTTCGTATCCACAACACCAAGCGGATCGTCGACTTTGACTTTACTTTTTGTGTGAAAAATACTCAGTTAAAGTCCTGCGTCTTGAAGTTGGCTGCCTTATTACGAAGAAGATACTAATTGACAGTAAAACATTGCCTGCTGGCTCGTTGTCGTCTTCTCGGGTGCAGCGCCGGTGATTTCAATATAATTATTTAACAAGCGGCCCTGCTCCAGCTTCGCACGGGGGAAATTAATAATTTTATATTAAAGCCGTATTAGCGTAGTTTAAAAAGCTCAGTATAATGTCATCATGGGACAAACAGCGAGAAACGACTATTATTTTATGTATTATTTAAACTTTATAACTATAATTTTAACTATAACATCCCAACTAATATTATAAATGCGAAAGTAACTCTGTCTGTCTGTCTGTCTGTTACGCTTTCCCGCTTAAACCTCGCAACCGATTTTGATGAAATTTGGTACAGACAATCTTTAGACCCTGAGACAGAACATAGGCTACTTTTTATTTCGATAAAAAGAAATCCACGCGGACGGAGTCGCGGGCGGCCGCTAGTACATATATATTTTTTATCTGACATGTGCAAACCTTTGTAAATTAACATAATAATAGCATTTGAAAAGAGCAACTGCCGAGTTTCTTGCCGATTCTTCCCTCCAGTAACTGCCTTCCGAATCGGTGGTCGAGTCATGTTTTGTAGCATTTTTGACGATTAATAAGTTCTTCTATGAAGTCTATATTAATAAAAAATATTTTGATTTTGATTTTGAACTTATTAAAAATGCCTTTATATCTCATGGCTGCCCCAGTGAACTCGTGGGCTAAACAGAAAGTGTAAATATAATATAATCGTCTGCGCACACTGAGCAGTGTTTTAATAAAGCTCAAAGTCTTCCTCGACTATCCATCACACGAAGATTTTCCAATTCGGACCAGTTACTTCTGAGATTAGCGCGTTCCAACAAACAAACTCTTCAGCTTTATTATATTTGTATAGATTCAAAAATTCAACAATGACGTATGGGCACCGTTTATAAATCATTATCATCATCATTTTAGCGCCTTTCCCGGTTGCATCCCCGGCCATTGCCTTGGAGCCCAGGGTACGCTGCGACTATGATCCAGAATTGACATGCCTGGTTAATACAATGCACCGGGCATAAAGGGCACCGTTTATAACTATAGTTAATAAAAAATAAACCAAATGGTTGGGGTAACTTTACTATTTTTTTTCTTAAACTGTACAATTATTTTTATTTTATTTAACAAAACGAGCAACAGAGATTGACTGTGGCTCCAATTAGCATTTTGAACAGTCCATTGTCCGTTGATAAAAATCCTCATTGTCTACAAAACAAAGCTTTTATCTCAGAGACATTTCAGCGATAGTCTTTGTTTGTTAATTAAGACATTGAATTTGAATGCTGACATAAATTTTGTCTTGATATGTCTTGACACCGCGACTCCCTCAGATTACTGAACATTAATAGATGAAGCGAAATATTTGGCAATAATGCTATCCTTTTTCTCTTTATGCAATAGAACAAGATAGCAGATACGTGTGTTCTCGCGGCCTAGCCGTCAAGTAGGATGTGGAAACTGACTTTTTCACCCAAACTCTCCTTACCTCCTCCTCGCAATCTGCATCCAAGCACTATGCATTGTTATTTAATAAATACTAACCTGTACACAAAAACGTCTATTTAAACTTCGAATATCTTAACTTTACAATATTGCCCGTCGTCTTTAGTTAAGAGAAAAAGACTTAGGAGAAAAGTAAGGTAAAGGAGATGTCCCATCCCAGGCCCGTACTATGTCCGTGGTACCAAAAAATCGGCAAAATATTGCTAGTTCCATTAAAAATACAATAAATCATTTTTGGTCCGTAAAATAAAATCAAATACTTATTTGTTCACTTTTATTTTCTTCTTTACTGGGATTTACGGCTTTGGGCCCCAGCCTTTTTAGGTCCTTTGTAACCTAAATATATAAATACTTTGTGAAATAAACTGCATACTGTCAAAACAAAAATAGTTTCCAAGATGCGTCCATAGAGTAAAGTACTAAGTTGCAATATTGTGGTATGATTTATTGTTTCAGCCAAAAAACTAAGGTTTTCCATAAGAATTGGAGTGATTAAAACGTAGTACACTTATTCGCCTAGGTATATTTAGGTATAGCGTATATGGACCTGGCCGAGGCTTCATACATTTATGGGACATCTCCTTTTAGACACTTTGGGGGGTGACGTGACGTAGGGAGCAGCTATAGTATTAATTAATCTCTAATTAAAAAATATGATTGGCAAGCGTGGTGATTTACCGGTCTTTGTTCAAAAAACGACACAAATTTCCTCGACTCGGGAATTAAACCCAGGACCTCCTGGTACTTAAACTACTAGACTATCGAGGCGTCGAGAGTTCGAGACGAGTTCGGAAAAAGTATGAATCTTTTTTATGATTTGAAGTCGGGTTTCTATAAAATAATATTTTGCAAGGATAGGCCATTCATAAGATTTAGGAGTCAGTTAAAAAAATACACTGAGAATTTTATTTGGAACACTTGTGTTGGTTAATAAAAGTAGCACGACATATTTGCCACTTATTCCCAAAACGGGGCATTATCATTTGGCACTAACTGTACGAGACGCGAAAATATATTATAGTTAGAGGGACATACACTAAGAAAAGTTACGTTACAAGAAATTGTCGCTTGACTTCGTAGCAAGAGATCAGTGCCAAAGAATTTCTCTGTAATATCATTTCAGCAATGAAAAATTCTCCGACAAGAAATATTTGGGCAAGAATTTCTCATCTTAAATCACACGATTTTCAATTTTGTTAGTTGGTCTAGTGGTAAGTGACCCTGACCCACGAAACCGAGAGTTTCGGATTCGAATCCCGCTAGAGGCAAATGTGTGTGTGATGCACTTGTGTTCTGGGGTTATCACCCCACTTTTGGACTCGAACTCGAGTCGTGGATTTCATGAAAGTAGGTAAATAGATTATCTATCTGTTTTCTATATAGTACAATGTTGAGCTGGTTTGGTGCTAGGTGTGTTAGACTACAAAAAATCGTTTGAATTTTGTCCTCCTTGGAAAATTCCTTAGCGAGTAGTAGGAGTAGCTCAAAGATATTTGGCGTTACATACTCCAAAATTATTTGAGTATAAGTACTTATAAATATATTTAGTACATATGGTGAAACACGTATATGTCCATTTTAATAGCGGGTTGGCGCGACCCGTGCCTTATTTTGATACCTTTTGCCCCTGCTAAAAGGTTGCAGAGTGGACGGGGCGTTAATTTCCTGTCCCTGATAGCCGTTGTGAGCCACACAGTGCTCCGTTCATTCAAACATTTACTATTGCAGGAAGGATACGTGATACCTGATAAACAGACACGAATTTTGTGAACTAAATTTACATATATTTGCTTCTAGCGGCCGCCCGCGACTTCGCCCTCATGGATTTCGGTTCCTCGACTCTCTAACGTCTCTCTTTCACTCACTAATCTAACTCGACAAATGGACTATTTGGATAGTAAAAATACTACAAAAATATTTATAAATTCGAACTAGTAGGTCTTCAGATACGATGATTGAACGCGCTACGTTCAAACAAACGAACAAAACCTTAAGCTTTATTATATTAGAATAGATTAGTAAAAATAACATACCACGAGGTTCAACGTTGAACTGAAAGTCTATTATTGTGAATTTGGTTATATAAAAATAGGCTGATAAAATAAATATTTATGTACATAATCATATCAACAACGCAAAATTAGTAACTCCTGAAATAAAAGACATCTAAATATTATATAATCTATCACATTTCGCGTGTAATGTGTAAATTTCTTAATATTAATTTAATGCAGTGTTCAGATTAGGAATACCAGAAGTTAACTTTTATTTTCGCTTTGTTAACGTTCAAATTGTTATCACGAGCACATGTGTGCATGACATATGGGCACGGACATTGATAAATACGATATATTGTAGAAGATATCATTCACCAAAATGTATTATATCTAATTAAAACAATAGTTGATGAAGTATGGCAGATCACATTTTTTAATGTGTTCATTTGCTCCGTAATCAGGTGGTACATATTTAAGCAGATACATTTTTGTATTCATGGGTGAACTATCAAAAACCCCTGGCTGATATAATTGCCATATTGGCTGCTTTCAAAATTAATTATTTAGCTCGAGTTGATTGCCGTGTTCTGCATAAAACAAGAATAAAAGATGTCAATGTGTAATAAATGTATGTGCAATTTGAAAAGTATTATCCTTTATATAATATAAAAGGTTATAACCTAACTATAAGGTAAGTGCCTAACCTACATACTTTTTAGCGAAATCGAATATTTGGAGCGTCGCAACTTCAAGACCCTTGTTAGTAGTTAAAATTAAGTTAAACACTTGTCAACTTGACGTCGGTACTTTGGATTTTCAAACTCAACTTAGACATGACATTTTACATCTTGGGATTCCGGTTTGTTATGCTGTGTCATCTTTGGAATTAGTAACAACTAAGCGGAACTACGAGGAGTAGGTACACATTTATGTTACACGGAAAGTCAGTTTCTCACATTTATTATCCAAACACACTATGCCGAAAAAACGCGACCGAAGCTCGGCAGAATTCCTTTATTAATTTTGTTCCGCCATGGAAATAATTGACAATGTATGGCATTACAAAAATAACGCGAAGGCAAAACAAGACAACACTTCTTTCACGGTACAGCGTTGAATAATCTAAGTAACGAACGTACATTACGTGAAAAAAAATAATCTGTCAGTTTCTTTTTTTAGTTTATAGGAAGGCAACCGAATAAATGTCATCTGATGGTGAGTGATCACCGCTGCACATGGAGATTAACAACCACCAAGGGTCGCAGTTGCATTGCCTTTACCTGGTTCCAAGCACGGTAGCCTAGTGGTAAGAGCGCCGCTTCACATGCGTGAGGTCGTTCAAATCAGATAAGGCAAGCGCCCCTGGATTTTCAAAAATCTATGTGCGTAATTTTGAAGGAAATCATCGTGAGGAAACCTACACACTACGAGTTAGAGTGTGAAATGTAGAAGGCAATGGCAAACCACTCCATTGGAGTTGCCAAGAGAGTTGTTGTGTATTTCATTTTCATTCAATGACTCTCAGTAATGAGGAACACTACTCAGAACCTGGTTTTGTGGTGTCAGGGTATATCTAACGATTTTAATTTATGGTCTGCCTACTAAAGTAGCAAACATGCTCCCTAATTTACAGACGTATAGGTTTACCTAGCCGCTCCCCGAAATAGGCCTGCCGAAGCAAAGTTGCTATACTTGCACGGTCATCGGTGTAATACAGGTCGAATATATGTAACTTGGAATGGCAGGAAATTGCCAACGCTCGTGAACAGCCATTAAAATAGCAATAGATCTGAGATAACAACGAGATATTAAGTATTAGAGTTATTGTTAACAGGCGAATTACTCGTATTTACTAGTTATTTTCGGATATGACGGACGAGCACTGAGTTTTGATTATGATGGTTATTGCTGCTTGAAGTCCCGCAGTATTGTAGATTGTGACAAGACAAAAGCTCAAACTCAAACTCAAACTCAAAATTTACTTTATTCATGTAGGCCTCTGCAAGGCACTTATAAATCGTCATACATTTTTAGCACAAAGGAATGACTCGACCACCGACTTCGTAAAGCAGTCATCTACCGAGAAGAAGCGGCAAGAAACTCGATAGTTGCTCTTTTCAATCGCCAAATAATTACAATAGTTTGTCCATACCATAAGTTAACATACTTGTACTAGGTCATACAGTTACGTCTTTCAAGTATATAATTAAAATTATATTTATCATGAATAGATTGAGTCCCAGTCGACCAGTCCCCAAAGGTGGCACCTGTTCACAAGTATGACGTATGTGTCAGCCATCATCTCACTCAACCATTTTAGAGGGAATGAAATGACCCGCCACATAGCGCCACCACCCCAGAGACATTACAGTGAGCATGACTACTAGGACCCAGGCCATCCAACCATCAAATGGAATAACAAAATTTAAAGTAAAACTACACTATATGACCCAGTCTAGGTACATACTCTTTATAAAATTTATACATATAAACAAACAGAACAACATTTTACTTTAACATACAAACTTGTCTAATAAATAATAAAATAATTTGGAACAATACTATTCTACATTAGTTACATGTCCACATTGCATAAATAATAATAAATAAAATAATATAAGCGTGAGAAGATATGGCAAGAAAACTAGCACATCAGTAGCTACAGCCCTCCATCGTTCAGGTAGTCTTCAACTCTATAATACCCTTTTTTCATTAAACTAGATTTAATATAAGACTTAAACTGATGTAAGGGTAGGTTAACAATATCTAGAGGTAATTTATTAAATAATTTAATGCTTAATCCAATGAAGGAATTTCCAATCTTTTGAAGTCTAATGTTTGGGATTGCAAGCTTATGCCTATTTCTTGTATTAAATCTATGACAATCCGACTTTTTTGAGAACTGTTCGAGATTTTTCCGAACATACATAACACAATCAAGAATGAATTGTGATGGTACAGTTAAAATATTTATGTCTTTAAATACTTCCCTTAAAGAGTCGCGAGTTTTGAGACCATAAATAGCACGGATAGCTCTTTTCTGCAGTATAAATATATTGTTGATGTCAGAAGCCGAGCCCCACAAAAGCATCCCATAGGACATGATACTGTGGAAGTAACTAAAGTAAACTAACCTAGCTGTTTCCACATCAGTCAGATTTCTAATTTTTCTCACTGCATACGCAGCTGAACTAAGTCTACCCGTTAAAGCAGTGAGATGAGGGCCCCACTGCAATTTAGAATCAAGTGTTATTCCCAGAAACACTGTCGATTTGACAATTTCAACAGCTGCAAAGTATTATATAGGCCGGGTCATTTTGTTGATCGTTTTCTTACCAATTTACAAAAAAATAATAAATTTGCGTGGTTTTTGAGGTATTATCATTGTAATAAATGATATTAAAATAACAATTCATGTACAGAAATCGGTTATTATTATTATTACTAGCGGGCGCCCGCGACTTCGTCCGCGTGGATTTTGGTTTCTATATCAACTTTTTTTCCCGTTAGGGGTGGATTTTTAAAATAATCTTTGAAAGGGGATGCCTACGTCATATTATCTTTATGAATGCAAAGTCTCAGTCCGATCGGTTAAAAATTACAAAGTTTCATACTAAAGTTCATCCCCTATTTTACCCCCTTGGGGGTTGGAATTTATTAATCTCATTAATTAGGCGATGCCTACGTCATAGTAGCTTTATGAATGCAAAGTCTCAAGCCGATCGGTTAAAAAATGACAAAGTTTCATACTACCGTTCATCCCCTATTTTACCCCCTTGGGGGTTAGAATTTATCAATCTCATTAATTAAGCTATGCCTACGTCATAGTAGCTTTATGTATGCAAAATATCAGCCCGATAGGTTTAAAATTGACAAAGTTTCATACTAACGTTCATCCCCTATTTTACCCCCTTGGGGGTTAGAATTTATCAATATGTTTACATAGACGATGCCTACGTCATAGAAGCTTTATGTATGCAAAATATCAGCCCGATAGGTTTAAAATTGACAAAGTTTCATACTACTGATCATCCCCTATTTTACCCCCTTGGGGGTTGAATTAATCAAAATCCTTTCTTAGCGGATGCCTACGTCATAACATCTACCTGCATACAAAATTTCAGCCCGATCCGTCCAGTGGTTTGGGCTGTGCATTGATAGATCACTATGTAATCAGTCAGTCAATCAGTCAGTCACCTTTGAGTTTTATAGATATAGATAGATAGATTTCATACTACTGATCATCCCCTATTTTACCCCCTTGGGGGTTGAATTAATCAAAATCCTTTCTTAGCGGATGCCTACGTCATAACATCTACCTGCATACAAAATTTCAGCCCGATCCGTCCAGTGGTTTGGGCTGTGCATTGATAGATCACTATGTAATCAGTCAGTCAATCAGTCAGTCACCTTTGAGTTTTATAGATATAGATTATGATCGACAGTCATCGTGACGATTAGTTTGATACCATAAAGTGTAGATAATACGCGACCGAAGTTCGGTGGTAAAACATTTTCTATACAATATTACGCGATTTCATTTCGGCATGGTGTGCCATTTTCCATTTAAAACACATTGCAGGCGTAGTCACGCCAAACTTCGGTCGCGTTCTTTCGGCTAGGGGTGTTTCAACGCTTTGGTACCTCCCTCTTAGCTAAAAGGTCTGTTATGAAACTGCCAACGAAGAATGTCGTGGCTATAAGCCATTAGGTGTCCCAATTTTACTGCCTGTCAATTTGAATATAAGCGTTCACTTGTCTGGAACAAGAAAATGTTGCAATATTCGTAGATTTACATAATTGTATGTACATAATAACCCTCCCATCCGTCTTTAGCGAAAGCTGTTTATGTGCAAACATCAAGTTGGTACCGAAAACTTTGATGTAAGTCGATAAAATGAGTAAGTCTTGCGATAGCTACTATATCTTTACTAGGTACTTATCAATACAACTACATATAATGAAGAATTTGTTAAGTTGTTTGAATGCGCTTATTTTAGTAACTACTTTTTGAAAAAGTAAATAAGTCTTTTTGTTGTATAGTTCATTTAACGAGGAAGTTTCCCTATTTCGTTTTCCTATTATAAATATAAAAACCGAGGCATATCTACATATGCCATAATCTTTGGGACTACTCCCAAAGATTATTATATTAATCTGTTTCCTGTAGTTTACCCCTTTTTTATATTGTGTACTTAGGAATTCCTGATCCGCTTAACCAGGCATTAATTGTATATTTATATTTTCTAATTAATAAACATGAGTCCTTCATCTGTTAAGGGGTATGGTAGCGTTTGCTCATTCACAACGCACCTGTATTCATCGGGAACTATCGATGGCGATAAAAACTTCCTCGGCAAAGTTTGTCAATAACAGCCCAGTTGTTTGGAACGCTACCGAGCTATTTCGAGTTTATATCTGGCAATAAGAGCTAGTCTTTAGTTATACTGTGTTTCGCGGACTATTTCCAGTGCTTATGTATTCAGTGTTATAGGTACATTATTGTGTACAACGTATTTTATATTATGTAGTAGATATTACTTGCTGTTTTGTACGCCCTCTTCATCTTTGGTAAAATTATAAAAAGGAAAGATTTGTATTTTTTTTGTCTATATCGAATAAACTCAAAATCTACTTGACCGATTTCAAAATTTATTTTTTATAAGGAAGCTATATTATAACTGTAAAACATAAGCTATAAAAAGAGGGGGAGTGTGGGAGAAGGGTGTGCAGTTGCACCCGTACGAAGCCGATTTTTTGATTTTCTTATAATCTTATAAGGGTATGGGGATACCCTTCCCAACTGTGCTCCGGCAACCTTACTCACCAGCAGAAACAAAGCACAACAGTTACGAAGTGCTATTTCACTGCGATCTTCTGTAAGGTAAAAGATTTTTTAAATTGCTATGTATATTAAAAACAATTTCGAAATAAGAAATATATTCCCCTATATAAATATGTTAAAATATTGCAATTGCAATAAATGTTTGTGACGACAGTCAGTTAGGTCTCATCACATACAAAACTTTAAATATAGGCATGTATACATTTCCTTTCTACTTTTAGGGTTGTGCGTGACAAAAAGTCACGCGAATCGTATAGTTGTTCACAACCGAACATCGACATGGAAGACATTTACCAATATTAGTCGTAAGTCGAAGCACATTTCGTGATGCGATTCGTCGAAGGTTTCGGAACATGTTTCACGATGTTTGTTACGCAAATTTATTCAATTGCTCTAGACGGGTAAACTTCCTCCCTGCGACCTTGTCATTGTAGGCCTTTTGGTATTTTACTTACAAGGTACACATATTATAAAAAGTATCAGCCCATTAATGTTCCACTACAGGGTTAAAATCTCCATCGCATGAAAACAAGTTTTCGTTACAAATATGGGTTTTGGCGTTATCACCACGCTTGCCAAATGCGGGTCAAATTGATTAAATGCGATAAAATCAACACTAATTTTGCCCGACCCGGGAATTCAACCCAGGTCTTTTACTCCACGGCACGACACATAAGCAAATATAAAAAAAATCCATAATTATTTATTGTTAGCAAGTAAACTGAAAAATTATGTCTGGTCTGCCTGGAATGTCGACTGACTGGGCTAGATATACTCGTAGATTTGCAAATCTCTTTATAATATAAAAAATTTGCCAAGTGCGAGTCGGACTCCCGCACTGAGGGTTCCGTACAAATTCTATTTTTGACGTATTCAAAAAACTACTGAATAGATTTCGTTCGAACCAATTTTCGTTGATAGTTTTTATGGTAATGTACATTATATAATTATTTCAGTTTTATCATCCTCTTATTTTAGAAGTTAGAGGGGGGGGGGACACACTTTTTTCCACTTTGGAAGGGTCTGTTACGCAAAGTATTCACTTTAGAAAAAAGTGATATTAGAAACCTTTATATAATTTTTAAAGACCTATCCATAGATACACGTATATGTTCAATGAAAAAAAATATTTCGAGTTTCAGTTCTGACTATGGGGACCCCCCACTTTTTTAATTGTTTTTCTATTTTCGTGTGAAAACCTTGTTGCGGTTCACAGAATACATCCACTCACTAAGTTTCAACAGTATAGTACTTATAGTTTCGGAAAAAAGTGGCTGTGACAGACTGGCGGACAGACAGACAGACAGACAGACAGACATGACGAATCTATAAGGGTTCCGTTTTTTTGCCATTTTGGCTACGGAACCCTAAAAATGAATCGCAAAATGTGTTGGTAAGCGCATAACTCAACAACGCCTGGACCAATTTGGCCAATTCTTTTTATAAAATGTTCGTTGAAGTCCAAGGATAGTTCTTACGGCGAGAAAAAATCGAATAAGTGCCGGGAAAACGCTAAAAACAGCCCTGCCAGATTTCAATTTTTTTTGACAGGGCGAAGTCTGTCGTTTCAGCTAGTTCTTAATTAAACTTTAACTAAACATAAAAGCAATTGTTAGTGAAGATTTTAAGGTAAATTCTTCGTGGCTGCTCAACTGCTCAAGTTTAACTTAATGACTTGAATATTAAGACTTAAGTAAGGTGTTTACCAAGTTTTAACCTTCGGGAAAACATTTCATAATGAACGGAGACTCTCGATCAAGAAATGTTAAGAAGCCATTTTATTGATCAGCTGGTGGCTGGTGGGCTGATTATACCTTAGTTTTAACGAAGGAGTTAACCTTTAATCCTTTAATTTCATGTTATTTTTTATAATAAAAATAGGTTTCCGCACACATAGTGTTATATTAGAGCTCAAAGACTATCTCGAGAAATAGACTATTCAACACAAAAATAATGTTTTAAATCGAACCAGTAGTTCATGAGATAAGCGCGTTCAAACAAACAAACTCTTCAGCTTTACTATATTAGTATAGATTGATCATACTAGCTATAATATACTTATATATCCTTCATAATTGTGATTCCCATCACTAACCATTAAGCACCAAGTAATATAGAATAGAAATTACATTTATTTTTCCACGTAATTCAGATTAAGATGACCTTTCTATGATTAAGCGTTACGATCCCGAAATCTAGGAATTTGACGAGTATATTTCCATCGATACATTGTTGGCTGTCCCTAATTGGCCCGAAAACTCTTCAAGGGCACTTGAGACGGCAAGCTCCGAGGGAGAGGCTTCTTAATTAAAAATTAATAATTTCAAATTAATATTGGGGTCGGGAGGGTTTCCATTTCACATGTCACAGTGCGGTTTCGAGCAATTAGTAGCGTAAACCAAGTGCTCGTACTACTCATGCCAGCCAACTGTATATTAGAGCTGCCGCAAATAGTTAACTATGTTTATTACTATTTAATTCAAAGTAAATTGTGAAGGTGTATTGTGGAATTATAAATATTGGGGGAACTTGGGGTACTTAATCTATTAACAGAGTCATGCAATGAGATTTTTCATTTGGTTAGACTTTTAAAGAGGGTTAGTTTCTACTACGGGCATTCTGGGGGTCTGGAAGCTTACTGAGGTGACTAAATCACTGGCCCACCATGATTATTGTGTTCCGAGCTAGGAATATTTGGGAAAAAAAAAGTATGTTAGTCAATC
This sequence comes from Nomophila noctuella, assembly GCA_958496325.1. Classification (NCBI taxonomy): domain Eukaryota; kingdom Metazoa; phylum Arthropoda; class Insecta; order Lepidoptera; family Crambidae; genus Nomophila; species Nomophila noctuella. Next base: position 576,731 of record OY292489.1, read on the forward strand.
TTTGTAATTATTTTGATCATTGTACATATAATTTAAATATTCCCAAATTTGAACTTTTACCCTATGTGTCTGCAACCACTCACTATCAAAATACAAGAGCGCTACTTTGCGGCTAAAAAAATAATATACAATTTAAGTTATTATGCAAAGGTTCTTAATAAAGCAAATATTTATTTACTTCATCGGAATAAGTAAATGCGTCTTGACGTAGCAGGGGTGTACTAAGACATCAAAGTAGGTAAACATTTTCACATTAACATAACTTAAATAAATTTATTATGTGCGAACGGAGTGGGCGTAAAGCAGCTAACAAAAATAAATAATACTCATCGCCTCCAAGTTCTTCTACTACGATCATGTCCCACGCAATTTATAAAGCGGGTGCTAATAAATTGTGATTTTGCAGAGATGCTAGGGTTTTAGGGCTCCGTAGTCTACTAAGAACCCTTACAGTTTCGTCGTGTCTGTCTGTCTGTCCGTCTTTCCTGACTCGTTTTCCGATGTCTCTGCACCGATTGCCCCAAAAACTGGTGGAGAGATGTTCATTGATAACCCAAAAATAGATTTTTAAAAATATCGAGAAATAATTATTTTTCACCCGTCCCCTCCCATACAGCGAGAATTTAATTCGAAAAAAGCAATCGGCTTACCCCATCGTGTTTGGAATCCTTAAAAAGAATCTTTAAATACAATAAATAATTCCTTGAAACCATGTGGATCAAGCGGATTCTATGTATCCATACATAGTTACTTTCAAACAACTCGACCAACTTATGAAGTGCAACTGCCCTAACTAAATGGTTATGTCAAGCGGTCGGCCCATCTTATGGCTACGGAACCCTTTCATGTGCGTGTCCGACACGCTCTTGGCCGGTTTTTCCAATACCCCCTTGATGCTATAAATTACCTTGTCTATCGCACGCGATAGTTATTAAGCAGAACAGTAAGGCTTGACGCTAAGCCCCTTGAGGACCAGCGCTATCAGAGCCTAAGAGCTATTTCTCTGTAGGCTACAATGTAATAATTACTATCGGTCGATAAATAGTTATCGACTTTCTTTCAACACTCACATTGAACGAACCGACAATATGAAACGGATTGTTATTATCTCACAAAAGCATATGTATATAGTATAGTATAGCATCAGCCTTTTAATATCCTACTGCATGGCAAAGGCTTCCATCATTTGAAATCATGTTTTCGTTACAAACGTGGGTTTTGGTTTGATCACAATACACATTATGTTAATGTATAGATATACATATAATAACGTTCTATGTTTATGAACCAATGATTCGATAACATATTATTACATGTTTATTAAATATTACATTCCACTCATAAATCAATAAAAATGAAGCAATCCGGTAAAACCACAACGAGGTTAATGCATTGGAGTCATCTGCCCGGCAAAGACAAATATAAAAATAAAATATCATGAATAATTAAGTTTAGGTAAAAAAATCCTTTACCTATTTCGGACAAAGTATCCATATAATTATTATTATACGTATTACAAAAAGAACTTAAAACTATGCACAGTACTATTTCTATCTATGTTTTAGGGCAGTAGGTCACGTTTAAATATTCCAATATTTACTGGTTACAAATCAAAGTTTGTTGTTGTTGTACATTCTGACAGCCAGCCGGTGAACCCTAATTGATTGGCATTTTTGGTTTTATGTATAACAGGGACAGGCTTTGATGACTCCTCGTCTAGTTTTGAAGTGTTCTGGTCTCCGTATGTGATCTGACCCTTAATTCGCATTTACCAAACATGGTAATGAAGTCAAAACCCATCGTTGTAACAACAAAAACATGATTTCTGGGGAAACTCCTACTCAAAAGAACCGCTCACCTGGAGAGCCCTTTGTTTTTTCACTTCGCTATAACTATCGAACTTTATATGAACTGACTATTATTATAGCATAAGTTTAGCGTAGTATGCAAATTTTAGAATTTAAACTTTTACGCTTGAATATAAACTTTAAGTATAAAAACACACAAGCATACTGCTTGACGTTTCGGCTGCGATGCTGCAGCCGTGGTCACAAGCAAGCAAGTCTCAAAAATAACAATTGTTATTTTTGAAAATGAAAATCACTCAAATACAAAGTTGTACAATATCCACCGAGTAAGCTAGTGTTTTATGTCATTAGTTAGCCTAATGGTCTAGTCGATATAGAGACGGTAGTTCTCGGAAAGCCATTTGACGTCAAATGTGCTGACAGAGCCAAAACCCTTTTTCTGACATTCTCTGCTATACCTCAGTGCGTAGATTGGCAGTATTAGAGCTCCGGTGCCTCCGGAAATCGTATTATAGTCTTGTGCCCGACAAAGGCAGTCAGAATGCTTTTAAAAATGTGCTATGTTGTTGTGGTATCTCTTCGATTGGATGCTCGTAGGGTCTACAGATGGACTTTGAGTGGATCATATATCTTTAAACATTACTTGTTCGCTTGTGACTGTCGCAGTAAGATAGATAAAGCCGTAATATAGTTATATCCCTAGGGATATAATTATATACCGTAACATAGTTATACGAAAGCGATTCATTACTATCTCACTAGGAATATAGTTATAAAACAGCCCAAGTTTAGTGATATACTTATTATTACTAGATTAAGTTTAGTCAAATAGCACCACGGCTGCAGCATCGCAACCGAAACATCAAGCAGTAAGTACTCAGGTATTTATAAAAAATAATATTGCGTTAAAGTGAATCGATGAATAGCAGCTGTTTTTTTGTCTAATTGTAATATAAATTGTTTTTTATAACTGGGAGATCATTTCGCCTGAAACCACAACGGCAGTAAGTGGTTTCTGTACATGAGCTACATAACAAATATTGGGTTATTCCCGTAAAGTCAGTGTAAGTGGGAACACACTGGGCTGAAATAACGCTACCGAAGTCCGGCGGCAATGCATTTTTATACAAAATAAAGTGAAGTTATTTCGGCATAGTGTGTCATTTTACATTTAAAATACATTGCAGTCGTACTAACGCTGGAATTCGGATGCGTGTTTTCCGCCTTGTGTGTTCCTATACTTACAAGTTCAGATTGAAACGTGAAAGTTTAAATTCTAAAGGGGGACGCCGGCTGGCCATAGAAGTTTAGGCCCTCAGTGCACACATATGAAAGTACTATGGAAATATAGAGTAAATAGTCATTAGTTAACTGGCGAAAGAAAGGGTTTTAAAAAAGTCAGTGTTTTTGGGTAAATGCATATTCAATATTTTCCATCAGTAATACAATCTACGATTTCCACCATATTAGCTGTTGAAGGTTGTAAAAAGTATTTGTTTACCTGCTACGGCTGAACCCGGATCGTCGGAGTCAGTATTCATGATTAAGTTGTTTAGTTAAACGCACGAAATAAAACCGATCACTTTGTTGATGCAAGAAAAACACAATTACTTTTTGATATTTTGAACTTTGACAGTTGAATTGGCAGTTAATTTAGTGTTTCCATTGCGTCAAAAAATATCGATATTCGATTTTAGATTTATTCGATTCTAATATAGTTTTATAAAATAATGCAGCCTAAAATATACGTTTGATTGATTCATGAAAATATTTTACTAAGATTATAAAATATTTAAAAGATAAATAGGATAATTGCACTGAAATATATTATTTTTTTTATTTTAGGCATGCTACCCCTCATGTCACGATCGTACGGGATCGTACGGGTATCTTAAAAATTGCAACTAATTATTCACCTCATTTCTGTAGATAAATTGTGAAAAGTGGTATTTTTATTTCTTTTTCAGCTAAGATTCACCAACGTAATAATATTCGATATTCTCTTATAATCGATTATCTGAAATTATATTTCTGTAGTGGCAACTCTTAACACACACGAGCCCGCCGCGGGTCGGCTCGATACACACGAATTGGAGCTTTACTTCAATGCTGATAGGGCGTAGATAGATTTGCTTACACATATCTGTCAAAAGGACGCAATTCCGGCGGGGTTAATAAATAGTTTAATTTCTTTTAATTTTTGTTATATTAACCCCAAGTTTTAGCGACATTCGAATAGCGCGAATAATTAAGAACGAATATTTTAGCTATTTTTATAAAATGGAACATCGTGTGCACTTCTGGGCCTAATTCCGGCTTCCCTTTTGCATACTACGTATAACTTATGCCATGATAACACTTAGTTCATATAAAGTTCGAGAGGTATAGCGAAGTCAAAAAACAAAGAGCTCTCCAGGTGTGGTAGGTCTTTTGAGTGGGAGTCCCCCCCCCCCCCCATATGCAAGAGATGTAGAGCTTTGTGTAACTTCCACTCGAATGAGCCGCTCGTCTGGGGAAGTACCTTCACCTTACAGAAGACTACAGTGAAGTAGCAGTTCTCAAACTTACGTAACTCTTGCGCTATGTTTCTGATGGTGAGTAAGGTCGCCAGAGCTCAGTTGGGGAGGGTGTGGGTTTTTAAAGCCAAGCAACTAATCTCCGTTTCGAAACTATGGAACATCAAAATACATATTAATCTTTCCTGTAGTAGGCCGAATGATCAATCCAGGATGAATGTTTTAAAGCCTGTAAAGAGTTGGTCTATTAATGTCCCACTGCAAAGCAAAGGCCCTGCAGTGGGACTTTAATAGACCAAAATCGTGCATCACCAAAATCGCATCACTTAAAATCGTGTTTGTGTTATAACGATGGGTTTTGAACTGATTACCACGCTTGGCAAATGCGGATTTGGGACCACTACGAAGACCAGTCCACTTCAAAACTAGACGAGGAGTCATCAAAGCCTGTCCCTGTTTTATTTATGAAACCAAAAATGCCAATCAATCAGGGTTCACCGGCTGGCTGTCAGAATGTACAACAACAACTAACTTTGATTTGACAGCCGAGGTGAAGAAAGTAAAAAGGACCATTAGCCTTATAGTAAGGGCACGCTAGGATGGCCGTTTTGACATAATATTAGAATAGTGATGTGAAATGACCAGTTTGCCGGAGGTAGTATTTGTGTTGGCCAGCGATCGATATGCGACGAATTTTCAAACCAAACAATTCTATTTTGAAAAACAAATGCACAGATGTGTGTTTAATAGGTACACCAATAATTACATATAATCTAATAAAAAATAAAAAAAAAGTCGGTTTGTGGGGCCGAAATACATACGGTTTAATATAGGTTACAAACGATAAATTAATTTGTAAACTATTTGTCCCAAAATAACTATATTCGATAAAATTTATGACTCTTTGAACGTTATGGACTATTGCAGATCAATTACCGCAATTATTAGACTTCCTTCAAATCCGTTATCAATTGATTCATTAGGAACTTCATGAGAGTACAAACGTCAAAACGGCCATCATAGCGCGCCGCGACTATAAGTGGGGGAAGGAAAGAGCCATTTTGTCTACACCATTGTGTTCCAGAAGAATATTTATATTTCGCATGTCATCTCCGCGTCATGTTTTTGTTGTGCCATGTTTCGGGTTTTGACACAAACACAGCAACAATATTTGCCTTTTATCGACGCAGGAAATGGGAATAGGGAAGTAGAGTGGATAGGCGAGTAGTAATCTACGTAAATCAGAATTCAATTGTGTTCATTAATCATAGCTGGGCATTAACTCGTTAATCCGTTAATCGTTAATTAACGAAGTTAACATTTTGATTAACGGATTAACTTTTAAGTTAACTTCAAAAAATGTTAACGGACATGTTAACTTCCGTTAATTATGCACAAGTCCGTTAATCGTTAATCCAATGCCTACTATTTACCGCACGGCTCCGCGGGACGAGGCGCGAAAAACAGGTTTAGACAGGGCCGGGCGCGGCGAGCGCGGGGCGTGACAGTTTGAATGGCGAAGGGAGTCAAGGGAGCAATACGAGTAACAACGATGACGCCGTGGAAGACTTTTTTAGTTCTGTCACTCAGTCTATGCAAAAACCAAATGCTCCAAGTCTTTAAAGAGCAAAGCGCACAGTCTCGTTAAAATGTGGCTGGACATGAAATCGAAAGACTCAATAAACAGATATTTATAAATCTATTAATTAAATACAATACTGCTATACCCTCAAGCGCTGCAGAAGAATGTCTGTTTTCCACGGGTAAAGACATTTTAACACCAAAACGAGCCTCGCTGTCAGACGAGAACTTCAACATGTTAATGTTTATGAATGGTTATGTGCATCTTATGTCCAACGATTTAATTACACATTTATTTGAATTATACCTACAAGTATTTTGTTTTGTTCCTAAACTGTTAACTTCCAGAACCTAAACCAACCAACTGGTTTTATAAGTTCACGAACGCAACAATATAAAAATGCAGTTTTACACATAGTTAACGGATTAACGATTAACTTTAACTTGCGTTAATTATTCCGAAATGTAACGCTTTAACGTTTAACGAAGCTAACTTTTTTTGTAGCGGATTAACGATTAACGAAGTTAACTATTTTATTAACGGTGCCCAGCTATGTCATTAATCTCGCAAAAATCAAAAATGGCTGAACCGATTTGACTTAACTTAGCTTTGAAATGTTTGAAGATGTCCAAGGAAGGTAATAAACGATGAGAAAATGTTGAAAATTACGAGAGCAACACTAAAAACTAAAATTGTATTTTCCCATATAAGCTATTCTTACCTGTCCAACATTGTCAGTCAGTGATACAAAGTTTTTCGAGTCATCTAGTTTATTTTAATCCCGCCTGGGCCATCAGAGATCGGATGAATTTTTCTTTGTTTATAATTTTAAAAATAATTTAATATGTTTAGTGAAAATGTACCTACATATTGAGCTCCTTGATGGAGCAATGATTTATGATAACTGTCGACGTCGAGTCACGTCTAAAATACTTACGGCTAATGGGAGTAGTTATTAAGAGCAGCATTTCATATTGCAGTTAATATCTCTGAATGAACGATATCAACGCCCTCTATAGGCGACCTGAGGTCAAACAGATAAATCATAATCCTTCTGATGGGTGGCACTTGCGAGATTTCATTTGAAAGTGATTAATTGCTACGCGACCTGTTTCCAATAGTAATTAGAACGTTTATTACATTCTTTGCGATGGATGAATTGTGTGACGGATGATATGAGTGGAAGAGGTGTGAATGACGCGATGACGAATGATAGGCCGGTATGGAAGAAGTCAACGTATTGCGCCAACCCAGATAAATTGGGCCGGCAAATGATGATGATGACGATTTGATTACTTTCCGTGCGATAAATCTTTATAAGGTGTCAAGTTTTAACAAACACTGGTTTGATTATGTGCAGATTTATTGTTTACGGGAATCTTAATTTATTTCATTGACATTAAAATTTATAGCAAGGCTTTAACTACTAGAAAACGCATTGTTTTCTGTGAAAATATTATATTGTTGATATTTTGAGCATACTTATATCATGATTAATATAATCTTTTCCCAGAAAAGGGGGTTCCTTATGTTTTCATACAAAGTTATTTTAATGTTCATAATACTTCTACAGTGGCTAGACAAAACATATATTATTTGCTAAGTGTTGCGGACCGTTTTTCTTTACTAGTTGTTTTCATTCTGCTACTAAAGTTTAAAAAGTAAACGCTGTGATCCGTCATTCAGGCGGGAAGTTTAAATTGACTTCTTCACTTCGTGTTTCGCTTGAGAACACATTATTAACACAAGCGAATTGGTCTGTTAGTCCGAGGAATTAATTTATTCAAATATGTTGATAAAAATTATAATCAGTCTCGTTAGTCAGTTATAGTGAAAGGCAAATGTCGGAAATCTTATATACTGTCTGCCTTTGAGTAGATTCGCCGTCAGAAGTTCAAAAGCTTTTCTCAAAACTTGGGACGGCACATGTCTCGATAAATATGTGAACCCACGCGCTCGCACTAACTTATTTAACCGTCCCGAGTAAGTGCACTCATTAGTTAGATGACTTCGTTAATAGTTGCCTAGCACAATGAAGAGGGTTCACTACTACTCGAAAAACGTTTCGTCGAATTACAATTTCTCGATGACTTTTCGTCGAATGTTGGTTTGAAAGATGCGTTATTTAATCGAAAGATGCAAGTCGATGTTTGATTTCATCGATTGTCTTTTAGCCGACGGTTTAAATGATCGCAATACTGTAGGTCGACATAACATGACGCCGATAATTTATACCATTCCATTCCAGTTTCTAGACACGACTAGACATTTGCCCATAGATTTACAAGATTAAATTTTTCATGGTGATAAATCTGTGACGTTTTTGGACACGAAGTACGTTTCAACCTGTGGTCACTGCGATAATAAGCGACAGTCGCTTAAAGCTTAAGAGCCATTTTAGAGCCGGTCAAAGTTTGGTTAGGTTTAAATCGAATCAAACCTTAATCGTTTGATTCGATTCACGATCGATCCGATGAATCAATCGGGCATTTTGTCGGTATTTTTAGTGGCTCGGTATATAAGCTCCACTCTGCTTTATGTTAAGCTGAAGAGGAGCCCTGATTACCACGACAATGGATAACAATTCTTTCTTAGCTATTAAAGAAATATAGTTCACAATATCTGTATTTAGCATCACGAAGAGGACGTCCATAATTTTCCTTATCCATATTATAAATTCCGCCCCTCAGTCCGTCCGCAGTGGAATAGCTCGATTCGATGAACAATTCTATTTCATGCAATTCCTTGTGAAGGATTTCATTCCCTTTCGTCTGGATCAGTCGGCTATCTCTTGTAATGTGATTTCGTTGGAGTAGTCGTAAATTTTCTAGGACAGTAAAGTCAGGTTGTCCTACGGATCTTTCTTTGATATTTATTTAGGAGTACCATCGTAAGATATAGCAAATTGAATAAAAATAGTAACAGAATATAATAGCCATTTGGTATTGGGTTTGTATTATAGCTTTTTACGACGGGCCTGTTGGTCTAGTGCTTAGGTACCCTGGCTACAACCGAGGGTTGCGGGTTCGAATCCCGTTAGGGGCAAATGTTTGTGTAATGAACATCGGCATTTTCACTCGAGTCATGCGAGTCATGGATGTTGAAAGAAGGACTAGCGGCCGCCCGTGACTTCGTCCGCGTGTATTTCGATCATCATCTTTTTTATCCACTTAGGGGTGGAACTTTTCAAAGTAAGTCATAGTTGCTTACCGTGGGGGGTAGAATTGATCAAAATCCTTTCTCAGCGGAAGCCTACGTCATAACAGCTACCTGCATGCAAAATTTCAGATTGATTCCTCCGGCAGTTTGGGCTGCGCATTGATAGATCACTATGTCAGTCAGTCAGTCACTTTGTATCTCAATACATATACATATTTGGATTGATCATGTTCGACATAGCCAGTACCTAAAATACAATATGACGTAGCGGTTGAAAAAAGAGCATAATTGTATCTCGAGGGCCGGCAACTGGTGCTACAAATGACCATGAGATAAAATGATTTATTACTCTTTGGTGATTAGTAAGCTCGTTAGCTTTTTAAAGAAAAGTTAATAAAACTATAGCTGGGTTAACAATCGCAAAGTCTAAACAGAGTCTAAACATGAAATAAACATGTTTTATCCTTACAAGCTAAAACACAATATGCATAAATTATAGTGTATTCCTGTATGTATTAATTATAGTAACGAGTTAATTGTGATTAATGTGAGTACACAGCGCAATACATTATGCATTAAATGCAATTTCTTATGCTTTCCCTTGGTTGCATTTCCCATGGGAACGCAACTGTAACATCTCTCATAGATTGTAAAACAGTTTTCAATATATACATACATTTCCGAACACAGTTGAGGAGAGTGGTTAGCACATCAGCCTGCGGTTGATAAAGTGAAGCAATGTTCGCGGATGCCAGGCGTCGGATGGGTGACCAAAAAAATTAATCTCGAGCTCCTTCGTACTTCGGAAGGCACGTTAAGCCGTTGGTCCTGCGCCTGATCTCTCTACGGTCGTGTCAGATTGCTGTTCCACCGAATTATGAGAGTGAGGGAAAAGGGAGTGCACCTGTGCTTGCGCACTCACTTATAATATATCCTGCGTACCTGGCTTTGTTGAGGTGATCACCTCCTTCTATTGAGAATAATAATCCACAATGGTGGTAGAACCCCCATGCTCCCCTAATTTATCTCTTAAGGCTTTATGAACAAACAGCATCTGATATGAAGAACGTACCTGTCTTCTGTGATGTGGAAGTTCTTCCCCAGACGAACATCATTCGAGTGAAAATTTCACTACGATGTGTTTTTCTTCAAACCTCGTAACTATAGATGTTTTAATCCAACAAAGAGGTGGTATCGCACAAATGGTTATATCGATGTTTAAGATCGAAGCTTGGTAGCAAACAGACTCCTCGTTTAACAACATTGAATACCTGTGGGGGCGACTTCACACTTTTCGTCGGGGAACGCTCGTCCAATAACCTATGTATTTACATAAAAATATATATACGTAATTGTTACATAATATGAAGGTGATGTTATTCGAGCAAGACGTAGTCTAACATAAGATACATCATTATGACGAAATCACATCGTGAAATATAACGCAATAAGAATTACGATCCTTAATTGGACATCCCGACAATACCTATCAGATCAAAATCAAAAAGCGAGTCCCTAATCAGCTCTTAATTAATCCAGACGAATATCGTCAATCGTACAAACGAAAACTGATCTAATTACAATGAGGGTACGGTTCAGATTTCTCAAAAAGCTTCGCAATTAAGGCTAGGGCGTTCACTGACTCAGGCAGATCCCATTCACTCCATTCTGCTTTGTCACGTGATCATCGAGTCGTTCATTCGTTCTTTTGACGCGAGGAGCAAATCACTTTTATACTGTCGAATGTGTTTCAATCGTTCATTGCGGATTGTGGGAATATCGGTTTTGAAGCTGGACGAATGTTTAAAATTAATATTGAAGTAGTTAATCGACCGCAATAGAATCTCTTGTTTCTTTTTAAAAAAGGGTTAAAACGTCACTGTTATTTGTAAGAATCTCAAAAAATAATGCGTTATTTCATACCAGTTTGAGTTAGTGTATTTCACACACTAACTCAAAGTGTGTAAATTTTCTCGAAGTAGAGAGAAGGCAATGGCAAACCGTTACATTGTGTTACGTTTTCATAAAATGATCAGTAAAATGAGGAATACAACCAGAAGGAGGATAAAAAAATACCTTTACAGATTGAAAGGTTTTCAATAGATTCCGAAGCTTATTCAAAGTTGAAAGCAATCCTTCAAATCACTGCAACGGTTATAGTGAAAAATCTGTATATTTGCGACGTGAATAGCTATAAATTGGCTCAGTCGATCATAAAGTGGAAGCTTCAACTCGCGCTTATGGCGTCACTCGTCAATGTTTACAAGCCTGGTGCGTGGATTATTCCTAGGTTTTGTTTAGGAGTTTTTTAACGTTTCCTTTTGTAGTTTCTTCGTTTGTTTTGGTTTTAACTTTTAATAGAAGGCCACTGTTATACAGGCAGCAAGAGTTTTGTTTGTAGTAAGTTTGAAAGACTGTGCTACGGTTGTTAAAGGGCTGAGGTGACCATCTTTAGTTAGGTGATTCTCTGGCTCGTGGACTGCATTATAAAGGACGTATATTATTTAGCCACTCGATGCTTAACTACCAATATGTCTAAGAGATCTTAAAGTAAATGGCTGATATATTTTTTTATCTTGAGACTTTAAAGTAATCACCCTAGAAAAGATGTAATAGAAGTATGGTCAGGGCTTACTGTTAGGAGTATCTTGCCTATATTCCAACAACCATCCAGTAAATGGGTATAAATATCTTTAACTTATCATTTTCCCGCATCATTTAAGCACTGGGGTCGGACTCCTGCCAGCCTCCTATAAATCGAACGTGTTAAAGGATCGCCTACTATACATATTATTTCTGCCTACGCCTACAAGTTCTCTGAGAAATGGACCACTGGGATCCGTAATGGTATATACTGTCTCGTCTCACCGCACAAATGCAATATCTATCAGTTTGTTTGCTTTCTCATCATAAATAAATCTATACTAATACATATATAAAGCTGAAGAGTTTGTTTGTATGTATGCATGTTTGTTTGATTGTGTGTTTGTTTGTTTGTTTGTTTGAACGCGCTAATCTCAGTAACTACTGATCCAATTTGAAAAATTCTTTTTGAGGTGTTCAGTCCATTCGACGAGGAAGGCTTTAGGCTATTGGAAATCGAAATCCACGTGGACGGAGTCGCAGGCGGCCGCTGGTAAATAATAAATAAACACAGTAAAGTTGAAAGGTTTATCTTTAATTTTCTTTTATGTTAGTGACAGGCAAACGTGCTCATGTAAGTGATCACCACCACCCATGGACATCAACAACCGCACAAAGGTGGCTGGTGCGTTTCCTGCCTATAAAACCACATACCCCTACTAAACACTGGAAAACTCACTCACCAGAAGAAACATAGCAAAACACTTACGAAGTGCTACTTCTCTGTGGTCTACTTTAAGGTAGAGCTACTTCCCCAGACGAGATGCATATTTGAGTGGAAGTTCCACTAAGCTCTACTCCTTTAAATTGCAATAAAATGCTAAAATAAAAGGCCACTAAAAGAACGGTCAGTTCAGTAAGTATTCAGTGTCTGTAATGGAATGTGGGATGGAATACGTGATCGGCCGAAGCAATGTCACGGTGCGCGGCTCGGTCCATCAGGTAGCCGCTATAGAGAGAGTTTTCGGGTGAATCTGCACAAACTTTTTTTGATCACATTTTATCATTAAAGAAACATCCTGAACAGCATTTAAGAGGAAGGAAAAGGAATATGCTCTTAAAATAATCTTTTAATCACTACTCTACAAACTACATTATTATTATTTTAACACTTTAAAATATTGTTGCGATGCACTCAAGGTGTTTCCGAATCCACGAATTTTGATCAGGACAGGATAAAGATAAAGATAAATATATTTACTAAATTCACCTACTAGCACTTCGAAGTGATTGGAGAAATACATACATTAATCAGGATTTTATAATTTTGATACAGCATATTTATGTTTAAGGGGGCACTTTTAGGATTACTTCTATGTATTCCTAAAAGTGTCCCTAATTAATTTCCTGTTCATTTGTAAGTAAAGGCATAATCCTTAATGAATACTAAAAAGAACAATTTATTATAAGCCACTTTTAAGTAATCATAAATGTTGTTCTTTAGTGAACTACAGAGAGTTTTCGCAGTTAAACAAACACGAATGGCGGCGCTAGTAAGCAGACTGCACCCACTTAAGTAGCAAGTTCTGTTCGAGGTTGTAATTCCAAGGAGCAATCAAATAAGCTTGCTTTCGACTGACATTAGAAACAGTGCCGTGGTACATTCCATCAATAATGTTTAAGTGAGAGAGAGATTACCTCATGTATTACTATGCGAGACATAGAGCGGCATTATTTCAAGATTTGATAAGCAAAAAATTTAACTGACACAAAATATATCAGATAGCGCAATGTCAGGTCGCCATGGCAACAAGCTTGCTATTGAGAGAGTGCGTGCGAGTAGGTGTGTATTTACAAGCAGCTGGGCTAGCTTTTAGGTGCACCATGTATAGTCTATGAGTGCACCACTTGATAATAATATGTAGGTGAAGCGGGGTCCTTACTTTTTTTTACTAGTCCGTGGATTATAAGCATAGATTGGTTAAGAATAAAAACTTCCACCTCATATTGTTCCTTAGTATTTAATCTTGTTGATTTCTTAAATAAATGAATATAAAACAAAGACATTACTAAAACAAAACCTATAGATATAGGGTAGGGTAAATGTTGAAACCTTCTATTTTCAATCCATATTTCGAACATAGCTTTGGTCATAAAGATTTCTAATTCTTATTCTTTTCAAACAAATTGTGTGGAATTTTCATTTGTCCCGGACGAAGCCAAGACAAAACCAAGCAAGTATTTAATTAAACTTACGAGGTTTCCAGAGTCACTTGTAAGTGAAGTGTACCGCAATTATTCCCTTCCATTCGAGTTTGTCAGTCGAGTGTGTTGTTCTGTAGTGTGTGTGTCAGCTTATTAACAACACACTAAATAACACACTAGACAAAAACTAAGCGATCGAAGTTTAACGTGATAACGCCTGCAATGTATTTTAAACTAGCGGCCTAAAGCCTTCCTCGTCAAATGGACTATCCAACACAAAAATATTTTTTCAAATCGGACCAGTTATTCCTGAGATTAACATAATATTGAGTTTAAACAAACAAACAAACTCTTCAGCTTTAAATATTAGTATACAGATTAGTACAGATGACCATCGACACACCATGCTGAAATTACTTCGGTCGCGTTTTTTTGGCCTAGTGTGTTTCTATACTAAGAGACGTAGAGCTAAGTTGAATTTCTGGGAAAGTACCGGACAAAGAACTTTGTAGCTGTTGTGCCATGTTTCTGGTGTTGAGTCAAGTCGCCAGAACTGTTGAATGAAAGGTATAGGGTTTAAAAGGCAGGCAACGCATCTGCGACCCTTTTGCGGTTTTTTATGTCCATGATGCGGTGATCACTTACCATCAGAAGACCCTCTTGCTCGTTCGCCTTCTTGTTAAGTCTGTGTAAGTTTTTAATGAAAAGTGTAAGCTAAAAAGTTTATGTTTCATATCCTACACCAATATTACATTATTGTACTCTTTAATTGCCCTCATTGTAACGATGACTTAATTCCAATAATGAAAGCCTTTGCGTGTGTAAAATTGAGATTTTAATACGATAACGTTTTAGGTCGGTACAAAAGCGTGGGCGTAAGACGTAATTTATTGACGCTAACGAGAAATTGGCTTTCTCAAAGGATTTCGCTTGTAGTTTCTATATGCGAGTCGTCGTAAGTAACATAGGCTTGTCAAACATTTTCTCGTGAAATTGAAGTGTGTTACCAGTTACCCAGCTTGTGTTACGGAGAAAGGGCGGGGTACTACAATACCTACATAAAATGAAATGAAATGAAAATAACATTTTCTACCAAATGTTTTCGTAGCTGTTATTGCCAACATTACAAATTACATATGAGTGTGTATGTCATGTGCGTATGCACATGGGTGTATTCAATTAGGGAACTTACAACAGCTGTTGTTTCTTGCAACTAGTACAGCTAGGGAATGAATAATAATTAAATTGGTTAAAACACAAAATGTCTAGCACTTAATTAAGTTTTAGGTTTGTGTTTGTATTGTGTTTAACATGAAATGATAATGTACCCTTCTTAATCTAGATTAAATGGTACCAAAAAACGTCTGCGCTGTTGGCTTCGGCTCCATGCCTGCTTTAAAGGACCCGGTCCTTATGGACTCGAGAAGTTTCAAAGAACCTACCATAATAATAATAATCCTCCGACCGCTTTGGTCATAGCGACCACTTCGACCCCTAGTTGGTTGAATCGCGTATGCAAACCCGTGGGCTCATGACTGTTGTTCATTAAATTTTCTATTCCAAGAAGACTTGTACCCACGCGTAACACACATTTTAACCAATTATGCCAGGGGATTGAAAATAAAGGACAAAAATGTTCCTACGTAAATTAATTAATTCTACCATGTTATTTTAACTTGAGAAATGAAACATTCTGTTTTCTTTCAATCTGGCTGCGTGCGTATTTAGTGTTTAAATAACCCGAGTTACTCGTATTTGTGCGTAAACGCCAGTCGTAGGTTATTTTAGAAATTATTTTCTTATAAAAGAACTAACACGCCAGTCATGGAACAGTTAATTGAGATTGGATTTTTTGGCCGGTCTTTGCCAAGCTTCAATGAAGGATGCTTAACTTCAACAACTTGCCCGAAAATAAATGTAGAAAAAAAATCAATAAAAGACAATAAAAGGAGAAATCGATCTGTTTTCGTGTTATGTTGTGTTTTGACGGTAGAGTTCACCGACTCTTTTCACTCCCGCCATTTTTCTACAATCGTCTAGACGGACCGCAGATTATCCCGCATTGTGGGAATTCTTACAATTTTATATCTCTTGGAACACTCAGGATAGTAATTTTCTCATAGTTGAAATGTTTTGAAACCTTTTGAAAGGACGACTTTTAAGATTATTCCAGACTAGCACACATACCAGGTTGGCACGGATTGTTTTAAGCATTTGGGTAGCATTTATGTAACTAGGGATTCTTTTACCATTCCGTTATCATTAAATTACAACAACATACTCGTATTTAGGTTTGGCCTTGTTCACCAGCCCAAGCCAAGTCTGAAGTTCTAAGTTCTGGAATAATAGAAGAGGTATCTTATAGGACAGGTTTTAGCAAGCCTCACATTATCATCCCAGCATCACTCTTGGTTACATCCTCGGCTCTCGCCTCGGTGGCTGGAGTACCTACGTTACTAATCGCATGATCCTGAATTGGCAAGCCTGGTTATTACATCAGCTTGCCTTAAATACCTCCTCCAAAATACGTGCCAGCTCTTGAATCATTAACAAGTCTATTTATTTGAAAAAAATATATCTTTCATTTCTATTGAGAGCAATCAGTCTGTCAATAAAATTGGAGCTCACAAAAGACACTTTGCTAGACGAGCTCGGTTCGATTTGAATAAAAAATTCAACATTATAAAGCCAGTGAGTCGGAAAGAAAATGAATTATTTATAAAAGAGTTGATTGAGACATCTCCCCGCTTCCTTTCCGCGTCAACTGCAAACTCTGAGTTCCGATATTGAAAACAAGCTTCACTTGAATTTCTCTAGTGACTCGATTGATCACGGTAAAATTAAATTTTTATAAAAAAATCTTTAGATTTTTTATTAATTTAAATTCTCCAGTCAATAGAAAGCTTTACTGCTATTGCTCAGTTCGGTTCTTGTGGCGTCAGTTTGACCAAGGCTTGTTTACTTCTCCAATAGGCGTAAAATAAATTCGCCAGATTAGAGTTTGTCCGAAGTAGCCGCAAAGATGGCATGTTGTGTGATATTTGATTTAGTTCATAATTTAAGATTGGAGACTTAATCAACAAGATTATATGCTTTGTAAAATTATACAATTTATAATGTAGTATTTATTCTACATACTGCTTGACGTTTCGGCTGTGTTACAAAAGCCGTGGTCGCAAGCTAACTAAAAATAAGAATATTTGGGGCTGGATGTTTTTCTGAAAATACATATTTATTTATATTTGTTTTATTCTTTTCCAGATGAATATTTCTACGGGTGACAAAGCTGTTCACATTAGCTGATTACAACTCGAGGCTACCATAAGTAAGTATTACTTTGCCAACTATTATCATTTTCGCCTTAAATTAAACATTGTTCACGTAAAGTGCGGTTGTTGGCCGTATCAAAATTCAACTTCGTAGATACGTTACTCTTTGTAAAAACATCCAGTGTCACAAGAAAAATATAATTCACATTTTTCACGGGTTCTAAATAACTGAAGTAAAATATCAGCCCATTCATGACTCATGGCAGGGTTAAAACAATTTAATCATATTAGTGTTACTAAGATGGATTTGGTTTAAACACCAAGCTTACCAAATTCAGATGGATCATCCATCACAAACTCGAGCTATGTTTAGAAAATCCCGCTTTAATGCACCACCCGGGAATCGAACCGGAACCTCAAATCATGTCAAACTGTACTACTAGACCAACGAAACGTTTAAAATACTCGTAATAACATCAAAATTCCTCAGTCGTTTGAAGCGGGGCATAAAATTATTATAACTCGTCGAGTTATGGCGGCGTCGTCAAATCACGGGTTATAGATACTCCGTTTCGCTTTATTATCTTTTGAGAATCGGAAAAGCTACGTTGTGCCTACTTAGTATGATCTGAAAACACATCTATATAAATACTGTTCGTTATTCCGCTTAAAATTCGAGAATAGCTGAACGGATTTGGCAAATTCAGGACTTGGAAAATTCTAGTAGTCTAAAAAAGGTTTTAACAATAAGAAAATATGAATAAGATTCGAAGTTCATCGGGTCTGTTAATTTAAAATATAAAACAAATTACTTTATAGGGGCAAATGTTGTTTATGATGTCAGCCAATGATTAAATGAATATAATATGAGGAAAACAAATTAAATGTTTTATAGATTTGAGTGCCAGCCGACAAAAGTAACGAAATACGGTCTTGCCTGCCGTCATGATTTAAATCTTGACGAACTCAATTTTAGGTATTTGCGTAACAAATGCTGTTTTGAAGTATTGAGTAGTGAGAGGAGGGTGTAATGACTGGCCGGGAGAAGACTGAATTATGCTCAGTATAATTTATAAGCTTTCGCGTCTCTTTTAAGTCACATTTGCACATTACGTTCAAACTTAATTATTCCCACGGACTAATTGTATAGAATCACACTAGGCCAGAAAAACGCCACCGAGAATTCGGGTTTACGCCGTCAATGTATTTTAAATGATTGATGAAACACCATTCCAAAATTATGTACGTAGCGGTTTATTGTGAAAATGCATGGCCGCCGAACTTCGTTCTCGTATTTTCATCTTGGTGTGATTCTATACATACATATATTCGTACGACGCGTCACTGACATGAGAGCATTAGTAGCCTCAAGTTTGTTGAATTACAATTAAGAAAGAAAAAAAAAAACAAAGGCAAATGATCGCAAACAAAAGTAAAATGTATGGATGTGACTATCATTTTAATTTATGCTCCTTCCCCTCACAAAGGTAAATCTAGTTTTCCCATTGATTGGATTTGACCGGTAACCAAACAAACAATATCCAACGGCCTTAGAGTACATGAAAACAATGCATGCTCCCTCATTGTATATACACATAGTATGCACGGCGATATAAACTGCGTAGCTTGCATTCTGTTAGAAACTGCTAGTTTGAAAGCTGGAAATGACGCTTAATCACGTTTCTGTGTTATCATTTTTCTCTTAATAATACCTAAAGAAATTTCTTGGACTAACACACAAATCGGCTAAGTCTAAACTAACTAGGATATACTAAAATCTAAATATATACATAACTCAAAGGTGGCTGACTGACTGACATAGTGATCTATCAACGCACAGCCCAAACTACGGGACGGATCAAGCTGAAATTAATTCTAGCCCCAAGGGGGTAAAATAGGGGATGAAAGTTTATATGAAACTTTGTCAATTTTAAATCGATCGGGCTGAGATAAGATTGTATGCATAAACCTACTATGACGTTGGCATCCCCTAAGGAAAGGCTTTTGATAACTTCAACGAGGATAAAATAGGTAATGAAGAAACCGAAATCCATACGGCACTTAGTTATTTTATAAACATCAACGACTCGAGTACAAATGCCGATGTTAATGACACAAACACTATCGGGATTCAAACCCTCGGTTGGCCGTGAGCACAAAAGCAGCAGGCAAGTCATACGTAAAAAATCTAGGTTTTAAACAAAGTTATTGAGATGGCCACTTTTAAAATGAAAGGAGTTTTTTCCAAGACGCTGGCTTCTCTAACTTGTATTAAACTTTTAATAAATTTCATCGCTCCCTCATAACGTTTTGTGCGGTTTATTTTCTTCCATTGTAAATGTTCCAAGGATCTTTACTGGCTGCAGTTTATTCTGTCACAGATGTATTGTCTATTTGCCCTTTGACAGCAACTTTCGAGTCAACAGAGCTTTCTTCTTTGAGCTCGTTTTCCAGATTTAATTATTACATCGCTACCGATGTTATTTGAAATGTATTTCCGCAATTCTATCCAGAACTTTCTCTAAGATTCTATTTGAAATAACTAATTTTCTCCAATAGGTAATATTCTGGAAAAACCTCTTGCCAACACGAAATAGATTTATTAAACACGAGACAAAAATAATGACATTAGCCGTGGAGAAACAAAATAAAGTGTAATTGAGAACTATATTTTTATACTGGTTATAAAAATTGTAATCTTCAGTTGCTAAGGGCTACTGCCACTCTTTTGATTATTGTATAAAAAGTTAAAAAAACTGTCAACAAACGTTCGAAAATTGACGAATTGCTGAGATGCTAAATAAAAATAAACATTCTCCTAACTTTCAATCCAAAATATGCCTAAAGCATGGGAGTTACAATTCGTTTTAGCAAAACATTCTCACATAATCCTCTTTGGAAGTGAAATGCGCTTTGCTCTAATAAAAATAGAATTTATTTTGGCAGAGCACGAAAAAACAGGGCACAGCGGGTTGACTAATAGGATCAATTGATTGATGATATAATTGGTCTCGAATTGTCTATTGACGGAGTAACTTTGATGGTATGAAGTTATTATTAAATTTTGACGTCATCCTAATAGTATCCCGAAAGTTTATTTCTTAAGGTGATAATTTTTTTGAAATGTGAAGTGAAACTGCGACGGAAGGCTAGTACATTATAAAGAGGAAAGATAGGTGATCACAAACCCGAGCTGTGTTCGGAAAAACCGACACAATTTTTCCCGACCTGGGAATCGAACCTAAGACCTCGAGACCACGGCCGGGTACTTAAAAAACTAAACCATCAAGGCGTTTATCCATAAAAAAACAATAATCTACGGCCCAGTTTGCTCATTCCAGTTACAAGAAGTGTCCAATAATCACTTATGTCCAATAACTTTGGTGTAACTATTCAAACAATCCGGACCCTCCACTACAAATATTATCCCGCAAAGCGTTACTCGATATTCCCGGAAGCGTCCTGAGGGAACAATGTTCTATATTCATGACCCCACTTACTATTTGTTCAGCGTCACACACACGCACCGAGGTCGCTGAGATGGGTCGCCTGTCAAGCCGTACAATATTTAACAGGAGAAGGATGATTTCTAGCCTTTTGGATGATTATAAGTATTTAAAAATGTTTCACCCCCGTACGAGTTACTGTATGTAACGTAATGTCGTTGGTCCTGCGCCTGACCGCTCTACGGTCGTGTCAGATTGCTGCCCCAATAAGCTATGAGAGTGAGGAAATAATCAAACACGAGATATTCTTTATTCATGTAGGCTTCAGGGATGCACTAATGAATTGTTTATTAAAAAGTCAGAGAAGTGTGCCTACGGAATTTGGAAGGCAGACACTACCGAGAAAAAGGGTAAGAAACTCGTCAGTTGCTCGTTTCAATCGCGTTTTTTTTCACAATTATTGTAATAGCGACTTTCAGTTACTACCGAGAAAAACGGGTAAGATACTCGTCAGTTACTCGTTTAAATCGCGTTTTTTCACAATTATTGTAATAGCTACTTTTATTTTATAACAGAGTCATACAGTTTAATAGACAGCCAAATCCTGGTTAGAAAGAAATTATTATTAATACTCGTAAATATAAAAAAATGTTATCGTGCAGAAAAATCTTTTAAAGAAGTTCCACTTCATGTTCGAGAGCAAACCGCGCGTGCAGATCGCTAATACTCTTGAAAAATATTTTCTCCACACAATAAATACATGGTAGATTCCTTGTAGGAATTCTCGGAGGACGCATTTCGCTCGTATTGCGCTCTTTGAACTATCATGTGGGAACGTTTTCAAATATTTTAGATGCTCTTGTTGAATCTTACATTATTATGTATTGAAAATAAATGTCAATGGTTCGTACCTTATGGATGGGTTTAGAATAATTGTATCTTTACTTTTCTTTCAGTATACAGTGGTAATGAATATTAGTAGAACGTTCTTGAATTGTAGAGTTTTACAAATGGACGATATACATTTAGCAATAAAAATGCAAACAATAAAAATTATTGTACTCGATAATTTCAAAATACTTTAAAAAAATAGTAGTAAAGCACGGGCTTCTGGCTGCTTGATGGCTAGCAAATAGAAGCCGTGATTGCCATGACAACGGATGGACCGGTGTCAAAGTGGTATCCTAAAATACATGTACATTAATTAAATTATCACATTTACATTTATGCGTATACATATACAAGTTATATGTTGTTAAACGTTATACAAAAAAAAAACCAATGAACTACTTTATGAATAGTCCGTGAATTTTTATTCAAATAAAATATCACATCGCGGCATTATTGAAGTGGCTCTTTAAAATAATCTTAATTTTTATTATACGCTACGTGATGTTTGGAGTGGTCATCCACTTTTTTCATATTTTTCCAATCTGGATTTGATACTCCGCAGAGCAATTGAAGATACGGAGAATCCAGTAATTACAAGGGAGGGATTGCCGTCAGGCCTCTTCAACTACTAGCTTGGAAACAAGGCCATCATGATAACACAGCATTGTGTTATCTGAATAAGTGGGACTTAATCTGTGAGTGGAACTTAAGCTTCGAGCGTGGCCACTAACACTAAGGGCTGCGGATTCGAATTCTGCTGGAAAAATATTTGTAACGATCATCGGAATTTGTATATACTATTTTTTATAATAGCACGGTACATTGGCTCGTCTCTGTCTGATGGTGATCGAAAGAGGAGGATATACTCGTATTTTTTAAGAATGTAAATATGTATATACCTACTATTATGACCCCCGTCTAATTACCCTAAGGGCGGGACATGGGTTAGTGTCTAATTACCCTAACTTGTCCCGCCCACATGGGTTAAGCAATTTCTTCCACCATAAAAAAGAGGTTTCGTTTTCTAATTCCGGGTCTTGTCAATGTTTGAGTTTTCCGATACTCAAGTATGATTAGTCTTACCATGGTTTAATAGTAATAAATAAATAAATTCCTTGGACCAACACACCAATCGCCAATAAACTAAGCTTGTACTATGGATGCTAGGAAACGGATAGACATACTTGAATTCTTTTTATTTATACAAATATACTGAAATGTACACATTTTATATCCAGATTAGCCACAATGTTTTTGTGTGCGGGGATCGAACCCGCTACCACTTGGCCTGATAGTCAACTTTTCAACCACTAAACCAAGCGGGTCGTCGGTTTAACATAACAGAGAGAATTACATCCTCCTTATTCGTAGTACAGGCATATTGTGATTTCCTCTAATATCATATTTACCGATAAATCCATAGGAATGTTTGTTCATTGTAATCAATCAGACGTTGGCATTTCTACGGTTTGCGGTTCAAATACGGGCCTCGTGGGGTTCTAATGAAATTCAATCAAGCCACACTAAACTACGAAGGTTTTTAGTATTGATAGCGGCCGCCCGCGACTTCGTCCGCGTGGATTTCGATTTCCAATATCCTATGTGTTATTCCGATGTATAAGCTATATTGTGGTAAAGTTTCATTCAAATCCATTCAGTAGTTTTTTACGTGAAAGAGTATCAAACATCCATACATCCATACATCCACACATACAAACTTTCGCCTTTATAATAGTAGTAGGATTTAGACCGTGTTTATCTATTAGCCACGGCTTAGTAAGCAAAGTGATATGGAGTTACAGCCTTTTCCATTCCCATTATGGAACAAAGGCTTGTGTCTTTGTAATTGTTTATGCTATTTGATTATCCGATTGCCGAAGTGAAATGTATCACTGTGAGTAATGATGAAAAATATGTTATGTCACATTCATTGGTTTCACTCCGTGGTACACCACAATCAACAGCGAAATAACATAATATAATTATAAATAAAATAGAGAACTTAGAGTGATTTCATATCACAGTTGAAATTAAAATAATAGATAGGCTTTTTTGTCTTCTGAAAGCAACATGTTTTTAATACTTTATATTGGCCATTTATTCGTTTTGCAGGGGTTATATGTAGTTATTTGGCGAGTGGCTGAGTAGGGCCTCACCACTCGTATCGCGCTTTGACGTTACCTCCGCAGTTTGGGTGTCTCAACCGCTTGCACATAATGTTCGAAAATAATAAAAAATGCGATTTTGAAAAAACTGTTATTATTTAATTTAAAAAACCTAATTTAATATATTTGTTAAGGGGATTTGTAGCCTTTTAGTCCGAAAATCCCCTGCGAATGATACACAGGGGATTTCTGGACAAAAAGTCTACAAACCCCCTGCGCAGGGGATCGTCAAAGGGGATTTGTGGAATAAGCCTATGTCGAGATGCCCCCATCTGCGAGCCTGAAGTGGCAAAGCCGCTCCTGTCGCCCTGTGGAAGTAAAGTGACGAGCAATCCCCACTCGCACAGGGCACAGTGGTAGCGGAGAAAGGGGTGGATTCAGTGGGTAGTTGCAGCTACTCTCATCTTGGAGTCCTACATAAGCGTGGCGGCTGCTTTTATGCCCCAGGTAAAGCGTAAATGCGTTTCCCTCTTGAAAAAACGGGGTTAAAGCGTTTTTAATCAAATATAATTAAATATGATTTGATGATAACCAATAAGGCATGTTCCTCTCTCATGCCATCTTTGCCCAAGTATTGTGGTAGTGATACCTGACCGTTGCAATAGTTAGTGTTGAAATCTTGTGCCAAAAAGTGATAATTAATCTGTGGTTTTCGTGCCATATCTTAAAATCAACCGCAATAACAGTTCATCAATTACACTCGTCTGCCCTTACCTTACAAAAAATATGAATGCGTCATCAAGATTTCTAGACATGGAAAATAACCATTTATTATTGATATCTATTTTTAGGAGTAAATAAGCTTCGTAGATACTATCATACGGGCCAGGGTTAGGCACTGAACAAACAGAAAATGTGTCAAACAAATATAATTCCATGAACGCTTGGTTTATTTACATACGTCGTGATATGAAATATGCTTTGAAGTACTGATGATACGTGTCCATATCATTCACTGGCTCAGTCATGAAGTTGGTGGACCTGGTCTATGCGTGGTCGTGGGTTCGAGTCTCAGCAGTTTGTTGTGTCTGAAAATATTAAATTAGTGTACCTCTTCGTGGTTTAAGAATTTTTAAAACTTACATAAGGACTACGGTAGAGCACTTATTTATTTATTTAAACATTATTGCACGTCATCAATTATACAAAAGGCGAACTTCTTAGTTTTAGGATTCGATATTACTTTATATTTATTAGTTTAAGTTCAGACAGCTATTTGCTTCCTATTCTTCTTGGAAACAGGAATAAATAAAATAACGCAAGGAAAATCGTGGGGGAAACAAAGTTCCAGCGCTTCCAGCGAAGTTGTAGAGAACAACATTACACGCCTTCGGAAAAAGTGTTGAGCACGAATCAAGAAAGGTCGGAATTACTCAAATTGTGTTTAGTGATGGCAATACAAGTAGTTGGGTACTCCAGTGATGTATGCTAGGGCTGTTACTTAGGCTTGGGTTAGTAATTGGTGGAAGAAAATAAAACAATCATTTAATTTGGTTCTTTGAGTAACGGTACGCACAAATTAAATGAATAATTACCAACCTATACTTGGTTTATCATAAAAAAAACATTTATAGCCTTTAACTAGATTTCTCGGGTCAAAACATTGCGTCTGATTTCTAAAAAAGCTTCTGATTCTAATCACGCCTAATGTAGTTATAACTATGTTTTACATGGGAGTCACTAATAGCTAATTGTAGGACAATTTAGAGGACGTCATATTAACCTTAATAATCCCTAGACGAGACTGGGCAATCTGAGTTCATAAATGGGCGGATTGTACGAGATTCTATTGTTGGAAAGCCAACGAAGAATTATTTTCTATTGTGTGTAGAAAAAGCTTTTATTTTTAACCGGCTGTATTATTCTAATTTCGGTCGTTTTGTCCCGTTGTTAACTTGTGACTTGTTTCTAGATGGAATGATGTTGATGTTTTTTGTTCGATGGGTAAGTTTCCATATGGGCCCATTAACATTTAAACTAAATAGTACTTACAGTACATTTTTCGACCATGGCGGCCGATCTTACGAGCAGCCAAGTACGCAGGATATATTACAGTGCACAAGTTAGTGCGCAAGCACAGGTGCACTCCCTATTCTCTCACAAACATAGTTCGTTGTGACAGCAATCTAACAAGACCGTAGATAGATCAGGCGCAGGACCAACGGCTTAACGTCCCTTCCGAAGCACGGACGAGCCCGAGATTAAATTTTTCGGTCACCCATCCGACGACTGGTCTCTGCGAAAGTTCCTTAACTTCAAAATCGCAGGGCAAGCGCGCTATCCACTGCACGCTTGAGCTCCTTGGTTTGTGTAATAAGTGCGCTCAAGACACTCAACAACTGTTGGCACAGTCATTTCTTTGTTATTAAGCATCGCATCTGTCATGGGCAGAAGTGGCGCTTACCTTCAGCTGATAGTTTTGTTCGTTCAGTGACGTAATGACATAGATAGAAATATGTATAACTTTTATAAACAATAATAATAAAAAACAACATAAGTTTATACATTGTATACATCTCACTAGCGGCAGCCCGCGACATAAACGGCTTCACCAAATTATATACATTACTCGTAGTCTCCCATTGCCTATTTAACACCTATGGTCTTGTGGTTTAAGTACCGGGTCATGACCTCGAGGTCATGGGTGTGATTGCCGGGTCTAGCAAAATTTGTTTCGCTTTTTTTCGCTTTTGACTGAGTCTGTGATAACCAATCCGCATCTGGCAAGCGTTGTGATTAAACAAAACCAATATTTGTAACGAAAACAAATGTTAGAAGCCTTTGACCTGCAGTGTGCATTAATGTAGGCTTTTCCTTCTTTATTACCTACTTTTGACATCCCTATATGTATACATTGGGTAGGTTCCTACTGAGAGCCGATTAAAAGTCAGTTACTACTTCTTGTTTTCGGCTTAGGTCGGCCGAACTATTTTGTCTGAGTCATTTTCTATAGGTACACCTGTATTATTATTAAATTGTGATTTCATTCTACAATAAGTATGACAATGACGGTTATTAACTGCACATGATATATATTTATACTAGCAGCTGCCCGCGACATCGTTCGCGTAGATTTTGGTTTATCCCATCGGAGCTTTCAACCGGGATAAAGTCAGCCCATAGCCTGCCTGCATATCAAATTTTGTCAGAATTCATTCAGTAGTTTCAGCGTGATTGACGGACAAACATCCAAATAAATAAACTTTCACATTTATAATATTAAAATGAAGTATGCTGTACAAATGATGATTAACGAAAAATTAATAAATTCTATAGACTAACACGCATATTGCTAATTGTCGGGTCTCTGACCACTAGACCAACGGGCCTGTCAAATTCGAAACGTAATTTCCTAGAATTATGCGTACCAGTTTATAAAAGTCCCTACGTCAATTAAAATACTGTAATGAATTTATTTAGGGTAGTTCTTCCCTATACAATATTAGACGAGATCCTTTAAAGCTCTGAGTAAATGGGTAGCATTTGCGCTTGTTCTACAGGTTTTGTCCGCCCTCTTAATTTACATTTCGGCCTGTACAATCTATCCTTTGTTGTTTACGTAATACTTGACTCGACTTGTTATGTTGTTTGAAAGGTATTTTCTGCTATATAGGACTACTAGCGGCCGCCCGCGACTCCGTCCGCGTGGATTTCTTTTTTTCGAAATGAAAAGTAGCCTATGTTCTGTCTCAGGGTCTAAAGATTGTCTTGCGAGGTTTAAGCGGGAAAGCGTAACAGACAGACAGACAGACAGACAGACAGACAGAGTTACTTTCGCATTTATCATATTAAGTTGGGATTTGGACATATTTTGACTGATTAAGATATTTTAACTTTTTGTTAGCGCAATACCTGCAATTATAAGAAAATGTCTATATTGCCGAAACGATTGAAAATGTATTGCTTTTTGCAAGCGATTGGATGGTTTAGATTTAATTAGGTTCGCATTATGATGCTATAAATATTATTTAATTTTAGGTATTGAAAACAGGAAATATCGAGTTTCTCGCCTACTAGTCTAAGATACTTTACTTTACGAAATTGTATCCGGTTATATCCAAGAAAAATGTTTTTTTTCTTTTCAAACCAATAGTTCCTGAGATAAGCGCGTTTAAACAAACAATCAAACAAACTCTTCAGCTTTTTTATAAGTATATATTGCGATTTCTATTCTATTTTATTCAAAGTGAATACCAGTATTCTACGCCGAGATGTTTGCCATCGGTATCACAAATAAATCCTGAAACCCGACCTTGGATTAAGCCACATGTGTACACGTGGGATTACCATATAGCCCGATAGCGGTGATATTGAACCCTACATGAGCGATCCTGGTTACCTCAATTGAATACAAATGTACGCGTTCTGATACGCAAACAACGAATCGATCATCCACTCACTTTTTCATTGACAAGTGATTTGTGGTATTGGTCAGATATAAAGTGACATTTAGGGTACTCAAATAAATAGACGATACCAATAGCCATTATTAACAATCGAACAAAACAGGTCACCATAATTATTGTTGACAACATTATATTCGTTCGAAAAGTCGACACATTCATAAAGATCGGTTCGGTCAAAACACCACAGACAAATCGCCAATCACAGTTTTGAAAACTTAGGCTCGTATTAATAAATCACACTCAACTCTGATCACCATCTTAAGTGCGAATTTGAGGTGCAGTTTTGTATGAGAATGACATTCCCAAGGTTGAGCTCAGAGTTGAGTGCGATTTATTAATACGAGCCTTAGAATGCTTCGATACCATTGGCACGAATCAAATGAAAAAAGGTTGTAATTACACCAAAAGTCGCTAGTTACTAAATCCCTCTTGAGTCAAACATTTGTGTCCGTGAACAATGCGAAAAGGACTTTTTGTTAATTAAATTTAAGTTTATTTTTTACATCTCACATTTTAATTAGTTTTACCTTTCGTGTTAAGAAGTTGACTTGTACACAAAGAGGTTGCGGGTACCACCAACAGTCTACACACATAGTCTACAATAATTGTCAGCCGGTTCAAAATTTTCTATCTCCTTGTTCTCAATGAAACGTTTGTCATAATTTACGGTGTAAAATTAAATTTTACAAACTATCTAAACAGATTTTACCTCTAACATAAATCTTTAGTTTAATATTTAGCTAGAGATTAGCTACGGATTAATAATGATTTGTGGTTTACACATAGAGACGCTGGGTTTAAACTTAGTTAAGTTGTTCAATGTTTACACATGTTACCCCTTATTAGAAGAGATGTGATTTTTGTTTATACCTTCGTAGTATTGTACTAGTAGTAGTTTCATAGTAACTTTTGATCTAAGACCATTGTTGAACGGATTTTGGAGATACGGATATGAAACCCTGCCAAGGAATGGAACTCCTTGCCGGTCTCTGTTTTTCCGGGAAAATATGATCTTGGCGTTTTTAAGGCCAGAGTAATAAAGAAAGTAAGTTTGATCTGCCCCTGATCATTTTCGGTCGTGTCAGGTTACTGTCCCACTGAACTATGAAAAGGTCAATAAACGAGTATACTAAGATGGTGCACACTCACTTGTTTCGTCCTATGTATTTGATTGATCGTAAAGATTTGACGTCGTAACCAAAACTTATAGCTAAGGTAGGTAAGCTAGAAGTAGGGTAGATTGTTTTATAATAACTTTGACAAATTCTGAATTCTCAATTTCAAGTCGCGCAAAAAGAGGTCTCCTTCTTATATCTATTATTCAGACTCAAGACTACCTACTTTCAAAGTTAAGTTATCACAACTTTTTTTATGGAGAATAACTTAAACTCGAGGAGCTGTTTTTAAGGGAGAAGTTTTTCCGGTTGTGCGACAAAGTTTTGAGTGAAATAGACTTAGATATGATATGAAGAGAAAAGTAAGGGGTATAGAATATTTTTTAAAGTAATTTCTTTAAAAAATATTCTATAGTAAATAGAAAAAATGTTATTTCTCAATAAATTCTTATAGAAACACGTTAATTTTGAAATTAAGTAAACATTTTCCTACTTCGACGTCAATTTTCTGAAGAGAGCAAGAAACTCAACATTGGTTGTTTTTCATGGTAGTTTTTTATTCATTCTGCATTACCTTAAATTGTTTATTGTTTATTATTTATATAATTGGATAACCTACTAAGTAATGTCCGATTTTATCTATCTCTTATTTACTACGACAAGATGAAAAAATGTCTTTAAACTAATGTTGATAACAAAATTAGAAACGAAACATAAATTGTAGTATAGTAGTTGTAAAGTTTTCAAGTCAAACAAGAGCTAGTTACGGACAGTAAATTTACGGCAGTAACTTTACAACGGTTCAAGAAGTTTCGAATTAAAGTTTACGTCAGTTAAAGTTGGTGTTTTCTTCGACACAAGAACATTCCTGAAATGGTATTTTTTATGTTTTTGGAAGGCAAACAAACAAGAGGGTCACCGCTGGCTATGGACTGCCTGCCTTTAAAACGTATGTGACCCTCACGAACAGCCCTAAGTGATAAGAAAATCACTACATAGTATAAAACAAAGTCGCTTTTTCTGTCATGTTGTCCCTATGAACGCTTAAATCTTTAAAACTACGCAACGGATTTTGATGCGGTTTTTTTTAATAGATAGAGTAACTCATGAGGAAGGTTTTTATGTATAAATAGTGGACAAGTACCACGGGCGAAGCCGGGGCGGGCCGCTAGTTTATAATAAATAAAATAAATAATAAATAAATATTCCACAACATCACATACATTGATCTGACCCCGTGTTAAGTAGCTTAAGCACTTGTGTTACAGACATCAGAATCAACAGTGGTATTCCAAATATACTTAAATAGATACATATTACATATAGCACCCAGAACCGGACAAACAGACATGTTCATGCACACAAATGTTTGTCCTGTGCGGGGATCGAACCCGCGACCTCTTGCGTAATAGGCAACATCTTGACCATTACACCAAGCGGACCGTCAAATTCATTCATGTCGATTATAATATAATTAATAAAGCTGAAGAGTTTGTTTGTTTGTATGTTTGATGGTTTGCTTGAACGCGCTATATCAGGATGTACTGGTTCGAATTGAAAAAATATATATTTTGTGTCGATGTGTGCGGAAACCGAAAACCACGCGGACGGAGTCGCGGGCCGCTAGTGAGTTACAAATATCAAGAAGAGACGCAACTAACAACGCAGTGTAACATGACTATTTGAGCCAGTTTCGACCACGTCCAATAAAAATATAAATTGCGAGTTGCGCAGGAAATTGATTATAGTGCACAAGTGAGTGACAGCAATTTGACATGATCGTAGAGAGGTTAGGCGCAGGACCTTCCGAAGAACGGAGGAGCTCGATTAGATGATTTTCGGTTACCCATCCGATGACCGATCTTTGCTAAAGTTGCTTAACCTCAACCTCAAACCTGAATCGCAGACTGAGCGCATTAAACACTGTGCCATCGAGCTACTCAATAAATTATACACTGTACATAAACTATGTCCATCTACTTAGAAATTTGCGTTAATATTAACATAATTACCTTAATGGCTCCCTGCTAATGGTTTAATCATTGTAATCGCTTAGGCAGATTCCTTGGGTCCCGCCAATTTCCCGGATATCATTGTTTATGTAACATGTACGTAATGAAACTGTGCGGAGTAATATCGAAGGAAATTTCACATTAGCATCGCTTAATGACCTGAAAGATAATCTTATAGGATAAATTATGTCATTTTTAGACTAGATTTGCATAAAAAACTATTTTTGTTATATGTAATACAGTAGTTTAATTAACTAGCCTTGTAGTGTAGATCGCACTTTGAGAAGTGGGTTGAAATCGTTGATTGAACCTAAATTTTAAAAGTGTTAAAAAAAAAATTTATGTGTGAAACTCTCATGAAGCCTTTATTTTTATTAATATTTGGCGGAATAAGGTCGTATCTCACTGTGGACAGCCGTCTTAACCGGAAAACCAAGCGAAAGTTCAAACCTTATCTAAAATGACTTCCCCAGTTCGTAGGAGTCTAATTACTTTTGGATGACTCTTACCAAATTTTTAGATCCAAATTAAACCGAGATCAACAGCTTCATTGGACACAGTTTGAATTATTAATTGTTTATACTCAGCCTTTGTTGAATTTTTATATAAATTTCGATAACAATTATTTCAATTGAAGATTTCACGGGTAGGTACAGTTATTGGCATCTCTATAATTCCCATTAAGTTTTAAGTTAAGACATTGGCTTTTGCCTGCCTTTTATATGAAAATAAATTAGGTATGCAGAATGCCGAGCAGGTGATTTGGACTGACGTTCTAACTACACTGTCTTGGTGTAGTCGTGTGTAAGTCGTGGCGAAAACTCTGCTTGCGCGATGTAGATTTGTATTAAAATATTGCAGTTAGACTGCACAAGCGCTTCAGCACCATCTGTTGAGTTGCATCGGAACTACAACTTTGGGGCGATGTAGGTAGAGTTCTTCACACTTGGAAATGTATTAATTAATCCTAAAAATAAATACTGGTCTTAGCCTTTTCTTCAACTAGTTTTCAATTATTGTACAAAGGACTTTGTGGCTGGAAATTCATAGTATGTTACAGGGGCTAATAGGTCGCACCTCGCAGAGACAGAAATGCGAAACGGGTTCAATTATGGAGTCGGGTTGAACATTAGCAATTGGATATTTACGTTCAGTACGTATAGTTCAGGGTATGGAAGTTGGCACTTTCATATTATGTAGGTACCCAACATGTCGCAGGTTAGGTTTTTTTAGCCGTAATGCTGAGTAGATACAGTATTTTTTACGACACAACTGTTGAATTACGGGTTACGTGTAAAAGTCTTTGGTGTATGTTAAGTTATGTAAAAAAATATAAGGTTTAGTTTTCGGCTCGACTTCTGTTTACATGTTACAAACAGGCTTTAGTTACACTGCGATTTCGCGACTTCGTTATCTATACTTCTTTACTATGTATAATTTACAAAGAGAAAATATTTGTATTTAATTATGATAAGAATTAACTAAAAAATGTACTTGACCAATTTCAAAAACACTTTTTTTATTAGAAAGCTACATGATCACTGAGTCACATAGGCTATGTTTAATACAATTTTGTCTACCTGTGCGAAGTTGGGACAGAATGGATGGAATTAATTAATAATAAAGTTGATTATTATTATTTTGTTGTCAGACCTTATTTGGTTGCAAATTTATATTTAATTTTTAAATATTTCACGAAAAGCTTTATACAGGCTTTGGGCGAATTATGTAATTAATTTAGTATTCTCTGAATTTTAAAATGGAAGGATTAAATTGAGTTACGTTTAAAATTCTGCTGAATTTAAAAAAGGTTTTTTTTTTTATTATTACGTGATTTTTAATTTAAATCGTCAGTCTACATTGGCATGTAAATGGCATGTAGTCCTTATGAGATATGATAGAAAATGCACATAAAAGAATTTGATTATTTGTTTGAACGCGCTTATCTCAGGAACTTCTTAGCAAAATTATTTATGTGCTCGATGGTCCACCGGACGCGGAAGGCTTTAAGTAATAGTAGAACAATACGTGTGCGGTAACCGAAACCCACACGGACGGAGTCGCGGGCGGCTGCTAGTCACACAAATAACAGGCAATAAATTCGTGCTCTTCATAACTTCACCGGTAACGAGCTGTTGTTGAGTATTTTTCATCTTTTTCTCTGTTGTTTTTGTACAAAATGAATCATTCTGTCGGCAAAAGACTCGCTGTGTGAATTATTCTTAGAAAACTTGCGCCGTGACAACTCAGCTGCTTTAAAGTTTAAAAAGTGATACTTGAAGTTTTAACAATAGCTCTTCACGAAACTCACTTGAGATTTTTCATAGAAATTTCACAGAGCGGATAATTTCATACCATTCCAATGCCAAATGTAGGTATAAGTATTCAATTAAAAAAGTTTTTTGTAAGAAAATAACGAATCGATGATTTAGTGGCTAAGTACGGCCGTGGTCTCGAGGTTTGGCAAAGGGTCGTTTTTTGCGTTCACAGCCCGGGTTTGTGATCACCAATCCGCATTTGGCAAGTGTGGTGATTATGTCAAAACCCATCTTTGTAGTAAATATACGATTTCAAATGATAAAGGCCTTTGCGCTGCAGTGGGATATTAATAGGCTGACACTTTACTTTACGAAAATACACAAGGATTCTGGAATATGACGCCTGTTAAACTCTTTATGTTCGTAGTCGAGTAAACCACATTTGACGGCCAAATTGGTTTATATTTACATAATGATGCGAGTATCCTCGGGCTCGAAATAAATTATCGCTGAATTAAAATAATGACTGTTTTTACTTTCTTTTCGTAAAACATTAATTACAATGAAATAATTTTATGAACAACATACACCGCTTTCATATTTTTCTATTAAATTTTATGTCAATGAACCTACTGAGAAAACAAGAAACTCAAAAGTTATAAATAGGTACCCAATTAATTTTCACAACTTCGGAAAACTGATCTGGGGAAGGAATTAACTTCACCATTGTAATCTAAATAGGCCCGTGGCTTATATTTTTAGTTTATCTTATTTATACAGGGTAAAATGACTCTTAGAACTAGAAACATCGTAATTATCCTCAAAGTAACCGTTTTCAAGATATTAAATTTGAATTTATTTCTAAACATAATATCCTTAATTTTGCTAACAGGTTGGATATCATAAAATGTATGAGTGTTTTTAGCAATATTATTGGTTTTCCAAATAAAATATTTATTTATAAAGACAACACAGACGAAAGTTGTAGCATGCTACACATTTCAATGCACAGCTTCTTAAAATGTGCACAGCATGTGAGCGAATGTAACACAATGTACCTTGTGAAAATTGTGTTTTACAAATAAACTGCAAACTCTTAACGGGAAGAGGTCGGCTAAATCTGTAACCCTGTATAAGAGAGCACAAAGCAGACAAAGCTCGGTGGAAGATCTTTCCTTTCACCGCCATCATGATACGTCACAAGGCTTATTCAGTTTTCAAAAGCCTCGTAATTACGCGAATATTCACGACATGCGTTGTGACTTGTGCAGCTTTGTTTAATAGAAATCAGAGGGCTTTGAAAGCTATCTCTTGACTGATAAAAAAAGTTTTAAATGGATACGGAAACGGAAATGATTCCAAATTACCGGTTTATTTTTGGAACATGTTTGAGGTAATTTGGAACGAATATTTTCAACAAATCAATAGTTTTAATTAAATTGGCTTTTATTAAGTAATCTATTGTTTTGATTAACATCTAGCGTACTTTTAAACGTAGTTATTTATTATAAGATCTGAGAGCAGGGTTTCCTTTTATGAACCGGAAAATATGTTATGTAGGTATATGTAATGGTAAATAATCTAATTAGGGATTAGTAGACCACAACAAAACATTTTCCTTCGCATTAAATGTGCCTTTTCTTTAGTATTTTGAATATATTAGCTATTATTCCGGTCCAAAATAGTAGAACCTTCTCAATTTGGGAAGTTCCTTCATGAACGTAACTCATTCGGCTTATTACGGCACACTGTAGTAAAAACCAATCGCTCAGAAGGAACTTCGGCTTAAGTGTAGAAACACACTATGCCGAAGAAACGCGACTGAAGTACGACGTGACCACGTCTACAATGTATTCTAAATGACTCTTTTTATATGACCATGCCGAAATTATATCGCGTAATATTTTTAAACCAGTGGCCCGGTACATACTTTGCTATGTGTGGTAAATGAAGAGCCACTTTACCGATTTTGTGCCTAACCATCTACTAAATAGTCCAAACAAACCCTGAAAATTTTTGTTGTGCCCGTTCTTGAGTTATAATATGACAACAGGAACAGAAAAGATAAGTTACGAGTAAGATGTAGAAAATGCATTGTCGCCGGAATTCGGTCGTGTATTTTCAGCCTGGTGTGTTTCTACACTAAGAACTGATAAGGTTCTGCCTCAGTTGTTTCCTTAACGGGTGTGGGCCGCGTTTTAACTCAAATCCCTGGATTGTAAGCGAAACCACGATTTGAGATTAAGCACGCAACATAGACTTATAAAAACTCTTCGGTACTAGAGCGGCCGGAGAAGTTGTTAGAGAATTTAAAGTCTATACTTATTTATAAATATACTAGTGTTTGCTCGGTGAATTTCATATTATTGACTGAGTGTCATCATAGCGTTCGTCAGACAAGAACAGTTTGAGAGGAAGAATAAAATAATAGTTTTTTGTCCTTGAAGATTTCATATTCAGGCCCTATTCCATAATTGAGATACCAGATGCAAATCCGCGCCAAAATATTATTGACATTCTTATTGCTTGACGTATTGCTTAAACAGAAAAGGAGAAATCCGTTTCTCATACAAACGGGGGCCTGGATGTGCACGGCTACAAATTGGTCACCGATTAGAACACTTCAAAAGATTACATTTGCCCAATTTTAATAGCTGAATACAACGGCCAAATATGTTAAAATCATGCATGAATATTCATTATTATTGCCATATCTATATGGTGTGACATCAAGTGACAGGATTGACATTGACGTATGACGTAAAACCATAATGCACTGATCTATACATAGACAAGATATAGGTCAGTGCCAAAATGGCTCCATTTCAATTGACACTGATCGTTTAATCGATCAATTGTTTGATTTTATTATTATCTTTATTATGAAGACGTAAAAAGTAGATCATTATTAAGATATAACGAATATTACAAATAATAAATGATTGTAGTTTTTCAAAATGTAGCAAAAACACACTGGAACATGATGCATTTAATTCAATCTCCGCTTATCGATTTTCTCTAATCGATTATTTAATCTGTCATGTTATTAGGTGCGTTTTTGAAGACAGTTAAAAATTAAAAAATATAGTGCTATATCGTTTATAAAGTATGTTTGATAATGTAAAATATATAATTATGCAATTAACTTAAGTTGGCCAAAGCCTATTCCGTTGTTATTTATAGAGGTTAATTAACAAAAATTTACAGTTTTTTTGATATATAATTTATCCATGCACAATCAAGCCCAAAAGGGATCGTCTCCTTTTTATTTGAACGCCCGAAAAATAGAATGCGCTGCCTGCTTATCTGATTTGCCTGATCACTTTAACTTTGCTATTTTCAGTACAAGCGTCAATAGAAATTTTCTGGGCGAGCATGTTCTATCTTAGGCCGAATCTTGTTTGCATCGAAGCCAGAATAGTCAAATGCTTACTTAATCTAATAAAAAATAAATAAAAAGTATTTAAAACCAAAGCGGGCAAAGTACTTTGAAATTTCACTGGCCAAAAAAGGAAATAAAAGTGAGAATTACTTCCAAAGAAAACAGTTCAATGAGTATCCATTGACTGGAAAACTGTTCCAACGAAACGTGAAATTTTTAATTAAATCGTTTAAGGGGTTTTTACGAAAATTTGATTTTTTCGAAGAGGACAAAACGTCAGTTTTACCACATGCAAATAAGTGGATATCTGGTAAATATTAGATCACAAGACATTTTTACAAGTGCTATGTCGTATGTATATTATGTACTATCAATGTGTGATAAAATATTAAATGTGATATTGTTTAATCGCTTAAAATAAAAAAAATATGTAGGGATGTTTTTCTATGATACGTGTAAAATAAAAGATTGTTGTGTTTTTTTTCTACTCAGCAATTTGGAGACTAAGGTAGAACTTTTTGTATCGTGAGCCAGCGGTTCACGTGATAGTGAGTGATCACCGCCGCCCGCAACCTGCTACACTAGGGGCATTTAGAAATAGGTAATTTATTTGTGTTTTTTCGGTTATATATAGTTCTCCAAGAAGCAGTAAGGGAGACATAACCAACATGCCTGTTTTCCGTACTAATTCTCCTCCGATGTGTAATGTCATTAGACGCGCGCCTGGGGCATTTCGACTTCACTCGTGAAGTTAATATTTCACCTAAAACTTTCCTAATTTGGAAAAAGAAAAAGCTTCTGCCCCGTATATCTGTTTTCGTACCTGAGCTGTATTTAACTTTGATATAGTTGACAGGCTTATTACAAAATCTGTGAGAATTCGAGACATAAAGTTGTTAGAGTTACAATTACCACGGGTTTTGTGAAAAAGTCTTTGGTGTTTGTTTTCGGCTCGACTTCTGTTTACATGTTACATACAGGCTTTAGTTACACTGCAATTTCGCGATTTCGTTATCTATACTTCTATACTATGTATAATTTACAAAGAGAAAATATTTGTATTTAATTAAGAAAAGAATAAACTGAAAAATATACTTGACCAATTTCACAAACACTTTTTTTTATTAGAAAGCTACATGATCACTGAGTCACTTGAGTCATTTTATCTACCTGTGCGAAGTTGGGACAGAATGGATGGAATTAATTAATAATAAAGTTGATTATTATTATTTTGTTGTCAGACCTTATTTGGTTGCAAATGAGATGTCCCATCCCAGGCCCGCACCATGTACGTGGTACCAAAAAATCGGTAAAATATTGCTATTTCCATTAAAAATACAATAAAATATTTTTAGTCCGTAGTTTAGTGGCTTAAAAATAAAATCAAATTCATAATTGTTCACTTTACTTCGTAAGGATGGCAACTGTAGTTATTTCTTTACTGGGATTTACAGCTTTGGGCCCCAGCCTTTTTAGGTCGTTTGTAACCTAAAAATATAAATACTTTGTGAACTAAACTGCATACTGTCAAAACAAAAATAAACTGACTGATAAACGACATAAACGTCATTCAAGTTTCAAAGATGCGTCTTGGTATATTTACTTTACTCTATGGATGCGTCCTCCGCCATATTGTACTGAGTTGCAATATTGTGGTATAATTTATTGTTTCAGACAAAAAACTAAGGTTTTCCATAAGAATTGGAGTGATTAAAACTGTAGTACACTTATTCGCCTATATTTAGGTATAGCGTACATGGTCCAGGCCGAGGCTTCATACATTTCTGGGACATCTCTTTTATATTTAATTTTTAAATATTTCTCGTAAAGCTTTATACAGGCTTTGGGCGAATTATGTAATTAATTTAGAATTCTCTGAATTTTAAAATGGAAGGATTAAATTGAGTTACGTTTAAAATTCTGCTGAATTTAACAAAGGTTTTTTTTTATTATTACGTGATTTTTCATTTAAATCGTCAGTCTACATTGGCATGTAAATGGCATGTAGTCCTTACGAGATATTATAGAAAATTCTCATAAAAGAATTTTATTATTTGTTTGAACGCGTTTATATTAGGAACTTCATTGCAAAATTATTTTTGTGCTCGACGATCCACGTGACGCGAAAGGCTTTAAGTAATAGTAGAACAATATGTGTGCGGTAACCAAAACACACACGGACGGAGTCGCGGGCGGCTGCTAGTCACACATATAACAGGCAATAAGTTCGTGTTCTTCATACCATACTTACTACTAGCTACTATTTTCTTGTTAACAACATAAATAAATAATTTTCCCGAATTGAAACAGCGATTGTTTTGCTCCAAACTTGAAGAACGGATCAATTTAAGAACAACGGATAGACTAACATATCTTTATAAACGTAACTGAATTGAGTACAAAAGACGATGTTCATCAGTTACACAAGCATTAAGGCTTTGCCTTAAAAGGCCTCCCCTACAAAAATCGCCTTTGTCTTTTGCGTCGTATCTTTTCTCCGGTCCATCAACTGAAACATGGTAATATATATTGGCTCACAGCTTCATATAAAGGCAGTTGAGGTAGCTGTGAGCTCAGGCCGAGCTGAGTGGGACAAGCTAGAACCATGTTTGGATGATGGCCGCGTGGCGAGAACTCTACAAAATGGGCATGTATTTTGAGCTAATGGGATTCAAGCCCACTAAGCAGAACCTTAAAATGTATTATGAATACAGTAAGAGTTGATCTCAAATGGCGCATGTACTTCACAAATCTGCATAGAATGTCTCGGTTTTAGTGAAATCCTGTCTTTTATACTTTTATATGAACTTTCATATCTGCGGTTTCATATTCCCCTGTGGGTGAAAAATTCCGCCCTCAAAGGATCAGAGCTGGTATGCTCGTTAGCGCTGGCTGGTCGTGCGTGCAATTTGAGGGGTTCGTTACCGCGTCAGGGTATATACATACCAATAATATAGGAGAGAAATAAATATTTACCTAACAGAAATATTTACTTTTGACGTATTTTTTTAATATGATCTCCTTGTGTTGTGTACTTTCCGATTACTTCCGATACATGCGACCAATGACACTTACTTATTAAATAAAATCCCTCTTTTTTATTATACTAATCTCTGTTTTATTTAGTATGTAATGGCAATCTATTCTCTAAATATTAACCGATTTGGTATGATCGTTACGAATTTGACTATGAGATCAAGAGGTCACGGGTTCGATCCCAGGGAAGTAGACAACATTTTGATCAATAATGTACATACTGTTTGTACTGGTATATTGTGATATTTGCTACGCAAGTGCTTAGGCTACCTACTGAGTCAGATCAACCTATGTGATGTTACAGATATTTATAAGTATTTATCTCTGCCTAAACTGTGGTCTGTCAAGTTTAATCGAAACGGTGTTACGGACTCGCGCGAAGTTGCATAACTTATGATCATCGATCAAAGGCCAAGTTTAAGCGGTGTTAATTGGTTTGGGGGTTGGGGAATACCTGCATGTGGTGCTCCGAGCAGGTGCTAACGAGATTTGTGCAAGCTATTAACTATGAAGATTATTGCTTACAGATTAAGTGGAATGTATTTCTGCACTATGTGTCGAAACACACAAGGCAAGGGTTTTGTTATGGGTAGGCAAACGAACGAGAGGCTCACCTAATGGTTAGTGACTACTGCTGCCCATAGACATCAACATCGGTCGCAGATGCGTCGCCTGCCTTTAAGACCCCTTACCCTCTCCAACTGAGCTCTGGCGACCTTATTCGCCAGCAGAAACATAGCACAACAGTTACAACGATGTCAACAACTGCAATTCTGCATTCTTAAACGTTAGCAGCATAAACGTCAGCCTATTGTAGTCCACTGCTGGACATAGGCCTCTCCTGGCTCTCCATGAGCTGCTATTTAGAGGTCATGCCCATAATTATTGTCGGGCGGGTTGGTTACCATATAAAATAATGTACGTTATCATCATTTTCATCAGCCTGTTAAAGTCTTTGGCTGGACTTAAGGTCCCTCTAGATGATGGAATACACTTTTAGTTATCGCTCTGGTCCCTTAGTGATCAATCAAAGGATAATTCTGTAGTTACATTTACAGAGGAAATGTCCTCTTCCATAAAGATAGGGTTCATAGGGTGATTTTGTTAATAAATTAGTGCCCGCGATTAGTACAATGCGAAGGCAACTTCATGTTACGGAATCTTCGTCCTTTCATCATCAAGCTCTTGACTTTGTGGCCAGTGGTAAAGAGGGAAAACCCTTTCTTTTCCGACCGGTCCAATTACACTGTCGCTTTTGATTCGAAGAGCGATCGGGGTCCTCTCCGACAAAATCGATGGAGCGTTTATTTTCAGTATACTGTGTGGGTATCGGTTAAATTCACGTGGTAAAAAGTAAAAGTATCAGAGATCAAACTCTAATTCAAACTCAAAAATATTCGATATTTAATAAGGCTTCGTAACACTTATTAATCGTCAATAAGGTACAGATTGAAGACTCTATCACCGATTAGGAAAGCAGTTAGAGCGTTGCCACACTTAGTAATTCAACATCGTGTGATACAATCCACCTTCCGTGTAGTTTGCCCACTATTTGTATTTTATATGCAATTACTCGGACATGCATTGTTAAGCATGTAGTAATATGATGGCGTGAGATGATAAAAAATATAGAATGTGCGACAAAGGAATATGTATATATCATACATATTCCTTTGTCGCACATTACAATACGTACAAGAGAAATAAATTAGTTAGTGATATGCTAGATTGGTCTTGTGGTCAGAGACTCTGGCTATAAAACCAGGGGTCGCGGGATCGAATCTCGCTAGGTGTAAATGTTTTTTCGATGAACATCGGCATCGTACTTGAGTCATGGATGTTTATAAATAAAGTTTTTAAGTATTCTATCCGTTCCCTAGCTTCCATAGTAAAAGCTTCGACCTTAGTTTGGGGCTAGCTAGTTAGTGTGTTAGTCCGAGGATTACATTTGTCATGAATTAATTTATTTAGTTAATATTTGTGTGTATAAAAAATTCAAAACGAGCACCAAAAATATATAAATGGCTGAAACAAGAAAATACCCGTCATCACCGTGAGTCAAGAATATTTAAAATAGATTATTATTATGAGCAATCGCCGAAGCTCTTATCCATCTCCAGTGAAACAGGGTTGTACAAACAAACGCACTCACTCTCTTTGATGGAGTAAGATTAATTATGTAAAAATCCAAAGAAATTAATTGATCAAAATTCGGTCAAACTGCTAGTCTGGGGAAGAAGAAATAATAACGAAGTGAATTTTAAAACTAATAAATCTTCTATTAAACGCCTCGATGGTCTATGGTTTAAGTACCGGGCCTTGGTCTCGAGGTCCTGGGTTCGATTCCCGGGTCGGGAAAACTTTGTGTTGATTTTTCTGAACACAGCCCTGGTTTGTGATCACCAATCCGCATTTGGCAAGCGTGATGATTAAGCCAAAACACATATTTGTAACGAAAACATGATTTCGAATGATGCTGATGCTTTAATAAATCTTCTTATTTTCTCCTCTAAACTTTTAAAACGTTTTTTTGACGATTGTAATGGTAGTTTTTTTTTTCAAACTGAGTGTAACTGTTTCTACTATCCGATTTCTGATGGGATGTTCAGTTAGTCTATACCAGTATAATATACGTTATTCTGTATATTATTTTTTTTCGTCGCTAATCTTTCAAAGTGCAAGAATCACCAAGTACTGTATACTAAAGGAGTCAGAAGACAGTACCATCAACGAGTTACCGCAGTCTTGTATTTCAGTAGAAACTGAGTCGAGATTGGTCTTCTATAAATCCTTTCAGGTTGGTACCCGTACTAACAGGGCAGGCCTTGGGCAGGAAAAGAGAAAGAGCGACAAGGAGATTTTAAAGGGCTTTGCTGTAGAAGACATGAACCAGAACTTTACACTTCATGCCCTAAACCTAGAAATGCAGAATGACTGGGTAAAAATGGGTGAATTCTGTATCCCTCCAGCTTTGAAGTGGAAATCCTTAATATATAATTGGTCTCCTGAGTTACTCAAGTTTTATCTCAATGCAGTTCAGGCGACGCTTCCCGACCAGAGCAATCTTGCCAGATGGGGCAAGCAGGTAAGTAATACGTGTCTATCGTGTAGAGAAGGTGTCGGCACAGCGAAACATATTCTATGCGGTTGTAAGGTATTACTCGATGCGGGACAATACTCATTCCGGCATGATAAGGTCCTTCAAGTGATTCGGGAAGCCATAAGT
Organism: Nomophila noctuella; assembly: GCA_958496325.1. NCBI lineage: Eukaryota > Metazoa > Arthropoda > Insecta > Lepidoptera > Crambidae > Nomophila > Nomophila noctuella. The sequence continues at coordinate 619,790 of OY292489.1, forward strand.
TTATCCATAGCAAGAACAAAGAAGGGGTTAACTGGCGGTAATTTTCAGGTAGTCAAGTTTGTTAGAGCTGGTGCCACTAAGCTACAGAAGGGAACACCCAAGCCAATTTCAATCTTAGGTGCAGCAACTGATTGGACACTGCTGATGGATACATATGAAAAGCATTACGAAATGCCTTCGGAGATATGTACCACAGCCTTCAGACCGGACATACTTATTTACTCGAAAGTGACAAGACATGTAGTGCTTGTGGAACTTACTGTACCATGGGAAACAAATATCCCTAAAGATCACAATTATAAGTTAAACAAGTACTGCAATTTAGTCGACCAGATAGCAAGAAGGGGATTCAAGACTGATCTATTTGCAGTTGAAGTCGGTGTTAGGGGATTACCTGCGAAGTCGGTCTATAATTTCTTTAAGAATCTAGGATTGCCAAGATCTGCAATAAGCTCATTTATGGATAGAGCTTCAAAAACTGCTCTGGAGGCTTCTTATCGGATTTGGATAGGTAGGGAGAGGGAGGTTGAGCACGGGACTGGAATTGCTCCACGTCCTAACCAATCGCAGGTTAGCTGACGAGGCTTGACGCGAGCCGAAACGTCTGGCGCTTAAGTGAGCAACGGTGGCCACCGCTAGTCTCGTTCTCAATAATCCCTCTTCCTGTCTTGCAATGGGCCCGGATTTGCTCGGTGAAGCCATTGACTGCTGAGTTCTACACCTACTATGGTACATGCTCTTCCACTTGGGTCGTCTTTCGCGAATCGTACTGTAAATGTAAACTATAATTTGACAAAATATTTTTAAGAATTGAGAACCAGTTGGTTAAAAGTCACGTGTTTATAAAGGTAGAATTTTCCGGTCTCTGCCTTGGTGGGAATGTACATAATATAACCTACACACAATAATAAAAATAAATAATTTATGTGTTTTTATGCCTGATGGTAATCAAAAGAGGAGCCCTGGTAGCCGTGACAACGGATGCGGTACCAAATTGGGACGCTATCCGTTGGCATCGCCATACCGGCCCGCAAGATATTGCTTCTCTTGAAGGAATCCAGGTAATAGGATGGAGGGAACACGTACGCTAGTAACGCATTCCATCGCTTAATAGTTCGGCAAAGAAACTATTTACTTTGCCGTAGTACTTCATTACAAAATTGAAGCATTCTGCTATTGTTGTTTTCACATATACAATTTGTTTCCTCCTCTCTGCCTGATGGTAAACAAAAGAGGAGCCCTAATTGCCATGAAAACGGATGTGATACCAAGATGGTATCCCATCCGTTGGCATTGCCATACCGGCCCGCAAGATACTTCTTCACGCTTCTCATGAAGGAATCCATGTTATAGGAACATTTGTATGAAACTAACAAACACATTCAGCTCTATGTAGTAGACTGAATCAAAAAACAAATAATTATCAACAGCGAAGCGTTAAAATGAGTTTCCTGTGTTGAATAGAGACAGCCATCACAGGACATTGGAATGGAATGATTGGATTATTCCGATTAATCGAGAATAATATGCGTTTTGTGCAGTTTATTTGTTGGTAAACCTATTAAGAAAATAAATAAATAAATAAATAAAATAAATAATAACTTGCGTGTCCACAATATTCCACGAAGGTATAGACTACTACTTTCCAAAGTATTGGAGTATTTAGATAACAGAATTGATGAGTGAAGTATAAATTAATGTAATGTGTTATGGAAAAATCCTCGATCAATTGGAATCATGTTTTCGTTACAAAGATGGATTTTGGCTTAATCACCACGCTTGCCAAGTGCGGTTAGTGATCACAAACCCGGGCCATGTTCGGAAAATTTTGCCCGACCTGGAAATCGAACCAAGGAACTGGAGACCAAGCCTCGATACTTAAACTACTAGACCATCGAGGCTTTCATCAATTGATGAGTACATGTATGAAATCTACATTCTAATGTATGAAGGGTCATCAGTCAACAGTCCATTTTATTTTTCGAGGAACTACTGCCCGTACCGGGATAAAATATAGTCTTTGTTACTCAAGGTGAATGTAGGTTTCCAATCGTGAAAGATTTTTTGAAATCTGCAATAAGATTTGATTTCTAACACAATGTATATTGTTACTCAAGGAATAAATGACTTAATCGGCCCAGTAGTTTTTCAGTTTATTCCATACATACAAAAAAACAAAAGTAAAATTTTTTCCTCTTTAGAATATTAGTGTAGATAGTGTAGATGTAGACAAGAGAGGGCAACCCTGAATACGAGGGTATAATATATTTCCACGGCTTTCATCACGACGTTAGCGTAAATACAAATCAATATCATATTTGAGTAAACATAATTTTTGTTACAATTCACGCATTTTAGTGAGCATTGAAAACCGACGGACGCGCAGACAGATTATTTACTTAAAACGCAAGCGAAGATCGAGATAATTCATCTCTTTGTTTTCTTTATTTTAATTTTAGTACTGAATAATAAATATGTTGGTGAGTTAAACGTAAAAGATGTTTCAAGTATTTAATGTAGTATATTATCACTCATGGCATGAAAACACAATAGGCGGAAAACACGCGACGTTCGGCGTGACTACGCCTGCTATGTATTTTAAATGGCAAGCAACTCACTATGCCAAAATGACGTCACGAAATAATGTATACAAAATGCATTGCCGCCGAATTTTGGTCGCGTTATTTTAGCTCATTGATTTGCTACCCTACATGAACTCTGTGTCTATCGCCTAAGAAGTTATGTTCGCCTAGTACTTTTAGAAACCAACCCTTCTACTAAAACCATTACATATTTTTTTATACAAAATTTCAAATGGGACAAATCGAGTACCATTTGTACAACCAATGGTACAAGTACGATAAATCAGTGCCATTTCAACCATGAATAGAATAGTGGAACTGTGATCAAATGTTCTTATTCTCACAACCTTTCAGACTACGGGAAGAAGTACTTCAAAGTCAGTGTTCTTTTTTTACTTTTTTTATGTTGGTGAACAACAAACTCGACTAAAGAGAACTAAAGAGGGCTTTTAGTGCTGTTGTTATTTTTTTACAATATTTAAATTTATTATGTAGATATAATCAAGCTATAGTTTGTTTGTTTGAACGGTTCGAATTGAATAAATATTTTTGTGTTGTATAGTTCATTTGAAGGGAAAGGCTTAAAGATATAGTATAAACACAATAATGTGTGCAAAAAGTGTAAAAATAAACTACGAGTTCTATCAATGTCAACTTATATTTTTTACATTCTTATCGAAATCCAATATCATCAGTTCTTACAACGCAATCATTTATGACTCTGATTTATTAAATACGAGTTATAACCAGACCGTGTTTTATTAAAGAGGCATTACGAAAGCTCTCATTTTAAATCCCAAGCTTAAGTTTTAAATTGAAAACCGAAGAATAAAACATAATTTATCTAAGTAAAATGTTTAAGTTGGATTTAAAGAGATGCTGATAAACGAAAGAAAATCATTAAAAACAGATAAAGATATTAACTTAGATCATCCCTCGACTCATCCCTCACTCAAGGGCCGTCCTCGACTCCGCGTCCTCGAGATCACACTCGAAAACCCTTTACTCATCATGTCTGCAAGTTTATGATTGCTCATCGTCGCGGAGACAAAGGGAAATATACCAACTATAGTTCAACATATTAAAATTACTGTCTACTTTTTGAATCTTATATGTATATATAAAAATCGATCGCAAAATGTGTTGGTAAACGCATAACTCACTGACTAGGCCAATTTCGTCAATTATTTTCTTTAATTACTCTTTTATGTCCAGAAATTGTTTTTAGGCAAGAAAAAAATATGAATAATCTAAGGGGACGGGACAACGCGACAGAACGGGACGCGGACGAAGTCGCGGCCGGAAGGCTAGTTAAAGAATAAATAAGAATTTATTTCGGGTCGATATTGCGATGCAAACGGAAAGAATACCCCTTTGATACCGCATCCGTTGTCATGGCAATAACGACGTCCTCTAGGACACAAGAAAACTGTGGCATTATTTCAATTGACGAGACCTACAATGGTAACAAGCTGTCACTGCATAAAAAGCGACTGTCGCTTCAAATTTTAGTGCCAATTTTCGAGCGGGTCGAAGTATGGTGGAGGCATTTGAAACAAATAAAATCTTCTTATGCTCGGAACTTTATGGCAAACTCTTTATCACTTCTGGCTCAGTCTGTGAGCGATGCCGTGGAAACTCCGCGGTTTTCCGTACATTTCCGCGATGGAGATGATATCGGTCGATTTACTGCTGTCCTGTGAATAACTGATAATCGCATTACGTGGTTTTGATACTTTTTTCTCACTGTGCTGTTTCCCAGTTAATAGAACATGTTTTCTGAGTTTTTGTATTTTTTATACATTTCTCTTACTTTGTTTAATTAAAAACAAAACCTATTGTTTCTTATTTTTACCTACAAATACCTAAATATAGTTGAAATAGTAATTTCCGATTTTATAAATTTTCATTTATATTTTCAGAATATGGGTTTCTACATGTACAGATACATCCTGTCTGATTTCATGTCCTGACTATGCGCGTATGCAGTTTTTTATATTTTCGAATATAATATCTTTGCCTGTAGAGAGTAAGAGTCGTGGGTTATAAAGTTTAAAAAAGTATGTTACTCTATGGACACGGCCAGTAAAACATAAAACTGCATACGTGACTACATTTTTCCTTCTAACACGAGTGTACAAAAGGTAACTAATATTGGTAAGTACCTACGGATATACCCTCTTAAACCCTCTGGGCACTTTTACTCAATGTTAGACTGAGGCAATGGAACCTGTTATCTAAAATAACAACAGAAAAATAAATCCTTTTACCTCTGCAAACTAACCCAGTGCAGCAGCATTGTATTTTAAAATGGCTCATTATTTTCAAATCTTACTTTACAGGCGGAACGAAGTATGCTAAAGAACGGTATTAAATTAGATTGTTTTGTATATTTGCCAAGCGTAATAATTGAAAGGGTAGATTATGGAGCACGGTAAGAGGAATACTTTTTGTTTACTAATTCACTTGTATAAATAAATAAATAAATATCTCACAACATCACATACATTGATCTGACACCGTAGTACGTAGCTAAAGCACACTAGCAACACCGATCAGTGTTAAACGAATCGACCGTGGTATTACAAATATAATTTGTATTATATAATTAGAGTTGAAGTAGACAAATAAATCATTTAAATCATATAACAAAGTATCCAAAACCTGCTCATTTCAATTCACTAAAATGCGCAAGTTTTAAGTGTTTGTTGAAAATTCTGTTTTTGGCATTCTACCCACTTTTCACCAGGTCGCGTGATTTTGACATTAATTTATATTAGAAAAATATTTGGCTTGTCAGCGCCTTACATGAGTTCTATTTTTGTCATGAACATGTTTTGTTGACGCGTCGTGCCCTGGATCTCGAACGTTCTACAAAATCACTGGGAATTTCTCAACGAATATTTCAACATGCTTAGACGTGCCGATAACACAGTTAGCGACTTGGACAGAATCTGATTAACCTTAAAATTTACAATGTGGAAATTCAATTTTAGCGTTTAAGTTCATTCTGGGCCCGTTATTTCGAAAGTTTTAGGGTTTGGAATAAATTTGAGGGGGTGGGGGGATTGTGTAGAACATTTAGTAATCGATTTAGGTAGCGTTCTATTTTAAACATGATAAGGCGGCGCAATTCCTGTCTTCATTAATTTATTTATCACTAGCCTTGTGACGATACGCATGGGTAACGTCGCATTTAAATAAACAATATATACTGGAAGTATATTCAGACATCAATACAATGGTACGAACTAATCGAGATAGCTAATGCTATAAAATAGTACTTAATTTAGAGTAGTTTACTACTAATTATCATCATCAACCATAAACTGGGTTCTTTAATAAATTATAAATTGTGTTTATTGTAATGATCTTAAATCCAATAATTAAGGTAATTAAGTTATTGAAATATGAAAGTTCAATAATTTCACACTGAAGAGGTACTCTGAGGTAAAGGTTTATTAATCAAACTTTCTTAACGTTAGAATCAAAATACTGAATCTGTCACTTAAAGTAAGAGTAGACACTATCACATTAGTCATTATCACATTGCTGAATCCTTTATTATATATGGAGAATGCTGGATGCAATTGGAGCAGGAGACTTCTTCGTTGTTCATGAAGGTGAAAGCTTGAGTTTGGAGCAGGATCTCATTATTTACTTTAGTTTATTATCTTTCACAAGTTGAGGTGAAATGTTCCTTCTACTTATCATTGGTATTTATTCGTCCAAACTGGTAGATGTCTGCAAAAGAAATAACGACAAATTAGTGATGAAATCAAGGAAATGATGTATTGGAAATATCGAAGTTTCAAACATAACATTTACGCAAAGGGTAGCTTACCTTAGATTATCCTCTTTGGTTAAGTGATTTACAAAGTGAGAAATCCAGATAAATAGGTTTTATTACCTAAATTTACTATTAAAAGTAACTAACTATTAGGTAAACAAACGAATGACAGACACTCTTTGACAGATGTCACATCGTGGGAAAATGAGACTGGTCCGATTTGAAGTATGCAGATAATGCATAATTTGACAGATTACTTTTATGATTTTCATAAACTACTTAAAGTATAGAAAATACATGAAAAGATGTATTATATCGGAAATAGAACAAATATTATTTTAAACTGAATATTTATGTCTCAAAAACATCAAAAACTAAGAAGGCAAAATTCTATTTATTATATTCAAGTAACAAAGACTAGAATTCGGACTGTTGATCCGAGGGCGTGGCCGGTGGTGAGACTGGGCGTGGACAAGGTGATAGCTATCTCTGTCAGAAGTATAAAGGCGTCCCTCTTGTGTCAAATGTCGTGGAATCAGCTAGAATATCGTAGGATGTCGTAGAATCAGCTAGGATGTCGTAGAATCTGCTAGGATGTCGTGGAATCAGCTAGAATATCGTAGGATGTCGTAAAATCTGCTAGGATGTCGTGGAATCTGCTAGGATGTCGTAGGATCAGCTAGAATATCGTGAAGGTAGAAACCATATATAAGGGGGACGGATCTCAATCGAGATAGTCAGTTGCTACCAGAGATCGGAGGAGTCACTTTGCTGAAGGCAAGGATTTCGCGCGTCGGGAATTCTATCTTGTGTGAATATAGTGTAGAGTCAGTTGAGTTCAGACAGGGTTCGGGAGCAGTCATGCTCGCCCTGGTAGTCAGTTTCAATCGGAGTTCGGGAGCAGTCATGCTCGCTCATAGTCAAGTTCAGTGAGAGTTCGGGAGCAGTCATGCTTGCTGGAAGTGAGAATACCGCGCGTCGGGAGTGTTCGAGAGCAGTCTTGCTGATGTAGAGTCTAGAATCAGAGCTCTTGCCGAAAGTTGATCTAGAATCAGTGTTCTCTTGTGAAGCTTGTAGAAGCTAAGTTAGAGTCATTGTTGTGGCTAAAGGTGTTTGGAGCTAAGCTGAACCTTCGAGAAGTAAGCCGGTTCGCTGTGCTGAGGAACGAGACAGGCGTTAAAGCTAAGTGGTTTTAAAGCTAGAAAGCCTAGTTTGTTTTATACCTAAAAGTTTAGATGCTGGTTGAGTGTTCTAACCAATGTTTAATTCCTAGAAAACATACTTGTATTGGTTTGGTTGATTTGGACCATTTTAAGTGAATTTACTTTAATTAGTTATTCCTAGAGGGAATAGGTTTGTTGGTCTGTTGGTTGGCTTGTGTAATGCGAAGTTGCACGAGTCTCTTCTGTCTGCCTGACGGAGCAGGAGGATTCTTTGGCCATACTAACTTATTCAGCATACCAGTTTATATTGTAATATAAACTTTGTCTTATTCTAGATCAGAATAAGTTATCTATAGAATGTGGTTCAGTTGACGAATCTTTACAATTATACATATTATATTATTTATGTTTGCAATAACTCTATTACCAGCTACCATTTATAATGTTGTTTCCCATTAAACTCATCCAAGCTAGAGTGATCACTTCTTGAGCACAAGATTGTACTCTATTGATTTGAGTGTGAGCTGGACACACATAGAGTCACGGGTTGCATCCTCTTACTGTATATATGACATTTGCATTGTGTCATGCGGTGGGAAGCCGACCAAGTCAATGGACGAGGCCACAGAATGAGTTCGGAGCGCCGGAGGCTCATTCCCCTCCTTTATGGAGGGCCGCGATTCATTATGTCCTCTTTCTTAAAGTAAACACATGTATAAATATATATTCAACTTTCTCCATGTGTTAAAGTTAAGTTTTAGGTTCTTCAGTTTATGATTTAGTTACCTATCATTAACAAATAAGATTGATGTATGAAAGGTTGTATGTTAATATCATCATTATTCAAATACTTACTCCAATATACCATAACTTTATTCCAATTCCTAAAAGAAACTGAGTTACTATAGGAACAACAAAGGGTAACTAGACGATCATGTGTCAAAGTAGGATTACATCACAAGCCAATTATTACTATTATTATTTTATACATAACAACTTTAGGTAGCTTAGGTATCCTAGACAGTTCAGTTAGCATCAATTAGGTATCAGTAAGCATTAGGTTAGTTGGTAGAGTAGGGTAGGTTGGGGAGGGGTGGTACAGCCTTCCGTCGCGGTTTCACCCGTTCGTAATTTCTTTTTTCAAATATGCCTTCGTCCCCCCCCCCACATTTCCGGTTCAAAAGTACCCAATGTTCACCAGGGATAGTGCAGCTAGCCAAGAGTGAAATAATTATTCAAATCGGCCCATTAGTTTTTGAGTTTATTCGTTACATACAAAATTACAAACATACAAAATTGCAAATCTTTCCCCTTTATAATTATTAGTGTAGATCATCATTATCAGCCCATTAACGTGCCCAGTGCGACCTACTATTGACTGCCAATGCAGCCGAGACTAACATTTTTCGTCATCCCCCCAAAATCTTACCGTTGCAAAAGATGCATAAGCTCAAAAATCGAGTACAAAAATCATGCGCCACCTCCTTTTATCTAGCAGACGACAACACTAAAATTATTATCTTATTTTTACCCCTTCGAAAAACATACGTTTTTCTTCTCCAACTTTGGCAAACTTACACGTTTCAAAGTTACAAAGAAATCTGCTTCTGTAATATGAACATTCAATTTCTGCACAGGGACGAAAAACCAACGCCTTTCCTTTGATCTAAGAGACTCTCTAATCTCGCTTCATAAGGCTGAGAACTCACGGAGCGATTTTGTACATTCCCCGCAACGGTTGCAAGCCCGCAACTTCTGTAGAATGCATGCATGTCTTCTTTCATTAATATAAAATGGAAGCAAACGAGCAAAAGTGTTACCTAATGGTAAATAATCATCCCACTAGATACGCTGATTCGGCACCGACTACCTGATGCGTCGCGAAGACAAGCGCCTCGCCTATATCCTTTACGCTCCCTACTTGTCTTGTCAGGTTGCTGTCCCACCAAACTATGAGAGTGGGAGAATAGGGAGGGCACCTGTGCTTGCGCACTCAATGTCCTGCGTACTTGGCTTATCGTAAGATCGGCCGCCATGGTCGAAAACGGCTGGAAGGTATCGAAAACGGCTGGAAGGGTATTATGCGCTACAGCCACCAAACTCCGCCACCGGCGGACTCGCACATATTTCTTTAGGACTCGCCGCCTTTGACGTCGATGGCCGCTACAATTTGCCATTGTGCTGTGAATTGAACTGTCCGCCCTGCCACTTTTGCTGGAGATGGCTGAGTATCCAAGTAAATAAGAAGTCTTGTGAGCTTAGAAATAATAATCGTAGTACCGTTATCGCAGCGGGCACGGCACAGAATCGCTCCGTGAGTTTTTAGCCTAAAATAACACGTTGCTATGAGCGTTTCGGCGACTGGCACTTCGTAAGAAAACACGTCATTTGTGTTTTTCGGAAATACATGTAGTTAGTGTAGAGGGAAGTTGAAAAGGCACGTGCCAGAAGCACAGAATAGAGGTAGCGTAATTGCTATTAAATATAAGTGGTTCCATGAAAAAAATATACGTCAAAAACCAAAAACGATATACCTACCTTTTTTCATTTAATTTGTATAACATACATAGTTTTTATAATGAAAATAAGTTCAGTGAGATTTATCACATTAGTCATCGCTCCTACAAATAGGTATGTTGAAAAATGTAAAGTCATATTGCAACTGGGACCGTGGTCCCAGTTCTTTATGGTCCCAGTCGCCTGAAACTTTGTACCGTCCTTATGTCTGTGGCATAAGCGCTAGTATTGGCTGCAATTGTTTACCTTGACGCGCGGCCGACCGTCGTCGCGTATGCAAATGTTAGCACAGGATAGAGTGGTCGGTCACTAAAGGAACGCAATGCTACAAAAAGAGGGTATTATGTGCCGAGAGGCTTGTGACATTTGTTTAGTACGATCCTTTCTATTCACACATCCTTCCAAAACACTAGGAAAAAAGAAATATGAAAACCCTTACAATATGATGAAAGTTTCAGTTATTTCATATTCGAGCGAGTGACGTTACATCTTCATAAATCTATTTAATCAGAAAAAGATTCATTCAATTTACAAAAGTATCCCTATTTTAGAACATAAACACAGGGAATTCTACTACCCGTCATATAGTCTCTGTTTTTAATTTTTGTCATCATATAAGCTGGAATGTCACCATAATATGTTCAAAAACAATTCTGCTAAAAAGACTACGCGTCTTCTGTGTTCTTATTCGCCGATTAATATTCAAGTCACCTACGTAAGAGAAATGTGATGTACAGACACAGATTGACTTGATAGCTCATTCCGTCTGTGACCCGAAGGTCGTGAGTTCAAATCACGACGAGGAATATTAATTTGATGAGCACTGTTCTTGTTCTGTTCTAGAAAAATAAACAGAAGGATAATATTTGTTAAATACCTCACATCACATACATTGATCTGACTCCGTGATTAGTTGCTAAAGCACTTGTGTTTCATATATCAGATTCAACAGTGGTGTTAAGAATATATTTAAATAAATACATTTAACACCCAGACCAGGACAAACAGACATGTTCATGCTCACAAATGTTTGTCATGTGCGGGGATCAAGCCGGCGACCTCTTGCTTATAGTCCACTTCCTAACAATTAAGCAAACCGTCATTGATGTATTCTTATTCATACAAAACGTAACACATGTTATACTAGATTTGCTTTAAGTTTATGTATGTAGGTATAAAGATTGTTATGCTATGAAACAAATATTGTAAATTTTTGTGGACAGAAGATGTTTTTATTCTCAACAGGTCGACAAATTAAAGATGTAGGAATGGTGAGTAAGCAAAAAAATTACGCGGAAAGTATTTCTTCGAATCGAACAAAAAATATTTTCTATATCGATACGTTTATTATTTTTCGAAATGAAGAAGGTTGATTCTGCTATCTGAAATAAGTTATTAGGCTACATAATTTGCTATCAGGCCGATGTACGAACGTTGTGTTGTCCGTTATTATATTTTGAAATGTATTATTATTTATGTCAGCGGCACGCTTGCGAAGAATTGGATCATTCGCAGACATTATTTATCGTAATTCCAAAGCTCTTCGTAAAAATAGCCTCTGTATTCTTACCACATGAGTTAGTAACATGTATTTTCGTTTTTATTTTGTATTCCTATTATTGTTGTGATAATTTGTGTGTGTGCTTTGTATCACTACCTGCCTAACTTATTCCTTTTAGTTTTTTTATGTGGTAGGGAAGCAAACGAACAAAAGGGTCACCTGATGGTAAGTAGGCCAATGGCCCATGGGCAACGGTGATCACTTACCATACAACGGTCGCAGATGCGTTGCCTGCCTTTTAAAACTAAGACGATTTACAAAGATATTTTAATTGGATTTAAATAAACTTATCTGTAGACATTTACCTCCACTAAAGCACTGAATAAGTAAAACTGGCCCCCGCAATACGTGAAAAATGAGCCGATTCATCACATCATTTCGGTTGAGTAACATAAACGCTCCCGAAGAGGGTTGAACCAGTGAAACATTCCAGATAGCGTCCGGAACCATCCGCTATCGGATGAATGGGGACGCGGAAAAATCGAATCGTGAAAATACGGACAAAATACCGATGCGATAATATGAAGCGTGTATCGATACGGGTCGCGGAAGTATCGAGTTGTACGTAATGTTATCGATATGTCGCTGTCTAGTTAAAGTGTCGAAGTGCTAGTAGAGTAGAGGAATATTTGACGTGCAAAAGAATTTCAGTGTAACTCAAGTGGCAAATTTAACATTTGACTTTGAATTTCACATTGACGTTGAGCTCCTTTTACGATGAACCACCATTAGTACTGAACTATGCCATTTTGGTATTTTAGGGTCTGTACCATTTTGTATACATCAACAACATTTTGAAACTGTTTGTATACAACATCACGTTTTGTTAACACCAACAATATATTATGATGAAGATGAAGATTATAACTATTTGGTATTAAATGTGTCAGAAGGTCAAGACATCAGCTATGCAATTCACTTAGCGACACTCGTTCGATGCGCTCACGGCTAAAATCACGGGATGTCAGCCATAACATCGTTCGATGTTTTTGTATCGTGCAGCGTTGAAATAGTTCTTACAGAATACCAAAAAGTACTATCACAGCTGCTGCGACCGGTGCTTTTATGAATTTTGCGCTTCTTGAATCGCACCTCAACAATCGTAGCAGTTTATCGATATTTTTTTATCGACATGATCCCGTCCTTAACACACCTACGAGTGTACCTCAATTACATTTGCGGAATTGCGTTTTTATCACACCTGCGACACGGTTGGAAGTCTTTGATCTTTATGATGTGTTTCACGCGTATCAGGAGAAAATGACTGGTGGAAAGTGATGCATTACGGACCCTTCAACCCTGAGAGTGAGGAAAAGAATTCTCAACTGGGGCCGATATTTATTTTATTTTATTACTAGTGACCCGCCCCTGCTATGCAAGGGTGCAATACTGGTACTAACACGAGTATTAAATAAGGTGCATGTATTATATCAATAAACCTTTCTCTTGATGAACCCTATCCGTTAATAACCGGATCAAAATTGGATCATAGTTTTGAGGAGTTTAGCATAAAGGGTCAAACAGAAAAAACCGACTAGTTTTATACTATATTGTGAATTAATCATACGTTCCTACATTCATAATTATTACACACATGCGTAAAATAAAATATTGTGTTGTATTTGGAAGTTAAGTAATTTATATTAATGACCGTGTGAACTAAGAAGAGTATTTTTATTTACAAAAGCAGACATAGACATCGCGTAAGTGCTTCGACCTGCTTTTGATGTCTTAGGTTTTAAATCCTTATTCTAGACCACAAAAACTATTCATATGAGGTTTTGACAAATGTACACACCCGTGCTTTAACAGTGAACTAGCGACCGCCAGCGACTCCGTCCCCTTAGATTTCAGTAATACTATGGCGTTAAGCCTGCCCCGTCACATGGACCATCAAACACAAAAATATTTTTTGAATTCCAACCAGTAGTTCTTGAGATAAGCGCGTTCAAATAAACAAAAAAAACGCAAACGAACTCTTCAGAATGATTATATTAGTACTGATTGTTTGAGGTTTTGTAAATAACTAATTTAATAAAAAAACAAGCAATCACCCCAAGCAATTTAGCACTATATTCACCCAAGCAAGAATTAAATATCACTATAAATGTGTCCTTAATGTTGGGAGAAGAGAAACATTCTCATGCTAAGTAGTGTTATTACTTGATAGGTATACCCAACGGTTTAGAAGTCGAGAATGTTTGATTTATGGCTAATTGAAATTTAGAAAGCTTATTATTTATCAATAGACGTCCTTTAAATTGTTCGTTTCTGATAAACAATTATCGCTAATGGAGACTTTTGAAATTGCGGAAACACTACTCGTTTATACTTACTTTTTATAATTACTTAGTAGTTTTTTCATGTTCCTGAGACCTTAATTATTCATGATATTTTCCTTGCCGTATTTAGCTTTACAGCTAACTCCATCTCTTTTCTCCAGAAAACATCAAATGATTTTAATTTAGCACACACCATTAGGCAAATAAAATGTTTTGCAATTAACTTTAAAAATAGCGTTCTGTAAGACTATTTATTTACTGTAGTAATATACTATTTTGTCTTCCTTTCTTCTCATATATACGAGAAAGGTGTAGCATTTTTTAAGTAAAACAGTTATTTTAACTAATGTCGTCCTCATTTACATTTACAATACATAATTTATCGATTTTAAGTCTCTTCGAGTTCTGTACATATTAATTTGTTAAACAGTTTTCTAATGCATATCTGGGTACAGTATTTTAATGTTTATAAGCCAGATAATTTAAAACAGCTTCGAACATAACTGGACCCTGGACTCCGAGGCAACAGCCGAGGATGCGACCGGGACAAACGCTAGGATGCTGATGAATTAAATAGATTTATTCTTATCGGTTATGTCGTACAAACAAATATATTGGGTAAATGCTACAGCGATAAGGCATACTATAAGGCAAAAGGTCTTGCAAGACCTGTTTATTTGTGCCTGACCGATACCACATACTTGGTAAGCAGTCGTCATGTCGTGTAAATCTCAGAGTAATACCAGTTCTCGCCTTCCAAATTCCATTTGTGGAAATGCAATTTTCTAACACCAATGCATGTCTCCTGATTTAGCTTTCAGAATGTACGTGACGTTCCGACACTTGGAATTTTTGGGCAAAATTGAAATTTATTTTCGCAACATCTAAAACGCTTTGGAACGTAACGCTTATAATAATAAATGTCGAATTCCGATGCCGGCGTTTCTTATAAACACTCGTAAAAGGATTAAAGCTTGAGATCTCAAGATGGTCAAGTGGCTTTTCAAAAAATGTGATTGAAATCAGGGTATCGTTACAAACATGGGTTTCTGCCCAATCATTGCTGGATATGTTCGGAAAAACCGACACCTATTTTGGCCCGAATGAGTGTTGGCAATCGTAACCTCCAGATTACATGAGTACTTTAACCACTAGCCCACTATGTATGTCCAATAGATTATGTAAAAAGGCCAACAATATTTCAAACATCCCAATTCGAAGTTCAAAAGGCCTGAGTGATTCCCCAAGCGTTTCTCTTCCAAATTCCATTTGCGATATTGCAATTTTATTACATCAATGCCTCTTGAGGGTTTTGATTGCGACACAGAACCCGTACGTTGTATTTTTACACCGTCATTTGCGACGTGGCAGGAATGAAACAGGACTTCTCGGGTTGTCTTTGATGTTTGTAACACGTAAACGGACTTTTATAAGACTATTTCAGAGCTTATAGAACATTTTGAACATAGACATACATACATTTTTTTTGTGACTTGGCTTTTTATTTCGAATGACATTTTATATTTGAGTATTTTAATTATGTTACATGTTTTTTTTATCGTTTTATTATTTACTATAAGTTTTCAATAATGATTGTATATTTGTACACCATTATTTGGTACGACATGTTGGTCTTTGTAATTTTGTATACCACCTTTTTTATGTACATGTGTCTTTACAAATAAAATATCATTATCATTATCATTATCACAGGATAGAAAAACAGGCAAGCGAATCAATGTTTTATTTTACCTGATCGATTGGGATAGGTTTTAATATGTCCGTTTATTGAAATGATTCGCTAAATATGTGTTCGTTTATTAGTTATTTTTAAATAATTACTTACTTTTAAAGTTTGAGATTTTTATTGAGTTTAGAAACGGGTTATGACTGGTTATGACTTACTATTCCGAGACACTTAACATGTACCCTTATTTCCTATGTCCATTATTGTGATTCAGATATTCCGTAACTGAATTAAATACAACTTTGTCAGTATAATTTATTTTATATGTGAATTAGCATTATGAAACGATTAATTTTGTTTCTCAGCAAGAATTTAATTTTTATAGCGTATATTTCTTCTACTAATTAGCGTGACCACTTTCCCTTTGAAAGATGTATTGCAGTATTACTTTACTGAGAAAAGATCTTATCGTCTGTCACCCAGTCACCCCTTTTGCTATTAATTATTCTCCTTTCATGGCGTGACTTAGTTAATTAATAAAATATAAGTGCTTGTTAATCAACTTATAAAAGCAACTGATATTGTTTTTCATACAAATGATACCTTTTAATTAAAACATGGCAGATAGTTTTACATGTAAATTATTTTGCACGTCATTCAAAATTGCATTCTGGATGCAAATCTTAAGTAATTTCTTTATCTTTATAGTTGGTGAACATTTCCAAGCATTAAGGATACATTTTATCTTTAGTGTCATATCTTTAGTAATGTTTTTATCTCTAATGTATGCAATTCGCATCTGTAATTAGTAATTACTCAACAGCTATTAACGTAAAATGGTTCTATTGAACTAAATAAATAAAAGTTAACTGAACAAAATATTAAAATCTATTGCCGGTTTTTCTTAAAAGAAACGGTTGAGAAACCGATGTGCCAAACCATGACGAAAAATGATTCATAGGTTAAATCTTTCTTTCTGTGCCAAATAAAAACTGTTTCTTTCTTTCTTTCTTTAAGCAAACGTAAATAATACTGTCTTCTTTAAAATTAACTCAGTATTCTCTTTGTTACAGGTATACGAAAATATGACAAAGTAAGCTAAAAAAAAGACACGATGGATCCAACGGAGGATGAGTTCTACAGTATATGCCTCAACCTGACGAACGAGGAAGCGAGTCTAGGAGGATGCAACTACAGCAGCGAGTACGAAAACGGAGAACTCCTGGAGAAGGTCGTGTCGAGAGTGGTTCCGATATTCTTCGGCTTCATCGGGATCGTGGGCCTGGTCGGGAATGCGCTGGTCGTGCTCGTGGTCGCGGCCAACCCCGGCATGCGGTCGACAACCAACCTCCTCATCATCAACTTAGCTGTTGCCGATTTGCTCTTCGTGATCTTCTGCGTTCCCTTCACTGCCACTGACTACGTGATGCCGCGCTGGCCGTTCGGCGACTGGTGGTGCAAGGTGGTCCAGTACTTCATCGTGGTGACAGCGCACGCGTCCGTGTACACGCTCGTGCTGATGTCGCTCGACAGGTTCATGGCTGTCGTGCATCCCATCACGTCGATGTCGATACGGACAGAGAGGAACGCGCTCCTCGCGATCGCCTTCACGTGGGTCGTGATCCTGACGACGGCGATTCCGGTGGGCATCTGCCACGGGGAGCGGGAGTACGCGTACTACCATCGGAACCACTCGTCGTGCGTGTTCCTGGAGGAGCAGGGGTACAGCAAGCTGGGCTTCCAGATGTCGTTCTTCCTGTCGTCGTACGTGATCCCGCTGGCGCTGATCAGCGTGCTGTACATGTGCATGCTGACGCGGCTGTGGAAGAGCGCGCCGGGGGGGCGCGTCTCCGCCGAGAGCAGGAGGGGGAGGAAGAAGGTCACAAGGATGGTGGTGGTCGTCGTCGTCGTCTTCGCCGTGTGCTGGTGTCCTATTCAGGTAAATATTACTTTTTTTTAAATACTAGAATTTATGAAATAACAAGCGAGTGAAGTCAATTTACCGTGGCAATATATAAAAAAGTAAGACTAACTTATCATGTATAGTTGATTACCTAACCTCGTAGCGCAGTGGGTTACATTTTAAAGAAACAGCTGTTTCAGGAATTTTAGATTATTATTGGTACATAATGGACCGGGTCCGGCAATTTGTGATAGTGTTTTTCTTTTTCTATTCGTATTATTTACCACTTAAATTATTTCGGAGTAAGGACGTTAGACATGATAAATGTTATAGAATAGTCTCTCTAGTAATTTTGTATTACGGTACCAGTACGGTCAACTATTCTATTAGCTGGTAACGGTCGTTTGTTTCATTGAAAATAGCTGAAGTCCAAGTAGTATACAGTCATCGTAAGTTATACTCTGTGGTTTAACTAAATATCTATTAACCCAGTAAAAGTCGTTTACTGGAACACAAATACTACATTATTATACGAGAATAAATGCGAAGTATTCCAAGCATATTGTGCGTTCAAACGCCTCTCCTTCCAAGCCTAAAAGCCTTTTTCTGTACAACGCCATAAAAACTTTTTTTAATGTTTCTCTGTTTACTGTTGTTATTTTTTCTCAAACTTGTGGGTAAATTATGCGAGTTTTATGACCACAACTTTCCTATTACGCAACTAGGGCATTGGTTAAGTATAAAATCTGACTATGTTATGACACTGAATTTGCTGTAATGATTGAGAATGGACACCCACGGGAAGAGATGGTGAAGCATTTTGTGTCAGCACTACATGCCTCCCTTAGCTAACAACACAGTCGTTTTTAGCAACTTTACGAGGCGAGACGAAGTAACCGACGTACGTCTCGTCAATCGAAATAATAAATATCAAATTAATGCTACAATTTCTGGTATACTCGTATCGAACGAATTATCTGTAGGACAAACATGCCATTCACCTTGTTAAACTGACATTTACAACACAAACAATAAGAATTGTAAACTGTTGAGACTTGAAACACAGGTACACTTAGTAAATAAACTCCCTGTCTAATTATATAAAGCTAGAGCCTGCCCGCGACTCCATTTCCGTACACAAAGTGCTATGCTATAGCTTAAAGCCTTCCTCGTCACATAGACTATCCATCACAACAAGATTTTTTCAGTTTGGACAAGTACTTTCTGAGATTAGCGCGTTCAAACAAACAAACCCTTCAGTTTTATTATATTAGTACAGATTTTCTCCTAGTTTTATAGCTGGCATCGGTAACGTTTGTAATAATTAATTATGGGTAATAACAAAATGAATAAATCTGAAGTTGCGATTCAATCTATCGTGTAACGAGTTCCTTTAATATATCGGGAGCATGACTTTGAATAAAGTAGGTATTGAGCAAAATTAACGTTTTTTGTTGTGGATAGAGGAAGGCCTTTGTAATGTGGCTTCGGGTCATGCTGGTGCCCTTGTTTTATTGAAAAGATCAGTAGTTTGTGGGTTGGTTGGTTGGTATCAATATTGACCATACAATAAATAAAGTGAAAATAATGATCAATGAAGCCCTTTGACAAAGCGACGTCGCTTATCTTTATTTGAAAACTTTGAAAGCACGATAGTCGATTCAAAAATATTTATCTCTGTATTGATTTAATTAAATTGATAAACTTGCTATCTTACTGCTTCTGATCTTGGAACCAACAATTTGTTGTTGATTAATTTTAGCATTATTGTTGTAAAGTACTTTCCAGGCTTATTAATAGCGGCAAAATTTGATGTGTAAGGATAGTTCCTTTGTTAAATCACTTGAAAGTGTATTTCCAGTTGGGTCTACATATTATTTTTTTATCATTCTTATCCAAGCCAGCAATCACACTAATGATCTACGGTCCCTCTGTCTTATGAACGAGTTTAAATAGATGCTAATTCCACCCTACAAAATTCTACAAGCTGATGTTATTGGCATAAATTAAAATACTTTACTTTAAATTCTGAACCTCGCAACTCCATCAAATCCGGCAGAAACATCACAAAAAGTTTGTCAGCAACAATCTGTTTATCCCTTACGCTGCCAACTCGAAAACACAATATTGTTGACAAGGATTGAAAACTTTATATTCTTTGAGAACAAGCTGTTTCTTTGAAATATACTTACGAAAGTGGTAATTTTACAATACAAACTCAAATTTAATTATGTTGAAATTCGTTAACAATTGATGAAAAGCGCGAAATTGTCAGAACTTTATTTAAATACATTTTAGGATTTCTGTAATGTAAATGGCGAAGGGAATAATAAAATTATGGCAGCCACATACATACAAATAAAAACACAGGTCTCTAATGTGTCAGAGAAGCCTTTAATTAGACTCGTCTGTCAAAAACATGTTTATTGACTACATAAGTTTGGGTAAAAAGACTTCTAATTATCATTTTTAAAGGTGTAAGTAAGTAGTGTTCTTTAAGACTATTAAGCGTTGTACTACAGCAACCAATCGATCGTCGATCGGGGTCATCGATATATGGTAATATGGATTAGTCGACGTCAATCGTTGATTTTGTTGAGAGTAGGTTTGCATAATTATAGTGGGTAGAACAAGTACTTTCTATAATTAGTGGGTAATTATAGTGGTGTTGGAACACAAAAACTTCTGACAAAACGTCACTCACATGAAACACTTTTGGACCCAGGCAGTTTTTTGCGTTTCTAATAAATCGATTAGGCTTCAATCGACATCGATTGATGTCATTGATTGTCGATTGATCCGTTGGTATAGTTTTACCCTTAGATTTATTCTTAACTCTCTTATCTTAACACTTATTCAGACAAAAGAAAAATATCTCTTAATAATGAATAAAGAATAAGTATCTCGCGGGCCGGTATGGCGACGCCAGCGGACAGGATACCACTTTGGTACCGCATCTACTGACATGGCAATTAGGGCTCCTCTATAGCTTACCACCAGGCTGAGCGGAGCCACTATAAAAAACCAAGGGCTAAGATTTGGGTCCCATCTTAAATTGAACCTGACTTTAGGTCAAAAACCAATGAAAAAAGCAACCATGTTATGACTGATTAAGGGTTAGATCCCATCTTAAATCGAACCTTATGACCCTGACTTAAGGTCAAAAACCAATGACACAGTTAACATTCGTTCGTCTGTTCCAGATAATCCTGCTGGTGAAGGCGCTGGACGCGTACAACATCACCTACTTCACGGTGACGGCGCAGATCGTGTCGCACGTGCTCGCCTACATGAACAGCTGCGTCAACCCAGTCCTGTACGCCTTCTTGTCCGAGAACTTCAGGGTCGCCTTCAGAAAGGTACGCCACTTCGACATTGCCACTATTTGGAGAAGAGTATATTGTGAGAAAGACTTAAACAAGGTATTGAGCCCCTGATGTGCGATTCACTAAGCGCAAATGTCATTATCTCACGACTGTACAATTGGTGACAGTACATTGATACACAGAAACCCAAGATACACAATCAACGTCTCAATAACGACCCCAAAAAATAAGTGCAGAATGCTCATATTTCAAACTTTAACAGTCTTGCGTCACCCGCGTCATCGCAATTTTGAACACGCCCTTGTGAAAACACCCTTATCTAATCTGCATAAGGTTTAATTTGCAAATAATCATGTTCATCATTTGACTTTGAGTTTTAGGTGACAGTATTGACTGTTACTTTTGTTCGAGACTGTGCATCTTGGGTTTTTGTATATCAATGAGACAGTATGATAATTTTCTACTGTCACCGATAACACAGCCGCGGGATTATGACACTTGTGCTTAGTGAATCACACCTCTGGTGGCAAGTGATCACCACCGCTCATGGACTTCGAAGTCGCGGGCACCCGCTAATTGCGAGTTACAATCAGCGGACGTTACACCTTCGCCTGGTACATGTTAATTAGCATACCCCAAATTCAATTTCATAGCGACAATGCAAAAACATATTAACAGTAAACTTATTACAAGGTGGATAAAAACTAGAAAACTTACTTAAGGCAAGTAAACAACAAATTCTGATTTTAAAATTATATAAAATGGGACGCTATATTCATCAGAGAGGCAGAATGTATAACAATATAATACTTACAATGTTTATGATTACAATGGTTATGAACTATATTTTTTTATTTTGTACTCCAAACTTTTATGATGGTACAATATATGTTGTATGTATATAGATAAAAGATTCTTGTATACCCTTATATACATAAGAAAGATTTATTGATTGATTGATTACATTAAATAAAATAAATAAAATAAAATAAGCCTTTATTGCTGTTTAACAATAACAAAATTTAACTTATACTAATGAAATGAAACGATTGAATCGCCAACCGGTTCTACATTTACAGCTTGTCTTTCGACAAAGGCCTCCTCTAAGGCTTTCCACTTTGTTCTATCCCTTGCAATGCGTATCCATTCTGGATCAGCTGATTACATTATATACTATCAAATCAGTCACTTTTAGCAACACTTTAAAAGTTCTTAAATAAACCTTGAATCACAAAGTGTTATTCCGAACGCTCCCTTCTGACGTTTCTTAGAATAACTCACTTTGATCTACGTTCAGCTTTACAAAGAGTAATAAATCATCATTGGAAACATTTTTTCCTCAACATCGGTACCGGATTATCACGTTCTAAAAATACAATATTCTTTCTTATCTTGTGGCTTCTTTGATTTAGAACTTCATAATCGCATTTACAAGTTTTATAAAACTATTTTGCAAAGATCGGTAGCAAATCACCTTCATAATGTCTGACGAGACAACCTATACTTAAATTGTTTATTATTTAAAAGTTTTAGATAACATACATATATTATGTGTATAATCGTATGTACTTGAACAAAATACATAAACACCCAAATATGTACATATGTTTAAATCATTAGATATGCATACTGAAATCTTTGTCAACATGCTGTGAGTACGATAAGAGGCAACAGTCGATTCAAATTAGTGCCGGTGTCAGAGTGAGTCATATCTAATGATTTAAATATGTGGATTTCGGTGTTAATAAAGTTTATGTTATCCGACATTTACCTAATAGAATGTATAAAATTTAACTGTCTTACTCAAATCATACATAAACAAACAATAGACATGACTCGATTTTTATCGTCACATTCAGTTCCTACTTTCTCAGATTACTCCGTAGAAAACTTTGTAACTTCTTCATAGTACAGAATTGTGATTGGAAAAAGTTATCGCAGAGCGATTCAGGGAACTTTCCAGCAATCGTCACGGGAGATATTCGCGGCTGTGAAATGCGAACATTTCATTACACGGTCCGGGATTAGGATTGAAAATATCGGTTTTCCATTGACCTGTGATAAAAGGCTTTTGGAAAACCGAGGACGTGATGTATTCCATTTTCTGGTGTCCAATATCGATTAATCTGCCTATTATATATATAACATAATAAAGATATCATAATATCTTTTATTTAGTCTACCTTGATAAATATAAATAAATTTTTGTTTCTTAGTTCGCTAAAAGTCGAAAACAGCTACTTAAACTGATTTGACGGATTTATAGAAGTCCAGGGAAGGTTATGGAAAATGCAACAATATGGTAAAAGGGGATAAAAATGCTTAAATCGACGTTCATACCTATAATTTTTAAATTTAAAATTATAAACAAAGAAAAATTCATTTGATCGTAGGTGGCTCAGACGGGAATCAGTCCCAGCGACTCGTGCAATGTTCTAACCTGTCAAATGTTATGCCACAGACAGCTAGTGATACGAAGTTCGGGTCAGCTAGTGGTATATATAGAAATGAATCCGTTTTCCTGTTGGTCACGCCATCACACGTGAACGCCTGGTCCAATTTCGCTAATCCTTTTTCGGTCGTGTTTGTTATTTGTCAGGGAAAGGTCTCGGAAAGAAAAACAGTACGCTCGCCCCACTGGGTTGATCAATTTCAGTCGTGGACTACCAACGGACAAACATTAATACTGACAAAAAGTATATTTGATTTTGCAAAAACAATACTGAATATTGGACGGTATACCAAAGCGAGAACCAACAAAAATAGGGTAAACTGACAAGTTACTGGCCTTTAAGAACAAACCAGCGGCCGCCCGCGACTTCGTTCAGGTGGATTTCGGTTTCCACACACATAGGTACTCCTAGTTTCATACTATAGCTAAAAGCCTTACTCGACAAGGACTATCCAAAACAAAAAGTCCCTAAAATTAGCGCGTTCAAACAAACAAACAAACTCCTTAGTTTAATTATATTAGTGTGGGTAATATAAATTACATACCTAAGGAGTATACAAGCTAATGTGTGTGAAGTCGTACCTTTCTGTATTTTTGTGCTATTTAGACATACAACACTTATTGCGAGTTTATATCAACTATATTACAAATGTCACATAAAATGAAATTTTAAATTTATTTGTTAAACAGCAGTATATCATCATTACACGCTACACACTTATGTTTTTTACCGATATTAGTAACAGGCATAATATTAACTCATCACGAATATTAAAATATAATGAATAGTACATACTCTAAAGGTATATTTCTCTAATAAGTATTTACAAAAAGAATTCCTTTAACAAATTATAAGTATCAGAACGTTTGCCAGTTTACTCAAACTCAAAGGCTTACTATACAAATTCAAAAACAAGCTACCACACTCCTTCTTTCCGATTCTAAAATCGTACCTTCAGAATAGATGTTTTGAAGTGAGACAAAATTCCGATACGTCGCAGATGTACGAGATCGATTCAGGTGTTCCACAGGGTAGTATCTTGGGACCCGTCCTTTATCTTATCTTCACAGCAGATCTACCTACAGGAAACTTCACCACCACTGCGACTTACGCAGATGATACCGCACTCCTCTCGGTTCATGAGAATCATGATACTGCATCTGAGAACCTCCAATCCCATCTGACCCTTATCGAAGCATGGTTCGACCAATGGCGCATTAGAGCCAACACAGATAAGTCTGTCCAGGTTACGTTCACGCTCAGAAGGAAAACCTGCCCACCCGTCAAACTATACAATAGAGATGTACCCCAACAGGATGACGCTAAATATCTAGGTATGCATCTGGATCGTCGTCTTACCTGGCGCAAACATATTTGGACTAAAAGGAAACAATTGGACTGCAAACTTCGTAGCATGTACTGGCTCATTGGACGTAAATCACAGCTGACAGAAGCTAGTAAAATGACCATTTATAAAGCCATACTTAAGCCCGTATGGACATACGGCATTCAACTCTGGGGCTCAGCCAGCGGTAGCAATATAGAAATACTGGAAAGATTTCAGAGTAAAACTATGCGTGCTATGTACAATATCCCACGAAACATATGCAACAGATATGTGAATCAAGACTTCAACCTGCGCACAGTTAAACAAGAAATTGAATTGCACAGTAAGAACTATCAAGCAAAATTGGACCATCATATAAACTCTTTGGCTGCTGATCTACGGAGAGATGGCAGTATAAAATATACTCGTCTTAAGAGGAATAGTATAGCGGATTTGGAGATAAGATTCGCAGACAAATCATGAGATTATTATCACTGGATATATAACTCAGCTAAAGACAATTTGACGAGGGAAACCAGCCAAGGAATTAGATTATTGTTTGGAAAAACAGATTGCTAAGTAGCAGGATTCAAAAAAAAAAAAAAGTTTACTCAAATGGAACAAAGTTCAATATTAACTTGTATTATGGTCCTTAGAATTCAGGCATATTGACTTTTTGATATCTTGAGCTCAGTAAGTATGTCGGGCGACCCCATTAAATCTAATGGATAGCATTTTCTTTAAAAAATATATATTCTTTAAGAAATCAAGTTAGTAAGAAGTACTAGTTAGTTAATCTTTGGTAAGATTCGATTGGCTAATATCTGTGTTACGTATCTCATTAAAGTGTTACTTCGGTCGCGTAATTTCAGACAAGTGGAACACACTAGAAGTTCGGCGACAATGGATTTTCTCGCCTGGATTGCAAGAGGCGCTGAGTTCGAGTCCCGACTGAGCTATCTGAGATCTGACAATTTTTTTTGTCTTTAATTCTTCTTCCTAGCGTTTATCCCGTTTCTATGCGGGGTCCGCTTCGACCATGATCCAGGATTTGGCGAGTCTGGTTATTACAGTGAAGCGACTGCCATCAGACCTTCGTAACCCATAGGGGAACCGGACAGATTGGATCATGGTTACACATTCAGATCTAACTGAACTAAAGTAGAAATTACTGAATGTGGAGGTTTTCTCACGCGGCGTTTTCCCTCACCGCCGAGCTAATACACATAGATTTCGAAAAATCCCAGAGGTGTGCGCCCGGATTCGAACAGCGGACCTCACGTATGTGAGGCGCCGTCCGTGCCACTAGGCCACAATCGCTCTTTGTCTTTATTTAAAAAAATATATACATAGATAAAGGCATAGTAATACTCAGCATGTAAAAAATGCGTAAAATAGAAATTTTAAAAATAAATTACAGATAAAATTACGCGACCTATATGGGAAGGGAGAGGAATGTCATCGGTGAAGGTGATCGTTAGTATACTATAAAGGGGCCCCTTAAACCTACACGCTGGGTCGAAAGTCCCAGGCGCCGACTGACATTCCTCTCTGTTCCACGCGATGGAGCCGGCACCCGCACGGAGAATCCATGGATAGCTAAGAAGTTCGTCTCGGTCAGTGTGTCATATTCCATTGAACATACTCGTACATTGACGTAGTCAGTCTGAACTTCGGACGCGTTTTTTCCGCCTAGTGTGTTTTTATACTAAGAGCAGATTATTACCTCATTAAAAATGCTACAAAAGCCCAACCCTTACTGAACACATTCCAAGGCTTTTCTTATCCTAAGTCACAGTCCCGAGATTGAAAGTTCGTATCATACACTCACTTGCGTTGTATTATTTATAAGGTGTGCTATATGCAATCACCACGTTTGCTAAATAGGGTTGGAGATCACAAACCCTGTGCCCGACCCGGAAATTGAACAACCCACAAATGTACTTTCACCCCTAAACCATCGAGGCAGTAGGAGGCGTAGCTACTAACAAATGAATCCATAGAACAAATTAATCACCAACCCCTTCTTTCAGGTGATGTACTGCCCGCCTCCGTACAACGACGGGATGTCGGGGCGGCCGCAGCCGACGAAGACGACCCGCACCGGCAACGGCAACTCCTGCCACGACATCGTGTGAGGCTCGGCGAGAGGCCGCGCGAGGACTGACGCCACCGACGTCTAGACAGCCAGTTGTGACAGTTGGAAATGTCATTCGAAATTAGAAGCATTATCGTTTTTTTTTAAGAACGCGCGTGGCATACTAGCAAAGGAATACCTGATAGAAAGCGAACCGCTATGACACCGCTCTGCTCATGAACATCAGCAATCGTTTAATTTTATTTACGCGGGAGGCACTAGCAAAGAAATCTGATGGAAAGTGATCCGCTATGACACCGATGCTCATGGAAATCAACAACCCCACAAGTGTCGCTGATGCGTTGCTGCCTCTTTAACCCCATACTCTTCCAAACTGAGCTCTGGATTTCTACTCACCAGAAGAAACTAAGCACAACAGTTACGAAGTGCTACTTCTTTGTGGTCTTCTGTAAGTTGGAGGTACTTCCTCAGACGAAATGCTCATTCGAGAAGTTCCACTGAGCTTTGAGACTACATGCCCTGAGGGTTATGCCCATAGGCGTATTAGTGGTCACAGTATGGGAAAGTATGGATTGCTACTGCCCATCCCTTTATCAAAGGCGCTTCTTTCGATACCCAGAAAACAAATACAGTAAAAACTCACAAAAAAGTAAAAGGAGCACAGAAAGTTACTAAATAGTTCAATTTAAGGTCATACATATAAGGTTAAAATAACACTCATAATAATATAATATCTCCACCGATACCCAAGTTGCGGCTAAGGCCGGATGCCTATGTAGAAGTTCATGCAATTTGCAAACCTATTTTACAAGTTGTGATTAGTTTTCGCCCTATGACATTCGTAACGAGTTGATGCTTGCAATTTGTGAATAACATTTACAAATGTCAATTTACTGACTCGAAATAACAATGTTAGAATAGTACAAGCTCGGCATACGGCGACACCGTGCGGCGTCTTCACCTCAAATTGTATAATACCTTGTATATTGATAGATAGGCACAGCAATTTTACGAAAATGTTTAAGCGTAGGTAGCCATTATTCCATATATAAAATTACGATGAATGTA
This sequence comes from Nomophila noctuella, assembly GCA_958496325.1. Lineage (NCBI taxonomy): Eukaryota > Metazoa > Arthropoda > Insecta > Lepidoptera > Crambidae > Nomophila > Nomophila noctuella. Next base: position 647,547 of record OY292489.1, read on the forward strand.
TAAATATTTTGTATGGAATATGATTCTTTGATTCGGTTATTAAATGTTGCTTAAGAAGCTTTAATGAATCTGTATAGTAGTCTTGTAGGTTATACAGTTTTGCGTCACGAAATAATGTTAAATGTACCTACGAATTAATTGTAAGGTGTAAATTAAGTGAATATTCCTCGCAATTTCTATATTTCGAGCCCAAATATAGAAGTAGACGACGAATGTTCCCATGTAAATATGATGTACAAAATAATATACTTTATTGTTCTGTAGCACAGTTGGTAAACTATCAAAGATACGCTTAGGTTTAAAAATGTATAGTTCGTAGACGATATTAAATGTTTACTAGGAAATCATAGTTTGTATCGACGAAACAGGCTTAATATTAGTGAGGAGTTGAAAACTTGTAAAGTTTTATAATTGTTTTATATTCGAGCGTTAGGTATTTTAATTAAATATAATTTTGAAAATTGATACCGAGTCTGTTACGACGTATTTTATCAATGTGATTTATGTAAGTTGCTATTAATAAATATTAAATAAATGTTTTGATAATACACTGTCTTTTATTACCTTCTTGATCAATTTTATTGCTCTCCTTCTTATTTGTTTGTTGTCTATAATTAAGGATAAAATATTATTCAATCAAAGTAATAATATATCTTATAACCATATGACTCCGTAGTTAACGTAGTATTAAAAAAAACTTAATGATAAATGGCAAAAATACATGTTTTTGCAAATACATATTTTTGTTGAAACCCGTTACCCCTTGATGTTAAATTCTTCACCATAATACCAAACCAGTCGTCAGACTTCTTGGGTGAAATATGACACCTTTGAAGATCCAGTTTTTAACATAGTATGGTAAGTATTTTATTTATTTATTTCACATCAAATCAAACTACGAGTAAAACGTCCACTAGCAACAGATAAAAACAATAATAAACAAGTAAAAATGCTTTTCTGAATGGATTATCTGTCAGTCTTTAGTATCGTATCCGCCAGTAGTTGAACGTGTGAATTCACGAAAGCAAAGATGTGCAAGCAAAGTTGAGATGTGTTTGTAAGCAGCCAATAGGATTTTGATAATCTCAGTATTTCAATCGTATTGGCTACTTTCGGCATATCTCCACTCCGCCCGCACATCTTCACTTGGGTGGAGTCTCTACCTAAACCTTAAGGCATTTCTACAAAAGTGATATTTTTATTACACTTGTAGGTGAGTTAGTTTGAAAAAAAAAACGCCCACAAAACAAGTTTACGCTCGTATTTTTCCTGTTAGACAGAAACAAACTGTTAAATGAAATTTTTACTCAGATGCCAACACAGTTTGACGTGGGGGAATTTCAGCAAAGTAAATGATCGAAATGCTGGTAAAATTCACCTGAAAAAATGTTTCGAACTGTACAGTGGATAATTAACTTGTACGGCAGAGTAATTACGTGAAAAACGTAATTACTTTTATTTCATGAAAGTAAAATTATATTTTGGTGCTGCTGTATGAAATTGTGATGGATTTTAAAGTAAGCACAGAGATGTTATTATGTTAACTTTAAATTAAGTTTGAGTGAAATACTAGGCACAAATTACTTAACCCAAAATTACCAATAAGCGAATTGATTAATGTTTATTAATTTAAAACAACACTGAGTTTGTAAATGCTTAAAAATAATAACAAACAAAAAAATCTCTTTTCCCTTTAATTGTTTACTGCCTTGTTGGCATGACAAATTAGCATTATAATCTTTATCTAAAAATATTTTATCGGGGGCTGATCGCAAGGTATACTTACAAAATATTTCCTCATTCTTAAAGAAGCTTTCAAATTCTATTAAAGGGATAGACCTCATAAGATATTTTTGCTTTTTTCCTGTTTTTGTAGCTGAGCTTGACTTTAATTTTAGAACGGTTCAATCAAACACCTTTTAAGTATGTTTGTCCTGTGTAATTGAATTTCGGTGTGATGGAAAAAATAAGCCGAATAAAGCCTGGGAAAAATAAGTATTTTGATCGATGGTAAGTTGCTTACTTCCTTTGTCATCATTGCACAGGATAAAAATAAACTTATCAGGAGAAAGGCAGATTGGAAGAACATATAATTTTGAAGCATTTATATCTTCTTCCTAGCGTTTATCCCGTTTCTTTGCGGGGTACGCTTTGACCATGATCCAGGATTTGGCGAGTCTGGTTACTACAGTAAAGCTACTTCCATCAGGCCTTCGTAACCTTTAGAGGGAAACCAGACAGATTAGATCATGGTTACACATTCAGATGTAACTGAACTTAAGTCAGATACTATTTGAATGTGCGGGTTTCCTCACTGCGTTTTCCCTCACCGCCGAGGTTATCGTTCAAATCCCGTGGGCCCGAATTCGAACCACGGACCTCACGTATGTAAGGCGCGGTCCGTACCACTAGGCCACTATCGCTCAATTATATAGCCTTTATATATTGTTTCACAATCGATAGAGTTCGATGGTCCAAATCACGAAAAGTATTTATGCAAAAAAAAGTATTTAGCACTAGCCCGGCGGACGAACGACTAATTGCTTTGGTGCTCCAATTCAAAACGATTAAATTGGCAATTGGAATTAGGTGCATGAGTTTTTTGTGGGATTCATTTTTCTGTTTGCATAATTAAGATAAAACTGCACTGAATTTGAAATTCAAATTATTTATTGCTTCAACATGTGTGTATTATGTTGGTACATAATAAGGATACGATACGGTTCAGCACATGCTTCCTGCAAGGGTATAATTTATGCGTAGATAAATGTAACAATTTTGGCATCCATACTATACTAATATACTATACTTACTGTTACTATACTTACTAACTTACTAATATTATAAACGGGAAAGTGTGTCTGTCTGTATGTTCGTCTTTCTTTCACGGCAAAACGGAGCGACGAATTGACGTGACTTTTAAGTGGAGATAGTTGAAGGGATGGACAGTAACAAAGGCTACTTTTTGACCCATTCCAACCCCCCACTTCCCCAAAATGGGGGGTGGAAGTTTGTATGGAAAATCTAAACTACTTAAGTTAGACGCTTGAAATTTGGCATTCAGGTCCCTTAGTAAACTTGATGCTTAGGTGCAAAGGGATATTGCAATATTCCCACGGGAACGGGAGTAAGCGGGAAAAAACATTTGCATCATAAAAACCGATATATATGCGGACATAGTCGAGGTAGGCCGCTAAAAAAGGAAATAATCTAAAAAAAGATTCGTATCTTGAAAACCGATATCCACGCGGACGAAGTCGCGGGCGGCAGCTAGTAAATAAAATAACCTAAAAAAATACACTTTGACCCAGGATGAACACATGAACTATTGTAGCCTTCGAATGACCTACTTATGACTGCAACAACGAGGTCGCCACGTGTGTAAACATTAGTTTCGGCCTAGAACTAACATTAGTACTTTGATTTAGACTCATCTATCCTAAAACAACATTAACGTTTATTCTGTGAACATTAGTGTTTGCACTGTATCTATTATTGCAAATATTTTAATTGAAAACACACCGTACTAGTAGTAGTTCAGATATTTGCTTCTATTTGTGTTAAAAAGAGCGTAATGTTCAATGCTGGATTCATAACGAGAAAATGTTATTAAACATCAAATCTTTACTTATGTATCTATATCTATATATACTAATATATAAAGCTAAGGAGTTTGTTTGTATGTGTGTTTGTTTGAAAGCGCTAATCTTAGGAACTACTGGTCCGATTTAAAAAAAAAAAATTGTGTTGGATAGTCCATTTGACGAAGAATGCTTTAGGCTATTGGAAATCTAAATCCACGTGGAAGGAGTCGCGGGCGGCCCCTACTGCATATACATAATTGAGTTTGTAGTAAGAGTTTGTATGTATGTTTCTATGTTTGTTATTTGAAAGCGCTAATCTCGATAACAATGGGTTCTAATTGAGAAATTATTTCGGGTTGGGTAGTCCCTTAGACGAGAAAGGCTTGAAGCTAAATGTGTGCGGAAACCGAATCCCACTCAAAAGGAGTCGCGGGCGGTTGCTTGTATAAAATAAACGTTAATTATAAAGACGTAGAAAATAGTTTTACCTCCACGCGAATAAGTTGCCTGTCTGGGGAAGAACCTTATTAAATACCACAGTGAAGTAGCACTTAATAACTGTTGTGTTATGTTCATGCCAAGGGTTTCCGAGCTCAGTTGGAGTTGTAAATCTACATATTTGCAACGAGATGGATTCATGTGTATACGATAAAAAGATAATATAGATCTAAATATCTACATAACAAAGTGCGAAATATTCATTTGAATAACTGTTAAGAGGACCAGAATCATTTAAAAAAAATAATCAAACTACTTCAACGTTCTTGTAACTTGTGATTTAACTAATTAAATCTATTCATGCCCAAGAATGAAAGCAATCGTTTCGGTCTCTTTTGAAGGCACACTGTTATACCTTATTAGCTGATGCGAGCGAAATATCGTAGTTGAAGTTTGTGTTCAAATCTGAGAGTGAGCTGAAATTCCTGTTGATTGTGCTGACTGGCAAATGGTTTCAGACTCCAAATATTTAAGGTCGGCTTGACTTTGGATAATGTGTAGGTAATTTAATTTCTTTTATGAATAGAGTATGTATATTTACGTGGGAGAAATCGGTCGATCGGAGGATATTTACATATGATTATGTAAGGCTGGCAGGAGCTGGATGCAAGTCGCCGAGGATCGGGGTATATACAATACATACTTAATATTATGCTATAGAGAGGAGAGCCCTAGGAGAGAGGTCTATGTCCAGCGGTGGACTGCGATAGGCTGATGATGATGATGATGTTCGACGTATTCTTGCGTAGAATTGTTGTAAAAGTAGGATAGGAATAAAATGTTCTTGTATTTTCAATTTTGCTTAAATATTGCATTTGATAAGTTGCAGCTAATCCATTTATAAGGATTTTTATTACATAACTTCGTCAGTAAATTATGTAAATGCAAATGATTTAAGGACGTTTTGGATCGCTCTAAGTTATATTGCAATGGCCGCTCAACGGTTTTCACGACCTAAGTTGATAAATTTATTGCCGTCTTTACTCAGGCATTAGGATCACGAATTCTCGGTGGTTAGATCTAGAACTGGTCAAGAAAGTTAGGTGTATAGGTACTTCCGAGAAAGCCTATAAATTGTGTAGTCATGTTTCACACTTGCAAATTAAAACTGCAAATATAATATGTATATAAGATGATATTATACTTTTTGAAATAAAATAAACTTAAATGGTTGCTCTGTCGCCAGAAAAACGACATTTAAAGTTTATTCATTAATAAAAGAACAACAAAATAATTCAATGAAATGTCAATTAATAAAATAACAATCGAGATTGCTATGGCAACGCAACGCACTGCTGCTACCAAACTTCTTGGAGCGGCGCGTCAATAAATAATATTTAAAGGAAATATATTTTCTTTACATGTATATCGATGTAGTAACATCTAAATCTTTTATTTATTTTTATTTTTATATAAAATATAAAAATAAACAACATAAACAAATAAATTCCTTGGACTAGCATACCCATTGCCTATCCCCAAACTAAGCTCAAAGCTGGTACTTTGGATGCTAAAACATTCATTGTTGTAAAGAATATATTTTTATAAGAGAATGCAGCCATAGAATAGAAAAAAAAGAACGTTTGTTTACAGATTAGAAGATAAGTGAATGCCCCGTGACTTTGAAGTTCAAGATGCTATCAAGTTAGAGAAATGTGTTATTACAGCCATATCTACTTATGAATGTGCCCCATTACTTTACAAGTTAACATTTATTTAGAAGACAATGCTCTTTTTTATCTTCTTCTCAAAACCATCAACTACATCTGGTTGAAAGATACAATAGTATGTGAACTCTTTGTCTAAAAACAGTTTTAAAATCAAGTTTAAGGCTTATCTCTTGAAAGCACAAAAACGTCAAAAACAGAGTATCCTTAATAGTTGAAATAGTGCGTACTTGTTTTTAGTTGTACCTACATATATTGTTCCGTTTGTCTGATTTATCACTTTATAATTTTTTTGTCTTCGTTTTTATTTGTGTGCTGTGATGCTGTCTGTATGTGTTTAGCTGAAGTAGGCTTGCCTGTCCTTGACTGGGTTCGATTAAATTCCTGCATGAGTAGTTTGAGTCTCGCGCCTTTCTTGTCTTGCAAAGCAGAATTTTATTGTATTTTTTTTTAATGTAACATCGTCCTGATCTCTATCTTTGGGTGATCACTGAAAACCAGCCTTGGAATCCGGAACGAATCCGGCATAATGCTGGTTACCTATTGGGCTCACTATTTGTTAACATTTGTAATTTTAATTTTGTAATCTTAATTTTAAATCTTCTAGTTTTTAAGTCTAAATATATTTTGATTTATCTCTTATTTTTAAAAAAACGTGTAACTTATGAAATGTAATCTTGTGTGCTAAATAAACCATTTCACTTTCACTTTCACACAACAAAATTTTATACTTTTGCCATATGTAGTCTTTTTCTGGAACATATCATAACACCCAGACCAGGACGAACAGACATGTTTATCCTGTGCGGGCCGTTCACTGTCAAACATAATGTCGCAGGAAGACGTTACCTGCCCATTTGGGTGCAGCCTGGCTAAAGATCAAATGGGCCGCAACGCTCAAGAAGTCCGCCACCAAAGAAAGAAACTCTTACCTCTAGCCACGAACGTCTTGTCCAGGAGGTGCTTTGCTGATGCACCTAGCTGGGAGCTCCCACACTGCGTCTCGTTTGGCGATAAGTCGCACGTTATTTTGGAAATAGTTCTTGTCCTGGGCTTTGATGATCACAAATATTGTTCAGATCACGTTTACACACACAAATACTGAGAAAGTTCCTTAAATTCGATTTTATTGTTACGATCGCACGTTTCATGTGCGCCGGTGGACTTACACACACCACGCCGCTAGAGAGCGCGGGAAGCGCGGCCAAAAAGCCAATGATTGGACGGTACGTTTGAGCGCTGTCATAACGCTCTGCCATTGGTTCAAGTTTTCACTCCGGGAACGGAAGACTCGAACGCTCCCATTTCATTCGATCTTTCTGGCTATATGTTAGAAAAAAAAAATAGAATAGCAAACGATGTTGTTTTAATTAATTAATTCAAATTTAATGGTTACGAAACAATATGAATAATAAAATAAAGATGCAAAATAATAACCCTCTTTAAAATACAAGCATTATGATAATGTAATAAATCCATAAACTTTTTTTGAAAGAAAAAAATACAATGTTATTATTAATATAAGACTAACAAGCGTTGAACCAAGGAAAAGAAAAAAAGCGCCAACAAACTTGATCAATGTGTGAAGTTGAGCAAGTCACGGTCTTGCGTTGAATAATCTAACTTTGGTTTGTCAACACAATTTGCGCCCGAACTCTGAAGTATCGTTGTTTACTTTGAAATTTTCAGCTTTTATGCTAAGAAGCCGAGGTAATTCATCAAAGAAAATACCTTATTTTTATAAGGTCTAAAGGTTAAGAGGATTTTAAAAATAAAGTCATTAAATTTAGCTGTGTTTGTGAAATTATATGAATATTATGATAAGTCATTTCGTTATAGTACTCAAAGTGTTAGATATCATAGTTTTTTTACGCGAATCAAAAGACAATTTTACTGTTAAAATAAGTAGCACTTTTTATCCCTGTAAGGGTTACAGAGGGCAGGTAGGTAGCAGTTGCTCCAATGCAATATTAAGCGGGTCAGATCTAAAATCCACACTTGATGTAATCGAAATACACAAAAGGCTGAAGAAGAAGACTAAAGTAAATCTTTTGTCAATTTATGCATTAATAGCTGCCGCCTGCGACTCCGTCCGTGTGGAACTCGGTTTCCGCTCTTATAGTGTTATACTAAAGCTTAAAACCTTCCTCAACTGATAAACTATCCAACGCAAGAATATTTTATTAGTATCTAGTAGCGGCCGCCCGAAACTTCTTTCGCGTGGATTTCTAATCCCTTTTTTTCGCAATGTAGTGTAGCCTATGTTCTTTCTCAGGATCTTAAGATTGTTTGTGCCAAATTTCATCAAAATCGGTTGAGAGGTTTAAGCGGGAAAGCGTAACAAAAAAAACGGACAGACAGAGTTACTTTCGCATTTAAAATTATTAGTAGGGAAAGATTTACATAAATCATCAACAGAAATAGAATGCAGACCACTCAATGCAGACATGTTATCTGTGCGTCAGCCGTCACGAAGCAACTATCTTAGATATAACAGCCACTTGGGTAGATTCCTGCGAATCTTATCGATATTGAAAACAGTTATTGATACTATGACTAGACATAAAATTGTTATGAAATAGTGTGTCATTCTTAACAGATATATATTGCTTATAAAAAAAGATTTTGGTGTCTTCATCTTAAGAAGGTGGTTTATAAAAATATATACTTAGATTGGTCTTAAAGGTCATAGGTTTGACTTCACGGTTTTAGTTTGTTGTAGAGGTTTTTTGAGTTCCCAGTGGAACTCCGTCTCATAATTCTATAAGGTGTTATGACAGCCTTTTTTACTTTTATCTTTCTTTTACTTCGCTTGTATATGCGTAGACCTATAAATTTATAAGACCTATAAAATTATTAAAAGAAATATTATTTTCGTATTTAAGCCTTGCAAAATAATAAATAACCTGGGAAACCTGCCATTCATCTCTGACGAACGATTTTCAATAAATCCTCAGATCCGAATGAATTTATAATGGGCCTTATTATCAATTGCTGAGAGGGAATCGCCTTCGATGTTGATGGCTAGATGAATATTAAAAACGGTTGGTGATTTATGCGCGGGTGGATTTCATTCCTATTCCATCGCTTCCAAGCTTTATCCCAATGTAATCGGATTAGGCATCAAATTACAAGTCCTTTTTTCAATTCTGCCGGTAAATTGGCCACGCGCGAAATGTTTTTATTAAAAACGTTAAAAAAAATATTGTTTTTCTTCAAATCAACATGGTGTTTATACGGTCAGGGATAAAATTAAAAATTATTATTTCCACAATCAGCATGCTATCACAGTCTACTACTGAACGCACAATACTTTATGTTACGAGCATTTTATTTTATTTTATTGTAAGTAATCAGCTTAGTTTGGAGTCAGGTATTAGTCATAGATATGTATTTGTATTATTTACTTAGCTTTACGTAGTTTTTCATTTTACTCTCAAGGAAGTTATTTCGTCTGAAACTTTTTGTATATTTATTTTTTACCATCTGACATGGTTAATGGTTATGTTCCCTTTATCTTTAAAATAAAAAAAATTATTGACGGAATCTTTACTTTTTCAAAAAACCCTTTTTCTAACGTATAAAAAACCTTCCGAAAGCTATACACACAGGCACACGACATGTAATGCATAGGTATAAATCGGACAATTTCTGCTTTGTGGATCAGCAAATCCAATTATTTTAATACCGTTAATGAGCTAACCCGGGTTCATTAATCTTTATTAGTAATTACTAAATAGTCCCTAGGTTCATCAGGTGTTAAGCGTTATATTCGGAAAATTACGTATTCCCTTGGGCCCTATGCGCAACAATCCTCTTAAAAGTTTAGGGTCACCTTGAACAAGACCCGGTAATTTAATTAAACCGAAGACATAAAATTAAGTTAAATAAGAACAGTTTCATCACAGTCACTCAGAAAAATGCTAGTTAAAATGCTAATTGTGCCTTAAAAGGCGGAATCAAGCATTTCATTAAGAAATATTGTGATAAAATTCTTTAAATGTTCAAGTACAGAGGTACAACTGCTTAAGTAAAATATTGTATAAAGTTTTGAAAGTATGTATTTATGAATACATAAGTAAAAAATATAGAAATATTTAATAATAGGTACTTATGAGCAAAGACAGCGGTATTTTTTATAATTTCCTAAATTATGTAATTTAGGTTACAGCCATAAATTTGGTGAGCGTAGGAATTTAGTAAGTACTTGTAAAATTAAACAGAGACCTGGACATCTGTCATTTTAAGTATCTACCCAGGGCACTAAATCAACGAAGTGTTACCTAATACTCAAGCAAACTCATTAACATAATCCTTAGTAATACAATACCTTGTCATCATTAAGGTTTATATTAGGCGCGTACGAAAATTATGGATTCTACGGAGTCTATTTTTTAAGGGAGAAACTGAAATACAATAAATGTTTTTAATAGAACTTTGCAAATGCATGTTGCTTTTTCCAATCAATAACTCAAGGGCCAAACAAAGTACTCATAGATAATTATGATATCAGAATTAAATATGATAATAATTAGCTTTCATATAAAAGAGTTATCGTGTCGTCAATGACTAGTCCTGTTAACAGATCACCATGGCGCGGATGTGGCAAGTGGTGATAATTGCGTGCATCATATCTGCAGCGGCCTGCAGTCTCCGCCAGTTGGACGCTGAGAAGACTCAACTGGCACAGTATATTACCAACAAAAGACCATCGCTGAATCAAAGGTATCGTCCACTCTACCATGTCGCCCCTCCAGTCGGCTGGATGAACGACCCAAACGGCTTCTCCTACTTCAAAAACGAATACCACATATTCTACCAGTTCTATCCGTACAACGCGACGACGGGCCCGATCCACTGGGGCCACTCGAGCAGCACCAACCTGGTCGATTGGAAGGAATTACCAACCGCCCTGATCCCCGAACAAGAGCAGTGCTTCTCCGGTAGTGGAATAGAAGTTGGAGGTGAGCTCGCGCTAATATACACTGCACATATTATTTCGTCAGCTACAACCTACAATGAAACACAGTATTTGGCCTTCAGTTCTGACGGAATAGACTTTGTGAAGTATGCAAACAATCCGGTCATCAGCTCGAGTCCGAACGGCTCGCCCGATTTCCGTGATCCGAAAATTTGGAAGCACGAAAATAACTACTACATAGTGCTTGGAAGCAAAACAGACGATAATAATGGGAGAGTACTGCTGTACAAATCACCTGACTTGAAGAGTTGGGAGTATCTGTCAGTAATTGGTGAGTCGAACGGAACAATGGGGTACATGTGGGAATGTCCAGACTTTTTCGAGCTCGGCGGGAAATTCATATTGCTGATGTCACCGCAAGGGATGGAGCCACAGGGAGACCGATACAAAAACACATTCCAAACTGGATACATTATTGGTTCTTTTAACTATACCACGAATGTTTTTGAGCCAGAAGTTGAATTCCAAGAAATAGACTTCGGTCACGACTTTTACGCCACTCAAACGCTCGAACAGGGTGGTAAGAGGATTATGATAGCTTGGTTCGGTATGTGGGAAGTGCAGCACCCTGAAGCTGTAGACGGATGGGCTGGAATGTTGACGATCATGCGAGAACTGACCCTCGTCGGAGACCGCATCGTTCAAAAGCCAGTCGAGGCAATGACGTCTTTGAGAGAATCGACCCTGGACGTAAAGATGCTTCCTTACAACCAGAGTGTACAGTTTGGTAAGACGGCGGAACTGATTATGAGTTTTAACTTGAGTGAGAGTATTGAGCTTGTACTTGAAGGAAAGAACGGGGGTAATAAGGCGTGGATTAGATGGCTACCAGATGTGGGTAAGGTCATGGTAGATAGAGGTTCTAACGATACCCGTCAAGTAGAGTGGTCTCCGATTGGTGCGACTAAGTCTTGGAGGCTGTTCTTGGACGCGAGCTCGTTGGAGCTGTTCTGCGGAGAAGGGGAGGTGGTGTTCAGCAGCCGTGTGTTCCCAGATGGTGACTGGAAAGTGACCAACTTAAGTCCGCAGACATTGAGCGTCAGCGCTTACATTTTGAGGAATAGTATTACAATTCTGAAATCTTCTTCTTCTATTTTAAATCCTCTGTTTAGTCTCATGTTATTGGTGATTATACCTATGTTAAGTGTCGTCAAGAAATAACCAATAATGTAAAAAATATTTATTTTGATACTGTTATTTATTTCTGTTTGCAAAATTTTGTTAAAAGTATATGTAAAATCTTTATTGTAACCATTTGTTCATGTAGGCTTCAGAGATGTACAGACCTGTGTATGTTCATATGGTTAATAAAAAATACTATAAAAATGTTATGTTGTTTTTTTCCTCTCAAGATTTTGCAATATAGGAGTAATGGCATCTTTATCAGTTTAGAAGTATGATAAAATAAGCTTGTCATGAAGCAGTTAAAAACAAAATTCCTTTAGTATTTTATTGCAATTTATTTTCACAATTGAATAAAATCACATGATTTTTTATGTATTATTACATTACATTTGTATACTGCTGATTATGAAATGAGAGATAATATGAATTTGAAATAAATGAGATAATTTTCCTTAAAAACCATGACTTAAAAAGTATATATCTTTCAACACAAAAGATCGGATATAGGCACAACTCTCATGAAATCATAACTTAACAATTATTTTAAGTACATTATAATGTGATATCATGGGTACGCGATGAACCTTTTTTTCACTCAATAACCATAATTATTAATTAAATAAATCACTTGGACAAAAACTAAGCTTGAAACTTATACGCTATAGCTTATGAATGCTAGAAAATGAATATAGCTTTATACCATAATATTTTTAGACATCTGAGTCAATCAGAAATACCGATGATCATCAAAGACTCATTTGACGGGGCCGTTGGTCTAGTGGTCAGAGACCTTGGCTACAAAACCGAGGATCGTGGGTTCGAATTCCGCTAGGGGCAATGTTTGTGTGATAAACATCGGCATTTTTATTCGAGTCCTGTTTATAAATGTATTTAAGTATGTCTGTCTATCCGTTCACCTATGTATCCACAGTACAATCTTTTGTGGTGTGTTATTACAAGGCATTTATCTATTTTTAAAGAATGGAGAAATGAAGTCATTGTGATTCGAACCCACTAAATAGCCATAAAATAATAAAACTGCAGTGTCGGTTATCTTAAGTATGTAGTACAAGATATGCTTCTTCAGTATTGATAGTGATAAAATTGAACAATGTTTAACTATACTCGAATAATTAGATTCAGTTCATACTCTTAGTTGAGTAGCTATTGAACTACACTTAAATTAGTCATTCGATTGAATCGGGAATTCACAATGACATATCATGAGATAGTTAAGTATCCGATAGTGCTACTTTTGAAGAACACAATGTTTTTCTGGAATTATTAGACATCATGATTCATAAACAAATAACTGAGATTAGAATAACTGAGGTCACAATGAACTTTCATACGGTTAGGAATCCAGAGGAGAAGTTACAATTTATCTTTACTTCTGTAATAGCATGGTATCTTATGCGCTGAAAGATTAAATTAAATACAGATCTACTTATATTCCAGTATTATCTTGGTCAAAAATTTGATACACTTTTTTGTCGAATATTAAATAATATGGAACCTAAAAATAATCTCATTTTAGAAATTTAAACTTTCTTCCTTTTTAGTATATTTTTTCCTTATTGTACCTACCTTTAAAAGAGGTACACATGATGGACTAAATGTATGTAGGTATAGTTAGATCTCATCACTACATAGTATAAAACAAACTCGCTTTCTCTGTCCCTATGTCCCTTTGTATGCTTAAATCTTTAAAACTACGCAACGGATTTTGATGCGGTTTTTTAAATAGATAGAGTTATTCAAGAGGAAGGTTTTCATGTATAATAACACTCATAATATAGTAGAGAAACACTAATAAACTTAGTTGCATCCGAGCGAAGTCGGGGCGGGTCGCTAGTTTAATAATATGATTAATGTACATAGGTTTTATATGGCATTAACAACATCAAAAAAAATACACGGTCACTATTTTCTTACGTATTTGAAAGGAGGAGACAGTTAATACATTACGGAAATTAAATATAAATAAATAAAAGATGCCTATTCAATATGTGCAGCAGGACCGCGCTAGGTCACAACGCCAACATGAATAGGTTGCAAAGGCTATATAACAAGGTATCCAAAACATGCGACATCGATATCTTCGCAGACAAGCCGCTTGAATACAAATGAAATATTTTGTCAAGCCACTTATCGTAATTGTCCCTTGCTTATTTCAATTATTGTAATTTAAAAGATAAAATTGTAATCAAAAGTCCACCTTGCATGCCGTGGCAACCTGTAATTAAGACAGCACTTAGCCTTAAGCCTTCTTTGTACCTACCACCTAATTTCTTGCCTGTAATTGTGTTTGTCTTGTTGGTTGTCCTAATAAATAAAATAAAATGTGTATTTCATTGGTTATAGAGATCAAGAAATAATTCCAATTGATAAAATGAATGTTATGTTTCTTGACATTATGTAACATTCGACATAAATCTTTAGCCTTGATCATAACATCTCCCGCTGAGAAACAAAACACTTAAGTCGTAATCTTATCAATCAAGATATATATTTGGCTCGATAAATCCCTATATATAAGAGATTATCGTCTTGTTATGGCGGGATATTTCACAATGGGGTCCACGTATCAGTTATTGATGATTTTTGGAGTTATTGCTGCAGTGTCAGCAGTGGCAGTGAAGCAGCAAAATGCTGCTGTAGCAGCAATAGAAGAGTATATAGCACAGAAGAAGCCAGAAATTAACCCAAGGTACCGTTTGCATTACCACGTCGTCCCACCTGTGGGCTGGATGAACGATCCCAATGGCTTCTCCTTCTACAAGGGCGAATACCACCTCTTCTACCAGTATTATCCATACGACAGCATATGGGGGCCGATGCACTGGGGGCACGCGAAGAGTACAAACTTAGTCGACTGGGAAAACCTCCCGACAGCTTTAGTGCCTGAAGGTGAGATGTGCTTCTCCGGGAGTGCCGTCGTGGATGGCGACACACTCACTCTCATTTACACCGGCAGGGTTGACCTCGATGAAGAGCCCTTTTACAACGAGACGCAGTACTTGGCTTTCAGCAATGATGGCATCAATTTCGAGAAGTTCGAGGCAAACCCTGTCCTTACCTACACGCCGAATAATGCGCCAGACTTCCGCGATCCTAAGGTGTGGAGGCATGAAGACTTCTGGTACGTAGTTATTGGGAGCAGGACTGACGATAATAGAGGCAGAGTACTCCTCTATAGATCAACTGATTTGAAGAACTGGGAATTCTTATCTGTCCTCGGGGAATCAAACGGTGATTTAGGCTACATGTGGGAATGTCCAGATTTCTTCGAGATCGATGGAAGATATGTCCTGTTATGGTCACCACAAGGTATGGAACCTCAAGGCGACAGGTACAAGAATATTCATCAAACTGGTTATATCATTGGTAATTTTAACTACGAAACCTTTGAGTTTGTGCCTGAGACAGATTTCCAAGAAATAGATTATGGTCACGATTTCTACGCGTCTCAGACTCTTGGGAATGACGGGAAGAGGTTAATGCTGGCTTGGTTCAATTCGTGGGACGTCGAGCATCCTGAGGATGTTGACGGCTGGATGGGAGCCATCACAATAGTGAGAGAGTTGCAGATCGTCGGAGACAAGCTACTGCAGAAGCCACTTGACGACATGGTGACGTTGAGGGAACGATCTGTTCTTATTGGTGATTTGGAACCTGACCAAGTAATTGACTTTGAACAGACGGGTGAAATCATTGTCAATGGGGATTTAGACTTGGCAGTTGCGCTACTGATAGAAGGAAGCAACGGTGGTGGCCAAGTTAAACTGAGTTGGGATCCTGAAGTGGGTAAAGTTGTAGTAGATAGAGGATCTGACGACATTCGTCAGGTTGAGTGGTCTCCTATTGGTTCTAGGTCTTGGCGCATCTTCCTAGACGCTAGCTCTGTTGAGCTTTTCTGCGGAGAGGGTGAAGTAGTGTTTAGCAGCAGAGTATACCCTGATGGGAACTGGAAGATCACTAATCTCAGTCCTCAAACTCTGCCCGTCGAAGCATATCATTTGCGGAGAAGTGTACCTGAATAGTACTGGTAGAATCAGCTCTCGAATATCATTTGTGTTAGATTTGGATTAGCAAGTTATAGAACAAAGACAGGCCCGTTGGTCGAGTGGCTAGAGACCCTGGCTACAAAACCAAGGGTCGTGGGTTCGAATCCCGCTAGGGGCAAATGTTTGTGTGATGAACGAACATCGACATTTGTACTCGAGTCATGGATGTTTATAAAAGTATTTAAGTATGTCTATCCGTTCCCTAGCTTCCATAGTACAAGCTTCGAGCTTAGTTTGGGGCTAGGCAATTAGTGTGTTAGTCCAAGGCATTTATTTTATTTATATAAAGAGAAAATTTTAACTATTTTTGTTTTGTTAAATGTTCAATCTTCCAAACTTGTTGTAGGAATAATTTGTTTCAGAATATTTTGTAAACTACTGTATTTATAAATGTTGTGTGTGATCTTTAATTTTTAAGCTGTAAAAGTTATAATTGTAAAATATTTGACGTGTGTGTAAATAAAGTTCACTTAATAAGCGGTATTTTAGTCGTAATTTGGCATCTTTGTTTGTTTCCCTAAACCTAGGACCCAAAATATATGGTGAAAATCAATCGTAACTTTCATATTTATTATTGAGGCTCTTATTTTGATTTTACAAGCTCTTCTTACATAATATCTTGTACTCGGGAATTATGTGCTCGTAATATAATCTATGGAATTTGTAGCTACACGCAAATTTCTAAGAGACTCTGGCAATATTCAAACCATTTCAAACAAATTGGTTTTATTTTCAGAAGTTAAATGTGCTTCGATTTTGCAAACGATTCTGGCCTATTTGTGATATTATGCTACTGAATAGGGCCATGCAATAGTCGTATATTACTTACAGACCTTCCCTTATTGGGACATTGTTGTTTATTGAAGGGTACTGAGGGTCTGTATAATTATGTTAAATAGGGCGGAAATTCCAATCAAATAAGGCTCCTTATTTGTTTCTGTACAATTAAACAAATAGGAAAGTTATAAAAGCAATACTTTCTACAAAGTACCTTACTATGTAGTACGACTACACTGAAGTGAATCATTTTATTTTAAATATGCGGGAAACGTAGTATGAAGATGTATAACAATATCTTAGAAGTGTTTACAAAGGGGGACGCCGGCTGGCCATAGAAGTTTAGGCCCACAGTGCACACATATGAAAGTACTATGGAAATGTAGAGTAAATAGTCATTAGTTGACTGGCGAAAGAAAGGGTTAAAAAAAAGTTAGTGTTTTTTGGGTAAATGCATATTTATTATTTTCCATCAGTAATACAATCTACGATTTCCACCATATTAGCTGTTGAAGGTTGTTAAAAGTATTTGTTTACCTGCTACGGCTGAACCCGGATCGTCGGAGTCAGTATTCATGATGAAGTTGTTTAGTTAAACGCACGAAATAAAACCGATCACTTTGTTGATGCAAGAAAAACACAATTACTTTTTGATATTTTGAACTTTGACAGTTGAATTGGCAGTTAATTTAGTGTTTCCATTGCGGAAAAAAATATCGATATTCGATTTTAGATCTATTCGATTCTAATATAGTTTTATAAAATAATGCAGCCTAAAATATACGTTTGATTGATTCATGAAAATATTTTACTAAGATTATAAAATATTTAAAAGATAAATAGAATAATGACACTGAAATATATATTTTTTTTCATGTCACGATCGTACGGGATCGTACGGGTATCTTAAAAATTGCAACCAATTATTCACCTCATCTCATTTCTGTAGATAAATTGTAAATGGTATTTTTATTTCTATTTTAGCTAAGATCCACCACTTAAATAATATTCGATATTCTCTTATAATCGATTATCTGAAATTATATTTCTGTAGTGGCAACTCTTAACACACACGAGCCCGCCGCGGGTCGGCTCGATACACACGAATTTGAGCTTTACTTCAATGCTGATAGGGCGTAGATCAAGCGTAGATAGATTTGTTTACACATATCTGTCAAAAGGACGCAATTCCGGTGGGCTTAATAAATAGTTGAATTTCTTTTAATTTTTGTTATATTAACCCCAACTTTTAGCGACATACGAATAGCGCGAATAATTAAGAACGAATATTTTAGCTATTTTTATAAAATGGAAGATCGTGTGCACTTCTTGGCCTTAGTCCGGCATCCCTCTTTCTAAATTTAAATAAACGATTATTTTTTAAAGTAACAAAATATTATTATTAACCACGAGCATGACCCAATTACAGCTTACAAACCAGATGAGTTACTTATTATAATGTTCCTTAAATCAACATAATTCGCACATCTACTTTTAAATCTTAAGCATTTAAAAAATCTAAAATTGAGGTAATAGTTCCTCAAGTTTAATTTATGTAGTATTTATTGCACGAAGGTCTTTTTTAAATTTCAATGATATTTTCGTCTTTTAACAAGTAAATAAGCGATACGTTTTGAAGTCAATAACTATTGTGCGCAGCATTCGACAAGTCATTTAGTTACAGGTGATTCAACCCAGCACCTCTTGCAATATTGGCAAGCGCTCTAACCAATCAAGCAACGAGACCGTCTGTGGACCTGACAAATCACTGTTGTTATTTACTTAACGCTCAATGCTGCGTTATCTATTCAATGGTGTAGTACCTTAAACAACACACGTTTGGAACATGGCATAGCATGTAAAATGCTAAAAAATATCCAAAAAATATCTGACAGGCCCGTTGGTCGAGTGGCTAGAGACCCTGGCTACAAAACCAAGGGTCGCGGGTTCGAATCCCGCTAGGGGCAAATGTTTGTGTGATGAACATCGGCATTTGTACTCGAGTCATGGATGTTTATAAAAAGTATTTAAGTATGTCTATCCGTTCCCTAGCTTCCATAGTACAAGCTTCGAGCTTAGTTTGGGGCTAGGCAATTGGTGTGTTAGTCCACGGCATTTATTTATTTATTATTTATTTTATATGCTATTCAAGAAGCGAAAGAAATAGTTAATTAGCCAGCCAAATTGATGTGATCTTATTCAGATTTATTTCCCTCGCGCCCCCAAATTTATTTTAGTCTGGAATGGAGTACAATCCAGGTCATTAGTAAACTTCACGCTCCATTATTCACAGCGCTGGACACATTCCGGATCCCTTATTACGGGTGAAAATAGTAGAAGTTGATTAAATAAGTTTTCTACACAATTAACGAGAAGTTGAAAAACTAAAATTACCTATAATCTATTTTTTAAAGTGCCTATACGGCGGGCAGATGACTACATCCATTGGTGAAAATATTCATGACTTCTTTGCTTTGGGTAATAAAAACAAAATTGGCGAACAGTAACTACGCAAAACCTGAGACTAATTATTACAGACTTAAGTGGGTACATTTGATGTGTAATTTATGTATCTACTAACTAATATAATCTACTTCGGCCTACATAAAATGTGTAAAACAATAAGAAGGCAAAACTCAGAGCAGGTGTTGTAATCAACATTTAATTTTTTCATTATAAAGTATCGTATTTAATGTGATTGATGAGATTCCTAAGCTTCAATTCTCGGTTTCGTCAAAACTGTGCTGTTTTTTTGATCACAGCTTGTGCTTACTATTTTTTAAGACCAATATTTTTTCGCTGCTGGGCAAGGGTGTCCCCTAAATTTCCCCATAATGACAAATAGTTATTATTAAACCCATTATCGATACTACTTCAAATCATCATTTAGAAGAGGCCTTCGTCCAGCAGTGGACTGCAATTTGCTGCTCATGATTATAATGATAATGAAAAATTGTTACTTTTATTGTGACAACCACAACAGGCGCGAAGCATAAACCATTTTCAAACGAGCAGAACATACGTAGAATCAAAATGCATACCAATTTGTCTCGGGCGATGTATCTGTAAATTGCGGCGGACTGCAACCGAGCAATAAATCACAAGAGAGCCGTGGTGCAGCCATTAGCATTTTTATAGCTGCATGATACTGCAACTTGCGGTTTGACGACAGTCTATGTGTACACACACACCTAGCAGAATAAACGCGACCGCAGATTGACTACCGGCAAAGTGTTTTAAATGGAAGATGACACACCATGCCGATATGACGTCGCGGAATATTGTATAGAAAGAGCATATCCGCCATATTGCCGCCGAACTTCGGTTGCGTATTTTCAGCCTGGTGTGTTTCTCCGTACACTATTTATTTAAATTCAGCGCAAGCTGTGCCGTATAGTGCCTAGAATAGTTTCTAACTCATTTCGTCCCGTGAGTGTTGCAAAGAGCAACTAAGGGAAATTGTCGGGAATTGCTAGTAACGAACGGATCGAAGAACTTTTATGTAAATCTAATTGCATATATACATAACTATCATGACTTTTTTTAATAAAAATCCATTTCTTTTTCTCGCAGGAGAACGGTTTTACACGACGACAACGGTTAGCAAAACCTGTAACCTACTAAACTAAAGAGGCCGGTATACGCCTTGTGAGGTGATTGATTGATTGATTCCCAATAATTAATATTGAGATCTCTTGGGTTACCTAGAAACACCGGTTCAAGGGTTTTTATTTGATGTATAGTTTTTATTAAAACATTTAATTTTGGAGACAGCCGGATTATTTTCATTTGTCAAGATTTAAAACGCTAGCCGTAGACGTTTAACTAACGAAATCATGTCTCAAAAACACAAATGCTTAATCTATTTACCACGTTGAGCTAGTCAGATCAATATATGTAAATAAAGTATGTGATGTTATCGGTTATTATATCAAGCTTGATTTCACCAATCTTTTCCAATGTAACAACCAATTTTTGCTTCCGTAAATTATGGGCTGTGTCCATATAAATCGCAAAGCTGCAACGCAGCAATTTTCATTTTATAGCTGCATATGATACTGCATCATACAGTGTTATGTTTTTCAGGATGTAAGGGAGAGATTTCAATTGGAATTTTTATCGAATTTTGCCATATGAATAGATATAAAAACAAATTGATGTTAATTTGGTTTGGTTAATTTTACGATTCTACTTAATCCACTACTACAAAAGTAATCACTTTCAGTTTATGTCGCAGATTAAAATTTCTGTAGTTTCATCTCTGATCCGACTCGGGTCATTGCTCAATAATTAATTTGCTCAAGTACATTTCCGCCGAAAACATTTTGCTACGCTACGAAAATTTCCAAAAAACCTTGCTTCTCCCACGCACGTACAAGAATCCGTACGTAGGTAATCATAGATTTCAATCGTGAAAGATATCATATACCGCACTTTGACACGCTTTGAAGT
Source organism: Nomophila noctuella (assembly GCA_958496325.1). Lineage (NCBI taxonomy): Eukaryota > Metazoa > Arthropoda > Insecta > Lepidoptera > Crambidae > Nomophila > Nomophila noctuella. The sequence goes on from OY292489.1 coordinate 668,698, forward strand.
TGGCACTTAATTTTAATGCGACGGTCACTTCTAATCGCAGTGACAGCAAGTAACCAACGTACATCACGTTAATCAGAAAAAAGCCACAGTTTTTTGATATCAGGGCATTTCCAACGACACAAATCTATGTACCTACGTAATGATCTAGTGTCAAACCCCACATAACCACAGGTGCGCGCGTGACGCGGGTCTCGATAACCCTACACGATAATAATATCATACAGTATTGTAACTCGGCCGTATCTTTGGATAAAATGCCTATCGCTCTGCGTGATCGTTTTCGGCAGTAGGACACTTCCACGCGCCATTTACAGGCTCGTTGGTCAGATACCCTAGCTACAAAACCAAAGGTAGCGGGTTCGAATCCCGATAGGGGCAAATGTTTGTGTAATGAACATCGGCATTTGTACTCGAGTCATGGATTATTTAATGTTTTTAAGTATTTTTTTTGCGGCGGGTAGTGTCACGGATCAGATATCGCTCCGTAACAATTTTAGTTTAAAAATAGAATAAACAGTTTTCTTCTGCTAAAAATAGTATTGACAGGTTCATCTTGACCTAATTATACAGTGAAAGTGTTATCTCGAAAAATAGTCACGTATTTTTTGTGTATTTAGTGATATAAAATTTGACAAGCCAAACCGTGAACAGAAAAAAGTGACAGCAATTCGATACGTTTATGTTTTCTATAAGACGACTAGCAAGTGAAGGGCAATGAAAAAAACTTAATTTGTGCAGTGATAATTTCGAAATTTGTTTTAATAACACGTATGAACAGTGACTCGGTGCAAAAAAATCCTAAGCAGTGAATCACTTCTAACTACCGTCTTGAATTCGAATTTACAACACGACGAGCCTATAGTTAAATTTCGCCAATGTTGAGTAATGTATAGTGGTTCAATAAAACGCGCGCTCACGTTACTAAGTCTCAACATTAAGTTCCGTGGTTCAAGCCTGCCTCAATGAAAAATCATTTCGTTATTTTTTGAAAAATCTTTTTGTTATTTTTTTAGTCGTGTGTTGTGTGTGTTGATTAATTAGTGTATTAGTGTAATTTATTTTTAATCTTATTTTTAATTTTGTGTTATAATTATATTTTTTGTAGTTTTTTTTTTTTTTTGCAACGTTTTATATTTTTATATTTTTAATACAGTGCTGTACTAATTGGAGTGTTGGGTATATTAAACCGAATTTTATTATATTTTTTTTTCAAAGTACAGAGATACTTGTCTTTGTACGTCGAAATGACTACTCGCAGCAAAACCTTAACTAAGGACCTGGAGGTCAAACTGCAGTTGGCTTTAAAAGAATTAGATGCAGCCAAAAAAACAATCCAAGACTTGTATCAGGAACGAGAAGAAAGTGAAATGGAGATTAAGAAAATTATAGATAGAAATTCGGAGCTTAAGAATGAACTTGCAAGCATGCACTCCAATTACATAGACGTAACGGGGCAATGTACACATCTTCAGGACATAATAGACTCTTTTCAACAGTGTAGTAACACACATGAGTTGGCACTGAGTCGTATCAATGAATTAGAAATAAGTCTTTGTGAATCCCAGAGGACAGTAAAGACCCTGGAAGAAAGGAAAGACCAACGGGAATCTGAGTCGACTCAAAGCCTATTTCAGGAGCTGTGTGGAAAAAACTTCAAACAAATAATTCCCACGGTAGAATTGACATCTGACGACTCAATTGTAAATAACCATATTCAATTTAATAGTTCAAAGAAACTGAAGAAATACATCAAAATTAAGAAATTTATTGCGAAGACTAAAAAGATATTAAAGGGACAACACATTATACAAAAACACAAAATTGTAACAAAAGAAAAGTTGTTATTATTGGAACAGCTCAAATCATATAATCAACAAATTAAACAAAATAATGAGTTATATGAGAATAATCGGCATTATCTTAAAAATAAAATAAATGATTTAGAAAAGTCGCTTAAATATACTCAAAATAATTATGAGTTGGCCCAACAGCAGATTAACGAGCATATAAACGCAGCCACTGAATTAGTTGACTTATGTCAATATAATGAAGAGAGACTTGAATCTCTCACCACCAAACACAAGTGCTGCTGCAGTGATGAGATCCATATTGATGAGAATAAGGAGGGCGCTTGCAAACCACAAGCTCCAGTCGAACCGCGAGACTCACTTACCTCGCCCAACACCAATACCCACAAACAACCACTCAACACTACACCATCCCATTTAGGCCAACAAGTTATTGTTCTGTCTGACAAGATAGGGCAAGGCCTAGGTTCTTTGATTAATATGGAAACAGAAGATAATGTTACAAATCTCTGTTATCCGGGGTCTTCTTATACAGAACTAATTAAAAAAATTGATCATATTAGCTTAAATACAAATTCAATTGTGACTATATTATTTGGGGATAGCAGTAATATAGGAATGCCGGAGATCAACAAAAATATTAAATATCTCCTAAAAATTAAAAAAGAATATGGTTGTAAATTAATTTTAGGTGCATTCCCATATTCTAAGAGCTTAAGTCCTGCTCAAAATAATTTCATTCATCAGTTGAATGTAAATTTATACAATTTGACATGTCGTCATAGAGACGAATTTATATTTTTTGACATTAATAAATTTATTAATAACTTTACATTGACTTCGGACCCTCTGTATCTGACAATCAGATACAAGAAACAATTAGCTAGTTTAGTAGTTGATAAAATAAAAAAGAATTGTTCAAATTCAATATCAGTACGCATTAGTAGATTTACTAATAGTTTTTATAATAATATGACTACATCCTCAGATTTAAACTGAGTGTTGAGACAAAAGTCAGGTCTAATTCATTAAATATAGTTCATCAAAATATACAAGGCCTGGCTGGCAAAGATTTAGAAATAGAGTTATTTTTACGCAGTAATGGCATACATATTTTATGTTTATCGGAACACTGGCTTAGGGATGCAGATGAATCTTTTAATTTAAATAATTTTCAATTAGTTAGTGCTTTTAAGAGGAAGACTGCCATAAGGGGTGGCTCTCTTATACTTGTTAAAAATGACATCCAATGTAAGGAACGTAGGGACATAGTAAATTTGTCATCAGAGCAAGTTGTGGAATTATCTTGTGTGGAACTTAAGAGCTTCATAATAGTATGTGTATACAGGCCTCCTTCAGGCGATTTTAACATATTTGAAGTGACTATGGAAGAGGTTTTAAGGAAACTGGACAGTAAGAAAAAATCCATTGTAGTGTGTGGAGATTTTAACGTTAACATTTTGCTTAATTCACCTATCAGTATTAAATTGGACTCATTATTTAAGTCTTTTAATCTCCACAGTCAGTATCTGGAGCCTACTAGGATAGCTGCTAGCTCTGCAACATGTATTGACAATATTTTCTGTAACTGTGAACCAGTGCAGAAATCAGTCATATCGAACTTAACGTCTGACCACCTAGGACAAATGATTTCATTTAATGACAATGTTAAAAGTGTTAGAATTAGTAAGACTAAATACAGGCCAATTTTTTGTACCCAATTGGATAAGTTTAAAAGTTCTTTGATTCAAAATATACCTAGGATTTCTTATACGCCAAAGGATCCAGACCAGCTGTACACAAACTTTTTTAACTTGCTAAGTAGTGAATTTGATAAAACTTTTCCGGTAAAAGAACGCACCAATAAAGATCATCTGACTTTTGGGGACTGGGCTACGTCAGGCATCTTCAAAAGTAGGAAACGCCTATATGAATTGTACGACATGAAAAGGTTTGATTAAAGTCCACAATTTATCTTGTATGTACGTAATTATTCAAAAGTATTTAAAAAAGTGTGCATCCAGGCTAAATCCATTTATATTCGTAATAAAATTCTTAAATCTAACAGCAAAATTAAAGCTACTTGGGACGTCATAAGCCTGGAAAATGGAAGAATAAAACCTAGGGACACTTCGTATAAACTTAATATTAACAACGAAGTGCTAAGAAACAATGGGCAAGTTGCCGACGCTTTCGAAGAATATTTCACTAATATTCCCTTAAATGTAACTTCTAAATTAGATTCTTCGTCTTCGAAAGCAATCAGTTTATTGAAGAACAACATTACTGAATGTGATTCCACTTTTAAATTTACTTATATTAATAGTTCGGATATCGTCAAAGTATTCAAATCACTCAATTTAAAAAACACTCGTGATCTGTTTGACATGTCGGTGAAATTCATTAGTCATGTAATACATATTATTGCTACTTACTTAGCGGATATCTTTAATGAATGTGTTGACACAGGCGTGTTTCCTGATTTGATGAAACGAAGCAAGATCCTACCTCTATATAAATCCGGAAGTAAACAAGATCCCGGTAATTTTAGACCGATATCTATCCTACCCGCTCTGAGTAAAATATTTGAAAAAATAATTAACGAACAGCTTTTAGTTTATTTTGTTCAGAATAATTTGCTCCACTCGCAACAATTTGGATTCACTAGAGGTCGTTCAACCTCTGATGCTGGGGTAGCACTTTTACAGACAATATACAGTGCCTGGGAGAACTCGCAAAATGCTCTAGGAGTGTTCTGTGATCTATCGAAAGCGTTTGATTGCGTGGATCACGAAACGCTTGCTAGCAAGCTTGATTATTACGGGATTAAAGGTGCTAACTTGCAATTAATTGTGTCATATCTCAGTTGCAGAGTCCAAAAGGTAGACATCAACGGCGTTCAATCTTCGGGCTCTTCGATGAAGATGGGAGTTCCTCAAGGTTCCATTTTGGGTCCATTTCTATTTTTAATATATATAAACGATTTGCCTTTTTACGTTAAGGATATTTGCGATATTGTATTATTCGCAGATGATACTTCCTTGATATTTAATTTTGAGAGAAACAATTGTAACTTTGACAATATTAATGAAGCTCTTGCAATGGCATTAGATTGGTTCACAACAAATAACCTCCAACTCAATGCCAAAAAAACTAAATGTATAAATTTTGCTCTTCCTAACGTCAAATCTTTGGACATTAACTTATCCATTAAAAATGAGAAACTAGTGATAGTAGATTCTACAATTTTTTTGGGCATTACATTAGATTCAACATTGCAATGGAATCCTCATATTGTCACTCTGTCAAAAAGACTCAGTTCTGCCGTATACGCAGTTAGAAAAATTAGGCAACTTACAGACGTTGACACAGCTCGTCTAGTTTATTTTGGTTACTTCCATAGTATTATGTCTTATGCGATTTTACTTTGGGGAAAGGCAGCAGAAATTAATTCTATTTTTGTACTTCAGAAACGGGCTATAAGATCTGTATATAAACTTAGCGCACGTACTTCTCTAAGGGAGCTGTTTAAGAAAATAGGTATTCTCACAGTAGCGTCCCAATACATATATAATTGCATTTTGTATGTACGTAATAATTTCAATACATTTAAAAAGAACAGTGACGTACATAGTAAAAACACGAGGAATAAACATAAAATTATGATGCCTCGTCATAGACTTGCTAAAGTGTCTCGTTCCTTTTTGGGTCAAGGTATACGTTACTATAACAAAATCCCGGCAGATATCCTAAATTTACCAACTCGCCAGTTTAAGAAAACAATCAAAATTATTATTCTACTGAGGAATATATCGGCGATAAAGAAGCATGGAATCAAGCCCTTCACCTCGTAGGATAATTTTGTTACTAATATTGTATTAAGTATTCGACTTGCTTTTTTTATGCAAACGTCGTCATACATGTTCTTTCACTAACAACTAGAGTATAAGTTTTTGTTTTATATAATTGAGTTTTCCGTTACCTGTATGACGTCGTATTCCAGTAACATTTTTTTGAAAATATTGTATTGAAATGATTGTAGTACTAAATTGGCGATTGAAAAGAGCAACTGACCGAGTTTCTTGCTGGAGTCTTCTCGGCAGAATCAGCATTCCGAACCAGTGGTAGAATCGCATTAAGTATGTTTATTTATATTAGTATATTTTATATATCACCATATATATGTATTCAAATGTATTGAATATATTTTTTTTCATAGTTTTGACGATTCGAAAGTGCTTGTTTGTATGCCTATTTGAATAAAGATATTTTTGATTTGATTTGATTTGATTTGTATGTCTGTCTATCCGTTTCCTAGTATCCATAGTACAAGGTTCGAGCTTAGTTTGGGGCTAACAAGTCCAATGGATTGATACTTAGACGCGGCCAAGATAAGTTCTCTTATTCGTTTATAATATTAAATATGTACTTCTACTTATTTATACGTAGCAGCCTGGTACGTGCAACGCTACGTGTGGTAAATAAAGCATCACTCGACCGATTTTATGCAAACTTCACATACACCACTTTCTAAATAGTCCAAACAAACCCTGATTTGTTTCGGATAGGTGAGCCCATTCTTGAGCTAAAAAGTGACAACGCAGAATGCCACTTCTTTTGATTCATTAGGATGAAAATATTGCACGATTTTTTTTAAATGATACGGTGGCAAGCGAACAATCGGTTCACACAACCGTACAAGGGTCGCAGATGCATTTCCTGCCTTTAAAAACCCCGTGACCTCCCCAATTGAGCTCTGGCAACCTTATCACTAGCAGAAACATAGCACAACAGTTATGAAGTGCTACTTCACTGTGGTCTACTGTTAGTATGCCTACTGTTAGTATTATGAAAATACAACATATCGTCAACGGACGGTGTGGTGGAAAACGCACTTGTTCATTGTTCAAGTTGATCAAATCAAATCAAAATATACTTTATTTATGTAGGCTTTACTTATTTATTTATATCGTCAATGATATCACAATAAATCTACCACCGATTTCGGAACGCAGTCATCTACCGAGAAGAAGCGGCAAGAAACTCTATAGTTGCTCTAAACTTGCCAGTGCAGACGCGTCAACGCGTGCGCGTGCGCGTGCGCGTTTTCAGACACACGTTCGTTTCAACGTGAACACCAGCATACATCCATATACTAATTTAATAAAGCGTAAGAGTTTGTTTATTGGTATGTTTGTCTGTTTGAACGCGCTAATCTCAGGAACAATTGGTTCTCGGTGTGAGATACTAGCGCCCACCCGCGACTCCGTACGCATGGATTTCAATTCGCTTGTAGGTTTGAAGTAATTTTCTCAGTAATTCCTGAGAAACCTACAATCAATCAAACAAACTCTTTTGCTTTATTTTAGTAATATATTTTAAATTTTACCACAGCGACCCCGTGCCCGCGCTATCGCTTTCATATTTTATGTTATAGGGAGGTAAACAAAAAAATGTCGCCTGATAGTAAGTGATCACCGCTTCCCATGGATGTCAACAACACCACAAGGGTCACAGATGCGTCGCATGCTTTTAAAATCAAATACCATATATTTTTTCTTGTGGGTAATGCGTTACGCTTAACCCTGTCCTAAGGGGGGTTCTCCAACTCTGAACAAGTACTACAATCGAGCCGCGTAGGTATAAATCGCGTTTCGTCGGTTCGTACGGTGTAGGAATACTGTACATTGTTACCATGACTGGTCACAGTCGCCCCGAAACGCTCCGATACACCCATCAAAACGCCTTTTGTTGTTTTGTCCTGTTTGCCGAGCTCTTTCGTTTGGAAACTTGATTTTAATCCAATTCGAAGGAATTGGGGTATATTGTGGGCAGGGGTCGTGATGAAATGAAAAGCAAAATGTCGGTTTATTTCGTCAGGTGGACTGTAAATGTTGTTTTTCCTTTTTTTATCGAGTAAGAACTTGTTTTGGCTTAAATAGTCAGTTGTGTGTTGAAGTGATTTATGACTTACTTCTATTAAATTAAAAGCAATTGCATATGATAAGTATTATTGAAGTTAAGCTTGCCTGATTCTGGTCAAATGTCACCTATGATATCAGAATGGAATTTGACAGTACATATGTCACGGAAAATGGTGGTTTAAATTCAGCAGCAAAATACTTTTGTATTGCAGCGTTGCGATCGAATCAATTTTGTTTCTAAGCGAGAACCTGATAAAAATTGAAATAGTAACTTTCTTAGACACTCATTAAGACTTCTGTACTTACAGAACATTAGAAATTCCATCCTAATACGACAAAGGGCGACTTTTTAGCCGTAAACACGTAAACTTTTGTCTTTGTGGAGTTAAACTTAACTAAATTAAGTCGACCCCAATTCGAGACTTCTTATAGAATTGCCTTAACTTCTGACATAACTTAATTTCGACATTCTTTAGCATTTACCCGAGGAATTTTATTATTGCCATACCTTCTCTTTAGTGACATAGTTGCTCTTGTATTCAAACCTGGTTTGTACATTTTATTCAAGTTAAGTTCTACAATGACTCTTGTTGTGTTCTGGCAATATTTTGTATGACAGGTTCCAGGCAGTATCGGTCAACTTTCTGCAAATAATCATAGAGTAAGTATGGGTAACCGCAAGGTAAAATATTTACTCGAGGCTAATACACGCATCAAGCCCAATAAAAAACATATTCAATAGTAAAAAAAAAAAAAAATTACAGCTATCAGACTGGAATTACTATCGTGCCACTTATGCCCTCAATTTGTCATCATTAGCTTAATTGAAGGGATAGCTACTATAATGTTTTAGAACAAAGGACATACTTCCATCACAGAGATTAAGTCGTTATAATGACGGATAGCTGGGTTTATCACCACGTACACGAAACGTACAAATCTCAACGAAAAAATACTCAATTGAATAGTTTGAAGAAGCCCCGAACCCTTTCATAAGTTATCATTTAGTTTGCGTCTACATACGGTCTTCCTCCTAGCGTTTATCCCGTTTCTGTGCGGGGTCCGCTTTGACCATGATCTAGGATTTTGCCGAGTCGGGTTATTACAGTGAAACGACTGCCATCAGACCTTCGTAACCCTTAAAGGGAAACCACACAGATTAGATCATAGTTACACATTCAGATCTCACTGAACTAAAGTGAGAAACTATCTGAATATGTATGTAGGTTTCGTTACGGTGCTTTCCCTCACGGTCGAGCTAATGGCACAAAACCTCAAATAGATTTCGAAAAATCCAGAGGTGTAGTCCCGGATTCGAACCACGGAGCTCACGTATGTATGTGAGGCGCGGTCCGTACCACTAGGCCACCATCGCTTTCTTAGCGTTCTTCGCGTCTACATGTTGTATTATAATGAAAACTAGAAATACGAACCAATAGTATTTCACAAAATCTCCGCTCCTATTATTAGACCCGGTAACCAAAGGGTTACCGGGACTATTGGTCAATACTTCTCCGTTTCTCCGCTTCGGTCCGGTGAACAGGCAGCTTAATCGTAGTAGTTCATTAATTATGATGATAATAACACAATAAGTAGTTTATAAGTTTACCGACCCACTTTGTGTAACGGTTAAGATGTTGCCTATTTTACAAGAGGTCGCGGGTTCGATTCCCGCAAAGGACTAACATTTGCGTGCATGAACATTGTCTTTTTGTCCTGGTCTGTGTGCTATATGTATTTTTTTAAGTATATTTGTATTACCACTGTTGATTTTGATGTCTGTAACACAATTGCTTAAGCTACTTAACACGAAGTCAGATCAATGTATGTGATGTTGTGAAATATTAAATTATTTGTTTATTTTAAGTAGGTACTCGTCAGTAATTTAATACAGATCTAACAACAAAAAGGTCATCGAACAAAAACAGTAAATGAACTCAATCTTCAAAGAGAAAGATTCAAACTTCGAATCAAAAATTTTCCGCCTTTTGTTCAAATGATCTAACTCAAAATTACCTCAATGTTCACAACCATTTTTCCGACAAAAAACAAAAGAAATGATAAAGGAAAAAATACTGTAAAACAATCAACTTATCGAGGTCAAAATTCTCGTTTACAACTCCTCACCTAAATTGAGTTTCTCGCACCAGCGAATCGTCCTCAATTCTTCAAAGACATACTCGTATATTTAAATCGTTAGATTTGCCCTCGCAATATTTCGACCTGCATTAAAATTGGCACTTAATTTGACGCGATATTCGCGTCTTATCGCAGTGACAGAAAGTTGGATAGCATGACATGTCAAAAAAAAAATGCCACAGGTTTCTGGAGTCAGGGCATGTCTTATGATTTCTATTTTCAAAGACATATACTATTTACCTCGACACGTGGTGACACGTTTGCTAGACAACGCTTTAATAGGGGCAGGACAAGGGCGGGCGGGATACTAGTCCGATTACTGAGCACATGTTCTTCAAATATTTGGTGACGGTGATGAGACACAATTGGGATTAGTTAATAGAAAAGAAAAATTTGGACCATTAATACTTAGACAATTTTAATTCTGCAAATACTTTTAAATATACCGGGTGAAACTCCACCCTGTATACATATTATTGACGAACTGCATGGTGTAATGGTCATGATGTTGCCTATTACGCAAGAGGTCGCGGGCTCGATCCCCGCACAGGACAAACATTTGTGTGCATGAACATAAATGTTTGTCCTGGTCTGGGTGTTATATGTATCTATTTATGTATATTTGTAATACCACTGTTGATTCTGATGTCTGTAACACAAGTGCTTAAGTTACTTAACACGGGGTCAGATCAATGTATGTGAAGTTGTGAAATATTTATTATTTATTTATTTATTTATATTATAACATCCAGACTAGGACAAAACGGACATGTATGTTCATGCACACAAATGTTTGTCCTGTCCGGGTATTGAAACCTCGACCTGTGTCACGACCACTTCGTCTAATGGTCAAATTCTTGACCAGTAAAGCAAGCGGTCGACAAATAAGGACCCCATTTCACAACTTGGAAATATTTCTTACTAGCGGTCGCCCGCGACTCCGTCCGCGTGGATTTCGATTTCCAATATCCTATGTGTTATTCTGATGTATAAGCTATATTGTGGTAAAGTTTCATTCAAATCCATTCAGTAGTTTTTACGTGAAAGAGTAACAAACATCCATACATCCATACATCCACACATCCATACATCCACACATACAAACTTTCGCCTTTATAATAGTATTATTATAGTCTATTCATGGAATAATTTGCTTTTACGATGTCGATAGTAAAATCATTCTGGATAAAATTGTCAATTCATAAGTATCTATATAACTTAACCGTACAATTTACAAAGGTCTGTGAAGTTTATTTTGATTTAATTTTGATACAGATTACATTATTGAGCCTTAGTTTTTGTTCACGAGAACCCTTCGATAGCTCACGAAACAAGCAGAAATCGCTGGATTATTCGTTTCTGTGATTATTTCTTTGGATAGGCAGTCCAGGCATAGCAAAACCCCGATAAAAAGGTAAACCACTCACCTTTGACGCCGACTGCTATGCTGCACTGGATATCGGAAGCCGTGCTCGCCACGTGTTCTAAGAAGTCCGCCGTTATGCCACTGATTCTGTCTCGAAATTGATGACACCACACCAAACTGTTGTAGGGTCCGAGATAAGAGGTATAAAGGTCCATAAGGTCCGATCGGCACCGATATTCCGCCGAAAAGAGAAAACTCCGAAGCTGCGCGTAATACACCGTGCGCGATCAACCGATGGACTGGGGCCGGCGCTTGCAGCGCACTTCACAGCAGAGTCGCGGGTTTTGTAGCATACCCTCTTATAAGGGAATTACTATGCCTGAACAGTTTTATTATTAAGCCATAATTAATGAATATCTTCCCTTATTTTAGTTACGGCTATTTTAAGTAAAACGCGATTTTCAATTATTTTTATTGCGTTAAAATATCAAAAGCGGTTTAACAAGCTATAATATAACAGGGTATAAGTGGAACTAATCAAAATGATCCTCAACACTCGACTTCGAACAAACAAGTAATAAAATGTTACGGTCTTTATGATTGAAACTGTCCGGCGAAGGAAATGAACTTTGTTGGATCAGTAAGTTTCATTTTATACGTTCTTTATTGGCTAACTGGCGGTTGGTAAACTTTGTTGTTTGTTTTCATTAAAATTTATGCAACCTTTTTATTGTGTTGGTTGATGTGTTTTGTTTTTATTGAATATGTTCGTGTTGGTTGATCGTTACGTCGGCATCTGACAGATACCTTACCTAGGTATCCCTATAAAGAACAAATGAAATTAATCAAAAATTAACGAAGGAAAATAATAAATAGGTTATAGCGATTTGCGCGACCCAGTGAGCCCCGCCGCCCACTCCCCGGCCCCGCGGATGACGTCGAGTGCGGCCGCTGTCGCGAGCTCGCCGCGTGCCTACGCTGCAGCCGCCGCCGCGCCTGCCCCCGCCGCACCGCCCGCCCCGCCAATGAAGCGGCCCTCCGATAGAGGGACAAAGAAGAGCCGGAGCAAACTAGCTGAGAAGCTGGTGCCACCTACTGGTTCGAGCAAGAACCAGACCGATGAGGAGGGCTTTACCAAAGTCGAAAGGAAGAGGAGGAGGCCCTCATCTCGCAACATCTGTGGCACTGCTCCGGCCGAGCCGACACATCCGCTGCGTCCTGAGATACCATCGACGCCGCTGTATGTGTCCCGCCTCCACTGGTCTACGAAGGTCGAGGAGGTCGTAGACTACGTCCAGAAGAAGTCTAACTTCAGACTGAGGGTTGAGCGGTTGGTGCCTCGCCATAAGACGAGTTTTAATTCGTTTGTGGTGAGAGTGCCGACTCATCTTCTCGCAAGATTCATGAAGGAGGACTTCTGGCCGCAGGGCGTCGTGTTTCGGAGATTCCGAGGTCGGCTGCCCGCTGAGACTGCACACCCGGTGCTACGTGTGCATTAGTTGTAAATTTAATTTAATAAAATTGTTATAAATATGTATGTTAGACTGTAAGGTATTTATGATTTGGGCCTCTGTTTACATATATTTAACATCTTTTTATGTAAATATTGCCTGAAATAAATGATTATTATTATTATTATTATAATTTACCATTCATCAAAATTTAATCGATTTCTTTAAGCCCATTATTCTGCATGTGATTTTTTTCCTGCGAATATTAGTTTTACCGCCACAGATATTACTTTTTTATTTCATTTTACATACATACCTACTTATATAGTGCCCATGTACCTATATAATATTCATGTCCCTAAATTTTGAGTCAAAGCTGTTAGAGTTATTGGATTATGTGGAATTTACTTGAAATTAAAGAAAAGTTTTAGAGTACAACAACTGTCTTTTAATGATGTCCACAGAGTAAAAAGAAAAGACAAAACAGTGAATAGGCGCGAATTTACACCACAGACTAGCTACTTAGTATCATAGACACAATATAGGAACTGATATTTTAACAAAAGCGTTATAACTGTGACAGTCATTTGTAACCGTACTAATTGAGCAGAACAATATTATTCCGAGAGGAGTAATATAGTTGTGTATTTATGGAGCAGATCCTAGCGGCCCTTTGAGGAACAACTTCAAAGGGATTTGGAACAAATTAACGGTGCTGTCAAACCAGCTTATTTGACAGAAACGTGCTTTTAACATGTTGGGCAAATACGTATTACTAATTTAAACGCTGGTATATAGACAATTTCTTTCTGAATGTTTAACATTTACTCACAAATGATGCATCCATTGTGAGCTTCTGCTACACCCTGAAAAACGTCATCTATTTGGACCGACCCGGGAATCGAACCCAGGACTCCGAGACCACAGCTCGGCACTGCAACTATTAAACCTCCGAGGCGTTAAAACTTGCATTTTGAAACTTGAATTTTGATTGGTTTACACGTGTATTTTATCTCAAGCTCCCTCTCTCGCAGTATTCAAAAATCGGGATGAACGTCCTTTTCGAAAAAAATCATTAGTATAAAAGATTCCCCAAAATGGGATACGACGTAAATCCGTTCATCCAGAGTCTGATCTATTTCCGAACTTGTCAGATCGTTGTCCAATTAAGGGGTTTGGGGACCAGAATGCTTCATTTACCTTTTGGAAACACGTGTAGGTTCATAAAGTATTTCTACTTAGTAATTGTTTCTGAGTTTAATAAAATCTTGATACGATGAAAAAAGAAAGAAAACATTGTTTATTCTAGGAGTCAGATTGTCACTTTTAAATATTTTATAAGGTAGCAATTTCACAACGAATACACTTTTTATGTGGAAGAAAACCAAGCCCCTGGATCTAGAATTAGTAACTTCCAATCATGAGTAAATGAATGATTTGAATTGCACCAAAAAAGTACGCATAGGTACGCTCCTATTCGCGCTTTTTCATTTTTTTTGACATAAATTCAAGTTTGCCGTTTATTTTTTACTTTTTAAACAAGAAGATAATAGTCCTAAATCGATTTCAGTGAATTGAGCCGTCGAACTTCGGTGGGAAAACCTATTCAATGCAATATTGAAGAAATTGGAAAGATAAAGATAAAGATAAAGATATTTATTTCGCTTAAAATGTGGTACATGATGATCTTATGGCTAAATAAGGGTTTCACACATTTTGTCAGACCCTGACATGCAAAATTTTTATAACAATTTTGATTAAAATTAATTATTACATAATTCTCATTAATTATTAATATTGCATTATTCTCGTTAAATTCATTGAGAAAAAAAAATCCCTATATAACATCTTTTTCATTAATAAATCTTAAAAATTACACGATAAATAATCATTCACAGAGTAAAAACATTTTTCTATCAACCAGCTTTTCAATCTCCTCTTAAACATTCCTATGGGTAAAGACTTCATCTCATCACTCAACTTATTGAATATTTTAACCGACATTTGATAACTATTCATGTTGTTAAGTTGTGTAGTTATTGTATTTAGCATTAGTTTGTTGGGGTATCTAGTCCTTGATTTATGCGTTTCCATTCGCGTTTTGTACAAATTTTGGTTATTTTTAACAAAAACGCATATTTCGTAAATATAGATACAAGGAACTGTTAAAAGATTTAATTCACTAAAAAATGGCCTACAGGATGTTAGAGAGTCAATGTTGCAAATTGCTCTCACGCATTGTTTTTGCGCTATAAATACTTGATTAACTTGGTATGAATTCCCCCACAACAGTATACCGTACCTTAAAACGCTACCAACATACCCATGATATGCCTGTAAAGCTACTTTCTTACCACAGATCTTTGTAAGTCTCCACAACGCATACACAAAAGAGTTAACCTTATTGCAGACTTTCTCCACGTGATTAAACCACGAACATCTATCATCCAATACAATACCTAAAAATAGAGTTTGGGATGATTCTCTTATTAATTGGCTATCAAAATGTATGTCCAAAGGGAGTTTTTTCCCATTTTTATTAATAAATTGAATAAATGTCGTTTTACTTATATTTATTTTGAGGTTGTTATTTTTCAACCAGTCAATTATCTTAAAAATTGTATTATTTATTTCGTCGTTGTAGGTTTTAGTATCATGGCATGGAATAACTACGGACACGTCGTCAGCAAAAAGAACACATTCATAATTTGTAACATCTGGTAAATCATTAATGTAAAGAAGGAATAACAAGGGTCCCAGAATGCTTCCTTGGGGTACCCCAACTCTATTGGCCTGTATTACAGACTGATATTTATAAAGTTCACTTCTAGAGTTCAGTTTTAAAATTTCCACGTACTGCATCCTATTATTAAGATAGCTTTCGAGCCATTTGTTAGCGACGCCTCTTATGCCATACAAATCACATTTTTTCAACAGAGTACTATGAGCCACAAAATCGAATGCCTTAGACATGTCAAAGAAAACTGATGTCACTGGCAAACGCTTATCCATGAAAGACAGTACCCTGTTGATTAAGGAAAAGGCAGCAAGGGCAGTGGACTTCCCTTTTTGGAAACCATTTTGGCACTCCTTTATGACATTGCATTTTGTGAGGAATTGTGTAATACGTTCATGCATTGCCTTTTCGAATATCTTTGAAAAAACGGGTATTAACGACACTGGACGATAATTTTCCACTGTATCCCTCGGCCCCTTTTTATAAAGTGGTTTAACAATCGAGATTTTTAGTGTTTCTGGAAAAGTTCCACTAGTAAATGACAGGTTTACTAGGTAGCTCAAAACAGGTGCAATTATACTTTTGCAAGCTTTTAATATACTTGTTTGTATTCCATCATTACCGACTGAAAATGTCAATTTTAAGGAATTAATTATTTTAATTATTTCGTAGTCATCTATTGGTGTCAAGAATAAGCTAGAGGAATTAGATTTAATATGAGATGTCCTAGATTGTAAATTGATATTATTATAAGTATTTGTTGTACTAATGTAATATTTATTAAAATTATTTGCAATGTCAATTGGGTCATTTATAATTTCCTTATTGATTACTAACTTGTCAATGCTAAAATTAGAAGTGGTATTTATTGTTTTATTTCGAATCAAGTTCCATGTGTCCTTACATATATTTCTTGACCCCATCAAGAATTTAGAGTTCGCTAATTTTTGAGACTGATTAATACATCGTTTTAAGAGTCTCGAATAGTTACGATATCTATTTTTACTATCTAAGTTTGGTTTCTTGTAATACGCAAAGCGCATGTTCCTTTTAACAACCGTAGACCTTTTTATGCCTTTAGTAAACCAGTTTGCAGCTCCTTTTGTTTGTGGTCTAAATTTAACTCTATTAACTGGAAAGCACAGATTATAAAATAATTTCAAAATATCATAAAACTCCTCAAATGCAACATTGAGTTGGTTTTCATTATAAACATTGGCCCAGGTCAGGCTCCCAAGACACTCCTGGAACTTGGCTATATTTTCTAAATTGTAATCTCTTTTTGTATAATACCAAGATTTTGGAGGTAAGCATGTAGAAGGTACTGTAAATTTTATAGATTGAGCCGTATCATGATCAGATAAACCCAAAGCATGAATTTCACTTTGAACTAGAGGTATATTACTGATAATGTTGTCTAGGCAAGCGTTTTTTCGAGTAGGTGTCAATATATGTAACTTAAAATTATAATTATTTACGATTCTTTTCATTTCGTTTGATTCAATAGTAGTTTTTAATATATCAATATTAAAATCCCCAGCTATTACAATTTTATATTTAGTTTTGTATTTTAATTTATCCATAAGTTGTGTAAACTTCGCAAAGAAATATGTAAGGTTCGATGGTGGTGTCCTATAAATTGTAATAATAATGCATTTTATTGAAGTGATTACTATTGCACAACATTCAAATACGTAATCTTCCGATAGTTCCTTCGCAGAAGACCATTCTTGAGTTTCAATTTCGTTTTTACATAAAATACACACACCGCCTCTTTTATGATGTTTTCTTGAATAAAAAGCGGCCAAGCGATAGCCTGCAATACGCAATATGCTCTCACTACCCGATTTGATGAACGTTTCACTAAAACATATGACATTGAAAAACTTATTTTCCCCCGCTAATTCATCAAAAGCAAGTTCTAAGAGTTCTGTTTTACCCAATATACCCGCTATGTTCTGATGAAAGACAGAAAATTCATTCTCTTTCACGAAAAAACTGCTTCACGTCACAAATTCCGGATTTGGTCAAATTAGGTTTAGAGAAATAGTCTGTAATTCGCTTTTGCACAATATGATCATAAGATTTAGGGGCTACATTACTATCATTTTTATCTTTTTTAGTTTTAATTTTAAAGTAAAAAGGTATTGTACCTTTTTTGTAAACATTTGATTTCGAAGTATTATTTATTAGTTGTGTGCTGTGTTTAACTGTAAGTTTATTGTAAGACAAATATTTTAAATTATAATAAAGAGTATCTATTACAGTATTAATTTCATGAGATAACTTGAACATGAAGTCTCCACCATATAGAAAATCAGCGGGATTAACAAATGTACAGTTCTCAAAATTTTTGCAATACGTGGCTAAAACACTGTTTAATTTTTTTACATTTAAATGTCTATTCTCTTGTACACCTAACACAATAATTGTTGCTTGATAATGATATTTTAGAAAGAAGCTTAATTCTATGCATACTTTAGTTGGATTTTTATCAAATTCACCAATACTTATGATGATAACATCACCGACAGTCGTTGATGTTTTTGCTGTTTTAATAATTTCTTCAGATGTAGCATTTGGTTTTGTAAATGATGTTATTTCGTATTTTTCGTACTTAGTATTAGCCCTTGTTTGTATGAGCGCTGAAGCCAAACCTACGCATTGCTGTCCGCCAAATATAAAAATCCTCTTCTTCCTGCTCTCCTTGCCATTCGTGATTTTGTCTGCCTTTCCTTCTTTCACAATTTTGAGTGATTGACCGTTTATATCATGCTGAACATCTTTAAGTTTAATCATTTCTGTTATACTTGTTTGACACTGGTCTGTTTTTTTTTCTTCAATTTGAATCGAAACGTGTTTTGAATGGACTGGCTTATCTAATAGAGGGGAGTGCAGATTAGAAGTGGCTAGGCTCTTTTTTCTTCGATTATTTCTAGGTGAATCTTTACAAATTTGTTCCAAATGCTTAATTTTAATTTCATTCTTGGTTATTTGTTCCTTTAGTTGACCGTTTTCTAGTAGAAGTATATCGACTTGATTATCAGCTGCCTCCAGTTTGCATTGAAGTTCGGCTAATTTTGTATTCAGCTCGTCTACTTTGTCTTTATAATCTTTATAATCTATGTTAACTTCAGGACAACTCCTATTCAGCGTATCATTCCACAAGACACAACTGTTAAACGACCCCTCTTCATCTGATAAAGAATCAAAAGAATTCTTTCTTGGGATATTGTGTTTTCTTTTAGTAATATTATCTTGTGTTACCCTGTGCTGTTGCTCCTTTGATGTAGTTGGATTTGATATTAACGGTGCTGTTTCCTTAGCATTTAAGTGTCCCTGTGTAGTTTCTACAGGAAGTTCTTGAGAAGGTACTTGTGCTTTCTCTTTTTTCCCAGATAGTCGCTGTACCTTGTTTAATTTTGGTGTGCTGCTCGAATGCACCTTACAGCATTTGTCGCACAACCATGAAGTCTTTTTTTCTTTACTCATTAAATTATATAATTTCTCCTTATTGGTACAAGACAAGTCGTATGTTTGTTTGCAAACTGAACATGTTAAGAAATGTTTTCCAATTATTCTTTTATTGCATTTTCCACAAAAATATTCTGATGCCATTATTTCACAGAGATTTTACGAAAAGAGTGAAAAAAAAAGGCAAAAATTTTTTTGGTTTCTGTTGTGGCTCTTTTTCGAATCGAGGGCAAGAAAAAAAAAAGTACAAAAATTATTTTTGTCTGTTGAGATTCGATCCTTAGACTTTACGTTGTAGGTCTCCAAGCTAGTGTATGAACAAATTACACCAGATGGCTTTTCTTAAGTTGGTCGAAATTTTACATCGCTTGGGTCAAGTTTTGAATTTTGAATATAGATATTCGTTAAAAATGACTCATTGCTCAGGAATTTTTTCGCACTCAACGTTGTAATACTGGTATTCGTGATTACAATACACCGTATATTACTGTATTTTCACTGTTGTTCCTTGCACTGATTGAGTTTTTTACTTGACTTTTATTCACTTTTATTACTTTTCTGTCACTAGAGTGTTTTTGTCTGTGTTTATTATGTATTTTGTTCATCGAGATAAAATACTAAAATTAAGTTCAATTTTGTCAAGATAACAATGCCACTGCTTCTTCATAACCAACTCTCACTAATAAAGCGAAATTTAACACAAATTACACGTTTAGTATATTTGTTTAGAATAAAAGTTCGCGGAACGATATAATTGCACTGTTTACGCGACGGCAGCGCCATCTGTTGGTGGAGAAAGTGCTTAACCACTTATAATATATAATCATTTTTATTTTGATATGCATATAAATCTAGAATATCTATGTGATGAGAATATAATGATGTATGAATATAATGTATAATATAAATCTAAACAATGAAATTATCTTCATAAATGTTTTTTTTATCTTTTATTTAATTATTTTGCCACTAACCGAAACAGCAGCACTAAAAAAAAGAAAAACAAAACTGACAAAGTAATATACTAGAAACCCTAAAAAAACTGCAGCGGTATGTATCTTATTTCAATAAATAATACTCTGTAAAATGAACAACTGGAGCTAAAATAAATCAACACAACGAATAAGGTTACCAACGTATCTTTCGGTAATAAGGTTCAAAGTCGTATGTTAGTTTAACCGTGTTTAACGTTGATGTGTCACTTTAACTGGAGCTTGTCGAGAAACTGTTTAAATCGGATCAGGCCAGGATAAACATGTTTCCCAGTTTAGAAGTTCCTGATTGGTGTGCTGTTGATGTGTGGCTTAGCCGGAATTGAATTGGAGCATATTTGAGTCAGTCAGTCTGTTAAAGTCCACGTCGACCACTGCTGAGAAAGGAGTTCTGTCGCTTGTTGTAGTGTTGAAGAAGTTGAATATTAGACCAAGAGGTCGCGGGTTCGATCCCCGCACTCACTGGGCTAACATTTGTGTGCATGAACTTGTCTGTTTGTCCTGGTCTGGGTATATAATATATATCTCTTTAAGTATATTTGTATAGTTAAAAAGTATTTAAGTATGTCTAACCGTTCCCTAGCAACTATAGCTTCGATCTTAGTTTTGGGCTAGGATGTGGTCCAGATAATTTGTTTTAATATTTATTTCAACGGCTGCTGCTATTTATTTATTTAGAGGAACCCATCGCAATATGTCGCGTTACAATGCATAGCCAAAGTAAAAAATATTGTGTGTTCTTTGTTTCCCTAACATTAATAAATAAATGTCCCTTTGTTACTACTTCACATGCTCGAAGTCGGCAGTTCAAACCCGGTAAGGCTGGCATCTCTGGATAATCAAAAACCAATGTGCGTAATTTCATACCAGCTGCAAAGTAAAGGAAAAAATTCCTCCTTTCAAGAATCAGTGAATTGAATCCGAGGAATTCTCAATTAAGTGATCAACAAAAATGTATTTAATTTGTATTTCTGTTATTCCGTTGCCTCCCAAATACCTCCCGTGGAATGTTGAATTACTTTTTGGTTTCTTTTGATTACAGTTTCAATTAGGTACCGAGGATTTCCTCTTGTATATTGTTCCCTGTTTTTCGTAAACATCACACATTTTCATGGAATTCTACTAGCTCCGTTATATTTAATATTGCCAGATCAATATTTATTACGATAACTTGTAATTTTTAGGGTTCCGTAGCCAAAATGGCAAAAAACGGAACCCTTATAGATTCGTCATGTCTGTCTGTCTGTCTGTCTGTCTGTCTGTCTGTCTGTCTGTCCGCCAGTCTGTCACAGCCACTTTTTTCCGAAACTATAAGTACTATACTGTTGAAACTTAATGAGTGGATGTATTCTGTGAACCGCAACAAGGTTTTCACACGAAAATAGAAAAAAAATAAAAATTGTGGGGGGTCCCCATAGTCAGAACTCAAACTGAAAATATTTTTTTTTCATTGAACATATACGTGTGGGGTATCTATAGATAGGTCTTTAAAAATTATATTAAGGTTTCTAGTATCACTTTTTTCTAAAATGAATACTTTTCGTGACAGACCCTCCCAAAGTGGAAAAAAGTGTGTCCCCCCCCCTCTAACTTCTAAAATAAAAGGATGATAGAACTGAAATAATTATATAATGTACATAACCATAAAAACTACCAACGAAAATTAGTTCGAACGAAATCTATTCAGTAGTTTTTTTAATACGTCAAAAATAGAATTTGTACGGAACCCTCAGTGCGGGAGTCCGACTCGCACTTGGCCAATTTTATTTCTTAATTGAACTCGACTAATACTCCTTAAATAAAACAAAAAAAAAGTATCAGACTATTAATGTCCCATTGCAGGGCAAAGGCCTCCGTCATATGAAACCATGTTTTGGTTACAAAGATGGGTTTTGTCTTTTTAAGCACCTAGACTTCTATAAAAGATTATTATGCCAAAAATAAATCATTCATAACTATAATGAGCATTGTTCTGTACAAGTGCTATTTAGAACTAAAACTTAATGTTTGAATCATCTGCTGCCGACACACTGACTCCATCGCATCCCTTCCGCAGTAAAAGCAAAGTCCCTTGTTCAATGAAAACAGTCCATTATTTTGCTAAGTATCTTCTAGTGAATATTTTAACAGTCTGGAGTGAATCTGGTAACTTCACCAGCTGTCGTTGGGGGCCGTTTTGGAGCCGGCCAGTAGTATTTGAGTGGACACAATTAGCGTGCCGCGTTTAAAACTGCCACCGTGGTGTAGTGGTTAGAGCGTTGTGCTCAAAAACCTTGGAGATTGTGGGTTCAAATCACACGGGAAACATTTTCACTGGTTTTTCAATCTAGTTAGGATGCAGGTTTGAATCACCTGATTGTCTGATACGATAGTTATGATTTCATTTTTCCAAAGGTTGACTGGTAGAGAATGCTTTTAGCGTTAAGTCCGCCTTTTGTACCTTACTTACTAGTGTGGTCAATAAAGTTTTAATAATTATTCCGTGATTCATTATGCACGTCAATCCGTTTGTCCGTTTGTTATAATTAAAATGGTCTGGTTTTCCTTGTAAGGGTAAAACAGTCGCCCCATTGTAGAAACCAGGCTGGTCAATTCAGGGTCATAGACGTAGCGTCCCTGTGTCTTCTGGGCTATGACGCAATTGGCCGAGGATGCAACCGGGATAGGCACTAGGATGATAATAATGCTGATAGTAAGCTTGAAACTATTTTAATCAACATTCACAGATTTTGGAAAAGTTAAAGTCAGCAAAAATGTCTTCATAGCAAACCTTTTTTTTGCCAGCATCAGTTCCTGTTTATATATGAATCATGAGACTCTATGGGTCTATTTTAGGGTTTGAGTAATAAAAATCTTCAATATATAATACTAAGTTGTACGAAGAAAGGACCTTTCAAGTTGTCATGAAATATTTTTACGGTGTAAGAAATTGCTCTGACTGATTTTGTGACGCACTTCTTTGACACTGAAGACAACAACCAAATATTGATATTTGACTTACATTTCACTTTTATGTTTTGACGTAATAATTCGAGTAATAACGAATGCAAATTGCTGTACAGTACGGAACGTAAATAGACTCATTGTTATCTTTCCGTATTAAATTTCATTTAATTACTATTTACGTAGGTGCTTAATGTACATTGATTTACATAAAAAAGTCTAAATGAAGCCTTGTTGTCATATTAATTTTAAATTTAAGTATAAGATATTGAATTAATGTTGAACGTAAGAGTTTTACTTTGAGTTGAACATAACACAATATAGGGGAGAGGGGGCAGCTTAGAACAGGGGCAGAATTCGAAAATACAAATTTTTGACTTAATCTTTTTAATCTAAGACGTAAAATGCAGTTAATAGAATCAACTCTGACTGCAACCAGCTTCAAACCACAAAGCGGGCGTGCTTTGCTGTAAAAAAGAATTTTAACCTGTCTGACGTATGGGTGGTACGTACTGGCAAAATATATTTTTTTCAAACATTTTTCAGGGAACCACTTGTGTAAAGATTCCCAACTCATAATTTTACGAAAAAGTGCAGTCGTTCTTTATTTTAAATCCACCTTGCAGTTTTTGCTTACCAGTTATTTTTCTTTTTTTTGGGCGTGGCATCACCAATCTCCAATTGGCAAGTGCAAGCCAAAACGCATCATTGGAACACGAAAAAAAACATGATCGCATATTTTTGTTATAAATGAATGAACGAATGCAATTTTATTTCAATCAATAAATATCAAAATACACACTACTATAATAATTATGAATCCAATAAATAATAAAATCAAATTAAATAACACGGTAAAACAAGTTTCACATGAAATTGATAAAATTGATACTCATTATGTAGAATCGTTACACACAATACTTAAAAATTCAAAATAATATTTAGTAACCAGTTTGCACACGAACCATATCGCAATGGTTCAGGTACAGGCAGTCAAAATGCTCGGCGAAGGCGGCCAAGATAATATTCCACCGTTTAAATGAAAGCTGAAAATAGGTATCAATTTTTTTAACAAAGTCTTATTATTATTCCTCTATAGGCACCGTGCAGAAACTTTAGAGGTCGCTAAAATCCCGAATTTTTTTCTATGGTTTGTCAGTAAAATTTGACATTTAGCTTGAAAGGTTCGAATATGAGTCACTAGATGGCAGAATAAGGCACCGTGTTTTTCCGTGGTTTGACAGTAGAATTACCGACATTGGGATTAAAAGGTTTAAATTTGAGTCACGAGATGGCAGAGTCATCGCTACGCACGGTGCCTATTGGTTTCTACCCATTCTCAGATTAATGCTCCATATGCCACGTTTGAGTGCCTCTACTAAAACGTCAAACATTCACTGAACTTTTCTCTTAGGTCTGTTTCTCTCTCAGTCTCTCTCAACAGAAAACGAGGGCCACGCGATAATGACGTCATCCTTCTTGACGGATCAGGCGACAGGAGTACGTGTGTCTACTATCTTGCGATTTCACAAATGATTCGTAATAAATAGAAAAGTATAGCATCACCAGCACATTATTCGTTGCATCTATTGATACATTAATCTGAGTACGCATTGTCCAAAAGTGCCCTACACCGATTAAAATGTGCCCCATAGAAAACAGATATGACCCAAACTTCTGAAAATTACATTTGTCTTATTAACGTTTATTCAAATATTTTATCATTTTCATATTGCCAATGGCGTAAGTAAGCTAAGAGAGAAGTGTTTTTGAATTTCTCCTTACAGTTACAAATGTTTGTTTCCAAATAATTCCCTCTCCCCCCCGGACCGCTGAGGTGTTCAGACGTATCATAATTACAATCCCTATTTGATTTTTTAAATAATTCAAATTTAATTTTAACACAAAATATTCAAAGTGAAATAATAGGAGTGCATAAACGCAGGGAGATCGTTGTGGCTCGCGTTGGTACTGTTGCTACCCGTGTGACTCATCGTAGTTGCCGTCAACGCCCATCGCTTCTTGCTGCCCGCCCTAGGAGGTGTGACGAAGACCGACCAATCTGCGGCGTGCTGCGGTGCCGTGACTCACGCGTTGGGGGCTGCTCGACACTCGCTGCCTGCGCGCCTGGTACTTTGCGTGAGTCATCTCTGTTACTCGACCATTTGTTTACCTCGACCGTACTCTGCTACCCTGGTGACTTAAATATGGAATACGCGTGTTGCAAATCGACGATAGATGGCGCCACCAGTGAGTTGATATGCACAGAATGTAGGCAAAATTTTCACGTTGGTTGTTTGTATCCTACTTCCAAGAATAAGGTCATCTGTGCTGAATCTAGACAATCTTGGATATGCCCGGATTGCTCGTTAAACCAGCCGCGTGTGTCAAGAAATGACAACACTCCGGTAAGAGCCAACATGGGAGGTCCCCGACCTGGGCAGTTTGATGATGAGAACGTTAACGTGAATATTCGTAGGGGTGGGTCGCGTTCGTACTCCCCAGACCAAGCCGATATGACTTACTCTCCGCCTGCCTTAGGGGACTCCACAGAATTAATTGCAAAAATCATTGCATCTCAAATGGAAAATATGAAACTTGATCTGCAAAGGACCATCTCGGAGACCATCACTAGAGAGTTTAAAACAATCAGAGAAGATATCGCTGGCCTCAGAGCCTCCATGGACTTTTTAAGTAGCCAGCATGATTCGATTACCAAGCGTGTCGATAATCTAGAAAAGGAAGTTAAATCACTTTCCGCTGTTAAGCCTGAATTGGGAAGCATAAAACTTTCTTTAAGCAACACCGAGGCTGATAATAACAAGAGAGAGCAATGGGCTCGTCGTTCAAACGTTGAGATTTTTGGAATCCCGGAGAGAAAGGGGGAAAATCTGATGAATGTATTAAATAACATCGCGAATTATGCTCAGTTTCCTCTTGTCCCATCAAGCGATATTGATTTTGTTACACGTGTCGCACCGAAAAACAGTGAAATCAAAAAGACTAAACCTATTGTAGTGCGTTTCTTGTCGCGCTGGAAGAAGGACGAATTTTTAGCTGCTACCAGGAAGCTACGGCTTAAATGTAGCGATATAGGTATCCCAGGCGATTCGTCTATTCACCTTAACGAACACCTGACATCCGCAAATAAGTCCTTGTTGCAGCGTGTCAAGTCTTTGTGTGACGAGAAAAATTTTAAATATGTTTGGGTGAAAAACTGCTCTATTAAAGCTCGCCGCTCTGATACATCCCCTATTATACATATTTCAAATGAAAGTGATTTAAACAAAATCAAATAGGTTCGATTAATGTGTTAGTTTTGTATTGCACTACGTATTTTTCAATTTTGTATTTATATTGTAATCTGATTGTTATTTTTTCTTTGTCAGGGAATATGCATATTTATTCTTTTAAAAATTTAAACATCCCATTCTGTCTCGCTTACGGTTACGACTTGCGAAGCTTAACTTTGTTCATCTTTGTTAGTTTATACTCAATGTGTTATAAGATTTGGGAACTTGAATGGCTTGTTTGAATCATTTAAACATCTATTATCAGAACACCCGTGGTTTAAGAACGAAAACGAATTCGTTTTTTCGTAATATGATGTTGGCTGATTATGACGTTGTTTGTTTGAGCGAGACTTGGCTTTTGCCAGGAATATACGACTTAGAGTTATTTGACAGCCGTTACAATGTTTATAGATGTGACCGAAACTATGAGGCTCGTGGCAACTGTTTGGGGGGTGGTGTTCTCGTAGCTGTTCGTCGTGAGCTCTCAGTGCGTTCAACTAGCGTCGTGTCGGTGCCGAGTGATGCGGCTGAGATCATTGAGGTAGTAATTGAGCAAAAATCACCACCAAAATCCTCATTGCGTGTGATGTGTGGTTATTTTCCTCATGGTCCCTTGCATTCTATTTGCCTTAGCTCTTTTTTTGAAACGGTAATAGAATCTATTGCCAACCATCCTGATGATACCGTTTTAATTACAGGCGATTTCAACGTCTCTTCAGCACAATGGGATACTGCTGGATCCTATTTAAGTTTAAGTGACAGTGACGGTGGGGATACATTGGTGCAAGAGTTGAAGTCGTTCTTGCTCCTTACAAACATTTACCAGTATAATGGGATCGTCAACTCAAATGGTAGATTACTTGATCTTGTTATCAGTGGTTGTAACTGCTCAGTGAGAAAGTGCGGAGAACCTTTGGTCAGTGAGGATGCTCACCACCCCGCACTTGAAATTCGGATGCATTCATCGAGTCCTCGTTTGTTACGCCCTGCTGCGCGTACGATCCATCTGTACCGTATAGCTGATTTTGAAGCAATAAATAGCGATTTAGCGGCGATGGATTGGCGTCCACTACATGCATGTGAGGATATTGACGCGGCTGTTGCCACCTTTTATGAATCTATGAACACTGTCATATCTAAGCACGTCCCCAGGAAGATCGTCTATAGTGACACCCGGTATCCTCCTTGGTTCACTCCTGCCCTCGTGAAAATTATTAAGGAAAAATTAAAATTCCATAAAAAGTGGAAAACCTACGGAAACCGGGCAGATTATGACACATTTTGCCTCTTACGAGATCGTCAAAAACGAGTACAGCGTAAGTGCTATGACCAATTTATCATTAATGCCGAAAATAAGTTAAAAACTAACAGCAAATATTTTTGGACATTTGTTAAATCTAAAAAGGCAATGACTGACATACCAAATAATATCATCTATGATAGTGATTCCTCTACTAATGGAAGTGAAATATGCTCCTTCTTTAATAATTATTTCCGTTCCGTGTTTGTGCCTTCTGTCCCCACACCCTCAGCGTCTTCTCAGTCATCAAGTTTCGGGCTATCTTTAAGCTCTGTCAGCATTTCTCCTGGAGTGGTTGAGAAATATTTGAAGTCCCTTGATTTAGCTAAGGGCTGTGGTCCAGACGGTATCCCCCCCATCTTCCTTCGGTCTTGCTGTCGCCTTCTTGCTTATCCTCTGTCGCACTTGTTTAATCTGTCGCTTGCGACTGGCAGGATGCCAAATATTTGGAAGCAGTGCCATGTGATCCCAGTTTTTAAGTCGGGGGATAGACATGACGTTAAAAATTACAGACCCATCTCTAAATTAAGTACTATTCCAAAAATGTTTGAAAAAATAGTCTACGATGGCATCTTCCCTCTTCTTAGACCATACATTGTTGAACAGCAGCACGGATTTGTGAATAAAAAATCCACAGAAACAAATTTATGTGAGTTTGTACATAGAGTTGCCTCTGCTATGAATCATGGCTACCAGGTTGATGCCGTGTATACAGACTACTCTAAGGCATTTGACAAGATCCCGCATTCCCTTTTATTAGAGAAACTGAGTAATACGGGTATACATGGCGATCTTCTTCGATGGATTGAGTCCTACCTGAGGGAGCGCAGTCAGGCGGTTACGGTCAAGGGATTCTGCTCCTCTTTTGTCCCTGTTACATCTGGAGTGCCCCAGGGCTCTCACCTTGGCCCTCTGTTATTTATTATTTATATCAATGATGTTGTCTCTATTTTAAAGCACTCAAATGTTTTAATTTATGCAGACGACATGAAGATCTTTAAAAAAATAACATCTCCCATAGATTGTCATTTGTTGCAGAGTGATCTTGATGAACTTCAATCATATTGTATTAAAAATCACTTAGAACTTAACATAAAAAAATGCAATGTTATTTCTTTCTCGCGTAAATCCAAAATGACAAAATATGACTACATTTTACAGAATGAAATACTTAATAGGGTGACAGAGGTGAGAGACTTGGGTGTGTTCTTAGATAGTAAGCTCTCTTTTAACACTCACGTTGACCACATAACCGCAAAGGCTTACCGTATGTTGGGCTTTATTATCAGGACGGGAAGAGATTTTCATTTGTGCTCTACTCTCATCCTACTTTTTAACGCCTATGTTCGGTCTCTCTTGGAATATGCTTCAACAGTTTGGAATCCCTTCTACAAAACATCCATCGTAGCTATTGAAAGAATAAATAAGAAATTTATGAAACATTTAAATTTTAAGGCTATTCGCCTCAATCAAGCTGTTCCATGTCTGCCTTCATTATTGGATCGTCGTGCTGCGAGAGACCAAACATTTCTATTTAAAATACTAAATAATTATGCCGATTCGCCATTTCTTTTGGAGAATATATATGTTAGATGCCCTAGGTCTACTTCTCGTTCCCCAAAATTGTTTTTTGTTCCAAGTTGTAACTCGAATTATGTCAGAAATACGTTTCTTTTTAGGGTATGTAAGGAGTACAATTTGAAATTTATAGAAATTGACATTTTCAATTGCAATTTGTACTCTTTCAAAAAGCAAATTGGATGTGCATGTAACCTGACTAAGGAATGACAGTTTTTTTTTTTGTTTTTGTTCTTATACTTTATTAATTAAACAGTGACATTGATATTATTAAACTATTTTTTTTTTTTTTTTTAGTTCTGAATGTGATTATTTAATTGTTTGATATTTAATTTTTAATTTTAATTTTTATTACTATTGTTTTTTTTATATAATTTAATTTTTGTGAAATTGTTTTAAACTTTCTTTTCATTTAATTTAATTCTCATTTAATTTAATTTATTTCTCATTTAATTTAATTTATATATAATTTTTATGATATGTTTGATTTCATTAATTTGTGGAAACTTTGCTGATTTATGTGTTATTTTTTTGTAATCTTATTTTATGTAATATAATAATTGTTTGTTTCCCAAAAATTAATAAATAAAAAATAAAATAAAAAATAAATAAAAAAATAAAAATTGTGTGCTTATGCGCCCCACTCCCCAATAGTATTACTACATAATCTAAATTAAAATCTAAATTACGTATAACAAGACCTATTTGAACAATTTACGGAACACTTTTTGTTCTATTAATACTGTATGCAATAACCCATTAAACGACGGAGATAAAGAGAGAATATAAATAGTTGTCTGCACCCACCACAGATCTGTCAAACGTCAAAGGGGTCACGATGTGGGTAGATCAGGCTCTGTCAGGCGTGTCCGCCGCCCATGTTGCTCTGCAAACTATAGCCTCAATATGGCAGCTCACCGGCTACCAGTATCCCATACCAACTATTCCTGATGGTAAGTTGAGACTTTTGACTACATTATAATGGTTTATAATATCATTATGATATGATATAATATCATTTTCATCATCATCAGCCTATCGCAGTCCACTGCTGGACATAGGCCTCTCCTAGGGCTCTCCAATTAGCCCGATCCTCGGCGACTCGGCGATATAATATCAAATGTAAGTAATTGCCTCCCTGGTGTATTGGTAAGAGGGCTGGCTGAGCTTAAAAACTCAGAGGTCGTGCGCTCAAATTCGGGGGGGGGAACACGTTTTTGTTTTAGGGAGGCAAATGAACAAGATGGTCACCTGATGGTAAGTGATCCCCACCCATCTTCACCAACAACCTCAAAAGCGTTTCACTCCCTTTCCAACTGAGCTCGCCAAGAAAGACCTTACTCAATGGCAGAGACATAGCACAACAGTTACGAAGGGCTACTTCACTGTGGTCTTCAGTAAGGTGGAGGTACTTTTCCAAACGAGCGGCTCCCAGAAAAATGATGATTTATCCTGGCCTCAAAGGCAATGCCCGATTGGAATGAGAAAGACTGCTGTACTAAAGTGGTATCTTATTCGTTGGCATCGCCGTACTAGCCCGCTAGATACTTAACTCCTCGATTTAAGGAATCCAGGTAATAGGATGGAGGGAACACGTAATCTCGTAACGCATTTCATAGCTTTATAGTTCGGATAATGAATTGTAAAACTTTTCGGTTCTTGATGAACCACGCGCGCTGGTCAACGTTTCCATCCATTTACCATGGCCACTATTCCATCGTGAACCCAGAAGTTCGGTACAAAGTGCCATTTTCGTATCACATCCATTGTCATGGCAGTTAGGGGTCCTCTTTTGCTTACCATCAGACAGAGAGGAGACGATGTAAATAAAAAAAGTAGTGGCCTGTGGCCACGGCAAATTGAAAGCAACATTGATTAGCGTGTAATTCTTTGGAGGGCTGGGGGAAAAAAGGGTAAGCGAAAACAGTTCTTCAGAATACTCACCGTCGAAGGAGCTGTAAAAGACACCCAAAACACCTATTTAATGCGACTGTTGTCTTTTATTTCGTAACACAAGCGCTTAAGCTACTAAGACAGAGTTAGTTCAAGCATGTGGTGGTATGAAATATTTATCTTATATTGATTTCACAGCGGGAACAGAATATGACTACATCGTGGTGGGCGCTGGCTCAGCCGGTGCTGTAGTGGCTACCAGGCTGTCAGAAGATCCGAATGTTCAAGTTCTTTTATTAGAGGCCGGGGGAGATGCTCCAATACAATCTAACGTGAGTTCGATAATCATATCACCTGTTAAAAAGATATTTATTTATTTAAGGCTTCCAAAAAATGGGGAATGTTTTTAAGTGATATTGCTTTACTGAAAAAGAAAAAATATAAGTACCTAAATAATCTCTTCTTTCCTGAGAAGTTCTTGCTTGAAAGGAAAGATTAAAATCTATACTAATATAAAAAGCTGAATAGTTTGTTTGTATGTTTGTTTGTTTGTTTGTTTGAACGCGCTAATCTCAGGAACCTCTGGTCCGATTTAAAAAAATATTTTTGTGTTGGTTAGTCCATTTGATGGGGAAGAATTTAAAGAAATCGAAATCCACGCTGACGGAGTTGCGGGCGGCCGCTAGTTTATATAGAACTCGAAACTGATAAATAATTTGAATTTCAGCTACCAGGCGGTGCTACTTATCTTCAAAATAGCTACGTGGATTGGGATCAATCGCAACAAAGTCAAGTGGATGAATTCGGATATCAATGCCTCAGAAACAAGAGACAGCCCGTAAGTCATGGCAAGATGTTGGGAGGAGGCAGCAGCATCAACCTCATGTTATACATGCGAGGCGTACCCCATGACTTCGACCACTGGGCCGAAATGATTGACGATCCATCATGGAGGTATGAAAACGTCCTCCAATATTTCATGAAGAGTGAAAGACTTGAAGATGAAAAAGTACTAAACTCTCCCTTAGGAAAATACCACGGAACTGATGGACCAATGGGAGTTACTAAACTCTGGTTCAACGTATCAGAAAAATATGTTAACATCTATAAAGAAATGGGTTACGATTATGTGCTAGATACCAACGCTAACGGTTCTCTTGGATTTACTGAACAAATGGTGACAGTAGCAGACGGAACACGCCAGAGCACCGCCAACGCGCATCTTGAAAGCGCTGCTTATCGATCAAATCTTCATGTTTCAAGACATTCAGTAGTGACTAAAGTAATTGTTGAAAACAAAAAAGCAACGGGAGTGCAGTTCATCAATAGGAATAATCAAACTACATATTACAGTATACGCAAAAAAAGAAGTCATTGTTTCAGCAGGACCTATTAATACGCCTCAGTTGCTAATGTTGTCCGGCATTGGTCCAAAAGAAGAGCTCGATAAACATGGCATTGATGTAATAGCTGATTTACCTGTAGGAAAGAAGGTGATTAATCATCATGGGATATTCTTAATGTACAATGTGGACAAGATCAACGTCACGGGACCGCAACGTCCCGCGGATCCGAAAGCTTTTCCCGCCCCAATCATTACTGGCTTGATAGCTTTGAATAAGAGCCAAACCTACCCTGACTACATGGCAGCGACGGTCGTCATGAACTCTGAAGCGTTAGCGCTTACTTTCTGTTCTGTTATATTTGCATTCGACAAAGAAACTTGTCAACTCATGTACGAAGCAACGCAAGGAAGGGAAGTATTATTCGCGGCCGTTGTTGACTTCATCCCGAAAAGTCGTGGACACATTCGCTTGAAGAGCGCCGATCCGCTGGATTCTCCGGATATTTACTTAGTGGCTTACCCAGACGAGGAGTCTTACGAGAAGACGGTAGACTATGCAATGGACTTTGCTCGAATCGTTGACACCACACACTTCAAGAAGGTTGGTGGCGAGCTGGTGACGTTGCCGCAGTGCGCTCAGTATGACAAGCAGAGCCGGGAGTACATCAGCTGCTACGGGCGGTGCATGAGCAGTACCTACTACCACTACGTGGCCACGACTCCCATGGGTGAGGTGGTTGATAGTAGGCTTCGTGTGTACGGCATCGACAACCTTCGTGTTGTGGACTCTGGTGTCATGCCAATGATCACTAGTGGAACTACAAATGCCCCTACCATGATGATTGGCGAGAAAGGCGCGGCTATGATCCAGGAAGATAACTGAAAGCAAAAAGCAAACGCAACTCAAAATATACAATACGCATTGTCAAAATCCTGTCATATGTCCGTTTAAGATATCACTTTAGAAGGTCCTATTAGAACATTAGCAATTTCTTTCTCTTGCTTTATATTATGTATCTTCCTCTTATATGAGAAATAAATGAATTGGTATGTAGTTTGGGTTACGGAATATCATGCTGATCTGGGGAAGCATTTAAATGTTAGCTTTCAAAATAGAAAAACGGCAGAATCAGTGTGACATAATGGGTTGTCAAGTTGTCAATGCAGTTTGGACCCGATGTAAATGTTTGGAAAATGTGAATTTCATATTTTTTTTCAGCTATGTATGTTTGTCAAGTATATGTAATTGAATAAGTATTTATACAACAAATAACAAATTAGATACGAAATATAAAATGTTATGAACTTCGTTGTTATTTTAAGAACCCTTATCTTATAAATTAAGGATCATAGAGTCTTTTGATCCAAACATGAAAATTGATCGAATTTCATGTTTTTATTTTTTAATTTTCGTCTAGGTATAATTTTTATGTAAATAATACGTTTCACTATGGTTGTTGATTGGGATTCGACCTTCCTTTACATCGGACTAGCAATAGAAATGATTATGCTACAAACGACAGTTTTTACATGTTGACGCATTTTCAACTAATGACGTGTCAACAACATACCTTTTCAATGCATCTAAATGCTGCTTTATTTTGTTCTGTTCTCTCTAATCTTTTTGAGTAAGTTGGGGTATTTTAGATATGGCATTTAATAAAGAAATAAAAACGAACAATTACTATTTATCATTAACTATTACATAATTTATCAATTTTATTGTCAGTTAGAGCTCAGTGCTCAAATACCTTGAAGCTCTTGGTTTCGAACCCGCGGGGAACATTTTCACTTTGTTGTGGTTTTAACAGTGTGGTTAGGAAATTGCAGGCTTGAATCATCTGATTCTCCGAAAGTAAGTAAGATTCCGTGCTTCGTAAGGCACGTTAAGGCGTAGGTCCCGACTGTGAAACAAATGGTCTGGTTTCCCATTCAGGGGTGCGGTGGTCGGACAAAAGTCGCTCCATCGTAATAACTAAGCTCATCAATTTATGATCATAGTCGTAGCGTACCGTGGACTCCGAGGCAATGGCCTAGGATGCAGCCGGGAAAAGCGCTAGGATGATGATGATAATTTACAACTGCAGCATGTAAGAACAAGAAAAAATTATAAGCAATACTTCTAATCCGACATTATTACTCATAGTCTAACTTCAAATAATATTTATACATAATAACTCACTCTAATAACATTCGACTACCCGCTATTTGGTACCAAGTTTTAAAACGCACACATGATCCATTTCTCCTCTTTCTAATAAAATTGTTTATTTAAAAGGAAAGCAGCAACATTACTCCGTGATAAGGTTTAAATAAAATGTCAATATAAATGCTAGTTTGTGCTCGTCATAGAGCAGTCACATGTAGGCTGCACGATGTGGATTGACGAGGCTCTGTCGAGTGTGTCTGCCGCCCAGCTCGCGCTGCAGACTATAGCTTCAGTATGGCAGCTCACTGGCTACCAGTATCCTATGCCAACTTTTTGTGAGGGTAAGTTTGCCTGTTGAATCACACTTACTCGTATATTAGGGAGAAATAAACTAAGGGGAAAAACGCGACCAAAATTCTGCCGAATTTCGTGTATAGATACACAATACCGCGACGTAATTCTAGCATGATGTGTATTTAAATTGGAGGGTTCCAATTTAAATACATATCAAATAATTTTTATTTTCGATATTACAATCCATAGTGTTGGTAACAGGGATACATTATTGTAGTGTAAGTACTTAAATCTACATAGGCTCAGTACATAACAGCCGTAGTCGCAGCCAAATTCAGTCACGTTTTTTCAGCGAAGTGTGTTTCTATACTTTTAGTTAAATGTTAAAGTTTCTTTGTTTCGATGTTTGGCCGTCAATCATACTGAAACGGCACGGTTTTGATGAAATTTGGTGTACAGGCAGAGAACTGACTTAGGTGATATAATACTTTTCAACCCGATTAAATGAAAGAAAGAAAGAAAGAAAGAAAATACATTTATTGGCAAAACCAAACACTCACAAATACACAAAAATTAAAATAAGAAAAACAGTTCATACATATAAAAAACAAAAATCAATTTAGCAAGAATCAAGATACATATTGCTGATCTGTGTACGAATGAGACAACTCAGATCTGTGTAGGTATTGTGTTTGTGTGTGTGTGCATGGTATGCCAATCAGGTCCGTACCTCAGCATGAGTTACTACGGCGGCATAGTACACCACCGCGGCAACGCTGTTGTTCTGGCAGGACCTGTTTGGAGTGGCGTATAAGGCATAATATATACATATTTAAAGATATTGATAAAAAAATAAAAAAAAATACATAGCTTAATAAATAATGCAAAGAAATAAGGTACATACTGAGAGTTATATAATAAAACAAAATAAAATTATAATAAAGAATATGAAGTGTGCAATATGAGGAGGAAAAATAAGAACAATACAAATATTTTTTTGAGCATTAGTTTAACATCGTGAACATCGAAACGTTAAAATAACGCACCGAGTGACAGGAGACGTCACAATCTCAAACCACATTTTGCCACGTCGGCAGCATTAATGCACATGCAAATATGGAGATTTATGTTGTTTGAACCGGTCGGTAGTAAACCTGAACAAAGGTGGATGGGTACGCGCCAGGACAAGGACGGAGTGAGAGTCGGAGAGAGGGATTATGGATAATAGCTAGCCTCATGCGGCGCATTGAGACGGCAAGCCACACTACGCGACGTGAAAAACAAGACGGTAGGAATGTCATTTAGAGCTTTTTTGGCAGTCAAGTAGATACTTTTTGAGCTTTTTCCTAAACGCCCCTTGCCTTGCCTTCCTAAATGCTCCCATTAGATAAAAAAAAAATATTATGCTAATCGTCGATCTTGCAGAAAGAAAATTATTTGTTAATGTCCTAATTCCACGCGGGCAAAGCCTCGGGTAAAAACTAGTCGATGTAAATATAAATACGAAACATTTGAATCGCTGTAGATAATGTGTACCAAAGGACTGAATTTTCAAATTGTATTTTTTTTAATGCTGTAGGTAAGAAACATTTTAGGTGCACTTAGTTCTTTCTCTTATCAAAAAGAACAATTAACTTAAATAGAAACAAAACACTGCGCAGTTAACAAGATTACCTACTTTTAAATAATGATTTTGTTCTTGTTATGGCGACCATGTTTATATCTGTGAAATTCGATGCAATAAATCCAGTGGTTTCGGAGTCTATCCAATTCAAATAATCAAACAAATACGTGGAGTGACAATTTGCGCAAGGCAGCTGACTAGAGCGAGATACGAGTCGCCGAGAATCGAACTAGATCGAAAGCCCTTGGAGAGGCCTATACCTGTGTATCTAGTGATGAACTGCGATAGGCAGATGATGAACCCGAAAAAATGAAATCTTGCCAAGGCGTCGAATGATTATTTAGTTTTCTTTTAATTTTAAGGGGGAACCAAGTATGACTACATCGTGGTGGGCGCTGGCTCAGCCGGCGCTGTGGTGGCTACCAGGCTGTCAGAAGATCCGAATGTTCAAGTGCTTCTTTTAGAGGCCGGAGGAGATGCACCTATACAATCTAACGTGAGTCTGATACCATTGACATTGTCCTCAACGATTGCACAAAATGCACATGATCGAAGAACGATTTCTTGTAGGTATTGGTGATCAACTATTGATTGTCTGTCTATAAAAGCGAAAAGTTTTTCAGAAGTGTGTGATTATTTTTCTTCCTTGACCAAACAAATTTTTGCCTTAAACCAAATAAAGTGTTATCTACAACACGTAACATATAAATGTTATTAAATTTTTCAGTTACCTGGCGGTTCTACTTATCTTCAAAACAGCTACGTGGATTGGGACCAAACGCAACACAGTCAAGTCGATGAATTCGGTTACCAGTGCCTTAGAGATAAAAGACAACCGGTAAGTCATGGCAAGATGTTAGGGGGAGGAAGCAGCATCAATCTTATGATGTACATGCGAGGCGTACCCCATGACTTCGACCACTGGGCCGAAATGATCGACGATCCATCGTGGAGATACGAAAATGTCCTAAAATATTTCATGAAGAGCGAAAGGCTTGAAGATGAAATTGTCCTTAACTCGCCCTCCGGAAAATACCACGGAACCGATGGACCGATGGGAGTCACTAAGCTCTGGTTCAATATATCTGAAAAATATATTAACATCTACAAAGAAATGGGATACGATTATGTGCTAGATGCCAGCGCTCCTGGTACCCTTGGTTTTACCGAACAGATGGTGACCGTAGCAGACGGCAAACGTCAGAGCACCGCCAACGCGCATCTTGAAAGCGCAGCTCATCGATCAAACCTTCATGTTTCAAGACATTCAAGAGTAACAAAAGTGATTATTGAAAACAAAAAAGCCACGGGAGTGCAGTTCATCGATAAGAATAATAAAACTATTACAGTTTACGCAAGAAAAGAAGTAATTGTTTCAGCAGGACCTATTAATACGCCCCAGTTGCTTATGTTGTCTGGTATTGGTCCAAAAGAAGAGCTAGATAAACATGGCATAGATGTAAAAGCTGATTTACCCGTTGGAAAGAGAGTGATCAATCATCATGGGATATTCTTGGTGTACAATGTGGACAAGATCAACGCCACTGGCCCGCAACGTCCCGCGGATCCGAAAGCTTTCCCCGCCCCAATCATAACCGGCTTGATAGCTGCGAATAAGAGCCAATCCTACCCTGACTACATGGCAGCCACGGTTGTTATGAACTCTGAGGCATTAGCATTGACATTCTGTGCTATTCTTTTTGCATTTAACAGAGAAACTTGCCAACTCATGTACGAAGCAACGCAAGGAAGGGAAGTATTATTTGCGGCAATCGTTGATTTTATCCCAAAAAGTCGTGGACACATTCGCTTGAAGAGCGCCGATCCGCTGGATCCTCCGGACATTTACTTAGTGGCTTACCCAGACGAGGAGTCTTACGAGAAGACGGTAGACTATGCAATGGACTTTGCTCGGATCGTTGACACCACACATTTCAAGAAGGTTGGTGGCGAGCTGGTGACGTTGCCGCAGTGCGCTCAGTATGACAAGCAGAGCCGGGAGTATATCAGCTGCTACGGGCGTTGCATGAGCAGTACCTACTATCACTACGTGGCCACGACTGCCATGGGTGAGGTGGTGGACAGCAGGCTTCGCGTGTACGGCATCGACAACCTCCGTGTTGCGGACTCCGGCGTCATGCCAATGACCACGAGTGGAACTACCAATGCCCCTACCATCATGATTGGCGAGAAAGCCGCTGCTATGATTAAGAAAGATAACTGCATGAAGAAGAGAAAACGCAACTAAAAAACTAAACTTTATATGTGTTACAAAAAATATTGAAATCAACGTAACTGTTTTTTACATACAATATCAGTCATAAATCAGTTCTAATCTTTAAATTTTGTGGTGTTTCTAATCAAAATATCAGAGTATCTCAGAAGCTCCAATTAAACAATTGTGAACTCGTTTTTTGGTTGATGTCTCGTATTTTCCTTTTTACCCTTTCTTCGAAATAGCTGTATTGGTGTGTAGTTTCAGGTTATAGGGTCTCATCTGTGCATTGATTTGGGGAAACATTTAATCTTAGCTTTTAAGATGTAATATAACGGAACATCTCTTTCTTACCTTCATCCTCATCTCCGTTGCTACGTCCATGTTTTGAACGGGTTAATAAAAGAAAAAAGACTTCTAAACAGCTGACCCGAATATGTGTTAGAAACCGGCAAATTTCAAAACTGCTGTTGAGACAATTTCCATTCCTTAGCCTTAGCTAACCTTAGCCTTAGCTAACCTAAAGGTTTAATGGAATGTAATGAAAGATGAACTTCTCTAGGAACATTACAAAAATACTTCTATTTAAGCCAACTAGTACAAGTTGAGGGCCTTGAAGATTTTCCTCCAAGAAAATCCGAGAGAAGGGTTATATAGTGTACCAATCATTTATTAAGCATGCACCTTGATAAAATATTTGTTAATACTGAAGTTTCCTAAGCCTTTGCTGCTTTACGTAAACAACTCAAGGGGCTTAGCAGAGAGTAAGAATTATTTATTAATAGCAAATATATTGTTGAAGGGGGAAGTACTTCTAAAACTGAAGCTGTTTTGTGTTATTTTGG
Organism: Nomophila noctuella; assembly: GCA_958496325.1. NCBI lineage: Eukaryota > Metazoa > Arthropoda > Insecta > Lepidoptera > Crambidae > Nomophila > Nomophila noctuella. The sequence continues at coordinate 708,068 of OY292489.1, forward strand.
TCCAAGTATCTAAGCTTCAGGTGTTCATAAGATTATTCAACTATGAATCATATGTAATAAAGATATACAAGTGAGTAAGCATTCTCTTCTTTGGTGGAACAGCAGCATAACACATCCTTAGTTCAATTCAGCGCAAAACCTTGTCCCGAAATTGCGCAAAAAACTTGGTAGACGTTAAGTGCTGGCTTAGGTATCAGCAACTTCACTGTCATACTAAGTACCACCATATTTAGCTTCTAAGATTATTCGTCTGCCCATTTGCGGTGTCGGTAATAAATGGACAAACAACTTAAATTCGTGCGAAATAACTTGGTACTTTCTTGCTACGGAGACTTACCACATAGTTCATCAGTGAGCAGTCCCACTATCTAAGACATACCAAGTCAAGGATTGGTCAACGATAAAGAAATAAAAAGGGGTCGCGACATCATTATGTGGGCTAAACTACGCAATGTAAAAAAACACACCTAGTCCCAGAGGCAATGAGTCCCAAAACAATAAATTTTATGTCCTGGACCATTTTATTGGCTCTGTGTGAAGGCTTTACGCAACAAACGAGACTTACTTGTTTATTTTATGACAGCGTTAAAGCGAAGACGGATGCATCTTATTCAATTACTCCGAGGAATTAAGTGAAACCACTGTCGAGTCTTTACAAGACAGTTAACGTGGCAATTAATGCTTTCCAGGAGAACAATGGGAACACTAACAATTAATTAACTGTGTAGGATAATTGTTGGTAGACAGTGTAGTTACGTAGTACAGATGCACTGTATATAAGCTTTACGCTTCTATGTTTAAATGCTTGAAATTATTAAGGTGACGTAGAATGTATGAATCTACAAAAATAATGAATCGAAACAGTTATAAATCTTATTCTACCGTTTACACTTAAGTGCCCAGAGATTAATCATATAATTGACAGTGTACAAACTTTAAGTACTAAGGAGTTATTAAGTTAACAATTATGAGAACAGTAACATATTTCTGAATGTTTAAACAAAAATGAACGATTTGAAAAGAGAAATTGAATTACCCAGCCTGTATACAGTTTGCTATCTAAACATTGAATATGACATTTGATACTACCTTCCGCTTTTATGCTATTTGTATTATAAGTATTGTTATCATGGCAAATTCAATTTAATGCGAGTGATACTGCACTGCAAAGTAAACAGAAAATTTCATTTGCGTATTCTCTTCTGAGCGTTTTATTCAAGACGAGAAAAGGTCCACAAAAAATGTTATTTGAAAAACAAATTGCCGAGCATAACTCCGTTTGAGGTGAATGTTGAAGAAAAAGATCATTTTTGCTAAATTATCGCCGTCATCCCTCTTAGTGATTGTTAGCGTATAAGTATGTGATATTCATGAATGATAAAAATGTTTAATGCATGTTATAAACAATGCCTTGACTAATTTTATGTCTTACTAGCGGGCGCCCGCGACTCTCTCCACGTGGATTTCGGATTTCGGTTTTCGCACACATTGTGTAATACTATAGGCTCAAGCCTTCCTTATCAAAATATGGACTATACAATACAACACTAAAAAATCTTTCCATTCGAACTAGTTGTTCCTGAGATAAGCGCGTCCAACAAACAAACACTTCAGCTTCATTGTATTAGTACAGATTCTTGAACGTTTTTTTCAACTGCATACATGGTAAACTACATTTTTTAATAAAGTATAATGCGAATTACCAGTTTTTCAAAATAAAGTAAAGTAAAAATATCCCACTACAGGGTGAAGGCCTCCATCATTTGAAATCATGTTTCAACATCACGAACCCGTGCTGTGTTCGAACATTCGAAAAAATATTTGCCCAACCCAGGTATAGAACACAGGACCTCGAGATCACGGACCGCCACTTTAACCACTAGGCAGTACCTCAACTTTCTAAATATAGGATTTAACTAAGTTAATCCTAGCGACGCCCGCGTCTTCGTCTGTGTAGATTTTTGTTACTTACTTGAAAATCAACGTCACAATTTTGAAAATTCACATAATACATAAATCCTCATGAATAAGGCAATATGTTATTAAGATATAATCTACGTAAATGTAAATTTTCAATTAAATCGATTTAATAGTTTTTGCGTGAAAGAGCCGAAAACATCCTAATATCCAGACTCCACTCTACTCTACTTCGAACTAACATTATTTTTTCTCCTCTGGGAAAACACACCTGCGAGATAAGTTCCACTTCAATTACCAATTATCCAGCGAAATCTAATAAATCTATTTGCTTAGGCCTATCGATACACTTAAAGATGTCTTCAGTTGTTTTGTTCCCTTCCAATAATATTAGAACGTTCTCCTAGTAAGCCTGAGACCTCGGATAGGTAGTCAGACAAAATCAATTATATAACTAACAAGCGGCCACACGCGATTACGTCCCCGTGGATTTCCGATCCTTTTTAAGCAATAAAAGGTAGCCTATGTTCTTTCTTAAGGTCTAAAGATAGCCTTTGCCAAATTTCATAAAAATCGGTTGTGAGGTTTAAGCGGGAAAGCGTAGATATACAGATAGACAAAGTAGTAGGGATACATTATAGTAACAGTTGTATCTACTTTCAGCTTATTTGCAAAAAATACTTGGATGCAATATCCAAGGTAGCAAGATCTCAGGCCAAGCAGTTTATCAGTTGACTAGCGGCCGTCCGCGACATCGTCCGTGTAGCTATTTATTGTCCGAGGAATATTATTTTATTAATCAAAATCCTTTTCTTGGGGTTGCCAACGCCATAGTAGCTTTATGTATGCCAAGTCTCAGCGCAATCGGTTAAAAATTGTCAAAATTCTATACAGACTTTTTAGTATCTGAATTTATTGCGTTTTTGCTAAACAATTGGCCTTTAAAATATTTGCAGTATATTTTGTTAAACTTCATGTTAAAGGAGAAATCCGTTTTTCATACAAACTAGGGCCTGGATGTGCACGGCTAAATCTTTTGAAGTGTTCTAATTGGTCACCAATTAGAACACTTCAAAAGATTACATTTGCCCAATTTTTATAGCTGAATACAACGGCCAAATATGTTAAAATCATGCATGAATATTCATGATTGTTGCCGTATCTATATGGTGTGTGCCGGTATTAGCGCCAAAGGTTAATATGAGTAGCAGATACAGTGTCGAGTATTCAAGCAAACGGTCAGCCAGAAAGGAGTCGAAGTCGGAGTCAGGTATTCGAGCACAAGTCGTGAAAACAAAATCCAGAAAAACATTTTCAGTAAAATGAAAAGCGAATGACACTAAGTGACGGGACTGACATTGACGTATGACGTAAAACCAAAATGCACTGACTTAAATATAGACAAGATATAGGTCAGTGCCACACTGGCTCCATTTCAATTGTACTGATCGTTGAATCGATCAATTGTTTGATTTTATTATTATTTTTATTATGAAGACGTAAAAAGTAGATCATTATTAAGATATAACGAATATTACAAATAATAAATGATTGTAGTTTTTCAAAACTTAGCAAAAAGACACTGAAACATGATGCATTTCATTTAATCTCCGCTTATCGAGTTTCTCTAATCGATTATTTAATCTGTTATGTTATTAGGTGCGTTTTTGAAGACAGTTAAAAAATAAAAAATATAGTGCAATGTCGTTTATAAAGTGTGTTTGATAATGAAAAAATATATTATTATGCAATTAACTTAAGTTGGCCAAAGCCTATTCCGTTGTTATTTATAGAGGTTAATTAACAAAAATAAACAGTTTTTTTGGTATATAATTTATCCATGCACAATCAGGCCCAAAATGGATCGTCTCCTTTTGTCCATCCGAAGTCCTTTTTTTAGCGCCATGTGAAATTTAAACTGTCCCAACCAAGAGAGCCGTGACAGACAGGTTAGGCATTGGTGTGTCGCTATTCCCAAGCGAAACGTCACTTGCATAGGTGCTCCAGGGTCAATGTCCAATTCTTTTATCATTTAGCCTAAACAAAATTTGTTGATTCGAAAAAACCTGCGTGAGAAGCAAAAATATTTTAATGTGTTCGTACATTGTTATTACAGTATATTGAAAATGATTAATATATCATGAAACAATCATAGTTAAAAATAACAAACCTGCTGTTGTAGAAAATGATAAATGTAAAAAAAAAAGAAAACAGAATATTGCTCTCTTAAAAAAAAGCTTATAGGTAAAATAATAAATACGGCCTCGGTTGCTTTATATGTAGGCAAAAACCCGCTTGCGATCAGATAAAAGTTTCTTTTTTAAAAAAATAATCATTTTTTGGAGAATCTCCAACGAATGTTTCCAATTTAGGTCGAACCCAGCGCATTCCAACACACGCCACACCTCCACTGTTACATATGTAATTGACTTTTTCGTCTCCCTTTTCCGTACCAGCCGCAATAAAAGGTAGTAATGTTTACCACAACTGCGACTAAGTGTGACAAGCCCCAAATCTAATAACAGGTTATGAAATTGTCCCAGGGTAACCCGAACCCACGTTGTAAATGTCTACATTCCTTTCGAGATTGCCCTCGATATATCGCAGGCTCGTCTGGGTATAATGCGAAGAAATGAGCTAGTCACACTCGAATACTCACACCGTTGCTTTTAGGTTGTGTCGAGTACCGATTTATGAATAACGTGTGACTTTCAACGTCCTTTATTGCGTAATATATTGGTAATATATTTTTTTCATTTATATGTTTCCTATTTAGAATGTATAAGTAAATAATTATATGAATTCAACCAGCACTTTCTGTTATCCGGGCTATCACTATCAATAATACGCTGCCGAGACAATTTCAGAAAGATTTCTTTTTTCCTTTTTTTTTGGGTCACCCCAACTATAGTTCATATCAGCTAAGGTGATCCCTGTGACTGGTATACTTCTTAAAATATATTTAACTCAATTTCAAAACAATTGGTTCCACGAGGTTTCTGTGATTTCCCGTTGTGATTTCCCGTTGGGTCTTATTACTTTGAAAGAGTGTTGATTTTTCTTTGAAGGCACTGTCACCGGGATCAGCTGTGCTGAAATGACCTATACTCAAAATTTTCGCTGTTATAATAAATAAAAAAATACTGCTATATAGCCTTTTAATTAAAGAATGAACATGACAATATTAACTAACTAACTTTTATGGCTCAACGACCCAAAATGTGTCTTGGCCTCCGAAACGAGAGACTTCCACCGGTCTCTCTTTTGCGCCACCTCCAACCAGTTCTTAACCCCGAGCTCACGCAGGTGACAATATTACACGATGAAAAAGTTGTAATATAAAATCGTTACTGGATGCTGCCATTTCTTCATACTCTGTGGCTAGACGTGGATATAGCTTATTAATCTTGACCGGAACATGTCAGTGTGAGTGTGTGTCGGGTCGCGTGATAATCCTTCCAGTCAACGTGAAGCGAGGAGCGGCAACTCCATAGATTTAAACCATTAGATATGCCCTCGTCGTTCTTTGACCCGCTACGAAACTAAAGTTTGAAGCGACAGTCACTCCTTATCGCAGTGACAGCATGTTAAGAAACGTACGCCATGTCAATAAAATGGCGATCCGCTGCGTGTCACAGCTTAGATCATCGATGTTACAACGAGGTAATTGTTATTGCTGTTATTAAGAGCCTGTTGTATCTAAGTGCAGGGCAGAAGCCACCTACCCTCTTCTCTATTGGTGTATTTCCTCAAGCAATATCGCAATTTGAGGAGCTCGATGGCGCATTGGTTAGCGCACTCGGCATGCAGTTGCTAAAGTCAAGCAACGTTCGCAGATGCCAGTCATCGGATAGGTGACCGAAAAATTTCATCTCGAGCTCCTCAGTGCTTCGGAAGGCACGTTAAGCCGTTGGTCCTGCGCCTGATCTCTCTACGATCGTGTCAGATTGCTGTCCCACCTAATTATGAGAGTGAAGAAATAGGGAGTGCACCTGTGCTTGAAATGAAATGAAATAATTTATTCAGCAATTTGATTCACTTAGTAAATTTATTCAAAACTTTTTTCACCTTACCAGCGCGCTGGTAAGGTGAAAAAAAAGGCGCTGCAGCGCCTCGACGTGAATGGCCTGCTTGCGCACTCACTTGTGCACTAATATATCCTGCGTACCTGGCTGATCGTAAGGTCGGCCGCCATGGCCAAATACGGCCGGAGGGTATTATTATTATTTTCTCAATGGTATTGTAGTCCAAGGAAATAATAAATGTAGTTCTCTGGTTTCGGGGCATTTCTATAAATTTAAATCCCTGCTCCACACAATATGCTCGTTGATCCCTCGGGCGCAGGTGAAGGCTGCGAAGGGTGACGGATGAACCTTGTTACAGCTATTGTATCGGAAGGTTCTTTGGGATATAAAGTATTAACTACTATTGATGTATTTTTATGTGTATTTTTTATGTAAGAGGAAGGAAGAAAGGCAAGAGGAACATCTGATGCGAAATTATCACCATGGCTCAACAGGACGGTACATCAACTACTTACAAGGACACAGATAAGTTCCCTGACGTATAAATAAATTTATTTATTCCTACTACTTGTTTGTTTGTTTGTTTGAACGCTCTAATCTCAGGAACTACTGGACCGATTTGATATTGTTGTGTTGGATAGTCCATTTGACAAGGAAGGCTTTAGGCTATTGGAAATCCAAATTCACGCGGATGGAGTCGCGGGCGGCTGCTAGTACTTACATAAGAAAACTGACGAGTTTGTTTAAAAGCGCTAATCTCAGGAACTACAGGAATTCGAATTGAATTTTTGTGTTATATAGTCCATTTGACGGGGAAGCCTATAAGCTATAGTATAACCCTATGTATGCAAAAACCAATTGCACGAATATTTTTAAGGCTTCATCTGGAAGGGGAAAATAAGGGTGATATACAGATGAAAAACGCTGCCCACTTTGTCTATTTAGCGCACAGTAAAATAACGTGGAACTTTCCCTCATTCAAATATTTAACAGATCTCCCAACCATATCCGTCATTTTAAAAACAACGTTAAGAATCTTATCCGTCAAATATTTGTTAAAACACTTGACCTAACAGACATTGTTGACACTTATTAACCATAACAATGGCTAACTTATTTTTTATATTCAATTTAAAGCTATCTTACCACTTGCGACAGGTTTGACGTCAGTTAAGGACAATAACATTAACATGAGAAAGGGGAAAGCAAGTCAAAGCAATTTGTATGAAAATTTCCAATTGGCAATCATTTAAATTTATACAACGGATAGGTAGGCCTATACAAAAATTTAAATACAAAAATATCTTGACGTAGCAAGATAAGACGAAGCAAGTTAAACACTTAGTTTAACGAAAAACTATGAAATAAAATGCCTTGAATTAATTACTCTAACATTATCGGTATTGTTAAATTCTTTTCGAAAAAAAGGCTCCTTAGAAAAAGATGATTTCAATAAATTACGCCGTTGAATTTTTGATGACTTTCAATGACTTTCAAATATGAAGCATAAATAACTATATAAGTACCCATTAGTCGTAAGTTTGAAAGTATCTTATGTAAATTAAATTTATCATGAAGACTGTGGTAATCAAATTAAGTTTACAGACATTTGAGGAAAAAAAAAACTTTATGCAGTAAGTAAAAAATATTTTATAACCTGGGCTCTTTGTATCTATTAAAAGTTAAATCTAACAGCAAGCGTAATGGGCTATTGCTAAAAACGTTGTTTATGACTATGATAACAATTTAGTCCACACGCAAATCCATGAGATTGTGTGAGCCGCAGCTGATTTGCCTTGTTGGTGTGGTTCACATAACATATACCACACACACATACAATTAATTTTTAAAACCTGGAGCGTTATCTTCTTTGATCATATCGGCAGCTTTCTCAGCGATCATAATAGTTGGCGCATTAGTGTTGCCGCTGGTGATCCTCGGCATGACGCTGGCGTCGACAACGCGGAGGTTTCGGACCCCGCGCACGCGCAGCCGGCTGTCCACCACCGACCCCATCGCGCACGTCCCGACCGGGTGCCACATCGTGGTGACCAGGCACCGCGCGTGGCACTCCCAGTACTCCTCACTGCCGACATCCAACCCACCACACTTCTCCAAATGCAAAAATTCCGCTCCCACGCTCTTGAAATACGTCGTGTTCATCACCCTCGCAAAATCTTTAAGATACCTCACAGCCGCTGTTATGTCATCCTCGTCACTGTAGGCATTCGTATTCAATATGATATGATCAGTAGGATCCGTGCTGTTCAGTAAAACAGATCCTCTTGACTTTGGATGGAGAGGTGCGATCAAAGAAAATGAAACCAGTTTCCCTTCACTCCTATTGTAAAAGCTGCTGCATACATCACCATTAAACATAAAATTGCTTATACAAGAAGATACCATATGTGATTGGGTGGTGAGCAAAATGGTGGATTGATAATCAGGATAAGTTTGAGATTGTTTTAAAGCTACATAACCGTTTATTCCTGGGAAAGGAAACTCATGAGGGTTCAGGGGTTTTTCTGGTCCTGATGGTGCTGACCCTAAAGTGTGAAGTACCATAATGATTTTATGATCTTGTAAGTTGCTGCCGACGGGTAGGTCAGCTACAACTTTTATCCCAAAACTTTCCAGATGTTTTCTCGGTCCAATTCCTGACAGCATCAGTAACTGTGGACTATTGATAGCTCCAGCTGAAACTATAATTTCCTTGGCAGCTTTAAAGGTGTATTTCTTTCCATCATCTCCGAGTACGTCTACACTTACAGCAACATTTCTTCGTGTATTTATTTTTGTTACCAAATGATCTTTGAGAACGTAAAGGTTTGGACGATCTTTAGCATAAGACAAGTAGTTGTTTGCAGTGCTTTGTCGAACTCCATCAGCAATAGTTACTTGAGGTAGTGCATAGCCTAAGGTGTTATTTCCATTCGTATCTAGAAGAACGTTATAACCAAGTTCTCCGAAAGCATTCCGATAGTCCACTACTTCGGTACGATTAACATATGTGACACCAAGAGGTCCATCGCTACCGTGGAACATGCCAGTCGGAGAATCAAGAATTTCTTGATTTTCAAGTCTTTCACTCTTTATAAAGTATGGCAGAATGTGTTCGTAGTTCCAAGTTTCATCGTTGACGATTTTAGCCCACCTGTCGAAGTCATAAGGGCTGCCTCGCACGTAATACATCAAGTTGACGCTGCTTGATCCTCCTAGCACTTTGCCACGCGTTAGCCTGTCCACGTTGTCAATATGACATTGATAAGTGCATCCCGGATTAGAAGTTAAGTAGTTCCAGTCTATGTCGGATCTGAAGTTGAAAGAATACAGTTCCGGAAGCTGAAAAGAAAATATCCGTTATAATTTAAATCTATTAACACAATAAAAAACTAGGTAAGTGATAGAAATGTGAATGATAAAATTCTTAAAAACAGGTAATTCACCTTTAAAATTGAACTAATGAATTAATGAATACTATCCTATCTTGTCATTTTTTTGTTCTCCGTCAAACTAAGGGTCTTTTTCTTGTAATTTATACTTTATAAAGCACAGTAAAATTTATTCATTGACATCATTCTCAGCCTACTGTTTGTGCCGGTTACTTTCTCAGCCATTGCCTCGGAATCCGCTTTCCTACACTTTCTTCTCCACTTCGCACGGTCTTTGGCATCCAGGGAAAATAAAAAGAATAAATTAATTCTTTGGACTAACACATCAATTGCCTAGCCCCAAACCAAGCTAGAAGATGGTACTTTGGAAGCTAGGGAATGGATAGACACACTTAAATACTTTTATAAACATCAATGACTCGAGTACAATTGCCGATGTTCATCACACAAACATTTGCCTCTAGCGGGATTCGAACCCGCGACCCTTGCTTGCTAGTAGGCAAGATCGAATAAGTAGTTTATTTATAGTATTGATTATGAAATATATTTAATTTTAATTTGACGACCCGCTTGGTGTAATGGTCAAGATGTTGCCTATTACGCAAGAGGTCGCGGGTTCGATCCCTGCACAGGACAAACATTTGTGTGCATGAACATGTCTGTTTGTCCTGGTCTGGGTGTTATATGTATCTATTTATGTATATTTGTAATACCACTGTTGATTCTGATGTCTGTAACACAAGTGCTTAAGCTACTTAACACGGGATCAGATCAATGTATGTGATGTTGTGAAATATTTATTTATTTATTTGACAGGCCCGTTGGTCGAGTGGCTAGAGATCCTAGCTACAAAACCAAGGGTCGCGGGTTCGAATCCCGCTAGGGGCAAATGTTTGTGTGATGAACATCGGCATTTGTACTCGAGTCATGGATGTTTATAAAAGTATTTAAGTATGTCTATCCGTTCCCTAGCTTCCATAGTACAAGCTTCGAGCTTAGTTTGGGGCTAGGCAATTGGTGTGTTAGTCCAAGGCATTTATTATTTATTTATTTATTTATTTATTTATTTAGTACTCACGTTTGAGGCGAGAGGAGGGTCGCCCCCAGCCTCTATGAGCAGCACCGACACGCGCGGGTCCTCTGTCAGTCTGTTCGCTAGGACCGCGCCCGCGGACCCGGCGCCGGCGATTATGTAATCAAACGTCGCTCCATCTGCAATTAAAACATCAACTTATACACGTACATACAAATTGTAACTGATAGTGGCCTAGAATATTACTACACCCTTTATTTAAAAAAAACATCACATGCATTGATCTGACCCCGTGTTAAGTAGCTTAAGCACTTGTGTTACAGACATCAGAATCAACAGTGGTATTACAAATATACTTAAATATTTACATATAACACCCAGACCAGGACAAACAGACATGTTCATGCACACAAATGTTTGTACCGTGCGGGGATCGAACCCGCGACCTCTTGCGTAATAGGCAACATCTTGACCACTACACCAAGCGGGTCGTCGTAGTTCACGTATTATGTACACATTTATCTGTTGATTCTGATGTCTGTAACACAAGTGCTTAGGCTACTTAACACGGAGTCAGAAGTATGTGATGTTGTGAAATATTTATTCCTACATCTAAGAACTGGATCTGTTATTGTTAATTTTTAATTATTCGGAAAGGAAAAACAAAACTACTTAAAGATAAGTAGTTCTGTTTTTCCTAACAGCTCTCTAAGTTAATTTGCATCGTAATTTTAATCAAATTATAATTAATGTTATTATTTAAGGTAATTTCCATATACCTACGAATACCTGTATATTGCTAAGTAGTTATATTTGTTAGTCTTTCAATTTTTAATAAATTAATTAATTCCTTTTACTAGCGGCCATGATTCCGTCCGCGTGGAATTCGGTTTCCGCACACATAGTGTTTTGTTACAGCCTGAAGCCTTCCTCGACAAATGGACTATCCAACACAAAATTATTTTTTCAATCCGATCCAGTAGTAACTGAGATTACCGCGTTTAAACAAACAAACATACAAGCAAGCAAACAAACTCTTCAGGTTTATTATATTAGTAGAGATCTGTATATTTTACCTTGAACTGATGCCTGGAGAGGATATCGATAGGACGTGAGTTGTAGTACAGATATCACTTGTAGAGCGGACTGAATTGTCGTGAACTGTGATAAAACGGAAGCCTCCATTTTACAAATACAGTTCACTGACAATATACGACTGTTTTGACGCGTATATATACGTCTTTTTATGCCTATATGATAATGTAATTGTAATTTTATGGTTATTATATGTCTTAGCAGCTGATTAAATTTTATCAGCTCTTATCTTTACGAATAGAGAAGGAAGTTCTTAGATATATTACATAATAGCATATCGATACCCGAAAAAAATGTTTTCTGTTGCTTCAGCGCGTCAGAGTAGAATTGAGAAGAACCTTTTTTGAAATTACCCAAACAGGTGGCCTTCTTGTTCGTTTGCCTATCGCTTATATATAAAAAAAAAACTCCATGAAGGTTTATTTCTTCTAACAACTAAGTGCAATATATCGTAGACAAAATACCGACATACGACAAATAATGTGAAAACTCTGAACTAGGCTAGAAGATAAGTATGGTAATTGAAGTGTTAAATATAACTTACGTTGACTCAGATAAATTTTAGTTTACTGAACCTGTGTCGTTGTTTAGTTTTAAAAATTTTTGAGAGCACGGTAGAAATTCTACTCAGTTGAGACCTTATGCAAGTGTATAATCATACTAATATCATGGATGTGAAAGTTTGTTTCTTCGGATTTTTGTGTGATGAACATCAGCATTTGTACTAGAGTCATGGATTTTTATAAAATAATTTAAGTAGGTCAATGCGTTCCCTAGCATCCATAGTACACGCTAAAAAAAAATAAAAAAAATATTTCACAACATCCCATTCATTGATCTGGCCCTGTGTTGAGTAGCTTAAGCACTTGTGTTATAGATATCAGAATCAACGGTGTATTACAAATATACTTAAATAGATACAAATAACACCCATTGGTGTGTTAGTCCAAGGAATTTATCTATTATTTTTCCCTCACTGTTGCAGTTTACTGCTGCAGCAGCAGCTGCTGGTCTAAGGATTTTGCAGATGGAGGGTTATTCTTATAGTTACGACCCTCTTTTCTTTGTCGGTGATCTTAGTATGTTGTACATTATACAGTATTTTAGCAAAGCATTTTAACGTAATTATTTACAAGTATATTAAAATTCGATGGCACACTGGAGTTAACAGATGTAAATTTGGCACGCTATAAAATGATTGAAAGTAACTAACACTGTCTACTGTTTCAAAAAGATCAATAAGCTATTTAGGTATTGCCGGTTTTTTAATTTCCTAAAATTATCTATTGCTTCTGTGATTTAATCAGTCTGTATTATTAAAATATGTAGATTTGTAAATTCACTTTCATTATTGCCAATGAGTTATTATTAGTCCAAAGATGTCGAAATCCATACACATTTTCTAACTGAAAATATGTAGCAATCGTTTGTCTTCTGCGATAAAAACGCCTGTAATAAGGTTTCATATGAATGTGAATTGTGTAAGGTTTTTTTACAACATTGAAGAGGCGCTTGCATTTGATAATACTAATTTAATATAATATAATAAAGCGGAAGAAATTGTTTGCTTGTTTATTCGCACGAATGTCAGGAGCTACTGGTACCAATAAAAAAAAAAATATTTCTGTATTGCATGGTCCATTTGTCGAGGAAGGGTCTAAGGTTATAGTATAACACCGGACGGAGTTCCAGGCGGTCGTTTTATACGGTATTTGACTGACAGGTCAAATCACTCACTTTTATTAAATGTCAAAAATGCAACATTGTAGGGAAAACTGTATGAAATACAAGCATATCACGTCACAAGCTAATATTGTCAAATCAATACTTTTTTAGTTTCGATTAACTATGATAATTTGTTAAAAACGAAACTGTAACTGTTACATAATGATTTGTGATTATTTTTAAATTTCGTCTTTAATGTATGAGTTTCATAATTTATTTTAAATGCAGTCAAATACCCAATTATAGTAATATTCCAAGTTTTCACTCCGCTGTCTTGAACGTGAGCGCAAGAATATAAATAAGAATTAAGTTTACAAAATGGGGAGAGGTTACCCCTCGTATGGCTCACTCAATACTTTATGGGAAGGGGAGTTTGATGGACGGTTTTCTTACGGATACCGCAAGCCACGTTTAAAGGAATGACTATTACACAGGTGCAGCAAGCTTCCATAATTCCCATGGCTAGAAAAGGGTTAAAGGGGCTATTTGCCATAAATATAAGTATTTTTGAGCATACCTAATAAATACATGATCCCCTCTCTCGGGGTCTCGTCTAATACAAGTGTAAGCTTAATCGATGTTTTATGTAAAAAAAAAACAATATACCTTATTAACATTATTAAAATAAATACATATTTTTTATTTTAGTTTTTAGGGTTCCGTATTTTTGTCATGCGCATGAAAGCAAGATTTGAATTTTCAAAGTCGTTTGTAAAGTTTCGAACACATCCGCACCAGGTAAATATATTTTTTTTATCGAAAAATCCGGTATTTGACTGACAGGTCAAATAACTCACTTTGAGTAAATGTCAAAAACGTATGCTTGTAAAGGAAACTGTTTGAAATTAACAAATTAAGCTTCGACGACACATGTCAATAATATTGTAAAATGAATACTTTTAAGTTTCATTTACCTGAAATAATTTGATAAAAGCGCTTCAGAAACTGGAGCAAAATTAATTGTGCTTATTTTTTCATCTATTGTTACAGTTTCATAATTTATTTTGAACACCCAAGTGTCAATTTTTACACCTAAATATATCCTATATCCTACACAAAATGTATTACTTGACGGGAATACAAGGGGAGTTGGATATGCAGAAAATATTATAAATAGAAACGTCAAGTTAAAAAAAGTTTTGTTTGCTTGGATCGAACCTCAAGGGATATACGAATCTAACTTAATTCTTTAACACAAGTAAACAAGTGCTCTTATATTTGACCAGTCCCCCGAGTTTTTTTTCCACTATAGTCCATTTCAGCTAAGATGGTTCCTGTGTCAAATGTACTTCTTCTCCGAAATTAAACTTTATTTCAAGACAAGAAGTTCCATGAGGAGTTTTAATGATTTTACGTAAGGTCTTATAGCATCGATTTCCCTTTGAAGGCAAATTGTCACCGGGATCATCTCAGTTGAAATTGACTATAGTCTTTTAATATTGGAAGCGCGTGTCGCCCAATATATAGCGCAATATTTCAGTCAGTGGGGGCGATAGGTACCGGCCAGTGATTTACGCGCAGCTCTCGTGAGGTGCTACCGATATTGAGACGCTGCTTAGCCATTGATCCACTTGTTGTATTGCCCTGTCTCTTCTTACAGAAGACGGGAATATTGATAGGAATTTATACACGAGAAGTGGACGTGTTTCGAACGCGGCTTTAAACGTGATAGTTGCAAATTTTTTTTTTTATTGATTTAGCTTCAAAATAGTTTTACATGTGTACTTACATCTTGATATTGTTATTACAGTCCAAGAGCTGGTAAACTTTTACGGTCTTCTTGTATCGCTAGAAATTTGTACATTCATTTTAAAATATGTAGGTAAAATATGTACTAAAGGCAATAGCCATGACCGCCAGGCGTCAGCCCTGCACATCGAAAGCTCCATCCCAGTGAAACTGTAAAAAAATTGGCAAAAAAAAACAAAAAAAAATGCTTAAAGAATTTTTCACAGTTTTGGCATCTATTAAAAAAGAAACGATTTAAATGACCAATTTATTTTATTTTAATAGATACCAATTTACTTATAATTACTATTTACACGTATCATTAGTTTGTAACGATAGAGAGAGAGCTAAACATTTAGTAATAATTATTATTTAAGCTTGATCAATAACATGTTTAATAAAAATACTTAAAAACTTAACAAAATATCAAAATCGGTAGGGAGGTCAAAGTGGGAAAGCGTAACAGAGGGGGAAAGCGTAACAGACGGATAAATACTTATTTGAGTTTTTAAATCTACCTTTATAGCCATTAAATCACTACAGGCTGGAACATAAAATTTTTATAAAATTGTGATGCCCTACTATTAATTATAAGTAAAAAGGGAAACTTTTCAAAGTCTGCAAAAACTCGTTTATGTTAATCAGAATAGTTTCAACACACAACAAAAAACTGCCAAACTAAGCAACCACAGACTGGACAGAGGTTTTTTACATCACCCGAGCCGAGATATGTCGAATAAAATAACCATATACTTGAATTTTAATATAAGTTGTACAGAAATCTAAACTTTTGAACTTGTATCCAATGCTTTGCAATTTTCTCGACGTTTTTCCTCAATCGAATCGAGTTTGTTGTGATTGTGGTGCAGACACATTTAATTAATATAAATCTGAAGAGTTTTTATCAGACTGAAGAGCGCGAGCGGTGTTTGTAGGTCTTATTTTGTACTATATTAGTTAAGTAATTACAGCTGGAAATATACCATCCTTATTGAAATTACTCAAACGAAGGGAAAGCAACAGAAAAAATATTGAATATCCATACGAAAACATCTTTTATTCTATAGAAACCGAGCAATGTTTCTCCGAACTGAAATTGCTATCGTATTTACAAATAGACCCAGATGACATGACAGAATCAATATAAGCTAGTCAGTAACTCAATTTTGGATGAAAAGGACCGCCATATTCCTGAGTCAGACTATCTTTTCAGCTCGCCTATGTCTATTAATGGAAGCGTATAAATCATGTTGCCAGGTAAAACGCCTTAGAATAGTATTTTGGCAAAATGATTTACTAATAATCTTTTAATCTTGGAAACATACGGTTTTCTCTGCGCGCTTACTTATTCCTGTATTCAAGTAGGTATTGCAAACATCTTGATGGAAAATAACGTCATTGATTATTTGCTGGTTGGATTTTGGAACGCGCTAATTTTAGAAAAACTACTGGTTCGAATTGAGACGACATTTTTTGTGTTAGATAGCCCATTTGACGAGAAAATCTCTAATCTGTAGCATAACACTATGTGTGCGGGAACCGAAATCTGCAGGGAAGAAGTCGCGGGCAGAGCGGCTGCTTGATTTGTCATATACTGTGGTCATTATAATAGAACTGCCGTCAATGTTTTCTGCAAGTAATCTTAACCAAGGACCAATGAAATAGAGAACAATCTGCTAATCTCGTTATTAGGAAAAAAACACTTCTAGCTAATCATTGGCTCGCGGTAGTTGTGGTTTGTAGGAGAAAAGACATAAAAGATAAGTTGTAACATTCAACTCGTACAGGAAACAAGTTAATTCATTTCTTTTTTATCATAAGATAAAGTCAACTCTGATTATGGTTCAAATACATAAATTAATATTACTCATTACTGAGGGTCGCAATCGTTGCAGGAAATAAAACACACAACAACTCTCTTGGCAAATTTAATTGAGCTGATTGCCATTGCCTTCTCCATTTGACAGACTTACTCGTAGTGAGTATGTTTTGGCACAATGTTTTCTTTCACCGTACAGCTGGTATAAATTACGCACATTGATTTCAGATTATTTGTAAAAAAAAATAACAAAATAGGTCACAAAGTTGTTTCTATTTTCATCTATATTGAAAAACATCATAACCATGCAAATTCTGCGTATAAAATGTTGAGTGCCTGATGGATTCGTCATGTTTTGCTCCGTATGTTCCCACCTCTTTACCGCTTAAAGCGTACACAGCAATGATTGATGGCCGGGGACGCTCAGCGCTCCTAAACCAATCAACAAATACCTCCCTCTCAATATTGCCTCGACCTTTAAGGAATAAGGTGCATTATTGCAATAAAGTTAAGGTTACTTTTAATTCATCTGAAAGTCTCGGTTCGCAGGCTTCGAAAGAAAACTTAGATCGGATTTGACATAATGACTTTCAAGCGTTTCAAAGCTTCCTTTAGATGTTCGCTTCAGAAAATTATGTTGGTTACTGAATGAATTTTGTCGTAGTTTAAGGGGAAATGGTTCTGATAGAGAGGAAATTGATGTGATAGTGTAAAAAAACTTTTTATATTTGGTGAGTTTTACAGCCCTATGTGACCGAACATATCTTCGAATGGGATAAATTGGTACTTCACACTGGTCCACTAAATTAATATTTAAGAATCCAAAATGTTTGTACAACACTCCATATCGCGCCACAACATATCTTACACAACACTACACAATACAAAACACGCCGTCAATAAGTACAAAGCTCCGTCCGTGTCCTGTGAGGTTTCTATCAAATGTTTTCTCATTTCAAAGGATGCACAATGCATTTTAATAAGAAATAACCACCGTAACCTTGTTCACAATATGCAATGAACTGCAAAAAATGCTGTTGTCATGCGCCCGATAGATGGATAATGAAGTGGATTCTACATACTTATATATCCACTTCATTATTCATAAAAGATTGAGTACTTTGATATCGCTGCATAATTTATAACGTACCGTACGTAAAATGGTGAAAATTAATAATTCATTTCTCTTACTGTGATTCATTCAATAAGTCTCCTTCCCACATGCATTTATAGATGGAAATTCAGTCGCATTTCCAACATGAATATCGTAAGTCAAATTGAATATTTTGAACAAAATCGCAGTCAGACCAAAAAGCAAAAGTTTGTCAATTAAAACATTCGACGCCAAATTACCGTGCGGAAAGTTCCAGAGCATTATAAGGGGGGGCGCGAGTCCCACTCACGTTTGGAATCCTTTTAAAATTCCAATAGAACCGTATCTACCGACGTGGGAAAGTTTGCAGGCGGTATCCTGTTTTTACTAAGAATTTTATTTGCTACCACATTTATATGTAGGTATTTCTAAACTCGTTATTAAGTTGTGCCGAACTATCAACATCATTTATTCTCATGGTTGTCGTCAGATCGAACGAAGGAATATTCCGGGGGATGGACGAATATTCACCTGTGTGTTTATCGTCTATCATTAGGTCATCACTCGGATAAATCTATAATGTCATAGATCCTTTCTTTGTCACGTTTGAGTGTACCATCTAAAGCGTCAAAAAATACCTAACTTTTTACCTAAGTTTGTTTCTCTGAGAGGACGCGTCCAAAAAGTGAAGAAATTTTGAGATGGAGTGGAAGTTCTTGGGTACAGGTTAATATTTGTGAAATAACAATATAAGTGCATTGTGCGTGGATGCAGATTGCGAAGAAGAGGTTTAAATAATTTCGGTGAGAAAATAAGTTTCCAAATCCCTCTTGACATTTAGGCCGCGAGAGTACGTGTGTTACATATCCATGCTATGCGACCTATGCCTAACCTGGATGATGAAGATCATTGGCCTCCAATTCAATTTAAATATAATTAACAATCACTGTTTTACGGGTAAAGGTGTTGCGCAACGCAAGCCTAGTATTAGTAAAGTGCATACACAGCGATGCCCTCGATTGCACCGACCATACGCGCCGGGCGATTCAGCTGACATCACGATCTGCAACCTCATTTCATCTCTTCATTCCTACATCTTTCACCATTTTCAAATCAGTGTGGTTCCAACATCGAACCCATTCATACATAGGCTAGTTAGATTTAGTAAAAATGTAATTATAATGCATCAAATATAGTCTAGTATATAAAACTATGGTTTTCATGCACCCTCCGTCTGCAGTCTACATAATTCGTATCTGTTATCTTGTTCTTTCAAACGTGATTTATAACAAGGAGAAAAAAAATAACATAACTCTCAAATTATTAATAATTATTATAGACGGACACCAACTTGCCTGACTAGCGAGCGTAGAGACTATTGACATATCCCACCTGTGCGATGCTTACGACGAGCAGTGGACTGCAAGACTCTGATGATGATATTAATGAAACGAACTAGAAGTTTGCCTTCACACACCGACAACATCAAAGGTAGGAAATAACTGTCTTGTCTTTAAAGTCAATCCCTTCTTTATTAAGAAACACAACAATACTGTCTTTCGACACAAACTTAAATTTCAAAAGACGAGTAAATTCTGCATTACTCTGAGAAAATATTTCCGTGTAAAATGCAGAATTAACTCGTCCTTTGAAAACAAAAGCGTGGGACTCACATAATTTGTCGTAAGTGACAATAAAACGTCTATGTTTAGATTTGCTATCCTAGTATTCTTGGAAAGCCGTTCGTATTAATTTGAGAAACAGTAAGTGTACGAAGCCTTTGTTTATCGTATAAATACAAGACTCACGCATTATCTTGCGCAAGCAACCCACATTCCGATATCAATTTCACTTTACTAAGTGATTTTCAAGACGTGCTCGATTTAGTATGGAGTTGAATGTGCAATAAAAATCTATACAGGCTTATTTTTTAAACAGAATATATTCTAGGCATTATTTTGTATTCGACGGCATATATGTGTTATGGTTAATTTGACTGTTTCGCCAAGTGGCCGCGGTTTTGAGTCCTGCTCAGAGTACACTTAACGTTGGGAATATGAAATATCTACTTGTATCTGGTTTTTTATGTATTTATTTAAGTTATAATTCAAATGTTGATGCATAAGCCCAATACCACGTCAGACTACTATTTAATGTAGATTTGCAATATTTATAAAATAATCCACCCATTCTTCCCATTTTTGGGATCAAAAATCACCGGGGACAGTTTAGCTAGCTCACAGTGAAAGAATTATTCAAATCGGTCCAGTAGTTATTGAGTTTAGTCGTTACATACAAAAAAAAATCTTTATATATAGTAGAAGCAAAGATGTAGATATTCAAAAGTGATACGATACCTATCATACGGAAGATACGTTTCAATACACAGTATCAACAAACTATCATCTATGCAAAGAAGTACAAACTCTCCATCAATCAAATATTTCCTTTACAAAACCTTCTGGAATTTATTCCAATAAAATCATCTTTCATTTCATATGCCGGGCCCGCTACCCATGCATACTAAACTTAAGGTGGGGGTTCACTGTAAAATAGTTTTGCAATATTTTTTTCTATGCAAATATAATTTGATTGGATCGGACTAAACAGGGTGGAGGTTTGTAATGTCCCCTGGAAGGAAACATTCGTTTATTTTTCTACATCAAATATAAAAAAATGTCATCAAAAATTAAGGCATACCTTTGAGTAAAATTTTCTATCTATAGTAATAAGGGTACTTATTCTCCAAGGGGCATAGCAAAATTCCACCTTGTATACTACATAGTTTGGAATAAAGCATTCCCTAGGAGTATATATCAATATCTGAAAATAATTCTTGACATTATCCCAGATGCATAAAGAGGAGGATTGTTATAAGTTTGTTTGTTTGACGTGTCTGTCAGTCTGTGTGTGTGTGTGTGTGTCTGTGGAATAGAAGAACATGCTGTTTTTTTGCGTTTCGAAGGGAACTTAGGTTTTTGTGTTGGGGGATTTGGAAATTTCTAATATTTTTTTACTTAACTTACCAATTAAAAAAAATATAATAATTATGATAAAGCATTTGTAAACCACTGAGGTAATTTAAGGCTGCCATTTACGTTCATTTATTTAAACACACATAAACCACTGCAGTAGTTACGTTACCGTAATTGGAAAGTGTCGTGTTGTAGATGTCCACTAACTATACTCGTAAGGTGATAAAACTCCAATGCAGGACTCCAAATAGAGCAAAGAAGTCATGTATTTATTAATAGTTTAACGTTTACAATTTGTAATAAGAACTCATCCAAGTTTGACATAATCATCTAGTCGCATGGTTTCTGTTAACTCATAAGTAACTTAAATTAGTGATATTTCCTTCTTTTTGGAACAAAAGGGTTAGTTATAGCCCCTCTGGGTTATTAGAAGGCTAATACTATAAATCAGCGGGCAGTTGATTAATTAAACGCCATACAGACTGCTCCGGTGACCGAAGGTAAATAATTAGGCCGCTAATAACTAACTCAGTCGAAACCAAACACTGATTTATTCTGTTAATCATAGCTGAATATGTCTTAAAATTGAACTGCTTTGAACTACTGACTTTGATTTAGTTGGATGGTGTGTAGTGTCGTACCAGAATATTATCACCCCATTTCTTTCAGAAATAATCAGTCTACGGGACACACTCGTTGGATGAACAGCAGTGTTTTCCTTTGTTTGCCTGGGGAATATGGCATATGGGCTTACCTCCCTAGCAGAGGCCTTTTTAACAGCACTTTGATCATCATTTACATCATCAACTGGAGGAGCAATCTCGCTCGAAGTGCTTTAAGGTATGGACCCACCTGTGCCCACACATTTACAATAAAACAAAAACCAAGCTTCCTAACACGATACAAGCTTTCAGAAATTGATGATATGAAAACAGTATATCCGTTTCCCAAGATTGGGTAAACTGTAACGCACTGAGTTTACCAGGATAAACCAATGTGCTCGCGGCCTTACAGAAATATTCCCGCGGGAAAAAATCTATTGGCGCGTGATCCGAATCCCGCCGCGTGTTTGCAGAATGAAACGAACGACTAATCACGTCGAGCTTATGAGAATACCTATGTTATAGTGAGCCTATGTAAGAGGGCCAACTAATGGTAAGTGATCATCACTGCTCATGGACATCAACAACCGCCCAAGGGTTGCAAATGCATTGCCTGCCTTTATGACCTCATGTACTCACCATTAGAACATAGCACAATAGTTACGAAATGCTATGAACTTCTTAGCTATCCATGGATTCTCCGTGCGGGTGCCGGGTCCATCGCGTGGAACAGAGAGGAATGTCAGTCGGCGCCTGGGATTTGCGACCCAGCGTGTAGGTTTAAGTCCTTCAGTACGTTGTAAAGAGATTTCGCTGGGATACCTCTCGCACCCACTTCCACAGCATACAAACGTGCTGTGTAACCATTTTTAGGTATAAAATAATACTTATCATGTAAAAAATGCTTCATATTAAAATACAAAAAATCCGGATTTGCTTGAGTTTTGCCAACATGGAAACAGCATATAAACAAAGGCCGATCTCTGGACCAGTAATCTAACGATTTACGTGTTCTTCTTCAAATTCACTAACGCGAAAGTTTCCAAGATGGATGGGTCTTTGCTACTCTTCCGCGCAAAAACTACTGAACATTAGCCGACTTGATATTTTTAGGAGTTATTTGAAGTTTTACAGCAGGTAGGTATAGACAGGTATTTCTAGAAATAGCCTATTATTGACCATATTTTTGGTACACAACAGTGTGGTTTAAGTTCCGTTCCGTAAAAGAAAATCGGTCGGATCACTAATCCCTATAAAGAAAAGTGGTAATTTTAAGTTGTTGTTATTTTTTTCTTATTTCATTTTCATCGGTTTCTACACTTCTGTTCAATTTAATATTTTTATTTAAGCTTTGGTTATTCATTGAGTACCCGTCAATTTCATAACTTAACTAAGACTAAGTTTCCTTTTACTTAAAGTTTAATGGTCTATTAAGCTATTGCCGTGGCTTTGCTTTGATCTTTGAGATCGCTTTCTTATAAAAGCTTCTTCTTTAATAAAATAATGTTTAGTATGCAACACTTGGGGCAAGATATCAAAAAAATGCAGCGTTTCTTTGTACTTTAAAGTAAACTAAAGTTATTTGTTCACTTCGTTTCACAGAGCCAAAGCAATGAGTTCTTACCATTTGACATCTAGGGACGTCCTTTCCAAATTGGTCGTAAAATCCTTATTGTGAAAAGATATTATTATGTACGGTCTCCCAACTCATATAAAAAGGACCAAGATAATAATCTTATTGAATGAAACGCCACAAATCGTAAACTACGATGACGCCGTAGAGTCGTAACTTCGGCAGTAAATCACAGCCACGGCTTGATCCATCTCCCGATTGAACTACAAATGGACAGATTCAGTAATGTTATAACTTACACATGTTAATAAAACACACCCGAGGTCCAAACGGCTAGGATGTTTTAGTGACGAAACCTTCAAATCTATATCTATACTAATTTCATAAAGCTGAAGAGTTTGGTTTTTTTCTTTGTTTGAACGCTTATCTCCGGAAATACGGGCTGGAATTGACAAATCGTTTTTGTTGGATATTCTGTTTGACGAGGAATGCTTTAAGCTATAGTATAAAACTATGTGTACGGAAACTGAAATCCACGGGCGGAGTCACAGGCGCCCATTTTGTAGTGCATTCACATTTTGTAGTGCATTCTGTCACCCCAGGAGGACAAAAAAGGGTGAGAGATTGTAATAATGCTATGATACGAGATAGAACATCGTGCCATTAGAGTAGCCACACATTCCGGCGTACCCATGGGTAGCAGCGTATAGTGTGATCAACATACTGAGGTTATTGGGTTGGGACTCCACCAAAGCAGAGATGTGCGAAGCGGAGCAGAGATGTTTCGTAAGCAGTCAATAGGATTCAGGCTTTATCTCAGCGTGTTCTTTTTCCTTCCTTTGATATCCTATTGGCTTCGCACGGCACATCTCCGCACCGCTTTACTCATCTCCGCTTTGGTGGAGCTTTTACCCTCCTATCCAGCCTTATAACTATAGGACATCCCCCAATTTAGGGCACACTGACATCTAGAAATCAACTGTAATAGGCTGCTGGAGATGATGCAAAACGCATTAGTTCGGCACTTAGCAAAACTACTGACGTCAGTTCAACATGAATTATGTAAGGAAAGCAGCGTATATGGCACAGCAAACTCCTTCGAAGGTTTTCTAGAAAAGTTCCCCGAGAATAGATTAAATTTTAAAACTCTGAACAACATGTGACACCTTCTAATGGACCAGTAAATTGAGAGCGTCGTCTACAGTGGCTTGTAAGGGGACTTTATTAAGACATTTCCAAGGAAATGATGTAGAATTGACAGTGATTTCTTAAGTTATTGAAGAAAAATGTTGTGATTTCGGTCCTTTATCTACCAAAATGGCTGGAAAGACTCAATATCGAAAATATGTTACTCTTCAACACATAAAAGAAATTGTTCCTAATTAAAAACATACCGAGACTGAAATAATCTGGCGACAATATGTAAAACTCGTAGAATAAATAACTTGAATGTTAACAAAATATGAAAAATAATATATATTCACTATTATTTATCTAACATTTTTCCAGACATACGAAAGGCGAATAAGAATTTATCGATACTCCTAAGCGTCTACATAAATGAAACGATGATGAATTATTGGTAGTTCTACTGTGATCTACTTTTATATAACTTACTCATATTAACATTAAAACTATAGGAATACGCAATATGACAATCAATCATCTTTTTGTTTCCCAGCACAGCTTTTATACGCCCCCACTGTTTCCCGGAAAAATAAACAAAAGTCCATTATGATTGGAAACGTATTAACTCCCCGTTGTTTTTAAACTCAATACACGTTAATTACCTCTTCGTTATGTTACAGAACTCATAGTGGGCTGTTGTTCATTCTGTTTGTTTCTAAAAGGTTATGCTTGAATTGTAAAATGGGATAGCTTTTGTTTTTAGGCATTGTTTGTCTTTGTCGGACCAAATTGACGACGATGATTTGCACAAAAGACTGGCCAAGTGCGAGTCAGACTCACGCACCGGCCGGTACAGTACAGGTTTTATTTATGACGTAAAAAAAGTAATTACTAGATCGCCTTCAAACCAATTATCGGATTAAGTTTGCATGCTTATGTACATTAGGTGTAATTTTTTTAGTTTTATCAATCTCTTCCAAATTTTTATCTTCTGTCCAGTGTGGAAATCTTAATTTGGTTCACAAAATACATCAATTTACTTAGTTTCAAAAGTATAGTTCCTATAGTTTCGGAAAAAGTGGCTGTGATATACTTTCAGAAAGACAGACAGACATGAAGAATCTATAAGGTTTCAGTTTTTTGCCATTTGGCTACTGAACCTTAAAAGGGACTTTTACACCGTTTTGAAAGCTTTTAACAACGAATTTATTTTCCCTCAGATTTATATGGAGTCAAGTGGTCAATGGCAGTCATTAAAACTTTGCTAAATAAGCAAGGAGTCTAGTTCCTTTCTAAAGTTTGATTGATCGTAAAATACTTTTCAATATTATTTTGGTTTGAAAGATGTTCGTGCACACAAACAGCATTGAAAATTTTTATGTTTCCCGTTTCATACTTCGTATATTGATACTTAAATAAAGAAAATATATACAATAACAAATAGCTGAGTACTCAGCTACACGTTTTACATATTTTCTCGGGATATTTGAGTCCACATAAGTTTGAGTATAAAGCTTGAACATTAAGCTAAAACGTGAAATAATTATTATGTTGTTTTGGGACATGGCTATTTAAATATTATTGTTATTAGTGAATTAGTTTTGATGACATAATTTAAAATGTTGTCCTTTCTACTTTCTTAAGCAGAAGCGTAATTTAACCGTAAGTGATCACCGCAGCCCATGGACAATTTGGACATCAACAACGCACAAGAGTCGCTGATGCGTCGCCTGCCTCTAAACTCACATACATGACAGGCCTGTTGGCCGAGTGGCTGGAGTGGCCCTGGCTACAAAATCAAAGGTCGCGGGTTTGAATCCCGGTAGGGGCAAATGTTTGTGTGATGAACATCGGCATTTGTACTCGACTCATGGATGTTTATAAATGTATTTAAGTATGTCTATCCGTTCCCTAGCATCCTTAATACAAGCTTCGAGATTAGTTTGGGGCTAGGCAATTGGTGTGTTAGTCCAATGAATTTACTTATTATTTATTATTTATACCCTCCCCAACTGAGCATTTGAGACTTTACGCACCAGTCGAAACATAGCATTTATTATTTAGTCATTGTAAGATATTCGTATATCACTTCCCTTCGAGTTTTTCCAAGCACGCTCTCTGGTGTCACCCTTCGTCAAGCTAACAAATCAAAAATGAGATATACTACCGTTTCGTCCGTATAGCAATCAACAACATTTTGCGATGACAATGAATAATCAAAATGTTTGTTCACTCTGTACGTACTTTGTATCTTATCCAATTTTGTTTTGTTTTTCAAGTAGGTGCATGAATTGTTAGTTTGGAAAGCTTTTTCTTTGTTTTGTTTGTATTTTTAGACTGTGGTCTTTAGAAGATTTAATATTTCCACAAGTTTCAAGATACACATTTGTTACGTGGATTAAATGAAACGACTTAATTAAGCAATTGTTTGATGGAGTTTTTTAAAGCATATAAAGTTTTATTCAATAAAAAATAATGTGAAAACATAAATCCATGAACTTTTTATTTCCATTCTATCAAAAAACATGAAATAACCTTTTAGCAGGAACAATATAATTATTTTGTGTTTGTTTTTATTGAAGTTAAAACTGATCTTTTAAGCCTACATGAAAATAATTATTTTGGTTTTTTGTGAAATCATACAAAGTATAAACTATTAATTCAGCATTCAAAAGTATAAAATTAAACCGTACCTACCGAAAAATATTGTTAAACAAGTTGGCGGAATCTAACGAGTTTCTTGCCGCTTCGTCGAGATATATTGCTGCATTCCGAAGTCGACGGTAGAATCATTATGACGTATTTTTATTATTATTTTCGCTTCATAAGTCCATATCTGAAGCCTACATAAACAGAAATGTTTTGTCTGGTTTTCTTTTGTTTTTGATAAACATGCTAGGATAAAATTGATACCAAAATCATAACAGACAGATTTCATAATTTCGATCAAATATGAACACAAACATAACCTTCATGAACTTCACGTCTATGATGTACAGCCCACGTAAACGCCCACACGTATTAATCAATCTAGAACAAAGTCTTTATTACATTGTCAATACGGTACATTTTCCAATAAATGAGTGTCCAATACTAATATCCAAGCTGATGTTTTCGTTGATCAAATCTGTGTTACGTTCTAATGGAATTTAAAACATTCTTAGGTACTTTCATATATAAAAATTCAGCTATTTCATTTACCTCGCTTGAGCTTTGAACATGGTCCTTCGAGCCGGATAATAGATAGTAAAATAGGTACAAGTTAAGGAACACCAATACGTACATGCCTATATTACAGACATTTCCATTGACACAATTGTATATTCTGTGCGGCGATCGAACCCGCAATCCCTAGGTGTGTAGTCTACATCTTGCATATACCTAACACCAAACCAGTTCTCATTATTATGACAGTGATCCATTTCCATAAATAATACATACAACTGCAATAATTGTTATTATGTATGCGCATTTTAATGTACCTACATTAATATTCATTCCCATTATGGTGTTACTTATTATAATATTATTTCCATCTTACGACTTGTGTTGTTCGGATGTTGGCATCCAACTCTCAACAACAAGAGACATTAATACGGCTTAAAAGGGAGTAGACTTGTAAGTATAATGTGGTTGTCAATTTGAGGGTGGATGGAGATTTTTTACCTAGCCCGGGTATATAACGCCGCGCACGTCAGTTCGCTTGCGACCACGCTTTCTGTAGCTCAGACGAAATGTCAAGCAGTAAGAAATGTACATGTACTTCATAACTAATATGACGGACCCGTTGGTCTAGTGGTCAGAGACCCTGGCTACAAAACCAAGGGTTGCGGGTTCGAATCCCGATAGGGGCAAATGCTTGTGTGATGAACATCGACATTGGTACTCGAGTCATGGATGTTTATAAAAAAAATTATGTATGTCTATCCGTTATCTAGCATCCATAGTACCTACATGCTTCGACCTAAGTTTGGGGCAAGGTAATTAGTGTGTTAGTCCAAGGCAATTATAATTACTTATATTATTTATTATTAATATACATATTATAAACAACCCAAACTAAGCTTGATGCTTGTATGTACTATGGATGCTAGGGAATGGATAGCCATGCTTCCATACTTTTTACTTACATTTATTCTTACTACACTAACGTTACATGTGTACTTTAACAAGATACACATCCAGACCAGAATAAACAAACTTGTTTATGCACAGAATTGTTTGTCCTATGCGGAGATCAAACCTGCGACCTTTTGGTATAATTACTAATTTATTAACATCATAAAATAATATGAGAATTCAATGTAGTACCAGCACAGCACCCGTGCGAAGCCAGGCGGGTCGCTAGTCTCCATTATAAACGCCTAAACCTCTCTTCAACGTTTTGCATACGTCAAGTGAAAATCCACAGCGGAGATTACACGGCATTATATTCAGATGACTAATGCCTTTTGAATCCCCGACATTATCATGTTTTATCAAAGACCCGTTGGTTTTGCTTACACCCAATATTCATTGAAGATTTGTTAGGATTCCACTTCATAGCTCAATCTTGAATGTAAACAAATGAAAATGTATACATTGCGGAATCGTGGAACTCTTATTCATTTGGTGAATGCTGTTTTGCGAATGAGGTCGAAGAGAAGAACTAGATATTAAAGATTCATATCAATTATTGATATAATTTTTATTATAAAGTTGTTTTAGTATGTTTTTTATTGCATTGTGATCAATAAACAAACAGCCTACAGGATGGAGAGCATAGATGCCTATAAGAACAGGGTAGACCTAGTTTAGGCATTTAAGTATTGTAATACTGTTTTGTAAACAAAGTTATGATCTAATAAAGTTTTTATTATTATTATTATTTGTTTGACTTAACTTTTCAAGTTATCTGAAATAAACGATTTACAATATAACATTTTAATAACAAATTCAACGCAATGAATTTTCAAGACTTGTCCTTATAAATTATTTATGCAATTGATATTATTCATTGCAAATATTGTCAAACAAACACCTGTGTTATGGGTTAAATTGCGGCATTTTCTTAAACACAATTACTATTTTTGATAAAAAAAAATTACTAATTTTGTTCATTTTATATAGATGCAAGTTAGAGATGTCCTCGTAGAGTCCCGAGAAAAGTTGAGATTGCTTCACCGACAAAAGAATCGTACAAAAAGTTTGATGATAACACAAGCAGTATAAACTCAAAATAGGAATAATTTTGAAATCTTGTAATCACAAAAAATCTTACTTTGGTAGTCTTTAAAAATTAACTTAATAAAGCCTACCTCTCACATTCCTTTTTTTGTTTATTGACGTCCGCTTGTAATGGACAAAAAGTGTCTATTAGATCAAGAGGTCGCAGGTTCAATTCCCGCACAGTACAAACATTTTTCTGCATGAACATGTCGGTTTGTCCTGTTCTGACTGTTGTGTTTTTTTTTGAGTATATTTTTAATACCACTGTTGATTTTTATGTCTGTAACACAAGTGCTTAAGATACCAAGAAGTCAGATAAATTTACGTATGTTGTGAAATATTTAAGAATTTTTAATGAGGTTCATTGTTATTGTATACTAGCGGCCGCCCGCGACTCCGTCCGCGTGGATTTCGATTTTCAATATCCTATGTGTTATTCTGATGTATAAGCTATATTGTGGTAAAGTTTCATTCAAATCCATTGAGTAGTTTTTACGTGAAAGAGTAACAAACATCCATACATACAAACTTTCGCCTTTATAATATTAGAAGGATGTATGACACACGCAACAACTTTATTGGCTACTTAATATAATGGAGGGGTTTTTCACCATCAAGCCTACCAGGCTTATTTAAACGAAAGAGGTTTTCACCTGTCTCTTTCTAAAAGGTCAATGCTTTTTATTTTTATAAAAAGTTCCTTGTTTAATTTAAAACCGTCACTGGCAGCGCTTACGTAGTTAATTTAATCAAGACACCACTGTGGGTTTTCTTAGTTTGTATTAAGAGGAGTTACTTTATTACGCTTAGAGTAGGGATGACACGAATAAGAAATGAGTTTTATTTTTCATATATTTTTTGAGGGTATTTTTCAGACCAGTGTAGTAAACAATCTGTTTCCATTGAATGCGTTATTATGCTTCATTTTAATAGCAACCCTCACAAAAAAGTGAATAATTTGTTTGGGAATGAGATCGGTAGCTTCATCGGGTTCTTAAATGTGCTTTTCCTGTTATGTGGTTGGAGGCTGGCAGTGAGCTACAAAACGATAGGTCACGGGTTCGAATCAAGCTAGAGACAAATGTTTGTATGAACATCGTCATTTGTTCTCGAGTCATGGATGTTTATAAATGTGTTTAAGTAATTCTGCTTATATTAATAAAGGTACCCCAGCAACCTTGATAAGCGGTTACTCGCAACTCAGGTGTAGGTATTCCCTAAGCTATATTAAACGTTGGATTGAAATAGTTTGACAACGCACAAGCCCGATACAATTAATGCCCTGAGTGATTTGCTATTTTTATTGCACTTTTTGGTAAAAATACTGGCTTATGATCAATACATAAGAATGTTTAAACATGAAATTACTACTTGTGAGTTTTACACAAAAATAAACAAATAAATGCAATCGTTCAAAGCGCTTTCCATGAACTATATTTCATTATTTATCGTTTGTTCACCTTATTTACTATACATGAAATTGCGGGGCCGGCCCATTGCGTTGAACGACTCACAATTTTAAACGCAGTTTTTGTTAACATACTTTCTTATCTATATATCTATACTAATATATAAAGCTGAAGAGTTTGTTTGTATGTTTGTTTGTTTCTTTGAACGCGCTAATCTCAAGAACAACTGATCCGATTTGAAAAAATATTTTTGCGTTGGACAGTCCATTTGACGAGAAAGGCTTTAGGCTATTGGAAATCGAAATCCACGGGGACGGAGTCGCGGGCGGCCCCTAGCTAAAAATGTATCGCTTAGTGCCGATTATATTTAATGAAGGTAACCCTGTAAGGCAGCATTACTCTTGGCTCAGGTGTCCCTGTTCTCGGTATATTAAACGCTAGATTGGAATAGTTTGTGAATGCGCTGTGTGATTCACTGCACGTGGTGTAAGGTATTCTATCCTTACATAAGACACATATTTTGAACTCTATGCCACTTAAAAATAAGGTCCACAATTCATTATTTATAATGAAGGTAGCCCTGATAGTCGGCACTACTTTTGGTTAGGTAGGCTAGCCAAGATGCCACTTTGACGAATTCACCATACGCTTTCGTAGCGATTTATATTTCCCGCTCACATAAATAGTTCGTGTGCGGGATGGCAATAAGTCGCGACGAACGCGTATGGCGAATTCGTCAAAGTGGCATCTTGGCTACGGGCCCAGGTGTCCCAGTCCTCGGCATATTAAACGCTAAAGTTGATTAGTTTGTGAATGCGCTGTGTGATTCACTGCACGTGGTGTAAGGTATTCAACATATGTTGAACTCTATGTCACTTAAGAATAAGGTCGATAATTTATTATTTATAATGAAGGTAGCCCTGATTGTCGGCATTACTTTTGGGTCAGGCGTCCCAGTCCTCGGCATATTAAACGCTAAAGCGGAATAATTTGTGAATGGGTTTTGTGATTCACTGCACGTATACAGGTCATGTTAAGTCATCATCCTCCTATTGTTTATCCCGTTTCTGTGCGGGGTTCGCTTTGACCATGATCCAGGTTTTGGTGAGTCTGGTTATTAAAGTGAAGCGACTGCCATCAGATCTTCGTAACCCGTAGAGGGGAACCAGATAGTTTGGATCATGGTTACGCATTCAGATCTAACTGAACTATAGCCAGAAACTATCTATATTCCCTCACCGCCGAGTTAGGTGCATATATCCACACTAGAATTTCTCGAAAACTCCAGAGGTGTGAGCCCGGATGCGAACCACGGAACTCACGTGTGTGAGGCGAGGTCCATACCATAAGGCCACCGTGGCTCTAGTGCAGGTCGTGTAAAGTATTCTGTCCTTAAAATAAACGCATAATTTAACTCGGTGTCCCAGTCCTCGGCATATTCGTTGCTAAAGTGGAATAGTTGTTGAATACGCTGTGTGATTCACAGCACGTGTGCAGGGCTTGTGAACCACTGGTAACGCGGTTTGGAAGTGCCATTCTATTGACAATTCATGGACGTAAATGGTTCAAGAGTTATGGAGTGGGAGGTCTGAATTAATTTTCCAACAATCACACTATATCCACGCTGCTCCATAAGGATTTAGCAATGCTTGAAAATTCCTATGGTAGTAACTATATTTTTATCTTACTAAAATCTATTAAGTAGCTCGATGGTGGGTGCAATGTTTAACGTACTCTTTTTTAAATATGGTTTGTTATTGCTAAAGTTAAGCAACTTTCGGAGAGGCTGGTCATCGAATGGGCGACCGATTTTTTTTATCTCGTACTCCACCTTATTCCGGAAGTCACGTTAAGCCGTTGGTCATGCGTCTGATCCCTCTACGGTCGTGTCAGATTGCTGTCCTTAAGAAACAAATTATGCGAGTTAGGGAATAGGAAGTGCACCTTTACTCATTAATTATAATAATAATGTATATATCCGGCATACCTGGCTGATAGTAAGATCGGCTGCCTTCACTGAAAAACGGCTGGCGGGGTTTTACATCAATTAAACCACAAAACCAGAAATTGACATTTTATGTCTTGACAATGTCTTTTTTCGTTTGCTTGTCTCAAAGAGTGCGTTAAATCAAATACCAAAAACTTCTTTCTAATAAAGCTAAAAAGGACTATAGTTAAGATTAAGCCGTGCATAAAATTTATCGTTTTACTACTATTACATAATATGAACAAACGTTTAATTACGTTGATATTAATCTTACGTTCGTGTCGTATAAGAGCGCGGGTCACGCAAATAGTGGTCACGCAAATATACTACTTATTATATATGAATAAAGTTCATTCTTACATTTACATTATACTTGTAAATAAGGGGACTAAATCTTAATTTTACACTTTTATAATATTAATACACTAGCGGCCGCCAGCGACTCACACACGGTGTTACTATAGATAGCTTAAAGCCTACCTCGACAAATGGTAAGTGAACTATCCAACACAAAATATTTTGTCAAATTCGAACCAGTAGTTCCTGAGTTTAACGCGTTGGCGCGCAAACCAATTTGGATCATGAGTAACACGTGTTATTGTGAGCCAACCATAAAAGATAGACATATGCTGTTGGGGGATATTTTTTAGGCAATTTTATGTAAAATATTTCCGTCATACATGATTTCTATGTGACTTTAACCATTAAGGCTGCACACGCGACTGAAGCTTAAGAAATGGAGAAAATTCTCCCGTTTTTCCCACATTTCCCTTCACTACGCTGTTCCTGTTGATTGCAGCGTGATGAAAAGTATCCTATAATATGCCCAGGAGTATGAAGAATAATTGTACCAAGTTTCGTCAAAATCCGTCCAGTAGTTTTTGTTTCTATAAGGAACATACAGACAGACAGACAGACAGACAGACAGACAAAAATTTTGCTGATTGCATTTTTGGCATCAGTATCGATCACTATCACACCCTGATAGTTATTTTGAAAATATATTTAATGTACAGAATTGACCTCTCTACAGATTTATTATAAGTATAGATTAATAGCGCGATTTTAATTATAGCACTAGCTATTAATTTTGGTGGTCATGATTTGTGTAAAAGTGATGTAAGATATTGGAATCTAAACTAATAAAACTGAAGAGTATGTTTGTTTGTTTGAACGAGCTAATATCAGAAACATCTGGTGCGGATTGAAAAAATGTTTTTGTGTTGGTTTGTCCATTTATTGAGCTGTAATATAGCACTATGTGTGCGGAAACTGAAATCCACGCGGACGAAGTCGCGGGAGGTCGCATGTATATTTCAAGTAAGTTCAATGAGAGGCTTCAATTAATCTTCCCTAAGAATTCAATCTATGCGCATTCTTTTTAAATCACACATGGATAAATTGCACTTAAAGTGATACACACTTTCATTTCACTGGTAAATGTCGCACATAATATGCTAACTTGAAAAAGAAGTTCCAATAGTAAGAAGCAGAAGTGAAAGATCTTACTTTACACAATACTTTGATGCCTTATACTTTGACCTTTTACGGAAAATTGTCGTGAAGGAGTACTTTGTGGAGCATTTTTCCGTGTGAAGTAAATCCTAGTATTGCAACATTTTTCTCCATAAGTTGTATACCTCATTACTAATGGTCGTTATCATTATATTATATGATAATAACCGCACAACGCCTTTCTTGGCAATAAACATGAATGGTTTGCGATTGCCTTCTTCATTTCGTACACTAATTTGCAGATAAACACGATGTCTTCCTTAACCGTGGAACTGGTATGAAAATCCACACGACAGATTTTTGCTGATTCATTGAGTGCATGCCTTTATGATGAGATAGGGAAACAAACGAACAAGCGGGTCACCTGATAGTTAGTGATCACCGCTGCCCAAGGACATCAACAACCGTACAGGCGTTGCAGATGCGTTGCCTCCCTTTAAAAACCCCATAACGTCCTACTAGACCACAGAGATATTTCTTAACTTAACTTCTTTTTATCTACGCAAACAATTAAATAACACAAGAACCTCATTAAAACAACTAAACTGCAGCCAACCGCAAACTAATTTCGACAGCTGATACCACTGTACCTGTTTGACGTGTGTTTTAATCATCATTAATTATACTAGTGCTAACATTCGCGCCCAATCAACGTTTAATAACGTATCGATACAACAGAACGGTCCACTGAAACCCGTTTGTATAAATGGCTGCCAGCTAATCAGAAGTGAAATGGAAAACAATAATAACATGTTATGTTGGTCAATGAAAACATTATTAATATATTGAATAACTAGCGGCCGCCCGCGACTCCGACCGGGTGTTGTTTACGCACACATGTGTAGTTTTATATTATAACTTAAAGTTTTTGAGATAAGCGCGTTAGAGCAAACGAACAAACCAACAAACAAACAAACAAACAGTTCAGTTTTACTATACTAGTATAGATTGAATCATCGTTAACATGCATCGGGCTATATAAATCTACTGCTGGTCTAATGCTCCAGAAGGGCTAAGGCCAATAGTCGCAGATTACTGTCCTACAGAACTATGAGAGTGATGAAATAGGGAGTGCACCTATACTGGCGCACTCACTTGTGCACTGTAACATTACGTACATATGTACATATATCATGCGTACCTGGTTAATCGTAACACCGGCCGCCAGACGGGTTCCCCTTACAAACGCCACCATATGGACGATAAATATTTTTTAAGCATTTTCAACCAGACTGTACTTTTTGTACACAGTCGAGATTATGAATAGAAAATAAATAAAAAATAGCTGTATCAAGTCGACCACGTAGAGAATATCCTTTCGGCCGAGATACTGAACATTAAAATAGGTAAAATTAAATTTTTGCGGCCGAGTTACTGAATAGCTCATTCATACTTGGTAGAGGTGCATTAAAGGGTGAAACGTTTCTCCCTGTATACTTTTCGGACACGCTCGAGTCACTACAAGAATCTCTGATCGGACTCCTACTCTATGACTTCCACAAATATTTTCATACTTATTATGTCAAATTGTTTCAGCCGTTCTCTAGTTTTAGTGAGACTGACAAACTCATTTTTTATATATACAGATTAAAATGGACGTTTCGATTGCAAGAATCGAGCGCTTGATCGCCTTCACGGAACATTGGCTTAATCGCATTGTTGGTAGACGGCTGCAGATCTTAATAGCATAGATAACTTTTTAATTATTTTAAAAATATCTTAATTAAACTGCTGCAATTCGCAAATACTATCTACTCGTATAAAAACTTATATCTTCTCATTTATATGTAGATGAACACAACCATATACATTTTAAGACGTCTCTTCTTATATAACCTTTATTTATTCATCGACGTAATTGCAGCAACTGTTTTATATGCGTAAAAAAAACAATACTGTTTATCACATTGACATTTTATTTTTGTCCTGTGCCAATACTGTATCAGTTAATGGTAGTTTAAGTAACGAGTGCCAGCTTAAGATGATAAATTTATTTAGAATCTGAAGTAGCTCCTAACTAAGCTCAAAGCTTGTAATTCGAATAATAGGGAACGGATGGACATACTTAAATACTTTTTTATTAAAAAAATATACTTATATATATACACATAACACCCAGACCGAGATAAACACACCTTTTCATGCACATTGCACACAAATGTATGTACTATGCGGGGATCGAACCCGCGCTTCTTGTTGTGATATTCAACTTCTCGACCACTACACCAAGCGGGTCGTCAAATGAAGACATCATTAGTTTGATAAAGGCGGTTTATTACTCGCTTCGGACGCCAGTTACGCTTTTAATAGCCCATCCCTACCCTATTGTAGGGGACTTGGTGGATGAATTTGTATTTGAAGTCTTGACTATGATTAATGTGGGCTAATGAGAGCCTTACCGAAGCAAGTTTTGTTTAAAATATAGTAAATATAGTAAGATCTTTTGTGTATGAAATGAGAAACAAACAATTACGTGTTTCAGTAAATAAATAAACAAATACTTTGGACTAACACACCAATTGCCTAGCCCCAAACTAAGCTCAGTCTTGTAAATTGGATAGATATATTATCTTAATACTTTTTATAAACACCCATTACTCGAGTACAAATGTCGATGGTCATCTTACAAAATTTCCCCTGGGCGATGTTCAAACCCGCGACCATTGGTTTTATAGCCACGTAACTACTAGACCAATGAGCACGTCTTTTATACCTAAAATACATAGTATCATTAATATCTACTTTTGCGAGTACAGGTTCTAATATGTATTGTGATACATCCCCCGAAAGTACCACAAAGTATCTGACAGTTTAATTGATTTTCTAAAAATATGCTAAGAATTATTTATTACTTATAAATTATTTAATGTAAGTTGCTTGCGCTAAGGTACCGTCTAGGGCTCGTCTAGAATGGAATAAACCGCAACAAGCAATAGTGAAGTAAAATAATACGCCGGAGTAGTTTACTCAAGTGAGGTACTATTTTAATATTATGATACAAAAATGTAACATCAACTCGAATGAGCCGTTCGCCTGAAGAAGAATCTCCACCTTACAGAAGACCACAGTGAAGAAGCTTTTGTTACTGTTGTGCTATTTAGAATTAAGTCGCCAGAGGTCAGTTGGGGAGAATATGGGGTCTGAAAGGCAGGCAACGCATTTGCGAGTCTTGTGCAGTTGTTGATGTCTATGGGCATTGGTTAACACTTATTTATTAGGTAACACTATTGTTCATTTGCCTCTATAAAACTTCTTTTTTAAGTTATATTTAATCACATACTACATGTTCAATTCGCAGCTGCAGTATGTATTTGTAGCTCAATTATAATACATATGTACATAGGTGGAGGCTTGAAATTGACTTATAATAAAATATGTAAAGTAAATGATAAATTATTCACATAATAAACATGCCTACACGAACATGCATTAAGGCGATAAGTTACACATCTGACATAATTTAATAGTGCATGCGGCTTTTATAATATCGCTATCGATTGTGCAAAATAAAATATGAAATACTTTCTTATCATCATTATCATCTATGGTTTATCCCGGTTGTATCCTCAGACTATGATCCTGAATTGGCAAGCCTGCCATGTAAAATACTTTTTAATCATAATGTTATTTGAAAAACCCCGATTGTTTTAGCTCAAACTAAACTTGAAGGTTTATTCTATGGAGCGGATGGATAAGAAATAAATAAATAAATAAGTTCCTTGGACTAAAACGCCAGTTGCCTATCAGTCTATCTAGTAGGGTAAAAAAAATTGACGTGCAAAAGAATTTTCTTGTAAATCTAATTGCTGAATAAATATCTCTTTATCCCCAAACTATGCTCAAAGATTGTAACATGGATGCCAGGGAGCGGATAGCTACACTTAAATACCTTATTTATCATCCATTCCATGACTCATGTAAAAATGCCGATTTTCATCACACAAACCTTTGCCCTTAGTGGAACCTACGACCCTTGGTTATTTACCCAGTGCATCAAACTTCTAGACCAACCTAAACCAACCGAATTTTTCGTTTACAAATATTAATAATAAACTTGTATGAAGAATACTGATAACTATTTAGTACGTACTTTTAACTTTGTAGATTACACACGTACTTACTTAATTTCAAGTTAATTAATTCGTTATCAGGACATTTTCAGTGATGTGAATTCGACTCTCGATATAAACAAAATACCCTCATTTGTTCCTCATTGCTGAGGTTTGTTATCATTTTACTAAAACTAATTGCGAGTTTTCAAGATATATAAGATTTAAGACCTTCGCGTTGCATTATATCACTAATATTATTTAACGGGTCTAAACACGATATTAATTATTTATTTATTTTCAAGATATATCAGATGGCCTTTGCCTTCAATATTTTATACATTATTTGGTTGATATTGTGATCCAAGTGGCTTACATGACAGGGCTAACACTGTGTATTTTTCTGGGTCTATAATAAAAAATCTGCATTTGAAAAGCGAGATAATTAAGGCAATTGTTATTATTATATGTTTTTATTATATGTCATTATAATATGTATTTCTTATTTGATTTTGATGTAAAGTCTAGTCTTTTCGGTTGAAACGGCCAATCTCCACGTTAAGCAGAATATTTTTTGAAAGCTTATAGTTTTGGCTTTAGGTCATGTAAAAGGCGATAGTTAATCGATATTTACTTTCTTTTCAACCTGGCTCTTCACTGCTACTAATAATATCAGGTTTTCCAATGCCTTTTGTGTCTCTAAGTTATAACAATTGACTCACAGTTTGAACAAAATTAACATGTCTTTATTACGCATTGAAAGTACTTTATATTGTCTCAAAAATATACCTGCTAATTAATTTATTAATAAGCACTTGATGTTTTCCTTTCTCTCAGATTTAATGAAAGACAATGGACGTGGCACTTGTAGATGCAGGACTTACTACGATTCAGAGTGTTTTAAATATGATAAGTCTTTTAAAACTGACGTCTTCGAGGTATCCTAGACAGTACAATGTCAAAGGTAAGAAGGAGAAA
The DNA here is from genome assembly GCA_958496325.1 of Nomophila noctuella. Classification (NCBI taxonomy): domain Eukaryota; kingdom Metazoa; phylum Arthropoda; class Insecta; order Lepidoptera; family Crambidae; genus Nomophila; species Nomophila noctuella. Next base: position 747,319 of record OY292489.1, read on the forward strand.
CTCACAATCATTTTGAGACCTTGAAGGTCCAATATAAATTGGCAAGTTTTATGCTATAAAAATACACATAAGTAAATGTTGCTTCAAATTATGGATGATAAATAATTGAAGACATTCAAGAACTTTGATTTAGAATGGCACTTAACTAGGATATTGCAGGAGATCAAAAAATGCTCCGACCTTTTCTGAATAGGAAGCAATACAATCGAAGAATTTTGCATTTTACGATTATAACATTTCAATTGAATCAATTGAAAACGACAACAACATAACAGCGATTTTTCTATATGCAGTTTTGTTTCCACAAACAGAAATTACAATTTAATACATTCATGTTTTTTTTTCACGATGTACCAAACAAATTTTGGAGATGGTGAAAGTTTTGACTACATCATAGTGGGGGCTGGATCAGCAGGATGTGTTCTGGCGAACAGACTGACAGAAGACCCCGATGTGTCTGTGTTACTGGTAGAAGCTGGTGGTGATCCCCCGATAACATCTAATGTAAGTTTTTTTCATTGTAACGATGTAAAAATGTTTTAAATTAAATTAAACTAGTTCATTTCATGATTTTCAGATTCCAATTTTAATGCCATTCACTGTACGATCAGCAATCGATTGGAACTATGTAACAGCGAACGCCACTTATCAATGCCTTGAGGATAATGTAGACCGTTTACGAAGAGGCAAGCTACTAGGAGGCTCCAGTGGAATCAATGGCATGTACTACATACGAGGTGCCCCAAACGATTATGATACATGGGCTGACATAATAGGTGATAAATCTTGGAAGTATGAAAATGTACTTAAATATTTCGTAAAAAGTGAGAATCTACAAAGTTCCGCTCTTCTGAATTCACCAACTGGCCATTTTCATGGAACAAATGGACCTCTTAAAGTTAGTTTACTAGATGAACCTTATTTGAAGGAATATTTACAATCATTCGAAGAAACCGGCCATAGAATAAACATTGATTTAAACAGTGACAATACTTTTGGGTATGGTTACGCTCAAGTTACAGTTGCCGATGGTATTCGTCAAAGCACAGCTAATAATTACCTTACCCAAGCTAAAGACCGGCCAAACCTTCACGTGATTAAATACCACTTGGCTACCAAAATTCATTTTAAAAATAAAAGAGCTGAAAGTGTAGATGTACTCAAACTCAAAGGAAATAAAAAAGTGGTCAACTTATTAGCAAACAGAGAAGTTATCGTTTCAGGAGGATCTTACAATAGCCCACAACTGCTCATGCTGTCTGGAATCGGTCCTAAAGACCATTTAGAAAGTTTGGGCATCGACGTCATAGCTGATCTTCCTGTTGGGCAGAATTTGCAAGATCACAAATTTTCTCCCATTGCATTCAAGTTAAGTGAAGTACCTACCCAACTCCCCTCTTTTCCTAATGGATATCCATTTCCAACAACAATTGGATTTGTTGCCTTAAATAAGTCTCAACCATATCCAGATTACCAGATCACTTCTTTACATGGGAGTGTAGTGTCACTAATGTGTACTTTCTACCTAACACTGAAACCTGAACTTTGCCACCTGCTTTTTAAGCAAATAATGGGTAAGGACAGTATGTTTTTGCTCAGTACCCCACTACACCCTAAATCTCGAGGCAGCGTGTTGTTGAATAGCTTAGATCCAGAAGAACATCCTATTATAATATCAAATACTTATAGCAATGAAGAAGATTTAGACGACGCCGTGAAGTATATTATGGACGCAACTACAGTAGTTAACACGACGTATTTCAAGAAAGTTGGAGCCAAGATGCTAGTGAGCGAAATGTGTTCTGATCCCTTTGGTAGTACTGAGTATTGGAAGTGTCATGCAAGATGTCTTGTGGCAACGTTGTACCATCCAGTGGGCACATGTGCTATGGGATCAGTTGTAAATAGTGAGTTGAAGATATATGGACTTGAAGGTATTCGTGTAGTTGACGCTAGCATTATGCCCCGCATCACAAGTGGCAATACCAACGCTCCAACAATCATGATAGCAGAGAAAATAGCTGATGTAATAAAAAAAGATAATTTGAAACAACGCATTCAAGGTTGACAATATGTCCTCGAGTTTATACCGTCGTCAAACAAATATAAAATACCATGATAAAGATGCGAATCAAAATTTTAAATAAAAAAATGTGTTGTAGAAACATATTTTTTGCTAAAAATAATTATAATAATGCTCTTGTAATATTTTTTCATTAAACTATCCAATAATATTGTAAAACTGACCAGTTTAAGATAGCTAAGGTTATGCCAGCAAACAAAAAGGGTACAAAGTAGGATCGCAAAGTGAACTGTCCTACCTCTTTACCACTGACTTTATTTAGATCGTAGTGTGAATAGAGTAAGTAATCGATGAAGGTCAATTTGGATATCGAAACAAGATTGGAACACAGGAAGCTATTTTCACACTAATTATAATAATGGTTTCAAGAATTAAGGAAATATTTAAAGTAGCTGCACTCGTTCCTAATTTAAGCTCTGCATTTAACAGCATCAGCCATGAATTAAAATAAATAAATCAATGTAAAAATCCATAAATGAAGTGCTTTTGGAGAATTGGAGTAACTTGGTATCCGAGGGAGTGCTTTATGACTTTTTGATATTAGATGCAATTTACACCTAGAAATTTTTAAATTTAAATTAGCTTAATCCATGAAAGCAGTATGTACCTATGTTTGAAATAGCAACCAAGTCCCGAATTGTAGATATTAAAGTAGGAGTGCCGCAAGGCTCGACTTTGAGTCCTATACTTTTTCGACATGATTTTATACAACATGTTACGAAAATATATGAATTAATTTAATGAATCTATTAAGCTAATGTTATTTGCTGACGACACAAATACAGTAATAAATAAATAAATGTTTCACAACATCACATACATTGATCTGATCCCGTGTTAAGTAGCTTAAGCACTTGTGTTACAGACATCAGAATTAACAGTGGTATTACAAATATACATAAATAGATACATATAACACCCAGTCCAGGACAAACATACATGTTCATGCACACAAATGTTTGTCCTGTGCGGGGATCGAACCCGCGACCTCTTGCGTACTAGGCAACAATTTGACCATTACACCAAGCAGGTCGCAGCAGTAATTTTTAATAACAATCTCAAAATTTATATAAGTGTTAACAAAGCGATGGAAATAGAGAGACCAGTTAACTGGTAATGGTCATTGCATTAACACTAGGGAAACAAAAGCCATGCTGCACACAGGCGAACGCTCAGAAATGCATGATGAATTTTCTCATAAGTTGGGTCAAAATTACGATAACTTTTATATACAGGCATCATCTGTATATCGTGCCTTTCATGCATTATTTTATTTTCGATATACATGCCTGTATATCGAAAATAAAATAATGGATACCATTTCAAAAATAAAAATTTTGATTTTTAGGCACAATATTTAATAGTTTTAAAGTTTAATCACAGATTACTAATTTGGAAATAGAGTCACTTTGTTTTTTAATTTGGGCCACAAATTACGTAATCACGTCCTGTGCGTGCTTTATTAAAATAAAGATAGGAATAAATACATTTTAAAGGCTACATTAAACGGCAATTCAGTGCAAATGGAATAAGTTACCGGATTTTTTGGTGTAAATATTGACGAGACTTTTAAGTGAAAACAGGAAATAAATACGTTCTGCCTGCTACCTTTTAGGAATACTACGGGACAAAGCAGATGAAAACATCTTAAGCTGCTATTATATTACGCTTTGGCTTGAATGCTCCCATGAGATAAACATGAATCTTGTTAATTCTAAGCAGGCAAAGGTGCGATAAAAGCTAATTTATACTAATATACTAATTATAATAAGAACTTATATTACTAATAACTTATATTACTTATTAATTGTGTGCGGGAACCAGAAACCACGCAGACGGAGTCACGGGCTGCTGCTAGTATCAGAATATAATGATAGGAACCTTTGCTCTGAAGTGGGACAAAAAGACTGAAATTATTTTAAATTATTCTTATACATCGATATTACTGTTATATTTTTCCGACTAGGTTTCACACTAGTTTATTATAATTACCACGTTTTGAAATGTCTTTTGTGCTTATAAGTTATAAGTTTGCACATATTATAAACTCTAAATAAATAACATGTCTGAATAAATAAAGATAAAACAGTGTTTGTCATGGAAATAATTATATATAGTGTGTCTGATCTCTTCGTTTAGTATGAATGGAGGTCTGCCGAATAAAGGTACCTATTCTGTGTTAGATTTATCAGTACTGGTGCTATTTATTTATCGACAATGGAAATTGCTGTTGTAGATGCAGGACTAACTACGATTCAGAGTGTTTTAAATATTATAAATCTTTTAAAACTGACGTCTTATCGGTATCCTAAGCAGTATAGTGTCGAAGGTAAGACAAGATCTTCTTTCTGTTCTGTAACATGAATTAAAATGAAATAGTTTTTTTGTTGTAAGTATATAAAATTAATTTAAATAATTATCTGAGCGAATACATTGAATAACGATTTATCCCGATAGTACTTCCATTACAATGCTGTGTACAGATCCAGATATAGACCAACTTTTGTATTTTATGGCACAAAATATTATTTTAATAGCTGTAAAAGCGGACAATGCAGGGAGACCACGGGTACAATAGTATGATCTAATCAATGCATTTATTGTCAGATGGTGAAAGTTTTGACTACATCATAGTGGGTGCTGGATCAGCAGGATGTGTTTTGGCGAACAGACTGACAGAGGACCCTGATGTGTCTGTGCTACTGGTGGAAGCTGGTGGTGATCCTCCGATAACATCTGACGTAAGTACATATATATGTGACTGCCAAAACTCATAAATGTTCATAATCACTTTTGACAAAAAAGCCAATATTTTTTTATCAGTACTTATTTGAATCGAAGTGGTGTAGGTTTGAGTTCTAAAAGTTAGTGAAGTTTAATAATATCAATGATAGTTTCACAACTAAAATGCATTCACAAAAAAGTAGGCAGTGAGCATGGCTTATTAATAGAAACAGCTGGCTCTATGGAACTGATAAAGAGTTATCTATACTAATATATAAAGCTGAAGAGTTTGTTTGTTTGTATGTTTGTTTGTTTGTTTGTTTGTTTGTTTGAACGCGCTAATCTCAGGAACTACTGGACCGATTTGAAAAATTCTTTTTGTGATAGATAATCCATTTGACTTTTGGCTTTAGGCTATTGGAAATCGAAATCCACGCGGACGGAGTCGCGGGCGGCGGCTATCTTTTATATGTAGAAAAGATAATTAATAAGCTTGTTTAATATTTCAGGTTCCACTTTTACTACCTTTTACAGTAAGATCACCAATCGATTGGAACTATGCAACAGCGAACGCTACTTATCAATGCCACAAAGATAATGTAGACCGGTTACCAAGAGGCAAGTTACTAGGAGGCTCCAGTGGAATCAATGGCATGTACTACGTACGAGGTGCGCCAAATGACTTTGACACATGGGCTGAGATCACAGGTGATAATAGTTGGAAGTATGAAAATGTGCTTCCATATTTCATCAAAAGCGAGAATCTAGAAAATTCCGCTCTTCTAAATTCATCAACGGGCCATTTTCACGGAACAAATGGACCAATTAAAGTGAGTTTACTAGATGAACCTTATTTGAAGGAATATTTACAATCATTCGAAGAAATCGGCCACAGAATTAACGTTGATTTCAACAGCGACAACATTTTTGGATATGGTTACGCTCAAGTAACACTTGCCGATGGTATCCGCCAAAGCACAGCAAATTACCTATCTGAAGTTAAAGACCGACCAAACCTTCACGTGATTAAGAACCACTTGGCTACAAAAATTCATTTCAACAATAAGACGGCTGAAAGTGTGGATGTACTTAACCTCAAGGAAAATAAAAATATAGTTAATTTGTTAGCAAAAAAAGAAGTAATCGTTTCAGGAGGAGCTTACAATAGCCCACAACTGCTCATGCTATCTGGAATCGGTCCGAAAGACCATTTGGAGAGTTTGGGCATCGATGTCATAGCCGATCTTCCTGTGGGGCAGAACTTACAAGATCACAAAATACTGGCAGTAGGATTCGCGTTGGATAATGTCTTACCCAAATTACCCGCTACACCAAATGGATATCCATTTCCAACAACAGTTGGATTTGTTGCACTAAATAAGTCTCAACTATACCCAGATTATCAGATCACTTCTTTGCATGGGAGTGTAATCTCACTTCTTTGTTCTTTCTACCTAACACTGAAACCCGAAATCTGCGACATGTTATTGAAGCAAATAAATGGTAAGGAAACTTTCTTTATATTCAGCATCCCACTTCATCCAAAATCACGTGGAAGCGTGTTGTTAAAGAGTTTAGATCCAGAGGAACATCCCTTCGTCATATCAGATGCTTATAGCAACGAAGAAGATTTAGATGACACCGTGAAGTATGTTGAAGACTTTTTTGCAGTAATGAATACGACGTATTTCAAGAAAGTTGGTGCCCGGCCTTTAGTAGACACACTGTGTCCTGATACCTTTGGCATTACTGACTATTGGAAATGTCATGCGAGATGTTTGGTGACCACTAATTACCATCCAGTAAGCACATGTGCTATGGGAGCGGTAGTGGACAGTGAGCTAAAGGTGTATGGAACAGAAGGCCTTCGCGTGGTTGACGCCAGCATCATGCCCCGCATCACAAGCGGGAATACCAACGCTCCGACAATCATGATAGCAGAGAAAATAGCAGATGTTATAAAGAGAGATTATTTGGAACATCGCAGTCAAGGGTGACATCTCCTCGATTGGGTGTCATCTTCAAATTAAAATGCTTAAAAAGTCATTTTATTTAAATACTAAATTGTTTTTGATTAATTAAATTAAGGCAGAGACGTTATAAGCACTTGTATTATTTTTTACATTCGTCGATTGTATTAATGTTATTAAGTAAGCAGAAAAATTAACAGCGGACGTATCGTTTCAATCGGTCAGAGTCCAGAACCGGGCTTGGGGAGCTCCTTCCTTTTGGTTAGAGCCTGATCTCTGGCTTAGACAAGATCTGGCGACATCTGAGCATTGACGCAATCTGAATTCAAAACACCTGGGCCAAATATTTCTACATATTTGATAGTGACTGACATTGACGTATAGATCCCGAGTTAAAGAGCATCGAACTTAGCTTAGTTGGCATACCTACACATCCACCATTTTGAATAATTTGCGTTTTGGCGGCCAGCGATGAAACGCATGTCATTCCACAGAGTAAGCGATTATGAACAAAAAGTGTTTAATTAAATTATTATAACTTTCAGAAAAAATCCTATACTAACAATTTTAACACAAGAAATTAACAAACATACCTTGCAACTATCAGACTTCAAAAAATTTGAAAGACTTTCGTAGAATTAACGCCCACGTGACGTAAATCGGTTAGTTAGGGGTGTCGAAAGTGAAAAAAATCGAAATATCGATACATCGATATTTAAGAAAAACACAATATTGGCATTGATATATCGCGGAAAACATATCCATTTATCGATATATCAGCAGATTTAAAAAAGAATATTGTGGTTTTAAAATAACAGTGTATTTAGCTAGCCTAGCGCAATAATATCAATTGTAATTTTTATACAAAATGTTAATTATTTTAAAGTACGGCTTTGGATTTTAGGGACTTTAGTCAAGATCCATGAATCAAATAAAAATATCGTTTTTGATACAATTTTCGATATTGGATTTTATTTATCGATATATCGATTTATCGTTCACAATATATTGGCAAACAATGTCGATTTATCGAATTAAACACATCGAATCCAGACCAAAATCAAGTAGTGATCTCCTCGCCGTTAGGAATTTCCGACCTCTGTCTGGTTGAATCTGTATCTACCTACTCCCCTGTCAACCAAGATCCTATTGGTACTAGGCGAGTATGGCGATAAAAGTCAGCAGATTGGGATGAGATGCGGCATTTCTTTGCATCTTATCCTTGGCGTAGCCCTTGTTTTTCTTGAGACGACTAGTTTTCTAGTTTTTTTGAGACGAGTAGTTGCGCTGAGGCTGTTTCTGGGGTGTTGTGTCGGGCAATGGAATATTTTATTCCTTATTCTAACATTCCACCCCGGAATAAAGCCCGCCCCTGGTTCACCGTGGAGTGTGCTAGTGCTGAGCACTAAAGCAAACCGCTTACCGCGCTTGGGTGGATGCTCGAGCTCGCAAAGCTTCAAATATCCAGGAACTGAATAGACTTTATAACAGTGCTGCGAAATTATGGTAGTCAAAATCAAATCAAAAGGTAGTCGTGCTGACCCCGCCAATTACAGACCGATTGCGATCACCTCCATACTCTATAAGATTAGGGAGCGTGTACTAAACAATCGTCTCCTGGTGTACCTTGAAGACAATGACCTCCTCAGTGATCGTCAATTTGGCTTTCGCCGCGGTCAGTCTGCTGGGGATCCCCTTGTGTACGCCACACACTGATGGAGTGAAGCTGAACACGGTGAAGCACTTGCTGTGTCTTTAGATATTTCAAAGGCTTTTGATAGGGTCTGGCACGACTGTCATGTAGGCTAGCTTCCATCGCTCGGAATACGACCTACTCTTTGCAACTGGATTACGGATTTCCTGAGGGGTAGATCGATTTGAGTTGTCATTGATGGCACCTCACTCGGCACGAAGCGATTTGCTTCTTCTTTCATAACGCGAACTGCTAAGGACTGGAACTTTCTGCCGTGTTATGTGTTTCCCGAACGTTATAACCTGGATGTCTTCAAGACTAGAGTAAACAGGTATCTACTAGGCAAGCGTGCTCCATCTTAGGCCTTATCTACACTTTCCATCAGGTGTATCTTAAATAAAATAAATAAAATGAATATATCGATGTATCGATATTCACTTGACACTTCGCAGTTTTGTCAAGTTTTGTTTGCTAACCGAGTGACGTCTCGAGCCGAAACAGCATGGCGGCTAGCGTTTGCGCTCGTAAATTGAAAATGATAAATTAAAGGTTGTTTTTAAGGTCCTTCCCGCTGTTATAAAATTGAAATAAAAATTCTGGTGGTTTATCACCACTTAAGAGTTCAATTGAAATATTTTTCTAAAAATGGTATAATAGCCTTTTGTGTGCGGTAACCGGAAACCACGCAGAAGGAGTCACGGGCGGCCGCTAGTATTTATTAGAATATAATGATAGAAAGCTTTGCTCTGAAGTGGGACAAAAAGGCTAAATCTATTTGAAGTACCTACTCGTACATATCGATATAATATTTTTCCAACTAAGTTTCACACTAGTTGATTATACATATTAAACAGGTTTTGAAATGCCTTTTGTGCCTATAAGTTATACGTGTGTATTATGACCTTTTACTAAATAACATGTCTGAATAAATAAAGATAAAACAGTGTGTGTTGTGGATATCATTATATTATATCGTGTGTCTGATCTTTTCGTTTAGTATGAATGGAGGTCTGTCGAATAAACGTACATATTATGTGGTGGATTTATCAGTACTACTTCGGCTAATTTATCGACAATGGAAGTTGCTGTTATAGATGCAGGACTAACTACGATTCAGAGTGTTTTAAATATAATAAGTCTTTTAAAACTGACGTCTTCACGGTATCCTAAGCAGTATAATGTCGAAGGTAAGACAAGTTCTCCTTATTTTTTGGTATCTTGAATTAAAATAAAATTGCTGTTTTTGTTGTATATAAAATTAAATTAAATAATTATCTGAGCAGCACTACACTTATTAATTTAATAACCGTTTATCCTGGTTACTGGTATTACAATACCAGATCCAGTTATTGACAAACGGTTGTACTTGGCGATTGAAAAGAGCAACTATCGAGTTTCTTGCCGCTTCTTCTCGGGAGATGACTGCAATCCGAAGTCGGTGGTAGATTCAATGTGTTGTTTTTAATTATTATTGGCGATTCATAAGTGCTTTTCTGAGGCCTATTTGAATAAAGTATGATTTTGTATTTTATAGAACAAAATATTTAAATAGCTGTAAAAAGGACGATGCAGTGCGACCACGGATACATTGTGGTATACCGTGGTACAATAGTATGATCTAATCATAGCATTTATTGTCAGATGGTGAAAGTTTCGACTACATCATAGTGGGTGCTGGCTCAGCAGGGTGTGTTCTGGCAAACAGACTGACAGAGGACCCTGATGTGTCTGTGTTACTGGTTGAAGCTGGTGGTGATCCCCCGATAACATCTAATGTAAGTACTTTTAAAAATATATGTGACAAACAAAACTCATAAACGTTCATAATCACTTTTGACAGCAAAAGTCAGACGAAAGTGGATTTTACCGACACCCTTAGTTGAAACCACCTTTGACTGCAAAACCATTTTTTTTATCAGTACGTACTTGAATCGAGGTGGTGTAGGTTTGAGTTTTCAAAGTTAGCGAAGTTTAATAATATCAATGATAATAAATTTCACATCTAAAAATGCATTCACAAAAAAGTAGGCAGTGAGCATGGCTTATAAATAGAAACAGCTGGCTCTATGGAACTGATAAAGAATTGTCTGTAGCACATACCTAATTAACAAGCTTGTTTAATATTTCAGGTTCCACTTTTACTACCTTTTACAGTAAGATCACCAATCGATTGGAACTATGCAACAGCAAACGCCACTTATCAATGCCATAAAGATAATGTAGACCGGTTACCAAGAGGCAAGTTACTAGGAGGATCCAGTGGAATCAATGGCATGTACTACGTACGAGGTGCCCCAGACGATTATGATACATGGGCCGACATAACCGGTGATAAAACTTGGAAGTATGAAAATGTACTTCCATATTTCATCAAAAGCGAGAATCTAGAAAATTACGCTCTTCTAAATTCATCAACGGGCCATTTTCACGGAACAAATGGGCCACTCAAAGTGAGTGTACTGGATGAACCTTATTTGAAGGAATATTTACAATCATTCGAAGAAACCGGTCACAGAATTAACGTTGATTTCAACAGCGAAAATATCTTTGGATATGGTTACGCTCAAGTAACACTTGCCGATGGTATCCGCCAAAGCACAGCAAATAATTACCTCTCTGAAGTTAAAGACCGACCAAACCTTCACGTGATAAAGAACCACTTGGCTACAAAAATTCATTTCAAAAATAAGACTGCTGAAAGTGTAGATGTAATTCACCTCAAAGGAAATAAAAAAATAGTTAAATTGTTGGCAAAACAAGAAGTTATCGTTTCAGGAGGAGCTTACAATAGCCCACAACTGCTCATGCTATCTGGAATCGGTCCAGAAGACCATTTGGAAAGTTTGGGCATCGATGTCATAGCCGATCTTCCTGTGGGGCAGAACTTACAAGATCACAAAACGCTGGCAATAGGATTCGCGTTGGATAATGTCTTACCCAAATTACCCGCTACACCGAATGGATATCCAATACCAACAACGGTTGGATTTGTTGCACTAAATAAGTCTCAACTATACCCAGATTATCAGATCACTTCTATGCATGGGAGTGTAATTACACTTATTTGTTCTTTCTACCTAACACTGAAACCCGAAATCTGCGACATGTTATTGAAGCAAATAAATGGTAAGGAAACTATCTTTATGTTCAACACCCCACTTCACCCAAAATCACGAGGGAGCGTGTTGTTGAAGAGTTTAGATCCAGAGGAACATCCCTTCATCATATCAGATGCTTATAGCAACGAAGAAGATTTAGATGACACCGTGAAGTATGTTGAAGACTTTTTCGCAGTAGTGAATACGACGTTTTTCAAGAAAGTTGGTGCCAGGCCTTTAGTGGACACACTGTGTCCCGAAACCTTTGGCACTACTGATTATTGGAAATGTCATACGAGATGTTTGGTGTCTACTAATTACCATCCAGTGGGCACATGTGCTATGGGAGCGGTAGTGGACAGTGAGCTAAAGGTATATGGAACAGAAGGCCTTCGTGTGGTTGACGCCAGCATCATGCCCCGCATCACAAGCGGTAATACCAACGCTCCGACAATCATGATAGCAGAGAAAATGGCTGATGTTATAAAGAGAGATTATTTGAAACAGCGCAGTCAAGGGTGACATCTCCTTGTTTGGGTGTCATCTTCAAATTAAAATGCTAATGACGCCATTTTACTTAAGCACTGAATTGCTTTTTTGTGGTGAACAACTCATGTTTTTGATTTAATAAATGAAGGCAAAGATGTTATAAGCACTTGTATTATTTTTTCCATTCGTCGATTGTATTGATGTTATTAAGTAAGCAGAAAAATTAACAACTGAGCATTGACGAAATCTGAATTCAAAACACCTGGGCCAAATATTTCTACATATTTGATAGTGGCTGACATTGACATACGGACTTGCTCAACTGCCTCCGTGGTGTAGTGGTTAGAGCGCTGTGCTCAAAAAACTACGAACTCGGAGGTTGTGGGTTCGAATCCCGCGGGGAACACTTTCACTTTGTGTTGGTATTTCCAGTTTGGTTAGGACATTGCAGGCTTGCATCACCTGATTGTCCGATAAGAATGATGATTCCGTGCTTCGAATGCACGTTAAGCCGTTGGTCCCGACTATGATCCAAATTGTCTGGTTTCCCTTGTGTTTACGAAGGTCAGACGATAGTCGCTCCATTGTAATAATCAGGCTTGTCAATTCAGGATCATAGTCGCAGCGTACCCTGGGCTCCAAGGCAATGGCCGAGGATGCAACCGGGAGAGGCGCTAGGATGATGATGATGATTGACATACGGACTTGCCTGTCCAACTATCAGACTTCAAAAAACTGGAAAGACTTTCGTAGAATGAAGCGTGAAAATGTTCAACCAAGTACTAGAAAATCTTGTTGAGTTGCTTTTACATCTATTTAAACTTTGAATAAACAATTGCTTAGTAAGGAAAGGATATTATAATATAAGATACAAGATTTCTTAAATGATACCCACAAGAATTTGTGGGTCTGACAATTTCTTGTCTCTCTGCTTATGCTGTTGTCATATTTATTAGTTTAGTATTTTTAGCTGATTATGAAAACCTTTGTAAAATAAAACATACTTTGGCTTTTGAAAAGAGCAACTGTCGAGTTTCTTGGCAATTCTTCTCGCCAGTTACTGTTTTCCGAATTGGTGGTTGAGTCATTTTTTGTTGCAATTTTGACGATTAATAAGTGCTTCTACCCGTTTGGTGTAATGGTCAAGATGTTGCCTATTACGCAAGAGGTCGCGGGTTCGATCCCCGCACAGGACAAACATTTGTGTGCATGAACATGTCTGTTTGTCCTGGTCTGGGTGTTATATGTATCTATTTAAGTATATTTGTAATCCCACTGTTGATTCTGAAGTCTGTAACACAAGTGCTTAAGCTACTTAACACAGGGTCAGATCAATGTATGTGATGTTGTGATATATTTATTTTTTATTATTATTTTATTTTTATTTTTTCTAAGAAGCCTATATTAATGAATAATAATATTTTGATTTTATTTGATTATCAAAGTTCTAAGTGCTACGGTTTCCGAGATAGAGAACCCCAAAAAGTGAAATATATTTTATGTTTTATGTCCAGTGATTACAAATGACAATTAGTATTTTTAAGCTTAACTATCTTATAAACCTCATAATTTAGAGTTGATTAATTAACAATTTAGTTTGTAATCACTTACTCCGTCGATTGACATGAGTTTCATGACTGGTCGTCTAAACTCGATTTTCTCAAAATGGCGGACTCTATAGGCATGCCAGTTTCCATGCAAAAACATTCGAAGCTCTTTAGGGTCGCGAACAGTAATGTTCGTTGCATTTTGCTTAATTGCTGATTACGGCAATCGTCTCGTCATACCAATAGTAATAAGATAAAATATAGGTACTGATATAATTTGCTGTAAAGTAGAACATAATAGACTAAAACTATTTAAATTACCAACTCTACTATAGCAATATAATAATTTTCCAATAAAGTTCTTTCACTAGTTTATTATTATAACCAGGGTTTTTAAATACCTTTTGTGCCTTTAAGTTACACGTGTACTTTTGTATTATTTACTATGAATAAATTACATGCCTGAATTAATAAAAGATAAAAGAGTGCGTGTTCAGGAAATAAGTATATAAGTACAGTGTGTAATTGATCTTTTCGTTTAGTATGAATGCAGGTCTTTCGAATAAACGTAGTCATTTTGTTATGCTCTGTTCGGTACTGTTGCGATCAATTTATCGACAATGGAAGTTGCTGTTATAGATGCAGGACTAACTACGATTCAGAGTGTTTTAAATATAATAAGTCTTTTAAAACTGACGTCTTCACGGTATCCTAAGCAGTATAGTGTCGAAGGTAAGAAGAGTTTTTCTTATTATGAGTAATATAATTTCTTTTTTTGTTATTCCTATTTAAAAGTAGTATCAGAATTATAACGAGTACCATGTATTAAGTTGACTCAAGATACAATTGAATACTTATTTTAACATTCCAATAGGATGCTATTGCCTTTGGTCTGCTAGAACAAATACGAGTATACAGATATAATAAACTTTCGCGCTTTTTAACAAATTATTTGACAGCTGTTAAAACGTACTTTTATTTTGTGCCAAGTAAAATGCTTGCATTTTTTCCTCAGATGGTGAAAGTTTCGATTATATCATAGTGGGTGCTGGATCAGCAGGATGTGTTCTGGCGAACAGACTGACAGAGGACCCTGATGTGTCTGTGTTACTGGTGGAAGCTGGTGGTAATCCCCCGATCACATCTAATGTAAGTACTATAGATTTAAAGATTTTTAAATGAGTCAATTTTTCTGTTTCATAATCAGTAGGTATTTGAATCATTTTTAAGCTTGATCCTATCAATTAAATTTAAAAATGCGAATACATTTTTAACTGTGTGTGCAATTTCAATTGTGAATACAATAAAGTGACAGCGAACATGGCTCATTAATATAAACAGCTGGCTCTATGGAACTAATAAAGAATTGTATGTAGCGCATTATTAACAAGCTTGTTTAATATTTCAGGTTCCACTTTTCCTACCTTTTACAGTAAGATCACCAATCGATTGGAACTATGCAACAGCGAACGCCACTTATCAATGTCACGAAGATGATGTAGACCGGTTACCAAGAGGCAAGTTGCTGGGAGGATCCAGTGGAATCAATTTCATGTACTACATACGAGGTGCGCCAAATGACTTTGACACATGGGCTGAGATCACAGGTGATCATAGTTGGAAGTATGAAAATGTACTTCCGTATTTCATCAAAAGTGAGAATCTCGAAAATTCCGCCCTTCTAAATTCATCAACAGGCCATTATCATGGAACAAACGGACCGCTTAAAGTGAGTGTACTGGATGAACCTTATTTGAAGGAATATTTACAATCATTCGAAGAAACCGGTCACAGAATTAACGTTGATTTCAACAGTGACAATATTTTTGGATATGGTTACCCTCAAGTAACAGTTGCAGATGGTATTCGCCAAAGCACAGCAAATAATTACCTCTCTGAAGTTAAAGACCGACCAAACCTTCACGTGATAAAGAACCACTTGGCTACAAAAATTAATTTCAAAAATAAGACTGCTGAAAGTGTAGATGTACTTCACCTCAAAGGAAATAAAAAAATAGTTAAATTGTTGGCAAAAAAAGAAGTTATCGTTTCAGGAGGAGCTTACAATAGCCCACAACTGCTCATGCTATCTGGAATCGGTCCGAAAGACCATTTGGAAAGTTTGGGCGTCGATGTCATAGCCGATCTTCCTGTGGGGCAGAACTTACAAGATCACAAAATGCTGGCAGTGGGATTCGCGTTGGATAATGTCTCACCCAAATTACCAGCTACACCGAATGGATATCCATTTCCAACAACTCTTGGATTTGTTGCACTAAATAAGTCTCAACCATACCCAGATTATCAGATCACTTCTTTGCATGGGAGTGTTATCTCACTTATTTGTTCTTTCTACCTAACACTGAAACCCGAAATCTGCGACATCATTTTTAAGCAAATAAATGGTAAGGAAACTATCTTTATGTTCAGCACCCCACTTCATCCAAAATCACGAGGAAGCGTGTTGTTAAAGAGTTTAGATCCAGAGGAACACCCCTTCATTATATCAAATGCTTATAGCAATGAAGAAGATTTAGACGACACCGTGAAGTATGTTGAAGACTTCTTCACAGTCATGAATACGACGTATTTCAAGAAAGTTGGAGCCAGGCCTTTAGTGGACGTGCTGTGTCCTGATACCTTTGGTACTACTGATTATTGGAAATGTCATGCGAGATGTTTGGTGTCCACTTTGTACCATCCAGTGGGCACATGTGCTATGGGAGCGGTAGTGGACAGTGAGCTAAAGGTGTATGGAACAGAAGGCCTTCGCGTGGTTGACGCCAGCATCATGCCCCGCATCACAAGCGGTAATACCAACGCTCCGACAATCATGATAGCAGAGAAAATAGCAGATGCTATAAAGAGAGATTATTTGAAACATCGCAGCCAAGGCTGATATTGAGTAAATACACAATGAATGTGCGGCATTCTAAAATTAAATATTTTAATAATGACTATTAACTTACATATTTAATTGCCTTTTTTGCAATGACGCATGTTTATCTTAACATACGTGAAGTTGTATTAAATAAATATGCGAGTTTTTCAGTAGATCAAAGCTGTTTTATTTTTTTACGAAACTGTTTCCTTACAAGTATGAATATCAAGTAGCCATTACACATACATATGTACCAACTTACAGAAATAATATCAGTGTTGCCAACTTAAAATTCGAAACCTACTAAATGTATTGACATTGTTAAAATATTTCAACACCCCACCTCAATGTCATACATCCAGCAAACACAATGTACATTCATTAAACATATCAAAATCGAACTAACTTATCAACAACTTACAAATACATCTTTAGTTTTAATATAAATAGTTTAAATTTCCTACACCACATTCCTTTAGAAACCTAACAATTAATTCTTTGCTTAGAGATTTAGTTAACATATCAGCTGGTTGCTGTGAGGTACATATGTACTTAACATGTATAGTATTATTTTTAATTAAGTCTTTCACAAAATGATATCTGATATCTACATGTTTCAATCGTTTCACTGACTCTGTACTTGCACTTAATATAGCAGAATTATTATCACAATATAAATTCACTGGACAAATATTATGAAAATCAAAATCTTGTAACAAATTTACTAACCAGCATGCTTCGCTTGCAGCCATGCTCATAGAGATGTACTCAGATTCTGTGGAAGACAGACTGACAGATGTTTGCTTTTTAGAACACCATACTATTAAACAATTTGCAAAAGTAAATAAATATCCAGAAGTAGACTTTCTGTCTCTTAGGTCACCTGCCCAATCAGCATCACAGAATCCTTGTAACATTGTATCATTACATTTATAAGTTAAATTATATTCAATGGTATGCTTCACATAGCGCAATACCCTCTTTAGTGCACTCAATAATGCACTATTAGCAGATGACTGAAACCGGCTCAACATAGAAATGGCAAAACAAAGATCAGGCCTGGTGCCAGAAACGGCATACATAAGACACCCTATTATCTGTCTACAAGTTTGCTCTAAGTTCTTATCACATATTACATCAGTATCAAGAATCTTACTATTAAAATTTGGATCCATAGGGGTCATCATAGGCTTACAATTTTCCATCTTAAATCTCTTAATTACATTTTCAAGGTAGTTTTTCTGTGACAATATAGTTGTACCATTTTGCAAATTTTGTTTAACATTTATTCCCAAGAAATCAGATATAAACCCTAGATCCTTCATTTTAAATTCACCACTTAATACATCCTTTAATTTACAAATATCATGTTCATTTGAACCAAAAATTAACAGATCGTCCACATAAATCAAAACATACATTTTATCTACACCATTAAGTTTTGTATACAAACATGAGTCACATTTTGATCTTATAAATCCTTCCCTAGTTATAACTACATTAAATTTTTCATTCCAGCACTTAGGAGAGCGTTTCAACCCATACAATGACTTCTTTAATTTTACAATATTATTATTATTAGAATAGGCCCCTTTAGGTAAACGAAGATAAACATTTTCTTTGATGTCCCCATAAAGGAACGCCCCTGTCACATCCATCTGATAGATTGGAACATTTAATTTAGTAGCAACAGCAACAAATACTCTAAATGTGGACAACTTGGCAACAGGAGCATAAATATCAAACAATTCAAATGACTCCTGTTGTTCAAAACCTCGGGCAACAAGTCGGGCTTTATACTTTACTTCATTATTAGCATTTTTAAATTTAAAGATCCACTTACTACTAATAACTTTTACATTTTCAGGTGCATCACACACGTCCCAAGTGTCATTGTCCTTCAGTGTCTGTAGTTCCTTTTCAATTGCTTCACTCCACTTAGACGCATCACATCTGTTCATTGCCTCTGTGTATGTACGGGGTTCACACTGACTTTCATCTAATTTTACAATATTGCACTTATAGAAAGATGTTTGCTTCCTGATCCGCTTGCTTCTTTCCTGTATAGGCGATGTGCTTCCTTCTATCAAATGTTCCTCATCACTGCATGGTAGGTTCTTACTGTCACACTCATTTTCAGACTCATTTTCAATGCTAGTCGTGTGAGTTGTTTCTAATGATTCTTCAGAGTTAGGTACTTCATTTACAGAGTTAGACTCGGTCTCAAGGTTGTTCTCTTCTTCGAGGGTTACTGCCACTGTAGACTCCTCTTCTATGCCTTCCTTTAGTTGAAGTTTCTCCTCTTTGCCTTTCTCATTCATGAAAACAACATCTCTCTTTATCTCCACCACGTTTGTACTCGGAAAATAAATTCGATATCCCTTAACATTGTCATCATACCCCACCATTAATCCTTTGTTACCTTTCTTATCCCATTTTCTTCGTTGTTCCTTAGGGATGTGAACATACACCTCAGAGCCGAAGACCTTTAACTGGTGAATGTCATACTTCTTATTTGTCCACACTTCAAATGGAGATCTTCCTTTTTCATGGCTTTTCCCAGTTCTATTTAATACAAATACGGCTGTATTAATCGCTTCCGCCCACAATTTCTTTGGAAAGTTTTGTTCATGTAACATTGTCCGTGCTGCTTCGACCAATGTTCTCATATCTCTTTCTGCCTTTCCGTTTTGTTCGGGCGTGTATGGTACTGATGTTTGGTGTGTTATCCCGTGTTTCGAAAACAAACTTTTCACTTCCTTGTTCACAAACTCAGTACCATTGTCAGATCGCAATACCTTAACTTTATTACCTGTCAGGTTCTCCGCTTTATTGATAAAGTCCTCAATACACTGTTTAATCTGATCTTTAGTCTTGACAAAGTACACGCTTCTAAAGTTGGAATAGTCGTCCTTCAATAAGACAAAATATCTTGAACCGCCAATGGACGCTTCCTCCATCGGACCGCATGTATCAGCGTGGATCAGATCGCATGTCCTTGTAGAAACATTTTCACTTTTTCCGAATGGCAAACGATGAATCTTCCCGACTAAACAACTTTCACACTCAGGTTTAGTGGTTTGTTTGACATCAACATTGTACTTCTGTAGAATATCCTTCACGTACGCAAAGTTTTGATGTACGAGTTTCCTGTGCCAGTCATTAAGATCGTTTTGTACTACTGTTGCCGTGCTAGCAGTCTCGTATTTACTGTATTTATACCGCATTTTCAAGTAATATGACTCATTTATTCTCTCCGCCACGGCACAAATGTTATTGTTTTTATAAAATTTGCATAACCTGTCATCTGTCACAACAGTGTAATCTTTGTCTGTGGCGCGAATGACAGAAAACAAGTTTACATTCAATTCAGGGACATAGAGAACGTTGTCTATGATTGTATCTATCCATTCGGTCCCGTTCGAGACCTGTACCGCCACCTGTCCGTAGCCGAGAACACTAATTGTCGCTCCATTACCGACAATCACTGATTGTTCTGTTGCACTAGTAAATGATGTAAACAATGCGCGGTTTCTGCACATGTGTTCACTGGCGCCAGAGTCCACTAGCCATTTTGATGTATGCAGTTCATGAACCGAATTAGACACTATGAATGCATTGCTCTTCGTTTTATTTTCAGATTTATTCACTTTTTGTTTACGAAACCGACACTGCGCTTTAAAATGCCCGAACTTTCCACAGTAAAAACAGTTATTATTTATGTTATCATCACTGCCAGTTTTATTGTTTCTACAGTCACTTTGAAAATGTCCTGTTTTCCCACACTTAAAGCACTTTATTTGTCTTCTATTTTTCACAACGAATGCAGATGACGAAGTTTGCTGAGACTCTTCTAACTTGCCTTTCACTCTTTCTTCTTCAATCAACAGACGAGCCACCAAATTATCCATAGTTTGCTTATCTTCAGGCGCCGACTCCCACGCTGACACAAAATGTTTATATTCGTCGGGTAACGACATCAACACCTTAGTGATGACGAACTTATCGGAGATATCTTCGCCCATTTGTTTTAACTGATTACGCATCTCTTGAATCTTGGATAAGAAAACTGACATATCACTTCCCTTTTCGTATTTGTACTGGAAAAATCTTTGCTGTACCATGTGTATGCTAGTTTCTGTTTTCTGTTCGTATACACTCTGAAGCTTTCTCCACATTTCAGCAGAACTCGTGCATGTGATGATGTGTAGCATGGCTTCTTCAGCCATCCGTGTGACCAGCAACGACTGCGCCCTTGCATCTTTTCCTTCCCATTTGGTTATTTCAGCAACTGCTTCAGGTTTCACACATTTTCCTTCCACAACATCCAACAATCCTTGTCCTCTCAATATCACCGTAGTTTGGAATTTCCAAACATTCCAGTTTCTTGAACCTTCCAGCTTGATCACGTTCACATTGTTACTCTCCATATTCCTGCCTTCTCCAAAATACAAGTCTCCTTCCAAGTTTTCTTTTCGATGGCGCGTGGAGTATAGCGTCGCTTTTTGCCGCCAATAAGTATTTGACACCGTCGATCTTTTTCTTGGAAATAACTAACTCGCAATACAGAATTATGTGCCTGGGCCCATAACCTGAAGTTGTATTAAATAAATATGCGAGTTTTTCAGTAGATCAAAGCTGTTTTATTTTTTTACGAAACTGTTTCCTTACAAGTATGAATATCAAGTAGCCATTACACATACATATGTACCAACTTACAGAAATAATATCAGTGTTGCCAACTTAAAATTCGAAACCTACTAAATGTATTGACATTGTTAAAATATTTCAACAATACGTAAAGTAAGTGGCATTTTTTGGTGTCACTTTAAAACTTAAAAAAGGGGCTCACCTATCTAAATCAAATTTCAGGGTTGTTGGGACTATTTAGTGGATATTTAGTAAATGTGAAGTTTGAACAAAATCGGTCAAGTGGTTCTTCATTTATCAAACGTAGCGAAGCACATACTGAGTCAGTTTTTAAATTATAATAATAACCATTTCGATATGGAATATAACATTCAAAGTAAGATTTTTGGTTTTTGATTTAGAGTGTCCTTTTGGTGGCTTGGTAGAATTGTAAGGGCTGTGATCACCAAGCTTACAATTATGTACCAATCATTGTAGTGATATAAATTATTTTACACCCTAAAAAACTTAAACATTACTTAAGCATTATATAAAACAGAAAGTTATTTGATCATTATTTTATTTTACTTTCCTTTATTATACCTCGATAAGAGTTTAAGTTGGATATCTTGTGTTTATTTACTGACTCGTATTTGAATATTACGATCCTAATTACTTTTACACTAACTAGTCAAAGAAAATGCGAATACGATTGAATTATTGAAATTCAAAACAATATTAATTATTAATTCACATCGACAGAGCGTCTTTGTGCCTTTTAATATAATATAATATTCCTACTTAATTGGAATTTATTTTTCTCATTTTGTCCCCAGTATTTGGAATGAAATGGGTAATGAAATATATTTATAATTAATTTATAGAGAATTGTATTAAGGCTTTTACATGAAGCGACAAAACAGATACCATCTTCTAAAGTTTTTTAGAAAGTTGTAATATATTTTTTAATAATTTATTACATCATTTTCTAACGGCCACCCGCGACTCCGTCCGCGTGGTTTCCGGTTTCCGCACACTTAGGTATATACTTAAGACTAAAGCCTTCCTCTTGAACACACAATAAAAATCAAATTGGACCAGCAGTTCCTGAAATTAGCGCGTTCAAAAAAACAAACAAAATGTTCAGCTTTATATATTAGTAAAATACTGATTTACCTTTCTAGGTGAAATCTGTTTTAGCTCTAGCAATGTTCCACTAGTATCAATATGGTATGTGTAATGCACGTGTCCTATTTCTTATATCTCATCAGTCGACTTAGATTGCTATCCCACCATATTAAATATTCGAATTCGGTTGTAGGATCGCACTACGACTGTGCCTTAGTGTGTGCACTATATAAAACTAATACTTATAAAAACTAAACTGAATACTTAAGCTATTGGGAGTAACCTAAGAGTGGTAAACTGACTCTTCACTTCATAGTATAAAACAAAGTCGCTTTTTCTGTCATGTTGTCTGTTGTATGTCCCTATGAACGCTTAAATCTTTAAAACTACGCAACGGATTTTGATGCGTTTTTTTTTAATAGATAGAGTAACTCATGAGGAAGGTTTTTATGTATAATATCATCCATTAAATAGTGGACAAGTACCACGGGCGAAGCCGGGGCGGGCCGCTATAGTCAAATAAAACAATATTGACATACTAAAGGGGACTGCTTTATTAAAGGTTGACAAACACATACAATAATACAATTAGAGTAGAAAAACACCAGGCCGAGAATACGCGAACAAAGTTTGGCGTTAATATTATTTAACGGGACTAAACGCGATATTAATTACGTAGTATATTACGCTATTATAGTACGCTTGCGACCACGGTTGTTGTAACGCAGCCGAAACGACAGATGATCTCTTCTAAGCCAAGTCCTCAGTGCAACAGCATATTGGTTAACGATGCTGGTTTCAGTGAGCCACAGTTCCGAGTCGGTCGAACTATGGTGAAATCTAACTAAAATCTGTGTTTCTTTATTATTTTTATTTTCTTTATTAGGGAAAAATACAGCTTACAAATAATACATCTGCTTATAACCATTAAACATTACAAAAGCCATTTCAATTTCCACTACTAAATTATACAAAAGAAGTAAAAGCACAAGTTGCAGAGGCACACAGTGCGGAATAAAAAATCTTAAAATAAAAACCAAATGTGAATACAAATAAAATCACTGAATTGTACCTAAGTACCTTTCAAGAGACCACGAAAGCGTTTTAAATTTACATGAAATATGTCTATGTCATTAAATTTTTCATTAAATGTATTACATGCTCTAATTATGAAACTGTTCATTCTATAGTTACATTTACAAATAGGTGTTGAAAAAGTACTCTTATTACGTGCGCTAGGTCTGGAACATTTTAAAGATATTTTGCTCAATAGATAAGATGACTCGACATGGTTATTTAAATTTTTGTATAGAAAAATTTGATCTCTATGCTCTCGCCGAGTAGCTAGAGATTCTGTTACTACTTCTATTTACAATCTTCCCACTTTTTATTTAAAAATTATCGAATATTCTACTTGGTTGAGATAAATATTAAAGACGTATAATTTTAAATTGTTTTTTTAGTAAAAACAGAACTGCGCGTACATTGTTAATTTATGAGACATGTAAGATGTTTATTCAGCCGTATAATTTAAATATATTTAAGGTGTAACAAAATATACTGCTAATTTATACATTCTGAAAGTAAAAAGTCAATGTCAATACGCTTGTTTTCAAGAAAAATTACAAAATCGATTGAGTGAGTAATTGAAAAAAGTAAAAATTGTGTTTTATGCGAGACAGCTGATCGTGTCTTACCAATGTAAAACAATTACTACTTGAATTACTTGTTGTATTTGGAGGGGGGAAGAAGCTTACAGGATGAACAGAGCAAGTTGGCCAATGCAGGATATTCCTAATTTGGTAGGCATTAAAATTGACTTTTTAATATCAGAATTTATTACATGTCCACTAAACAGTTCGCCCTTAAAATGTTTGCAGTATATTTTGTTAAACTTTATAAAATATGATCAAGTAAATATGATTTTCTGAATCTCCGACATCAGTATTACGAATTCACGTAGGCCTGAATATTTTTCAATACTCCATCGAGGATACATCTGTTAAGCTGGTTTTATCTTTATTGGAAATATATGGAACATGTTTTTCTTTTGTTCTGCGAGTATTATTGTCTTTGTCTTCTTGCAGTATTACAAAACTGAACGGTGCCCGAATAATATTATTTAGCTAGCCTTTCTGCGATATTGTCGCTTATTGGCTTGTATTATGTATAATAATATTGCGGGGAGTTTAGCTATTTGAGATAAGTTGGAAGGAAACAAAACAATTGACCTGATCCACAAATAAAGTACTAGGGATTTGCGTAGACCAGATATTAGTCGAGTTGGATAGACGAGAGATATTGAAAAACGCATTTATGGATCATTGTTTTATAAGTCATTGATAATTAAATAGACAAAATGTATCACAACCATACAGATATATTCGTTATCAGACTGCTGAAGTCGACCCTTTCAAGTCTTTCAGATCCTAAAGTCACAAAAATAATATCAGCCTGTGGGTAAGGCCTTTTCTAGACCTCCTTCATTCACCATAGCCATTTTCGATATATGCATGTAACAAATTATCACTTAAGTAAAAAAAAAATTGGCCAAGTGCGAGTCGGACTTGCGCACTGAGGGTTCCGTACAAATTCAATTTTTGACGTATTAAAAAAAACTACTCACTAGATTTTGTTCAAACCAATTTTCTTTGGTAGTTTTTATGGTAATGTACATTATATATTTATTTTAGTTTTATCATCCTCCTATTTTAGAAGTTACAGGGGGGGGACACTCATTTTTCCACTTTGGAAGGGTCTCTCACGCAAAGTATTCACATTAGAAAAAAATGATATAAGAAACCTCAATATCATTCTTAAAGACCTATCCATATATACCCCACACGTATATTTTCAATGAAAAAAAAATGTTTTTTTTCTATTTTTGCATGAAAACCTTGTTGCGGTTCACAGAATACATCTACTCACCAAGTTTGAACAGTATAGTACTTATAGTTTCGGAAAAAAGTGGCTGTGACAGACTGGCGGACAGACAGACAGACATGACGAATCTATAAGGGTTCCGTTTTTTGCTATTTGGCTACGGAACCCTGAAAACAGACAATTACTCTTGCAAACATTAACAGAATGAAACATCCAAACATAGGACGATCACAAATGTTCATCAAGGAACTGTTCGTTCAGAGTGGGAATCGCGCCATTCGTTTCCGAATGCCACTTCACAATAACAGTTCTAATCTTGTCCTGATGGATTTTCCCCGTTGACCTGTAGCGCAGGTGACAGTAAACGTCGCCTTAACTGACAGCTGCCTGCGCAGAGATAAGTGCACCTTAAATGGAAGGAAAGCATAGATCTATTCTAGTCTAATAAAGTTATGCTAAGAAGTTAACCTTTACCTCGCCACACTTTCTTTCGAAAGGCTTCCTGTGGAAGCCATGGGTTTAAATTTAAAAAAATATGTTTTCGTCTGATATATCAGACGTATGGGCACGGAAATAGTTTGTCTGATATATCAGACATTGGCGCTGAACGGGTTAAGAAGGCTATAGTAAACCACTCCATTAAAATTGCCAAGAGAGTTGTTGTGTGTTTCATTTCATACAGTGATCACGACCGTCTGGTATAAGAAATACAACTGAAGGAAACATTTTGGTGTTGGATAGTTCACTTAATGAGGAAGGCTTAAGCTATGGTATAACAATAAGTGTACGGAAACCGAAATTAGGCGGACGGAGTTGCACACAGTCGCTAGTCGTTAAATTCACCACCATTAGACAGGCTCGTTGGTTCGAGTGGCTAGGACCCTAGACTACAAAATCAAAGGTCGCAGGTTCGAATCCCGCTATGGGCAAAATGTTAGTGTGATACACATCGGCATTTGTACTCGAGTTATGAAAGTTTATAAAAGTATTAAAGTATGTCTATCCGTTCCCTAGCATCCATAGTATAAGCTTCGAGCTAAGTTTGGGGCTTGGCAATTGGTGTGATAGTCCAATGAATTTATTTATTTATATTTAGACCCGCTCTTTCACGGGCTGATGGTTGCACCATCAAATCGCATTTAATGCAGTTGTCATTGAAATGATAGACAATGCATGCGTTAGAAAGCATTTAGTGTTTTTTTTTTATTACGGTACAGCATTAAGTTACCTTAATCAACGTACGCACATCAACAAAAAAAAAGCCACCGTTTTTATCAAACACGTGTGTGCACTAATAAATTGAGAGGTTAAATCTTTTGTTTAAGTTGTTTAATATAAAATGTGTATAACATTTATTAAATCATTCAATTTAATAAATATTTCGAAACAATTACTTGTCTAGAAAACGTCTAGTTTAAAACTAATCTTTAATTCTCAAACATTCTCCCGAACGACATTCTAAATGAAAAGATTCTTTAAATCGGGGTTACCTGACTTTAATACCGCAACGATTCTACGGTGGATTAATCAGTTCTGCGAATCACTGCGAAGGTTTAATTTGAGCGAACGGCGGGAATCCGAAAGAAGTTTCTTTGTTATTCTGTTCGTGAGAAAATCTGGATTTGCTTTTTATACGTCAGTACGAACTGAATTGTCTTGAAAAAAACAAGATCTATATTTTAGAGGGTTCAGTTTCATTATGGTAAAATAGCTTCACATCCATGCGTTCGCTCATGAAATAAGCACACTCTTGTTGTATATAATATCCTACTACTATTATAAAGGCGAAAGTTTGTATGTGTGGATGTATGGATGTATGGATGTATGGATGTTTGTTACTTTTTCACGTAAAAACTACGGAATGGATTTGAATGAAACTTTACCACAATATAGCTTATACATCAGAATAACACATAGGATATTGGAAATCGAAATCCACGCGGACGGAGTCGCGGGCGGCCGCTAGTATCATAATCATAATCATAATATTCTTTATTGTGGAACACAGGTAAATAAAGGTGTTGTTACAATAATATGAAAATGTTGTGCTACTGTGACCTGCCTCATAGGGCGTACAAATAATAATACCCATGTCATAAACATAAATACTACATAAAATAAAACGGACATAGAATTTAGAATAAAGAAAAGGTAACCATGCAATTTAAATTAAATAAAATTAACTCAGTCAATATTTTTGTCAGATATAAAATCATTTAAACAATAATAACATTTTTTAATTAGGTAGTCAGCTAGTCTCTTTTTAAATATATACATATTATCCAAATCTCGAATGGCCTTTGGAATTTGATTGAAAATGCGGGGAGCCATGCCAAATATAGACTTATTAAATAAGGTAGTCTTACCGAAAACGGAGCATAGCCTGTCTCTATGCCGTTCCCGACTTCTAAATTTATATTTGTGTAAGTTACTTCTAATAAATAACGCGCTTTCTAATATAAATATGCAAGGTAGAGGTAAAATTTTATATTTTATAAAATATGGTTTGCAAGACTCATCGGATTTTAGACGAAACATTGACCTGATGCAACGTTTTTGTGCTCTAAAGACCCGAAGTGCTTCCTTATCAGAACAATTACCCCAAAAAATAATTCCATACCTTAATGTCGATGCCACGTAGCTATGGTAAGCTGTCAAAACTGCAGATAAATGTACAATATTTTGCAGTTTGTAAAGCGCAAATGAAAATTGATTTAATTTCTTGCAAACGTGATCAGTATGAGATGTCCATCTAAGTTTATTGTCAATATGTAATCCTAAAAATTTTGTTACGTCTGTCTCTTTAATTTGTATTCCATTATAATTTATATTTAACCCATAACTTAAACTTCTTTGTGAAAAAGACATTAATTTTGTTTTGGTTAAATTGATTTTGAGGCAATTAGATTCAAGCCATTTAATTATAGATTTTAATGAGTCATTAATGTCATTTTCAAGATTTAACAGATTTTTGTCAGAAAATAAAATTGTGCTATCATCAGCGAATAATGTCAAATTACAATGAGCGTAAGATGCAGATGGCAAATCATTGATATAAATTAAAAATAGCAGAGGTCCAAGAACGCTCCCTTGAGGAACACCACGCTTTACCATTTTAAAACTAGATTGATAGTTTGTTACTAATTTATCCTTTAGATTTATTTTTTCAATTCGAGTGGCCTGCTGCCTACCAGAGAGGTATGATTCAATTAGCTTGTTGATATTACCTCTCACTCCATACGCATACAGTTTTTCCAATAATATATCATGATCCACATGGTCGAATGCCCTGGTCATGTCCATATACAGTGCTATATTAGGTCTTCTTACATCAACACATGAGTAAACTTGAGACAAGAATTCGTAAATGGCTAAGTTGATGGATTTTTTTTGTCTGAATCCATACTGCTGCATAGTCAAAGATAAATAAATTAAATTAATAAATATCTAGTCTTAAACACCAATTGCTGTGCCTAAATGGAGAGAGAATGGTTAGAGACATACATAAATCCTTCCTACTATCCTACTACTATTATAAAGGCGAAAGTTTGTATGTATGGATGTATGGATGTGTGGATGTATGGATGTATGGATGTATGGATGTTTGTTACTCTTTCACGTAAAAACTACTGAATGGATTTGAATGAAACTTTACCACAATATAGCTTATACATCAGAATAACACATAGGATATTGGAAATCGAAATCCACGTGGACGGAGTCGCGGGCGGCCGCTAGTACTTTTATAAACAACCTTAACTCGAGTAAAAACCACCAGAGCCATCAGTGGCACGTGATGGCTCGCCCGGGTTTGGACCATTAACCATCCGCATGTGAAGCTGCGTTTTTTCAAACTTCTAGACGTTAAAACTTATATTTATCTGATGCGAAATTAGTAACATTCTTCAGGATACCTGAGACTCGAGTGCTTTAACTTTTACCTTGTCAAATAACTGCAAAATAATACTGTAAATTGACTTAGAAACAATTTCATCGGCATACCCAATATCAATTATTTCTTTATTCGAATGATTCTCGAAATGTTTCCTAAAATTTCTGATTGTTAAAAGTTAAAAGCAATTTACATCAGTTGAGTAGCGAATAAAGCCCTTGAAATAAAAATACCGACAAAAGTACAAGGGCAATAATTTGTTTTGTTTTAAGAGATAGGGATGGGACAATTTTGCGAATACAGACTACTTGAACAAAAATAACAACAAGAAATTTTTAAAGTACATAATTACTACTTTTATTCTTATATTTGAATGTGTGTGTATATAGGGTGTGTCCGATTTAACCTGAACCAGCGAATGTTTGTGGAACGATTAGACCCTCGGATATTTTTGTATTTTTTTTCTAGTTAATACTTTTGTTAGGATGTGTTCTTATCTAGAAAAATAAAAAAACATCCTTATTCTAGCTATCAAATCGGCTCATACAAAACTAAATCATATCTCTTAAACTGTAACATTTCGCTGAACATACATGGGGGCCAATGTATGTACTGAGGAGGTAAATTTAAGGGCATATAGTGTGTGTATGCGTCTAGAGTAATAATCCTCATATCCAAAGTTCTGTAACTCTTTAAGATTAACAAAGTTAAAACTCAGAACGAGGTGAACTAAACGAAAACCGCAATAAATATATAATATGAAAACTCTACTAAGCCAAGATATGAAGCGAAACTACGTGTATATGTGAGTATTCCTTAAAACTTAACAAATAAATCTTTTATATCCGTAAACGATCGGATATACAATACACGTGTCGCATCCTTATTCCCTACGTACATCAGGGACATCAAAGATAGAATATTTATCAAGTATCGCCTTAGGAATAACAGATCAGAGGTATTATCTGCCTGAACTTTGTCCTATGATTTATTAATCTGACAACAAGGTACGTGTAGTTAATAAATCTCACATTTTCGCTGGCAATTTATAAATAAAAATGTTGGGATGAAACGATATTTCAAAGATAATCAAACTTATTTTAATATTTGTGAAATTATGGAACAAGGCTTATAAAAATT
Source organism: Nomophila noctuella (assembly GCA_958496325.1). Lineage (NCBI taxonomy): Eukaryota > Metazoa > Arthropoda > Insecta > Lepidoptera > Crambidae > Nomophila > Nomophila noctuella. Next base: position 777,476 of record OY292489.1, read on the forward strand.
TCAAGTTTCAAAAAAAATTAAAAAAATATGTAAAAAATTAAACAAACATTGTGGATCAAAGGTACCTGAATATAAAGTTATGTTAATTTATCTGTTTTTACAGATAAATAATTCGACACGTGTATGTAAAACATAAAAAAAACATAAAAAATTAAAGTCAAATTATAACCTTATTTAGTAACTTTACCTTTTTTTGCTCTTTGCGATATTATATATTTTGTACCAATGTTATTTTCATAACATTTTTTATTCATCCTTAACCCAGTTCTCAACGGTATGGATCATATTTTAATTAATAACTTAGTCTAATGTTTGTTAGAGCGTACATAGTTAAGTTGGGCCATGACAAAGTGGACCCTACCACTTTTGGGATCTTATCTCTCAGAGCAGGTAAAACAACTTGACAACTAATATTTTGTTTCAAACGCTTCCAGTTAAGAGCATTGCTTTGGGTATAAAAAAGTCCTTTGCCTTTTATAGCAAATGCTCACTATTTATCTAATGATTGTCTATTAGTACGTACATAATATTATGTAGAAACATAATTATTTAATAAAATGTCGCGTTAAGGGGGTCATTTGGGTGCATTAGTAAAGGCTTGTTTCTGTATAGAAACTTATCCAATGACACAAAATGTTTTGCCCTAAACGTAGCTTACTGAGTATACTTACATAGAATTTAACTTTCATGACTCCATCACAAAACTTTGCCTCAAGCGAGATTCAAACTCGCTACCGTCTGTTATGTGGTCAGGGTAACTAAGTCCTAGATCAAACAGTGGGCTTGTCAAAAAAACTGTTTCATTAACTTATTAAAGTGAAGCAACGTTCGCAGATGCCAGACATCGGATGGGTGACCGAAAAATTTCGTCTCGAGCTCCTCCGTACTTCGGAAGGCACGTTAAGCCGTTGGTCCTGCGCCTGATCTCTCTACGGTCGTGTCAGACTGCTGTCCCACCGAATTATGAGAGTGAGGAAATAGGGAGTGCACCTGTGCTTGCGCACTCACTTGTGCACTATAATATATCCTGCGTACATAAAATCTGTTAAAAATCTGTTAAATAATTACAACCATCAAATACAATGGCATTAACGGGAAGTACAGTCTTTATAGGATTACGTTGAAACCAGTGACACTGCCTAAGAGGGCCTTTCTTGTAATTCACCTGCGGCAAACAAATATAACCGCTGAGTAAGGCTGCGAGGTAATTTCACTTAGTTAAAGGAAGACACACAAAGGGAGTTTATTGACGATATTACGTTGTTAGATAAGGATTGGGAAGACTAGTACTAATATATATTTGACGAGCCGTTTGGTGTAATGGTGGAGAAGTCGGCATTACACCAGAGGTCGCGGGTTCGATCCCCGCACGATACAAAAAGTTGTGTGCATGAACAATTGAACATGTCTGTTTGTATCGGTCAGGGTGTTTCAATGTATGATACGTATGTGTTACGGGCAACGTGATTAATCGGGAATTATGAATAAGGGCCGGCCTTTATTAATAATTCCCAAGAGCGTTGGGCAAAGTGATTAATTTATCACTTTGACCGGCCCGTATTAATAATTCCCGACGCCTCTTGGTCCATGTAATAAATCAGTGTTTGAGATGGCTTGTATTTATCACTTGGACCGGGCATTATGATAAGAAATGTTTAAGGGTCACAAAAAAAAAAATAACCCTAACCTATTTTAGACCACCTAAGAAGCGGAAGACTAATGGATTGATATAGGTTAGGGTTATTTTTTTTTATGACCTTTTAAAATTCCCCTAGTCACGAACATAACACATGGTAACGACTTTTCATCTTATGTAATATTTTTATCTAAATAAAAGTAGGAAGTTAATTATATCAATAATTGCTTTTTTTAGTGTTTATTTTTAAATGTTCAATTGATGTGTCCTTTAACTTTTCATGTTAATATTGTAAGTTTAATAAGATTTAATTAGCAAAAACACTTCAAATAACCTATTTTATCACTTTGCCCAATATGGGTTGGGAATTATTCATAATGGCCGGGAAAAGTGATTAATTTCGCTATTTTTATCACATTGCCCAATTGAGTAGGGAACTATTAATACAGACCGGGAATTATTAATACGGCCCGGGCTTATCACATGGCCCGTAACATATGTATTTACAAAAAAAAGTATACAAAGTAATGTTTAACCGTTGTGTGGCACCCATAGCACAAGCTAATGCGTAGTTTGAGGCTAGATGGCGCTGTGTGAATAATGTCAAGAGATATTTATTTATTTATTATATTAATTTTTAATTCCTCGACTAATGGACTTTAAAAGCAAAAATATTTCATCAATCCGAAAAACAAGTAGTTTCTGAAAAAACCGCGTTGAAACAAACAAACAAATAAATAAACTCTTCAGCTTAACTATAATAGAATAGATATGGCAAAGGCCAGGGCCCGCTTCGATTCGACTAAACTCGTATGTATGTGATTTTGTAAGGTGAATACAACTATATCAAATTGCTCAAATGCATGTATGTAACTCATAGTTTTAAAAATCTTCTCTTGTAGAAATACGGTTGACTGAACTACTGAAACTATTCATTTGCGATAGTTTGGTTGCAACTATGCACCGAACTATTGATATTGATACCCCTTTAGTTGCAGCTAGTGACGTTCTGGATATCCGTTACCGTATCCACGAATATCCGCCGGGAGAAAAAATCGTATTAATCGTAACTTTTACGGATCTTTTCTTTACTAATTTTATATTGTGTAGGATGGAAGCATTTATGTAGGAGATGAGAAAGAATTTCAAAAAATCTTATCTATTCAGAGTATTTATGACTGAACAAAAAAATAGTAATACTCGCGCGACAAAATTCGAAACATGTCCTGCGTACCGTTGCGGCGAGCAAAGTGTCAACTACCGTTTCAATCAGTCACTAGCGCCTATACTGATTGAGTAAGAAAATAAACATACGAATCCGTATCAACAGATCTTGACACTGAATACCCGTTTTCGGATCCGTATCTGCCGATTTACAATTAAAGCGACCCGGCACATAACTAGTAGCTAAATTTCGGCAAATTTGTCAGGTTTCTCCTGTAAGGGTTACGGAGGTCAGACGACAGACGCTCCATTGTTAAAGCCAGACTGGTCAATTCAAGATAATAGTCGCAGCGTACCCTAGGTTCCGAGGCAATAGCGGAGAATTCAACCGGGAGAAGCGCTTAGATGATGATTATGATTCTACTTGCATGCATTTATTTTTCTAGTATCTTAACTGTGATCAGTCAGATTTAACGTTATATTTATTTATAACATGCTTGTCTGCCCTCTAACATACAGAAAGCTTCTATCTTTTGTTTTGTATGTATAAATCTCCAGTAATAACACGGAATGTCAAAGAAATTCGCCACGGGACACCGACCGCTTCGTAAGTATAGGTCTTCTGAACAGAACCCAGAAGAACGTTACACGCTATTTTGTACCGAAAAGCCAAGATGTAAGGTTCTAAGTCGATTGGCGAGGAGAAACAATTATAATCATCTGTTCCTTTGAAGGTATTTATACGAGTGGATTTTCTCTTAACGCGGTTACGGATCAGTGCGTATAGTCGACGCAAATATTTTTGTTTTTCACTTTAGTTTCGGAGTACTGTTGATTCTTTTGTTATGTTCTATGGAGGCAAACGACCAAGAGGATGACCTAATGGTAAATGATCACCGCTGCCCCCGAACATCAACAACCGCACAAGGGTGGCAAAAGCGTTGCCTGCCTTTAAAACCCCATAGCCTCCCCAACTAAGCTCTGGCGACCCTTTTTACCAGCAGAAACATAGCACAACAGTTATGAAGTGCTACTTCACCGTGGTCTTCTGTAAGGTGTAGGTTCAGACGAGTGGCTCATTAATTGAATTTTACATTGAAATGTAAAATATACTCTATATACATAATTTTCATGGAGAGAGATTCAATTCACTGTATAAATATCAAGGCAATCAATAGTTATTGGTCGCTGGAAGCATTCCTTTATCACCTGACTTGCACAGTAGGGCTTAGTATGCTAACGACCACTTCAACATTCTAACTGCGTTCACAGGACAGCTATCATTACTTAAGTGATAAAAGCAAGGCGTTATGGTTTGATATAAGTTGATAAATCCAAGCTAATACATATAATAAAGCTCAGTAGACTTTCTTACTCAGACTCAGACTCAGATTCCCCTTTCTAATTTAATCAATTATAAAGTGCTCCTAAAGGTATACATATTTTATCAAGGTTTACCCAGACGACGCTTATTCGAGTGATTATAACTATCAGCTACACCGAAGTTATTTTTTTTTAATATTATAGGGAGGCAAACGAACAATAGGATCACTTGATGGTAAGTGTTCGCCCCTGCCCATGGCCATCAACAACCGCAATCTTTCTAGAATATTCTAGATCCACATGAATGTTGCATAACGCTAATGCTTACAACTTGAACTGTTGCTGATAAGCCAGTATCCGTCGGTGAACTTAGCATTAACGTCTCCGCTTTATAAATGTACAGCCATTTTTAACGAAGAGCCTTTGATCTGTGTTCGAATCAAATGCCAGTGTGGACTCGACTAATGACTTGAACATGAAATAACGAATTTATGTACGAAATCTTGTCCTTTGAAAGTCTTGAGTGATATATTTATTTCAATTTCATACATACAGACCCGCTTGGTGTAATCGTCACGATGTTGCCTATTACGCAAGAGGTCGCGGGTTCGATCCCCGCACAGGACAAACATTTGTGTGCATGAACATGTCTGTTTGTCCTGGTCTGGGTGTTATATGTATCTATTTAAGTATATTTGTAATACCACTGTTGATTCTGATGTCTGTAACACAAGTGCTTAAGCTACTTAACACGGGGTCAGATCAATGTATGTGATGTTGAGAAATATTTATTTATTATTTATTTATTTACAGATTTTCATATTCAAGATGAATTGAAGAGTAGATAGAGTCTTCGTACAGATGGTGCGGTGATGATCCTGAGATTAACGCGTTCAAACAAACAAATAAAGTCGTCAGCTGTATTAATTTAGTATAATTAATTACATGCTAAATCAGGTTTCATAATAAATTGCTTCTTTTATGTTTTATAAATTAATTGATGATTTTTATAGACAGGCTCTTCGTGTAATAGTCATAGTCATTTTCTTGACCATTACTCCAACTCGATGATCGTCAAGTAAGTAAGTAAAAGAGAGTCCTAAGAAAGATTCAGTCTCAAGCTATGAACTAAAAACTAATACCAACAGAATTCAAAGGACAACTCAACCACGAGTTGTTGAATTCCTAACAGCAATAAGTAGAACCGTTGTGGTTTTCAAAACGATTTCTCAACTATTGTTACGCAAACTGACACCAATGTGAAGTTAGTTTGGCTCAGAGAATGGAGATTCAACAGGAAACTAAAACTAATGGATTAGTAATTGTAGGTTTTTGTTAGGTAATAATTATTCATGAAACGTAAGTGAAAGATTAAAAAGCGTGTTTTCATAAGTGTATTAACCAATGACGCTATAATTATTTATTTATTTATTCTTGCACCATACATGACATTAAGCTTAAACTTAACTTAAAATATACATGGTGTAAGGGTATGGCAAGATACTTATTAAAGAAGAGGTTTCGGCAAGGGTAATTAAACGATTTTATCAGTAACTAGCGACCCACGCCGGCTTCTCAAGAGTGCAATAGCAATTATACTCGTAGCATATTGTGCAATAGTAATTCTATGTTTGACGAAAATTAACAACCCGCTTTGTGTAACGTTCAAGAAGTTGGCTGTTAGATCAAGAGGACGCGGGTTCGGTCCCCACACAGGACAAACATTTGTGTGCATGAACTTGTCTGTTTGTCCTGGTCTGGGTGTTACATGTATATATTTAAGGATATTTGTAATACCACTGTTGATTCTGATATCTGCAACACAAGTGCATAAGCTACTTAACACGGAGTCATATAAATGTATGTGATGTTGTGTGATATCTATTATTAACACAAAGCTTCTTATTAAATTACTCATTTTGAAAAAAAAAACATATAAATCGAATACATAGTTTTAAAAATTTAGGGACAGACATAACAATGTGCGTTGTTTAATTTAATATGTACCTAGTAATACCTAGTTGCCTAAATCTTTGAAAATTTTGGTATATGAGTAGGTAAAAACTATTTTAGAAATATTTTTTTTGCATTAGAGATTTGTCACAATTTAATTTTAATCTCATTTTGCAAAAAGCAACGTTTTTACCCTTAAGCAAAAAAACATACTTTTAATGTCGGTTAATCTATTTATACTTCTCAGCAGGAGAGAATTTTAGCTCTCAAAGCGTTTATTACATTTTCATATATTTTTATGAGGTAAATAAGGCCTCAGAGCTCAGCATTTAAGCTTAACTGCCAGTTTTAATATGTCTTCAACGCTCATTTTGAAAGTTACAAGTAAATAGCCTCCTTGAGGTATTCAAATAGAGTCATTACATTAACAAACCCGCCGCGTTAACTGTGTTTCTGTGAAATTAAATATTTTTGATTAGTTTTTATGTCAAATTACATATTTAAAACAAAGCGTCAAATTGTTTCTTTTGTGTTTTATAAATTAATTGATGATTTTATAGACAGACTCTTCGTGCAATAGTAATTTTCTTGACCATTACTCCGAATCGATGATCATCAAGTGAGTAAATAAAAGAGAGTCCTTAGAATGATTCTGTGTCAAACTATGAACTAAAACAAATGCTAACAGAATACAAAGGACAACTGAACTGAAAAGCGTCAAATTAAAACCTTTGTTCTTGTTTGTTGACGTTGGGAAACTTAAAATTGAATAAACTGGCGCTCAGTGGCAATTAAAAGACATTGACATGACTACGAAGTATTCGTAATCAAAACGTATGTCTGCTTGTATCAATCTGGGTGTTACTTAATAATATAATAAATATACTAGCGGCCGCCCGCGACTTCGTCCCCGTGGATTTCGGTTTCAACAAACATAGTGTTATACTATAGCTTAAAGCCTTCCTCGATTAATGTTATATCGAACGCAAAAATATGTAATTATTTAATTCGAACCAGTAGTTCATGAGTTTAGCGCGTCCAAACAAACAAAAAAACAAACGAACCCGTCAGCTTGATCAAATTAGTAAAGATCATAATAATGAATAGCGTTATATAATTAAATGTTAAATTAATACAAACTACTGAAATTGGAGCAATTAAACTATATGATTAATGTTTATTTAGTTATTCAATTTAGGTATTCCAGGAATAACCTTTTATTATAAACACTGAAAATCGTGGTTCGTTCAAAATTCATTGATATTGAAAATAATGAGCGAATTTCGTAAAATTGGTAACTGCGTTTCACGCCATTGCTGTTTTCAATTAGCATTCAATGAAATTTGAGCTAATTCTAGAATAATGATAGGAAAACTATAATAAAATAAACTAGTCGGGGAATCAAAGCTATACTAGCGACCGCTCGCGACTCCGTGTGGATTTCTGACCTGATAAACTTCGTATCATTGGCTGTCGGTGTTCATAACGTTTAACTGGTGGGAACAGTTTGTATTGAAAAATACAATTGACGTTTTGAGATATCGTCGATGTGTTGCCGGCCTTTTAAAGAGGTGTGGACCTCTGGCACACTCACAAACCAGACGAAACACAATAGTAGATACTATTATTTCACGCTGATGTTATGTGAGTAAGTGGCAAACATAACGCATTTATTCAGAGTACTGTCTTCGTAGCATTCTTTATGTTGCTACGTGCTCCAATCACGACTACGGCGTAGACAGTCGTAGCATCTATAGCTACGGATAATGACGTCGTGGAACAAGGCTTAATCTTCCCAAATATCCACCGCGTCGAATCTTATTAAGAGGAATGATTCGAATGTTTTGTTTGTATTGAATTTGGCCACACGAACAAAAGGTCACACGTTACACTGCCGATGTTTGGAGGTTTATTTTAGATTATTATTCTTCTTTTCTTCTTTTGTTTTGTCTTGCGGTCTCGGAAGCTTAATGGTCAGAGCGCTTGCCCGGGTAACAAGAGGCGCTGGAGCTGGATTCGATTCCCACCTGAGCCACCTAAGACTACATTTTTATTTATTTGTAATTTGAAAAAAATTCTTGCTTTATTCATTTGTTTTATTTTTATTATTTGTATTATTATATTTTAATTGTATTTGTTTACAAATGTATTAATATTGTATGTAGCACACTTAATTTGTAACCGCTATATTGAATTAATCCTTTTGCGTACATTGCTTTGGGTGACTTTCTGGACTTTTGCTATCTCTAGTAGAGATTCATTTCATTTTCAACCGACTTCAAAAAAAGGAGGAGGTTCTCAATTCGAACCGTACGTTTTTTTTTTTTTTTCTATGTTTGTTACTCGATATCTCCGCCAATTATGAACCGATTTGAACAATTCTTTTTTCGGCGTATAGGTACTACCTCAAGGGGGGTCCCATTCAAATTTAATAACAAAAAACAACCCCCAGGGGTGGAAAATTGGGGATGAACTTTTTAATACGCAATATCTCCGCCGATTATGAACCAATTTGAACGACTATTGTTTTTTTGAATAGGTATTATCAAAAGGGTGGTTTCATGTGAATTTGAAGAAAATATTTCACCCCCAACGTTGGAAAATTGGGGATGAACTTTTTTATACGCAATATCTCCGCCGATTATAAACCAATTTGAACGATTATTTTTGTTTTGTTGACTAAGGGTATCAACAAAAAGGTAACACTAAATATTTTAAAATAAAATAACTGAGTTTTTTAAAAAAAAACCGACTTCAAAATCGTAAATACAAAAGAAACTAAAAATTAAAAAATAATTCCTAATATCTATTACCTAACACTATAATTTTCCTTAACTATGTCAAAGTAATCTTAAACATACTAACTGAAGTCGGTGCCTGCCCAAAAACAGAAGAGAAATAGCACCGACTTCAGTTAGTATGTTTAAGATTACTTTGACATAGTTAAGGAAAATTTTAGTGTTAGGTAATAGATATTAGGAATTATTTTTTAATTTTTAGTTTTTTTTGTGTTTACGATTTTGAAGTCGGTTTTTTTTTAATATCATATTCCAATCGTCATTTGGGTATATAACTATATAAAAAAAATATTAAGAAAAACATCGCTTTACACGCTGGCAGTTTAATCACTAGTCAGATTTGAAAAATTCTTTGCTCTTTAACTTTTAATAACCATCAATATGTATTCGATTAAATAAATGGTGACAGAATATTTTTCAAAACTTCAAATCAAGAGGTTAATAATAATATTATAACATTGCGTTTAAAGCCGGGGGGGGGGGGGGCCTAGTCTTTAATGTTTATGAAGTTAACATACTTTCACCTTTATTTCCTTCATGAAAGTATAATTAGCTGTTTTAATTTCTTCCAACGCCAGTTTATTATAACAAAGCTCTTCAAATTTTTATGACTCTGACTGCTGTTTAAAATTGTTTTATGTGTACCAAGTTTCTTAAGAAAATAATTCAAGAACATTTCAGTGTAATTATCACAATTTGACGACTTGGTGTATAGACCTGATGAATGATGAAGTTGCCTATTGGACCAGGAGGACGCGGGTTCGATTCCCGCACAGGGCAAATATTTATGTGCAATTGTGCATGAACATGAATTGTCTGTTTGTCTTGATCTAAGTGTTATGTGTATCTATTTAAGTATATTTGTTATACCACTGACGATTCTGATGTCTGTAACACAAGTGCTTAAGCAACTTAACACGGGGTCAGATTAATGTATGTATGTGATGTTGCGAAACGTGTCCTCTGAAACCCTTACAACTGAAACCAGACCATTTGGATCATAGTCGGGTCGGGACCATCGGCTTAACTAGCCTTCCGAAGCTCGGAATCATCACTCTTATTAGATGATTCAAGCCTGAATTGACTAAAATAAACTGAGCAACCTTCACAAAGTGGTGTTTCCCCGCGGGATTTAGAACCACGGCCACCGAGTTGCATTTTGTCACTAGTATTATTTAACGGGACTTAACGTGATTTTAATTATGTACTATATGTATACTACTTACTGCTTGTCGTTTCGGCTGCGTTACAACAACCGTGGACTCTTAATTAATATCGCGTAAAGTCCCGTTAAATAATACTAGTGTCAAGGCCTCTGAGGTTTGAGTTCAGCACTCGTACATCCACGAATCCAATTGTATGTACATTTATCCGAATCTCACGTCGCCACATTTCAGTCTAATTAATCACGTTTTAATTACTCGTACATTGCAGCGTCACCTTATCGCCTTGGCAGATAATTAACAAAGTTTAATGAGATTACTGAGACGCTAATTGAAAGGAGTTTGCACAGTGATACGTTATTTGTTGAATTCGTGAAGATGATGATGATGACTGTTACAAAATACTTTGAGTGATTTTTCGAATAATGTATTTTTTTATTGTTAAAATGGTTTTAAATACTGGCGGCCGCGCTTGTTTCGTTTTTCGCATACCTAGTGTTATACATAATTATAGATTAAAGCGTTTCTCGACAAATGGGCTATCCAACACAAAAATTTTGTTCTTCAATTCCGACACAGATTTTTCCTAAGATTAGCGCGTTCAAATAAATAGACTCTTCAGCTTTATTATATAAGCATACATTATAGCTATACTACGATTGCTAGGGAAGGGTAAAACATACTTATGTACATATATACGCATACTTGAGACGAGATTTGCCTCTATCGGGATTCAAACCATTGACCCTCGGTTTTGTGATCAGGATCTCCAACCACCAGTCTAGCAGTTTAGTCTTATTACATTGGAGTGGTGACGTATATTTTTAGCTCGCTTAATGGTAAGTTAGTACATGCTATCTGGCAACTGGCTTATCAGGAGCTTGTCTGAGTGGTGAAACTTGTTCTACTTAATTCCTTACTTCACAGAGGGTTTTCAACATGGCTTCGGTTAGAAGTTGCTTGCAACTTTACGTGTACGTTACTTGAGGAAGCTTGGAAAGTTACTTGGTTAGAAGGAAGTGAAGATCTAATATAGTATAAGTAACTTGTTGTGAACGAATCCTTATTTCCCTTGGTCACGCTAATAACGCATGAAATGAATGGCTGGAACGCTTGTTTTTTCATTGTATTTGTTCTTGTTGGTATATTTTTTTGCATTGCTCAGAACATTTCAAATCTTATTTAGCATACTCAATTATTTCTTACATCGAAACCTTTGCTGTGTAACTTTTTTCAATGTTAAATAGTATAAACAAAGTATATTTCTTGTGTGTCCCCATGTATGCTTAAATCATTAAATCTACAAGCTATTTTTATATTGAGTGATTGAAGGAAGGTTTATGTGTAAAATACATGCAAAATATAATAGAGAAAGACGGATCATTTTACTTGCAGCCGTGCAAAGCCAGTGCGGTTCGTTTCTTTAAAATAAAAGACAAACCTAACCAAAATATACATTGAAAGATCAAAATGAGCCAATAACGCCTATTGTGATGCCGACTGTGATACTGATGGAAATTTTGTTTGTTACGATATTATTGACTATATGTAGTTGGGATATTTATTTTAGCACCCTAAGTCTCTATCTATCTGACGCAGACTATACATAATTAAAACCATTCATAATTTATAGTGAATGTGGTATAAAACGTGTAACTAATTAGGATAATGGAGAGAGCCTGATTGCAACAGTTGTTATTAAAATTTAAATTATTCATTTATGATAATTATAGAGGTTGCTCATGCAACAACCATAGGCAATTAGCGTGCATTCGGTACTCACAAAGTTAATATTATACTAATATTATGTATTAATGTGAAAGTTTGTTTGAATGATTCTCCGCCAATCACTTTGAAACTGGAAGATTTTGATTGAATTTGACAATAAAAATGGTGATTAAGCCACGTTTGCCTAATTCCATCTTTGTAGCGAAAACATGCCTTTGGCCTGCACTGGAACGTTAATAGGCTGTAATTATTATTTATATGAAAGAATAATGAAAATAAATGAAATCTAACAACTTCACCTACATTCTTCTTGCTTATGCACTTTTGTTACAAATGTTCGTACCAATTGAATTACATACATACAAACATACCACTACACAAATAATAAAACTGCACTGTTCTGGGATCGAACATGCGACCTCTGACTAAAGCGTCTTGACTCTTGATAAATGGTTATTTTAACAACCCTTAAATACGGCTTTAAATATCAAGTCGAGCCCCTCTAGCATATTCATCTTCTAATCTTATGCATAATAATTACTACCAGTCTCCATAAATCACTGTCTGCCTTATCCCAGTCCGAACAGATGTACTGGGTTGCCATACTGAATATTGTTGTCGAAATTCGTTATCGTCTCGACTAATATTGCAATCCCGCTTACACAGTATCTTCTCGAGCAGGATGGCAATATCAGTCGAAACGATAGCGAAGTTCGAAAATGTTTGGAGTAGCAACTTTTCTTCGTAAATACGACTTGTGTCTCTTTCACTCCTTCGCTATGTTGAGTGAAGGAAAGACCGGGATGAAATAAAGGAAAAAGATTATGCTGCAAGTTATGGAGCCTATCATTCCAGCTGTGAATTTCCAGAGTAAAGGGTGGATTGGAACTCGAGTATTTATTTAAAGTGTAAGTGTTTTAATAATTTCCAAAATCTACCACAAATCTATAAAGGAAGGGTAGAGTAAGATTCTAAGAAAGCTCAATCCAAAGAAGAATCAGGCCCCAGTTGATTTTATAATAATTCCGAACGGAAGTATATTCATTCACACTAATTATAAACATTTTAACAGTAGTTAATTGGTTTCAGTAAAAAAACCTTTTCTTGTTAACAAAAAGGCCTAATTTTCATAATGGGCAATCAAGTATGAAATAATTTTTTGCTTCAATCTCCTAATTATTTAAAAACTTTTCAAAAGCTTAATCGTTCGAAATATGTTAATTACTCATTAACATTTGATTTGACTGCCTCCGTGGTGTAGTGGTTAGAGCGCTGTGCTCAAAAACTACGAACTCGGAGGTCGTGGGTTCGAATCCCGCGGGGAACACTTTCACTTTGTGTTGGTTTTCCCAGTTTGGTTAGGAAATTGCAGGCTTGAATCACCTGATTGTCCGATAAGAATGATGATTCCGTGCTTCGGAAGGCACGTTAAGCCGTTGGTCCCGACTATGATCCAACTGGTCTGGTTTCCCTTGTGGTTACGGAGGTCAGACGACAGTCGCTCCATTGTAAAAACCAGGCATGTCAATTCAGGATCATAGTCGCAGCGTACCCTGGGCTCCAAGGCAATGGCCGAGGATGCAACCGGGAGAGGCCCTAGGATGATGATGATGATGATGACTCATTAACATTCAGCTGTTTTAGTTTAAAGTAAATGTATGTAAAACATTCAAATACAACAATCAATTGTAGTTAAACAGAAATTAAATAGGGATAAAATAAGCTTTTAAATATTGACATTCAAATTATAAAATGTTTAAGGGTGTAATAACATTTTCCATTTGATGATATGGTAAGGTTAAAGTTGGGTTAGATTAGGAATTTTGTTTTTTAATTTTCATAGTACGACACTATTGTATGTATGTGCAAACCGATACCCAGGCGGACGGAGCAACGGGCGGCCGCTAGTTAAATAAATAATGTGTGAACAGTCAGTTCTCAAAAATATTGATTGAGAACATGTATTGCCAATAACTTATTTGACTGCCTCCGTGGCGCAGTGGCAGTGTGTCGCACTTTAAAGCGGCGGCCGCGCCGGATGTCCTGGGTTCGAATCCCGGGTCGGACCGGTGAAATTGTGTCTTTGTTTTCCTGTTGTGATAACACAGACATAGTCCAGAGTTTGGAAGTTGGTGGTGTATTGACACCCCCGTGCCTCGGAAAGCACGTTAAGCCGTTGGACCTGCGCCTGATCTCTCTACGGTCGTGTCAGACTGCTGTCCCACCGAAATATGAGAGTGAGGGAATTGGGAGTGCACCTGTGCTTGCGCACGCGCTTGTGCACTATAATATATCCTGCGTACTTGGCTAATCGCAAGATTGGCCGCCGTGACCGAATTCGGCTAGGAGGGTATTATTATTGCCAATATATTACCTTTCTTAGTAAGAGTTGATCAAGTAACAGCATCAATTTCAAGGCAATAAACTGTAACAACCAGCCATTAGGTTTTGATTTCCCTCCGGCTATGCGCAGCAAAAACGCGGACTTGTAGAAATTGTGTAATTTTTCTCTTTTACAAGCTTTGTCAAACGGACATTTATTCTTTAGAGTGTACCTGGAAGAATATCATATATAATATTGCAGGTTATTGTGACCATTTCTGTTTAAATATTCATTGTAATTGAACAATATGATTCACCTCAATTGATGTCATCATACTACATATATCTATACTATTAAAATAATAAAACTGAGGAGTTTGATTGTTCGTAAGTTTGTTTGTTTGATTGTTTGAACGCGCTTATCTCTGGAACTACTGGTACGATTTGAAATATTTTTTTTGTGTTGGATAGTCCATTAGAAAATGATGTCGCGACGTCCTGGACATCTGAAGAAAAAAGTGGCCAGCGTCAAATTGGAAAACTGAGGGGAGGCATTTGCCCTGCAGTGTGACTATGTGGACAAGTATTATAAAAACAGATAAATAGGAGGGAGAATACTTTATGGTAACATGATAGGTGGCGTTGCATACATTTGAAAATTATGGTCTCTTCAAATTATCCTATGAAATCAATATTTTACCTCTGCACTGAGCACGGTATTCATTTTTTTTTACGTTGAATATCAGCAGAATTTCGTCGAAATGTTTCGGCTAGATGATTTAATAACGAAATATTTCCGAGTTTCCAAGATAATAATTAAATATCATATCGCGAACAGGTCCTATTTTCGAAGTTTTAAAAAAATATTAGTATCATTATCCATACCAATAATATATAATAGGTATAGGGAAGTCATATCATTAGTTACAAAATGAATATAACTTTTTTCTTTTTCTTTGTAACAATTAATTGAACGGACAGTAATTATTATAATGACTTTTAATACTATAGATATTTTAATAATTTCATTTGTATAATTGCATTTTGCAAAGTAATAGGGCAGATTGGAACTTGCCATATTCGTAAAAGAAAATAAATATGATATAGTTTAAAAAAGAGTTTTTACGTGAAAGAGTAACAAACATCCATACATCCATACATACAAACTTTCGCCTTTATAATAGTAGTAGAATATAAGAAGTTTTTTAAGTGCTGCTACTTAATCATCATCTACTCGTATATATTTTCTACTTTAAAAACACTGTTACAATATGATTAATTGATTAATTATTTAAATCTGAGTAACAAAATTAAAGTTTGGTGGACACATTTCAATTTCCCCCAACTTACCCTCACAATTAATCCGAGTACTTTTAATGCAATAAAATCAATTTACACTATATCACTCATTTCAAGTTATTCTGTAAGGCAGGCACATTTCATACGTGTTTCTAAAATGTCCGAACAACCCATAGACATGTCTTTGAAGAAGATAAAATTTTTATTCCGCATCGCCGGTCTTAACCTTGATAAAGAAAGGACGAGTTGGAAACAGATCTGTTATTTTATGTTCAACGTTAGCTGGATGGACACCGACGTCTTTTTGGCTCTTCTCTGGTTCTTAAACGGCATACTCGATTCAAGAAAGAGCTCTTTCATTGAAATAACTTATGTCATACTCACCTTCACTCAAGGTCTGATGGCTCATTTCAAAGCATTTAGTTTGATCTACTACAGAAAGAGCGTACTACAACTTATGAAAAACCTTAGAGAATTAGAAAGGACCAGGTTACTGAACAATCCCGACGCACAGAAGTTGGCGATGAAAGAGACCAAGTTTTTGGCCAAAATCATCCGTTTGATAATTACGCTCAACGTTTTGATGTTGTTGATGTTCAACATTCGCCCGTTTGTGTTGAGTGCGGTGACGTATTTCACCACCGGGGAAATTGTCCTGCAACTGCCATTTTTCGACTTGTACCCGTTCGATGCGTACGATATACGGTACTGGCCGTTTGCGTATTTACACGAAACGTGGACAGGTATTTATAGTACATATTTTGACGCAATATTTCATTCGCAAAGTAGTAGAATTGATTACTCCATGTTTTACGTGTTTAATCATAAAAGTAAAAAGTAAAGTATCAGCCTATTAATGTCCCACTGCAACGCAAATGCCTCCATCATTTGAAATCATGTTTTCGTTAGGTACAAAGATAGGTTTTGGCTTAATCACCACGCTTGCCAAATGCGGATTGGTGATTATAAACCCGAGTTGTGTACGGAAAAACCGACACAAAGTTGCCCGACCTGGAATCGCACCCGGGGCCTCGAGTCTATGGCCCGGTACTTAAACCACTAAACCATCAAGCCAAATCTCATATTTGTATCAAAAAGATGATTTCTAATAAAAGAGGCTTTGTCCCTGCAGAGGGATATTAATAGGCTAGTTTAGTTTTGTTTTTAATAGTAGTAACTATTTCTTAACTTTTCTTTAAGTGACGATCACAGCAATTCATGTTTTCTCCGCGGATTTTCTCTTCTACGTATTCTGCACTCACATCAAGTTGCAGTTTATGTTGCTTCAGTTGGAAATGGAGAAAATCATCCCTGACAATACCACATTACCTAAGATACCGGAACAACGTAATAAACTGAAGGGGGAATATCAGAAGAAACTCTCTGATGTCTTGCAATGGCATCAAGTGATTTTAAGGTTGGTCATTTTGTTAATTAATAAGAGTAATATAGTTCACTAGCCTCTTGTTCTTTCAAAAATCGCTCCCTTTCCTCACATTCCCGGGATCAAAAAACCCTTTGTTCAAGAATTATTTAAATCGGTCCAGTAGTCTTTGTGTTTATTCGTTATATACAAAATTACAAATCTTTCCTCTTTATAATATTAGTTTAGATAATGTAGAAGTGTAGATGTAGATTATGGGTTTTTACTCAGGAATCGATATTTAGAATTCCTCGTGTCCTTTGAAAGTAAGAAGTTTGGTATATCATTTAAAGCAAATGGTCTTTAAAAGTTCCTTCGAGCCTTAATGGATGGTCAAACCTCCATGATGGCTGGAATTTCTAATCAGCGTGCACACTGAACACTAATTGGGTATTTGACTGCATACGAAATAAATTATGACATTCTAAGGTTAAAGACGAAATCAAAAATTAGGCACAATTTTTTATCTCACAGTTACTATTGAGCTTTTAACAAATTTTATTATAGCTAATTGAAGTCAAAAGAGTATTGATTTGACACTACAGCATCGTGACGTCACGATTCAATATTTCATACATTTTTTCCTACAAGGTTATGTTTTTGACATTTAAAAAAAGTAGGTGATTTGACTTATCAGTCAAATACCGTATTACTACCTATTAGGCTACAGAGCGCTAATAAGGCTACAAGACCGTCTTAAAACCAGCGCATTCCGTTGCACAGTAAGCAACGGATTTCGTTGAAAATTTTGAATTGATATGATTAAAGAGTGTTAGATATTAATTATTCTTTGTTGCAGTTCTGCTGAGCTTCTAGAGAAGATATACGTAAAGGCAACTTTTTATAACTACTTAGCCAGTTCTCTTATCATCTGCTTAACCGGTTTCAACGTTATGGTAAAAATATATGTTTATTTAGCTTAGTGGAACTTCCACTCGAATAACCAATATAAAGAGAGGTAGAGCTTTATGGAAATTCCACTCGAATGAACCGCCCGTCTGGGGAAGTACCTCCACCTTATAGAAGACCGCAGTAAAGTAGCACTTCGTAACTGTTGTGCTATGTTTCTGCTGGTGAGTAAGGTTGCCAGAGCTTAGTTGGGGAGGGTATGGGGTTAAGGCCGGCAACACATCAACGATACCTCTGGTGTAGCGGATGTCCATGGGCGGCGGTGATTGCTTACCATCAGGCGACCCGCTAGCACGTTTGCCGCCTTTGACATAAAAAAAAACACATAGCACTTCATAAATATTATGCTATGTTTCTGCTCATGAGTAAGATCTCCAAAGCTTAGTTGAGGGGGGTTTGGGGTCTTAAAGACTGGCGTGCTTCTGCGTTATTTGATGTTGTTGATTTCCTCTGGCGGGAGTGATAACTTACCATCAGGTAGGCTAGCCAAGATGCCACTTTAACGAATTCGCCAGACGCTTTTGTAGCGACTTATATCTCCATCCCACTCACATAAATAGTACATGTGCAGGAGGGCAATATAAGTCGCGACGAACGCTTATGGCGAATTCGTCAAAGTGGCATCTTGGCTATGAGCCCAGGTGTCGTGTCTTTTGTATTTATCAGGATGATATACATATCCTATGTTATTTCAGTTAAACCATGACCGATCTATCGCAGCATCTTTTTGCGCCGTGTTGTTTGTGCGTATCAGCCAAATATTCTACCTTTGTTACTTCGGTGATACAGTTACAAGTGCGGTAAGCGGATACATTTATTTATTTAAACTTTATTGCACGATTTAAAAATTGTACAAAAGGCGGACTTAATGCCTCATGGCATTCTCTACCAGTCAACCTTAGGGTCAAACAGAAAATGACTAGTAGGTAGGTAGTGCTATTAAAACTAAGTAAATATACGTTTATTACTTATACTGATCTATACTAATATAATATACTACATACCAGCTGTACGGTGTAGGCATACATCGTGAGGAAACCTGCACACTAAGACGAAGTGTGTGAAATGGAGAAGGCAATGGCAAACCATTCCATTAAAATTTCCAAGAGAGTTGTTGTGTGTTTCATTTCATATAATGATCACTACCTTCAGTAGGTAATGAGGAATAAGACTCAAGGAAGGAAGGTACTGATATAATTAAGCTGGAAAGATGGTTTTAAAATAGTTCATCTTTAAAATCCATTTGTGCGTTGGACAGTCCATCAGTCGAGGAAGGCATTTAGACTATAGCCTCTACACTTTTGTGCGGAAACCGAATTCCACGCGTACGGAGTCGCAGGGGGCCGCTAGTCACATTCGTGATCTATTGTCTGATTAAAATAAATGCCTGTATTTTGTGTGATATTTCAGTCAGCTGCTTATGTTATTTATATTATTTTATATTCGTCCCAACAAAAGAAATTACCGTTGTGTTTTATTTTTTCAGAGTATGGATGTTAGTTCGGCCGCGTACAACTGCAAATGGTATTTGGCAGATATTAATACTGCAAAGACAATTAATATAGCTCAAACAAGGTAACTTATACATTTTGTATATTTATTTTAAGCATTTTTACATGCTTAGTTAGTATAAGTGTACCTTAACCTTATTTAATCTTATTTTGAAAATTATCAACAAAAAAAGAAAACTTCATCCGGTCTCAGGTGGCTTGCCCGGATTGCAAGAGGCGCTGGGTTCGAGTCCCGCCTGAGCCACCTGAGATCGAATGAATTGAACTTTGGTTATAATTTTAAAAAGGTTGTATACTTAAAGATTTTGTCAGTGTTGTAATGCCTGATATTTATGAAAATGATTATTTTAAAATAATATGTAATTGACAATTCCATTAATACCTTCGCTATCGTTATTTTTATTTAGTAACTATTCCATATCAACAAAAAAAATTGCATATAAAGATTGTAAATTATGAGATAATTCTTAAAATATAAGTGAACATTAGAACTTAACCATAAATGGGTCTTTATTTAATTTAAAACAATTAAATAAGACTATAGAGCCAATGTTTTGAAATGACCAGTAAAATTATGAAATCACTAGTTTAAACTTTTATTGGACGACCCGCTTGGAACACCAAAGACGTTGCCTAGAGGTTGCGGGTTTGATTCCCGCACAGGGCAAACATTTGTGTGCAGGAGCATGTCTGTTCATCCTGGCCTGGGTGTTATAAGTATGTATTTAAGTATATTTTTAATACCATTGTTAATTCTAATGTCTGTAACACAAGTGCCTAAGCTACATAGCACGGAGTCAGATAAATGTATGTGATGTTTTGACAGGCCCGTTGGTCGTGTGGCTAGAGACCCTGGCTACAAAACCAAGGGTCGCAGGTTTGAATCCCGCTAGGGGCAAATGTTTGTGTGATGAGCATGTTCATAAAAGTATTTAAGTATGTCTATCCGTTCCTTAGCTTCCATAGTACAAGCTTCGAGCTTAGTTTGGAGCTAGGCAATTGGTGTGTTAGTCCAGGGCATTTATTTGTCCAGGGCATTTATTTATTTATTTCTCATCTACAGATCTCAAAAGCCATGCAAATTGACAGCGGGTGGCTTTGCCGAAGTTAATTTAACAACATTCATGAAAGTAAGTCGCCTTTTATTACACATTATTTTTTATCCGCAGATTTGCCATTTTATAAAGATTCCTGTTCCATTTCATGGTAGCATAATAATCAGGATGAAAAATATCTTATCCACCTAAAAGTATAGAAAAAAAATCTTAGTTAACAATATTTAAAATCGGTTTATTAATGTGTTCATTATTTTTGTTTTAGATATTAAGCACGTCGTGGTCATATTTTGCTCTACTGCAAACAATGTTTGATCGGAGCAATAAGAAGTTCTAATTTCTAATTCCTTGATAAAATTAATTCACATTTTTTTTGCCGAGATGGATTCGACGAACAATTTTTTTATTATTTTTAACAACGAAATCATGAAAAAGAGAAATGAACATGGTCATTGAAGAAATAGTCCTTAAGTTAATCTTAAAACACATGGTGCACATTTCTTTCTCAAAATGTACAAAACATTTTATTTAATTCCTCACATTACTTTTCATGAAATAAACGCACATATCGTTATTGAATGTCTTTTAAAAACGTTTTAAAGTTCCTCAAAAATTTTAATTTTTTATCGCATAAATGCGCCCTGACAGTTCGTTACACTCATCATTGGCCAAAGCATCTTTGCAGATGATTGTTGCAGCATCACGGGGGTTTTGGCAAACGCCGATGGTCATGTTAAACTAAACCTTGACCACATAAACATTTATTTAATTTTTTTTTATATATATATGTATTATAGGGCAGCAAACGAGCAGACGTATTGCCTGATGGTTAGCAATCAACGCCGCCCATGGACACTCGCAACACCAGAGGAGTCACAAATGCGTTGCCAGGTTTTAGAAGGGAGTACGCTCTTTTCTTGAAGGTGAAGAGGTCGTATCGGTCCGGAAATACCTCAGGCGACAGTTGATTCCACAGTTTGGTTGTGCGTGGCAAGAAGTTTCTGGAGAAACGCACAGTGGTGGATTGCCATTGCCATTTTCCTTTATTACTTTCCCCTTCTTTGTAGTTACCATCATTGGATATCAACATTCACACGTCACATATGATTTGAAGTCCAATACGTCTATACAATACGATGAACAGATTGACCAACAAATCTTTCTGGGCAGTGTAATCTGTCCAAATTACAACAATATAACCCTGGCTTAACTTACGTAATGGAATGGGACGCCTTATCTTATCTAGAATAGAACTGTAGGTATAATTCACTGATTTGTTCCCAACCATTGAGTGGTCTGGAACTCGAATCGACGGTCTTTTGTTTGCCTCTCATCATTTCAGCTAAGACAGCAAATAATAGATATTGATAGAATTATCTGACGATATCTTTGGTAATACATGGTTTCATTGATATTGTATAGTAATAATATTATGTAGCAAGTGCTTGTGTTATGAATTCAGTACATACATATAATAAAGTGGTCTTTCATAATTAAATAAATAGCTCACAACATCACTCACATTGATCTAACCACGTGTTAAGTAGCTTAAGTAAATAATTACAAAATACAAATATATTAACATAGATACATATAATACCCAGACCAGGACAAATAGACATGTTCATGCACACAAATGTCTATCCTGTGCGGAGATCGAACCCGCGTCTTCTTGGCCTAATAGTCAACTCATGACCACTGCACTCGTCAAAAATAAATAAGTCCCACACATTGATGTGATTCCGAAGTAAGTAGCTTAAGCATTTGCGTTACGTATATAGTGGAATAACTTATCACATTTAGTTACATAGGTAATACTATAAATAACATATAAAAACCCAACCACAAATCGACGTTTTCATTATCATCAAGTTTTATCCTATGCGGGACTTAAACCTACTGAACTCGAAAGCTGCGGGAAATTCAAAAGTTTTTTTTTTAATATTCTGTTGAATCTATGTATACTGAAAATTACAAAGTAACAATGCGTCTACGGCGAAAAATAGACTTTTAACAAAGATGAATTTCATGTTAAAGGATTTGTAGCATGTCACCACTGCAATGAAGTCTGATACGTACAAATAATACGAGTAACTTATAGAAATATTCAACAGAATTGTAAAATGGAAATGGATCCACGATGCCTGATGGCCAAAAAGGTATGATCGAACTTTTTTTACGAAATCGACTTACATCATTGGAATTATGTTTTTATCGTTCTATATGAGTTTCGTCATTATAGATTGGTTTTGAATAAAAAAAGATTCAGTTAATTTTAGGCTAACATAAAATAACTTTAATTCTCTCTCCTGTAAAGTTTGTGAAATAGCGGTAAGCCCTTTTCGGCGATAGGGTGGGTATCTATGTACTTTTATACGAAAATGTTGAAGCTAAAATATTATAATATTATACAAGCGGCCGCCCGTGACTCCATCCGCGTGGATTTCGATTTCTGTTATAATTTTTTTACGACCTCACATTAGAAACCTCAAAAATTGTAGCCTATGTGTTATTCTGATGTATAAGCTATATTGTGGTAAAGTTTCATTCAAATCCATTCAGTAGTTTTTACGTGAAAGAGTAACAAACATCCATACATCCATACATACAAACTTTCGCCTTTATAATAGTAGTAGGTTTATGACTCAATTAAGACATCTTCATCCTTGCGCCTCTCTCGCCGGATCTCAGGATGTAACATCCTAGGCCATTTCCTCCGAGCCCAGGGTACGCTACGACTATGATCTTGAATAGACCAGACTGGTATTTATTACCTACTAGTGACGATCCGAATATCGTATCCACGGATATACACCGGGTGTATAAAATCGTTTCAAGGTCACTGGCACCAACGATTGCATAAGAAAATAAAGATCCTTATCAGTATCCGTATCCGCAGTACTCGACACGGAATATCCGTTTTCGGATCTGTATCCGCGGATCTACACTTTTAGCGAACCGGCACTATTACCTACTTAATATCACTCAATGAGTGTAGTCCCAAAACCAAAACTATTCTAGTAGGGAGCAAAAACTGCGAATTAAGTACCTGCGTCTAAAACGTGATTTATGTATCAGGATAAAGTGACACGTATGTTTTCAGGCATCTCTTTCTGGCACCTGCTAAGCGAGGGAGAAGAAAATGGGTCATGGTTAATTTCCTGTATAGAAACTAATGTATTGGATTCCTCCAATTTATATAGTGTAACCATTCTCGTTATTGCACATTCCGCTATGATCGTAGGGGATATAGGGAGTGTAGGCAAGTTGACTCGATCCGCGTGGAATTCGGTTTCCGCTCACATAGTGTTAGACCATCGTCTTAACTAATGGACTATCCAACACAAAAATATCTTTAAATTCGAACTAGTAGTTCCTGAGATTAGCACGTTCAAACAAACAAACCAACAAACTCCAAAGCTTTATTTAAGTAGAAATAAGTATCGGTTAGTATAGAAAAGTATATAGATTTAAAAACTACAGCTTGGCAGTAGGAATTTTTATTTATGTTTTGTGTCAATCTGGTTAATATTTTAATACTTAATCCATAAATGAACATCCGGAATTTGGAAACCTGTAATGTGAATGAGGCTACAAATCCATACCATTAATGTTCTTTTAAGAGAAATGGTTAAACGTACTTAAGTATTTGCAAAGCTAAAATAATACGCAAAGAATTATTACAACTGTTATAAAATCACATTAATTTGAACCCTTTTTACCTGCTTGGAGTTCCTCAAAATAAATCTATTATTATAATAGCATGTATAATAACTAACTATTATCAAACCTACCTCTTGTGAGGATAAATTATTTCATTTTGCAGGGCAATTATAAGGTAATGGGAAATAATTGCATTGCTTTTTCTTTACTTAAAGATTATTACTTCAACTATTATTCGAGAAAAAGCCCGCTTGGTGAAGTGATTAAGAAGTTGCCTATTAGATCAAAAGGTCGCGGGTTTGATTCCCGCATAGGACAAACATTTGAGTGCATTAGCGAACATGTCTGGTTTTCCTGATGGTGGTTATATTTATATTTTAAAGTATATTTGTATAAAAAATTGTTAAGAATTCTATGCGTTCGCTAGCATCCGTAGTACAAGCCTTGAGCTTAGTTTGGGCTAGGAAATTGGTGTAGTCTAAATAAAAATTGAGACCTTTGCCTTATAGTGGGGCATAAACAGATTGATCTTTACGTTTTAATAAGTGTTTAAAGGATTTTATAACTTTAAAATATATTTGTACATGTTAACAAGTAATGAAAGGTAAAAAGTGTTTTGCAATGTCTGGCGCTTATAGGTCCACAAGGTTTGATTTTCGAGCTAAAAAGCAGTGTGTGGAAAATGTTCAAATACTTAGTACGATTGAATATAAATATTTTCTGACCAAAGCCGAGGACAAACAAGCCTTAAAACAAATATTTACTTATTTTACACTGCGTATTTCAGTTAATCCTTTTCTTTTCGACACAACATCAAAATTCCATTTGAATCTTGTTTCATTTTCGTGCCAACATAAAGGTTCCTTGACGAATGACGGGAAAGCCAATAACCGGCTTCTTTGGAGAACAAACAAAAGAATAATAAAGACGAGGGAACTCTGATATACTTTGAAGGGAGCCTTGGTTATATTTTGCGACATTTTTATTTTTAAATCACACTTTCAGATGTAATCTTACTTCATTTATTTTTTACTTTTAGTACTAGATGCTTTTCAGGGATAAACATTTTGCCTGATGTTCTTGAAAAGTTAATCACATTCAGATCAATGTATGTGATGTTGTGAAAGAATTATTTATTTATTCGATTTTTATGTATGCCGCCTCGCTCGAACGCCTCGATGGTCTAGTGGTTTAAGTATCGGGCCTTTGTCTCGAGGTCCTGGGTTCGATTCCCGGGTCGGGCAAACTTTGTGTTGATTATTCTGAACACAGCCCGGGTTTGTGATCACCAATCCTCATTTGGCAAGCGTGGTGATTGAGCCAACACCCATCTTTGTATCGAAAATATGATTTCAAGTGATGGAGGCCTCTGCCCTGCAGTGGGACATTAATAGGCTGATACTCTACTTTTTTTATGTATGGACAAAATTGTTGACGAACAGCCTGTTCAATGTTCTCTAGTAGTACAAACGTGCACGTGCAGACTACAAGTAAGTTGTTGCGTATCATGCATTGCAACATTTTTTTTCGTCCGGTACACGGCCCGGGTTTGTAATCGCCAACCCACATTTGGAAAGCGTGGTGAGTTAGCCAAATTCCATAAATATATAAATGCCTTAAATGCCTTGGACAAACACACCAATTGCCTAGCCCCAAACTAAGCTCGAAGCTTGTACTATGGAAGCTAGGGAACGGATAGACATACTTAAATACTTTTATAAACATCCATGACTCGAGTACAAATGCCGATGTTCATCACACAAACATTTGCCCCTAGCGGGATTCGAACCCGCGACCCTTGGTTTTGTAGCCAGGGTCTCTAGCCACTCGACCAACGGGTCTGTCAATCTCTGTGACGAAAACATGATTTCAAATTATGGAGGCCTTTGCCCTTCATTGGGCTTTTTTATTTTTACTTTAACAAGTAATTATCGAAGCATAGGTCCCCAGGCATTTCCTGTAATGATATAAATAGACTCAGACTAACTTACTGCTTTTTGTGTTTTCTAAGAACGTGGTTAATTATCCCTTATAATTCCAGACTGTAACAAGGAATAATAATTATTTGGAACAAAAACCTAATTACGACAACCGTTGGGTCCTTGAAGTCTAAGTTGGAGCTAATGTAATTTAAATTTATAACCCAACTAATATTATAAATGCGAAAGTAACTCTGTCTGTCTGTCTGTCTGTCTGTCTGTCTGTCTGTCTGTCTGTTACGCTTTCCCGCTTAAACCTCGCAACCGATTTTGATGAAATTTGGTACAGACAATCTTTAGACCCTGAGACAGAACATAGGCTACTTTTTGACCCATTCCAACCCCCCACTTCCCCGAAATGAGGGGGTGGAAGTTTGTATGGAAAATCTAACCTACTTGAGTTAGACGCTTGAAATTTGGCATGCAGGTCCCTTAGTAAACTTGATGCTTAGTTGCAAAAGGATATTGCAAAATTCCCACGGGAACGGGAGTTAGCGGGAAAAAACATTCGTTTAATGAAAACCGACATCCACGCGGACGAAGTCGCGGGCGGCCGCTAGTAATGATATAAATAGACTCAGACTAACTTACTGCTTTTTGTGTTTTCTAAGAACGTGGTTAATTATCCCTAATAATTCCAGACTGTAACAAGGAATAATAATTATTTGGAACAAAAACCTAATTACGACAACCGTTGGGTCCTTGAAGTCTAAGTTGGAGCTAATGTAATTTAAATTTATAATTGTGAGACCTAGCAACTGTTTTAGGGATATAACAGAAAACAGAATTAACTATAAATAGATGTTGTTGAGACTATTTCGTAGGCCAAATTATGACTATTCAACGTGTAAAAGGTTTGTTCTTCATTGATTGTAATAACTATACTGCCTACGTGGTTAAGTGGTTGGAGCGTGCGACGGGGTGCGATCTCAGGGTTCTTAAAGCACTCCGTAGCCATATATGTAGGTAGTGATTAACGGTTTGAGTAAATGAAAATGTGGTCTGAATAAACTG
Source organism: Nomophila noctuella (assembly GCA_958496325.1). Classification (NCBI taxonomy): domain Eukaryota; kingdom Metazoa; phylum Arthropoda; class Insecta; order Lepidoptera; family Crambidae; genus Nomophila; species Nomophila noctuella. Next base: position 804,416 of record OY292489.1, read on the forward strand.
GTTTCATTTCACTGATTGTAACAACACTTTCTCGATATTTAATATTTAATAAATATTATAATTAGTGTTTAATAGTGAGGTAATTTAAAGAGCTGCGTCTAGCTCTGAGGTAGCTCTAGGTCTGGGTCACTCTTCAAAAAAATGCGAAAATAGAACATAATAGACAAATTTTGAATTTTGAAAGGTGTTTAATTAGCGTCCAGTGGGCGCGCAGATTGAATCTTTCCAGCCATCAGGGAGGCCTGAACGTCCATGAAGCCTGGAAGGAACGGCACCGTTACAAGCGCTGTGCTCAGAAACATCAGAAGTCATGGGTGCAAATCCCACGGGGAACACTTTCAGTTTGTGTTGGTTTTCTCAGCTTGGTTATTGCAGGTCTGAATCACTGCATTGACCATTAACGTGCCATTAGTGCCGACTATAATCCAAATGGTCTGGTTTCCCTTGTTAAGTGTTACGGCGGCCAGACGACAGTCGCTCCATTGTTGGAACCGGGCTAGCGTACCCTAGGCTCCGAGGCAATGGCCGAAGATGCAACCGGGAGAGACGCTGAATGATGGAGCCTTGATTGTGTAATTCCTAGTTAACGAAAGTCACATTAAATACTTTTAGAAGGTTCCCCTATTCTCTCTAAAATTTTCGCTTCGGTACAACAAAGAGTTAAACTTCAAAATAAATAAAAAATAATACTAAAAATTATATTATTTATCAAACACCTTCGTATATTAATTTGATTTCGATTCTTTGAATATATTTATTTGATGTGTGACACCAATTTTATATAAAAGAAATTTCACTAGAACTCAGAGAACACATTTTTCTTTACAAATATTATAAAGAGGAAAGGTTTGATTGTTTGTTTGTTTTTTTTTTTTTTTTTTTTTTTAATTAGCCCGACAAATGACCCCTCTCCACCTGATGTTAAGTGGCGAGAAGTCCAGACGCGAGGGCAACTGGTGCAACAGCATCAGTCACCCTCACTCTGCCGGCCCACAAAGTGCCTCTTCACGCCTCGTTTGAAGGACCCTATGTCATAGGAAGGAGGGAACACGTGCGCAGGGAGATTATTCCATTTTTTGGAGGTGCGACAAAGAAACGAGTCACCGAATTTCTTTGTGCGCGATGGAATATCGGTTTGTTTGTATGAATTGAATAGGCTCCGAAACTACTTGGCAGATTTGAAAAATTCTTTCACTGTTGGAAAGCTACATTCACCCAGAGTAACATAGGCTACATTTTATCCCGGTACGGGAAGTAGTTCCCCCGGGACGCGGGTGAAACCGCGTGACGGGCCGCTATCATCAATAAAAGCCGATGGTTCGTTGAAAATGGTTGGACCATTTCAATTCTGTCAATTCACATCTATGATTTTTGCATTACTGATACTTTAAAATAATTAAATCTCTTATTTAAACAGTTAAGAAGTAGGTACATAGTAGAAAGTAACAGAACTTAACGGATGTCCGAAATGCGGATAAAAATATTCAAATAAATAGATTGCACCGTACCTAATTCTACTATTTATTAAAATTATTGTTATAGCTTAAAGCCTTCCTTGACAAATGGACTACCAAACACAAAAATATTTTTATCAATTCGAATTAGCAATTTCTGAGATTAACGCGTTCAAATAAACTAACAAACAGACAAACAAACTCTCTATATAGGTAAGTTGAGTATAGTCAACATTAATGAATATTATTTAAAATAGAAAATTGTTTTATTAATTTAAAAAATATTGTTCACACATTTTCCTGACACATGTTTCTTATAACACAAGACCTTAGGTATAACTCTGAAGTAGAGAGCAACCGTTTGTCCACCTGACACACGGAGCGGCTATAAAATGTCTCCTCTCGGCTGTAAAACAACAAGGAACCACTTTATGGACCACCGATGACCTAGATAGCGGGAACACGGTACATGAGAGCGATTTATTTATTTATTTCATACTTACAACACATTACAATCATAGAAGGACAAAGTACAAGCATTATTACAGTTCTAAACAAGATTGCAATACAGAAACAAAACCACACGTCATTACAACAAATACATAGGTATATTATTAAAAAAACTTTCTCAGTTATCTTCGCTTCGCATTCAATTCATAGAAATTTCCTGCGTAGAGTACTGTTCTAAATAAAATAGGATACTAGGTATATATAATTAAATACTATTTATAATGCGTTAAAGTTCCCATTACCTACGTAAAAACAGAGCTTGAATTTACATCTGACACGCAATTGACTACATTAATATTAATTATGTTTTAGTCAATCTTCGAGACGACAGCCATTAGGTAATTTTCCGTGAATCGTACTCGACATGAACCTATTCGAATCAATTTTCAACACTCCCACGCTCCGGCGGCTCGGCAACATGAGACAATGTACATAAAAAGCACTTAAATTAATACAAACACACAAGTTCTAGCACACGCAGGTTTGTATTACGCGAAAATTGTAAAACTCCCAAGTAATCTTAGCTGAGCAATTATTTTTCTTTACAAAACCCATTTAGTTTTATCATACATGTGCCTAATGTTTTTGTTACTTCATCGTGGTGAGTATATACTCTTTAACTCAGTGATTCTTAAGCATTTAGGCAAGGGGATCTTACCAAATTTTAGTCAGTCAGTGGCCACCAAATTGGTGTATTGATTACGGCCGCTTGATTTCGTTCTGGATTTCAGGTTCCTTTTTTCGCAATAAAAGGTAGCCTATGTTCTTTCTCAGGCCCATAAGATTGTCTGTTCATCAACATCGGTTGAGAAATTTAAGCGGGAAAGCATAACAGACAGTCAGACAGACAGAGTGACATCCGCATTTATAATATTATAGCGGCCGCCCGCGACTTCGTCCGCGTGGATGTCGGTTTTCATTATACGAATGTTTTTTCCCGCTAACTCCCGTTCCCGTGGGAATTTTGCAATATCCTTTTGCAACTAAGCGTCAAGTTTACTAAGGGACCTGCATGCCAAATTTCAAGCGTCTGACTCAAGTAGTTTAGATTTTCCATACAAACTTCCACCCCCTCATTTCGGGGAAGTGGGGGGTTGGAATGGGTCAAAAAGTAGCCTATGTTCTGTCTCAGGGTCTAAAGATTGTCTGTACCAAATTTCATCAAAATCGGTTGCGAGGTTTAAGCGGGAAAGCGTAACAGACAGACAGACAGACAGAGTTACTTTCGCATTTATAATATTAGTTGGGATTATATTATATATTATATATATATTATATATTATAATATTATATTAGTTGGGACTAGGGATACATGGTACTCAAATGTTATTGAGGTTTGTTGGACTTCTATCATTTAAGATCTGTATTTTAGAATTCAGAGCTACCCTGTTTCTAGCTAGAGTTGATATTAAACAGATTTCTAGGACTAACAAAGCAATTGTCTAGCTACGAACTAAGCTTGAAGCTTGTACTATGGATGTTAAGTAAATTGTCATAGTTAAATACTTAGAACTGCAATCGCTCGGATGTCGAAAGGTATTCTAGTACCGGGTTTCCAAGATCAAATAATTCTCGAAGTATTTTTCTTAATCATCTGTTTATTTATAAACACTTATTTGTTATGTTATAGTAACTGTTCAAGGCGGCAGCAATTGTCTCTTTTCGAAGTCAAAATAATTTGAATCCATTGTTCAATAATCAATTGTATAAAAACTACCGCTGACGTTGAAGCTATATATCGAAATATTGCCTTTCATTGTGTTAATGTTGTGGTTTTGTTACACCCACGCAAAATGATACACGCGGCTTCGAAGCAAAATCCTCATTTTATTTATATTAAACCTCGACATACTCGTATTACTGTAGATGCAAACAATTTTGTTAAAATACAAGCGTGTATGCTTTCATCACTAATTGATAAATTAATTAAAAAAAAAATCTTTTTGACGCAAAACGCTGCGTCAAGTTTCAAAATTAACTTTTATTATCTCATACAATTTTATTTATTAATAATCACAAGACGAAACAATTACTTGCTGTTACTTTTTTTAACTAACAATACCAGTGTCAAATTTTCTCCAGAATGTCGACAGATTTCAGTTCAACAAAGAAACCCTTTTTCCGCGAAACTGGCCTTCCCTTGACACGAGCCGTTATCACAATGATAAGGGCCTAACTGGCAGGGACCGGTTTTTAATTGTTGCCCGTCTCATCACAGGGGACACGACGTAATATTTCATTAACGGTAGTGGCCGTCCAGGGTGGTATAACCTTTGAATATGCATGGTTAAACTGTCCCACAGAACTGACAACAATGTGTATTCTTCAGTTGAGTAATTGTTATATTATTATAATCGTAATGTCATATAACTCGTATTATTCCTATTATAAAGGGGCAACATCAACTCTTTCCTCAAATAATCTTTACTAGTATAATAAAGCTGATGAGTTTGTTTGTTCGTGTTTTTGAACGCGCATCTCAGTATTAAAAAGAGAAAAAAATAGTTTAAATAGAAAAAAAAACATGTGTTGGCTTTATGCTATTTGTGAAAAACCGAAATCCACGCGGATGTAGTCGCGTGCGGCTGCTGTTTGCAGAAAATAGGGTGTACAACTTGCGCAATTAGGGCGGCCAACTATAACGAATGATAACGCGGGCAAAGCCCCGTGGCTATCAATATTCCTGTTTTATCTAATGAGGGAATTTTATCATGAAATAAAGTATCAAATCACCTATGTCAGCCCATACCCTGCCTGAATACCAAATTTCATAAAAAACCGGCCAAGAGCGTGTCGGACACGCCCATGAAAGGGTTCCGTAGCCATAAGATGGGCCGACCGCTTAACACACCATTTAGTTAGGGCAACTGCACGTCATAAGTTGGTCGAGTTGTATAAAAATAACTATGTATAATACAGAGTTCGCTATAGTTTTCGTTGAAAGTACTTACTTAGAGGTATACAGCACATTTTTTTTTCAGAATTATTGTAATAGTATTTCAAAAGTTAAGGGGGGGGACGCTCTATTTTTAACTTTGTATTAGTATATCTCGAGACTGGAGGGTTTAATCCACATGGTTTCAAGGCAATTTTTGTTGTTTTTTAAAATACCTTTTTAACGATACCCCACACGACGGGGTAAGTCGATTTTTTTTTTCGAATTCACTTTCGCTGTATGGCAGGGGGGTAAATAATTATTAATTTTCGATTATTTTAAAAACCAATTCTTGAATTATCATTATACATCTCTCCACCAATTTTCGTGGCAATCGGTGCAGAAACGGCGGAGAACGAGCCAGGACAGACAGACAGACAGACAGACATGACGGAACTATAAGGGTTCCGTTTTTTGCCATTTGGCTACGGAACCCTAAAAATGTTCAGTCAAACACGTTGTAACTGTGTTTGACGGACAAACATCCAAAGAAACCAAATTTCACATTTGTTATATAAGTATTATAGTTTTCTCTCACATTATAGCTATTAAGGGAATAAGAAATCAGGTTTACTTGTTACGAAATACAAGTGTTATTTGTAACTACTGCGGCATATTTATTTCCAAGTACTATGACGAGCAGAAATATAATACAAACGCATTTGAATTTGCACCATATCACATTCACATAAGGTATCAAATGTACGAGTAGGTACATCTTTCTTCTTATAACTGAGTACAGGCTTCTAACATACAAAGTTTGCAATAAATCCACGATGAGCCTCAGTTTTTACAGACAGATAAACGTGTTCACATCACATTATTTCTTTGACTGAAGAGAAAATGGAAAGATATCCAAGATGTAAAAGAAACTGGTTTTATTACGGGTGTATAAACATGAGTTATATATAGCCTGTAATAGATTGTCTTGAATCACACTTTTTACGCAAGACTGTCACTTATGAAATTTTCGAGTATATAAATGAAGGGTTTGTTTGTTTGTTTCTTTGTTTTAAGGGACTAATCTCAGAAAACCCAGTAACTTTTAAGATAAGTGCGTGTAAGTTCAATGCGTTCAATTTGAAAAAAAGAGTGTTCGGTAGGCAATTTGACAAGGAAGGCTTTAAGCTATAGTAGGGGAGACCGGGGCCGGTAGTGACATTTTTTTTTCAAACTGTCATATCTTTTCGTAGGTTTGATTGATTTACCTGAGTCTAGGCTTGTTTGATAAAGAAACTATCTAGGATCTTTATTTAAAATAAATATTATGTTGTAGACTAATAGTTAAGACATAAATGTGTGATTTGTGGAAAAAAACCTGTGTAACATTCAACCCCGTGCTCGGGGCAGATTGTTACACTACATGGGGCAAGTTGTTACAATTGAAAACAGACGTATTGTATAATCTTTTACTAGAAATAATTTATCAAAATTTGTTACTTTTCTTAATTTAAATAACATAACATATAAAAGCAGTCCTGCCTGCCTCATACCAAGGAAAACATAATAATGCATCAAAATGAAACGAAATTACAAATTTAATATTAGGTCTTCTACTGCGCAAAAACAAAATCCAGATACTTTCTCAATTTATAAATAGATTTCGGTTTCATACAAAATTTAATTCCCTATTTTATCCCCTTTGGGGTGAAATTCATCAAAATCCCTTCTTAGAGGATGCCTACGTCATAGTACCTTTATGCATTAAAATTTTCAACCCGATCGGTTTTAAATTGACAAAGTTTCATTTAAATATCAGCCCCTATTTTATCCCGATAGGGGTGGTATTTATCAAAATAATTTCTTAAACGCTGCCTACGTCATAGTAGCTTTTTTAATGCAAAGTATCAACCCGATCGGTTTAAAATTGACAAAGTTTCATAAAACCGTTCATCCCTTATTTTACCCCCTTGGGGGTTGAATTGATCAAAATCCTTTTTTAGCGGATGCTATGTCATAACATCCACCTGCATGCCAAATTTCAGCCCGATCCGTCTAGTGGTTTGGGCTGTGCGTTGATAGATCACTATGTCAGTCAGTCAGTCAGTCACCTTTGAGTTTTATATATATGTAAGATAGATAGATTATACGTATAGCTCTGCATTAATCAGAACTATTCTATTAGTATGTTATAAACTAATAGTATGTATTTTAATGTAATGTAGGATCTTCCTGTTGCCGCAAGCTTTTTGGTTATTTTTTCTCTTTTCCTTATTGGCATAAGACTCATTTTCCTGATCTGCCCTCTTTCCGTTAGATTTTCCCCCTTTGGCAGACTTTCCTTTCTTGGATTAATTTACCTTGTTCTTGTTCTGTCTCAGTGATTAAGCATTTCTATCATGCATATCTGTTAAAACAACTGTCACAACCTGCCCCGAGCAAATGTAACTTTTTGCCCCAACCCCAAATCTAAGCATACAAGGTTATGTAGTGAAAACATTAATAATTTTATCTGTAAAACCGAATATTCATTGCAAAGCGAAACCATTTGGGAAAACATAGCAGAAGAAGGGCACCTCTGACATTATGAACATAGCTTGTAAACCAATATTACTAAAAGAGTAAAATTTTACTAAACTGCAATTTTAAGGGCGGCATGCGCAGGCTCCTCTCACAAAAACGCTGGCGACCCCGGCTCTCGCACCATGGTAGCCGGTGGTGGGGAGAGTATTTGGCACTTTTTGACGTTAAAATTGCGCTCTCTGTTTCGCAGCCAATGTCTCTGTAACAACCTACCCGTGTCACATCCAGCCCCGGTCTCCCCTATAACACTATGTGTGCGGAATCCAAAATCCAGTTAAAGCTTCTATGCACATTTTACCACATGCCCTCACAATAAAGAAGATAAAATATAGAGACATACTAGGCGGAAAAACGCGACATTCGGCGTTACTACGCCTGCAATGTATTTTAAATAGAAGATGGTACACCATCCCTCAAGTACGTGGCGTAATCTTGTAAAGAAAGTTGCCGCCGAACTTCGGTCGCGTTTATGCCTTCTAGTGTATTCCTAAACTTAGTGTTTAATAAATTACCACAAAATCTTGTTGATTTGCCTTTACATAAATTTAAGATTCATATTAAAAATAGATTAATGAAAAAAGCTTATTATAAAATTGCAGATTACTTAACTTAAACTTACGCACTTCAAACTTAGCAACATAATAAACAGAACAATGTAAAACACTTTCCATTTCCGAGCGAAGCCGGGATAAATTGCGCTTAGTGTATACCACTTTACAAGAAGTCTCTACTTAAAATGCTGCTCAAATTATTTCTCCTGAACTTAAACTTAAAGTTAAGCACTTAAAACTTGGTACCTAAACAGGTCTCGGTAGGACGTGGCGTGTTAATTGCGGTTCTCCTCCGGGGTCACTCAAGTTGATGTTGCCACATTTAACTTAGCTAGGACAATGAAAGTTCGAGCCTGTGCTAATCTGATTTAATTTAAAGACAAGCCTCAAAATTAAAAGGAAATTTGAACTCACTTGGAATGTTATCCTTTTAATGATTTAAGAAAAAAAAATTAGAGCAATACATAGAAACTTTAATATTATATAAGGGGATGTTATAATGCAAAGCTTTCTATGGATTATACATAAGATTTTAGAAAATCTAAATTAAATATTTATTAAATTAATTTATTGACTTTGACACTAATGCCATACAAAATCAAAATATTCATCAGAAAATCAAAATCAATAATACCATAATAGAATGACTCGACCACCGACTTCGAAATGCAGTCATCTATCGAGAAGAAGCGGCAAGAAACTCGATTGTTGTTCTTTTCAATAACAGTTTCCGAACGGACTGGAATTTTAGCAATTAACACCTATTGGGTTTAAAGGGAAAATTAGACAGAAATTGAAATCAAAATATTCTTTTTTCAATCGGGCTTAATATAAGCACTTATGAATCGTCATAAAAAATACAGTAATAATAACTTGACCACCGATTGGGAAGGCAGTTTCCGCCGAGAAGAATCGGCAAGAAACTCGACACAAGTTTCGGCAAGATACTCGAAAATTGTTCACACGCTCCGTAGGGATACCGATCAAATCCCCAAGCAAACCTAGGACTGGAATCCCCAGGGGAAAAGGAAGCGTGGCTGTCAACGTCAAAAATGGCGTCGCACTGTGATGGCAGGAGCAGGGGATATCGGTATGACGTGGAGCGAGATCAAACGTGAAGTTCAAGACCGATCGAGATGGAAGACTTCTGTGGACGCCCTCTGCCCCATCTGGGGAATATAGGATTTTTAATAAAGTAGTAAGTCACTCGTAGGTTGTCATTCGCAAATGACAAAACACTCATCTTTCCATCAATACCTCAGATTAATGAATACCATTATAGATTATCTCTATGTCATGTTTGAAGTGTAGCACCCAAAACGTCAAAAATTCAACTAACTTTACACCAAAGTGTAAGAAAGGGGTAAGAAAAGGGCGAGAAAATCAGTTACCATATCCCACTTGACAGTTAGGCAGTGTCGGTGGCGGTGTCTGCTGCATTGCTCTGCCACACGTGATTCAAAATATGGCGAAAAAGAATAGCATACCTGTCAAATTATTCCTTCATCTATCGATATTTCATTCATCTGGGTATAATACACATCTATCTATATCTATACTAATATATAAAACTAAAGAGTTTGTTTGTATGTTTGCTTGTTTGAACGCGTTAATCTCAGGAACTACTGTTCCGATTTGAAAAAATATTTTTGTGTTGGAAAGTCCATTTGACGAGGAAGGCTTTAGGCTACTGAAAATCGAAATCCACGCGGACGTAGTCGCGGGTGGCCGCTAGTTTCTTAATAAAGAGTAAAATTGTCACAAACTTTTTTGTTTCTCATCAAAATAATGTAAGCGACCTAAAACTTTGTTTTCAGTCGTTTTGTTGATCCGCCTTAATGCTTATCATTAATTTGACCCCGAGGCCTTTGTAGTTATACATTTTATAGGACGAATTAACTTATTCCATTAAGATGAGCGCAAAAATTACACAACGACCCGTGGATAAGAGCTTTAAACAATGAAAGTAGGACGTTTTCAGTTAAGAGACATTTTACTTAAGTGTTAAATTAAACACGCGATGTTTCCTGGTCTACTTTTAGTAGCAACACTTAAATTGAACAATATTTGTGTTGATTATAGGGCTATAGTGTTATATATATATCTAGAGGTCCGCGGTTCGAATCCGGGCCCACACTTCTGGATTTTTCGTTATCTATGTGTTGTGTATGTGTGGATTTGTGCCATTAGCTCGGCGTTAGGGGTATGGGTAACTAATCAAACTAGATGTCATAAGAATTCTCCAAGAAGATATGATTTATACCACCTAAATTACATGTTTTTATCATGACAATCTTCATCCAAGGGCGGATTTAGCTTTGGCGCCTGGGTGTGTCACGTAGTTGTGGTCAAGTCTGTATAAAAATACCAGTTTAGCGGGGTGTCATGGGGACAAGAACCCCCATGGATCCGCCTTTGTCTTTACCAACCCGTTGGAGTGGAATCATCATCAGCATCATCATCAGCCTATCGCAGTCCACTGCTGGATATAGGCCTCTCCTATGGCTCTCCATTTAGCCCGATCCTCGGCGACTCGCATCCAGCTCCCGCCAGCCATCTTGCGCAAATCGTCGCTCCACCTGGCCTGAGGGCGTCCTACACTACGTTTTTTGGGACTCTTGCTGAAACGCGGTATCTACTCCAGAACTCGAACAGAGCAGATGAATGCTCGACATAAAATATTGAAATCGCAAATACCCACCTTGGCATATAAAACAAAATCAATAAATGCCCGCCGTAAATCCACCGCTATAAGTTCTACACTCAGTCAATCTTCTTTCATAAGTATTGTTATACTTGATATTGTAAAGAAGCAAATTTAAATTGAAATCCAAGATGCGAAAGTCAAACAGAAACTTGAAAGTCACCCAGCGTATCTTGAACAACGAATTTGCAAACTCAATATTCAGTCTATTGGTTTTTTCTGGATCCATACTTTTTGTTTGAATGAACCAATCTTACTTAAGCGAATTAATTTATAGAGAAAATATTTGTACTTTGTGCGATTGCCGAATGAAATCCATTAGTTAGTTAAATTATAGACTTTCGTATTGTTGATTCCCTGAACTACGTCATTTGTACGAGTATATCAGCTGAGCTAAAAAAATATGCCACCACTTCAATGGAATAGAACAGAGTAATGCGTACTGTGATAACAATCATACTCATTTTATAAATGTGAAAGTTTGTTTATTTGGATGTTTGTCCATCTATCATGCTGGAACTACCGTTCTGGTGAAAGGGTACTGTTAACCCCAATTAAATGCTCCCAAGTGATAAAACATAAATCTTGATAACGCAGGCAAAGCCTCGGGTAAAAACTACTGTAGTTGTGAAGTAAAATTAGCAGTTTACTGACGTTGGAAAATAAGAATAAATTACTTCATTCTACGTAATATCGTTTATTTTTAGCCCTCCTTATATAAGGGACACTTAGTAAGAATTACGTAGATTACTTTCATAGCTTAGTGGGACAGCAATCCGACACTAGCGAGCAAGATTAAGCCCACAACAAACGGCTTTACGCGGCTTCGGAGACAATGGACTGTCTACGCCAAAAGCTGAAATCCTTTGAAACAAATTATTTCATTCATTGCTACCAAGTACCTTTCGTTCTTTTTTGACGACGCTCTTCAAATCTTATTTGACGAGCTACTTAGTGTAGTAAGAACTTTAAGACTATTAGACCAAGAGGTCGCAGGTTCGGTCAAGACAAAGAAACATTTGTGTGCATGTCTGTTTATCCCGGTCTGGGTGTTATATGTGTTTTTAGTTAAGTATATTTGCTATACCTATGTTTATTCCTATATCTGTAATACAAATTATTTTATAACCAAGCTTGCCAAATGTGGATTGGTGACCACAAACCCGGGCTGTGTTCGAAAAAATCGACACAAATTTGCCTGACCCCGGACAATTTTACTACTAACTTTACCTATTCTCTCACACAGACATTCCATCTCAGAACTGGCGTGGAACATTTACTACGTCACCACATAGTTCGGCTAAGACTTACCGTCACCCTAGATTTATTTAAATCTCCGAAGCAAACATGAGTCCCTGCAGTCGGTGGATTGCAGAACACAAACAAATGCACTTGGCTCAAATGCAAGACAAAGGGTCTTGTTATAAACTTGGTTCGGGCACAGTGAGTTCAATGACAGTGAAGGAGTTTACTACTGAAATGAAATGAAATAATTTATTCAGCAATTTAATTCACTTATCTTTTTATGTCATCGTCATCATCATTATCCTAGCGCTTATCCTGGTTGAATTCTCGGAGTATGCTACGACCATGATCCTGAATGGTTATTACAATGGAGATACTGTCGTCTGACCTCCGTACCTCTTACAAGGGAAATCAGACTTTACGTGCTTTTCAATCATATTTTTTGGACAATCAACTTTGCAATGTCCTAACCGAACTGCGAAAACAAACACAAAGTGAATGTATTCTCAACAAGATTAAAACGACCGCCGAGGTTCTGAGCACAACATTCTGACCACTACACTACTAAATGAAATATTTACGAAAATAGGAGTGTATAACTATTGTTCTTTTTCCTCCTAGTAACTCGGGCACTACAACATTGCCTAGCAGCAGTAAATCACCATTTTTGGTTAGAAATTATTTTTTAAATTGTCGATTTCTTTGCCTACTTCTTATAAACTGTGTTCCCAGCAGGAACACGTCCTGGTTTATCTTGTTGGCAACTCTGCTCGCTCACCTCGAGTCTATGTGACGTGTAATTAAATGCACTGCGCAGACAATACACTCGATTTACTTACCCACATTGGCGGGCACCAAGTTAGACGCTAGGTGTCTTTGCTGTTTGTTTGTTTCGTAATATGAAAAGGAAGATAGGAATATATGTATGTATCAGTTTTTTGTATGATCTTGTCTTGCAAAGACAACTTTTCAAGAATAATGAATAAACAAATGTCTTAAAACCTCACATACATACGTTGTAAGTAGTTCGAGAATTTGTGTTTATTCATTCATTAATTCATTGTACGCTACTTGTGGGTCAAAATGTTATGAAATGCTTACACTGGTCTTGAGCATTACTATAAAGAAAGAAAGAAGCAAGAAAAACATTTATAGAGTGTACAAAACATCAAATTACGCCAAACATAAAATTGAGAAATTTAAATAATTTTTTACCCCGTAAGAACATTTCGTTACGGATATCACAACAAAAAGTGGAATTTCATATACTTAAGTATCCAGACCTGTACAAACAGACAAGACTATTCATAAAAATGTTTGTACAAGCGGGGATGAACCTGTGACCTTCATTACAACAAACCGGTCACCACATTCATTCGTCATAGATAACTCCACAAAGGGACACTCAGACTGATAAATCACTATACACTCTTTGCTACTTCTACTAGCGCCTCGATGGTCTAGTGGTATAAGTACCGGGCCGTGGTCTGGAGGCCCTGGGTTTAATTCCCGGGTCCGGCAAAATTTGTGCTGATTTTTCTAAACACAGCCCGGGTTTGTGATCACCAACCCGCAATTGGTAAGCGTGGTGATTAAGCCAAAACCCATATTTTTAACGAAAACATGATTCCACTACTCACTACTCTTGGCTAAGTCTTCAAGATCCATTAGCATTTTCTCACAATAAGTGATGGATCATAGTATTTATCTTAAACAGTCAATAGAAAGAAAGGCGCCCTGATTCTGGACCCTTCTTATTAAGTGAAACTAAGAAGGAAAACCTTTCATAATAGTAGCCTTTTCATTTATTTAATCGTTTTTCTTCTTTCTGATTGGATTTTCGACATACTTAATATGTACGGATATTCATAGTGCACTTATCGTTTTAGAATAAAATCGCTTAACCTCATATTAAATAGCATCCATCAAAGCCTCCAATAAATGTCAAGGGATTGAATATTAAGGGAGATAGGAGGAATTTGTGGTAAAAGGTTAGATATTAATAATTTTTATTGGTAAAAATTAATCTCCCATGTTTTAATGCAATACTTATTTCATTATTAAACCTTATTCTTACAAGGAAAAAAAATACATAAAATATCTTTCCGATATTTAGAAGAAAACCGCGTGGGATTTTTCAGCTCTCCTAACACAATAATAATAAACAATTTTATTTCGTTTCGAGGAATTCATTTACTGTAGATGTTATTATTGACGAAATAAACTGGATTCTATTTTGTATTCTTTTCAGAAATTGGTATGTATGTTATCCTCGGCTTCGCATGGGTGCAACTAGAATTTATCATTGTTTCTCTACTACACTATGCACGAGTGATACTATCTAATATGTCTTTCTTAAGCAAGCGCGCTCCATCGTAGACCGCATATGTAGATGTTTAACATCAGACGACTTTGAGTCGCTCGAGTGCTGGCTTAGCCCAAGTTCAAATATAAAAAAATAAAAAATGGCATGAAAGCCGTAGTGGCGTAGTTTTAAAAAGTTTATCATTCCTACATAGTGACAGATTCGTAGGGACTTTGGAGACGAGTGAGGTGAGAAATCATACTTCGAAATCCCAATAGGCGGGGTTCCGAATTTAAAACTAATTATTATTTTATTTTATCTACATAGGGATATAACAGAAAGCTACTTTGTTTTATACTAGAAGCGGCCGCTCGCGACTTCGTCAGCGTGGATTTCGGTTTCCACACACATAGAATTTTATATCATAGCTTAAAGCCTTCCTCGGCAAATGGAATTTCGAACACAAAAAGATTTTTTCAATTCGAAACATTAGTTCCAGAGATTAGCGCGTTTAAACAAACAAACTCTTCAGCTTTATGATAAAAGGTATAGATTGATAACGGTGATACACGTTTATATTATACGGGGACATAGAACTTAATTTTCTGAGATCACCCATGTTACACACATCTAAATGTTTCATTTTATTTCCTCGACACAATTCAAGCCAAATCTTTTTACCCTTTACACGGTCACCCTCGTTACGTCAATGCCATAATCAAAGCGCTTTGTATCAACTTAAATCACACGATATATTTAAATTGCGAGGAAAGTTGCCTTTTCCTAGTTGATGAGAGGTGCTTTAGCAACAGACATACAGAAGGGCAAAACAGATGTAGGAAAGATGGATGGATCGGTTTTAACTCATCACCCATCATCAACATCATGCGTCTCTCCCAGTCGCATCCTCGGCCATTGCCTCGGAGCCCAGGGTACGCTCCGACTATGATACTTGATTGACCGGTCTGGTAATTAAAATGGAGCGACTATGAATAATACATATGTTTGAACTATCTTTGTGTATTTTCTAGGCTTTCAATGTTTTGAAATCTTTAGTAAAACAGTAATTATTGCTAAAGATAAAGATAAAGATACAGAGTGCTAGTCTTCTTGACTAAAATACGGAGGCCATGGGCTTTATTTTCGCCTAGAGTATGAAGTTTTCTTATGTCTTATACAATGACGGGCCCGATGGTCTAGTGGTCAGAGACCCTGGCTACAAAGCCAAGGGTCGTAGGTTCGAATACCGCTAGGGGCAAATGTTTGTGTGAAGCACATCGGCATTTATGCATGACTATCCGTTCCCTAGCATCCATAGTACAAGGTTCGAGCAAAATTTGTGTTTAGGTAATTGGTGTGTTAGTTCAAGAATTTATTTATTTAATCGCTTGCTATTAAATAACTCTAAAACTTTGACCATACCTTGTCATTAGAGTACAATAGCAGCCTTCAGTAGAATGCACCCTCTGTACCTCCCCACTCTGCCTGAAGGTGGGTGAAGTCAACATGGCTGCCGGAAGTAGCCGGCCCAGGGCCCTTCATTTCCGCTCGCAGGCCACTGAATGCTGTCTCATTTGCCGCCGTTGTCGTTTCAATACTAAATTTCTCGTAATTTGCCTGAATCTCGACTTCTGGCTTCGAGTTTTAAATGAATATTCCATGTTACTTGAGCGCGACTTGCGTTAAGATTTAAAAAGAAAAATGGCTGAATTCGTCCCTGTTTTTTGTAATATGTTGGAGACAGTTAGACAGTTGCCAGTGGAATCGGACATTTAATCTTATTTCACTGGCTACACAAGCTCAAGTTTCTTTACAAATTTCTACGCAAGTGGAACTTCCACTAGAATGAGCCGCTCGTCTGGGGAAGTACCTCAGCCTTACCGAAGACTACAGTGAAGTAGCACTTCTTAACTGTTGTGCTATGTTTCTGCTGGTGGGTAACCCTTCTAGGTTTTTGATGTCCATGGTGACCCCCTTGTTCGTGTATGTCCCTATAGCATTTAAATAAATAAATAAAAATAATTTTTACGAAGTATCAGCCTATTAATGGGAAAAAAGAATTTGAAAACATGTTTTTATTACAACGATTAATTTTTTCTTAAGCATCAATTTTGTCTAACCTGGGAGTAGAAACCAGCACCACGAGATTATGCCCCGTTCTTTCAACCACTAGACTATTGAGGCTATCAAAGTTATCAAACATACATACTTCATTTGACAATTTCTATTTTTTTGTTTCAGTATTGTCAAAGATTGTTTATATGTATCACAAAATAAAAAGTAAGGGTAGAATAAAGAATAGGGATAAAGTGAGAAGAAATTTACTAGAACGCAACTGAACTGTGAAATCGAAACACCCGTGCAGGTTGTGTTCGATATCCCAAAGTAAATATGTTCAATTCCCTGTTCCGTCACGTGGGTTTTTTTCTCGCTTTAGATAGATGTAACGGGCGTGCACCGGCATAGTGTCATCCAAAAAATATAACTACTGACAAAAATATATACAATCAACAAAGGAGACAATCGTTTTTGTATGGAGAGTTAGGCCCACATAAAATTTTAGCGTTTATTTACGAAATGACCATCAATTTTTTCCCTATAATCTCCAGATTTTAGTGGTAACATTACTTTTTCATACTTTAACCGGAATCGTTAGAAATAAGATGTGAAAATATATATTAACCTCATAAACTAACCTGCCATTATGCTTTCCTGACGTTCAACTCCTAAACCGTAAAGTCTTACACATAAGGGCGATTTTCCATTATGTTTTTCCTATGTATCTGAAGTAAAAGCAATTTACTATGACTAGTGGCCGCCTGTGACCCTGTCCGCGTGGAATAAGGTTTTCGCAAACATAGTCTTAAACTATAGCTTAACATTTCTTAGTTTAAGCCTGCCTCGACTAATGGATAATCCAACGCAAAAACATTTTTTTTAATTCGAGTCATCTGTTCCTGATAGTAGCCTGTTCAAACAAACAAACAAACTACAGTTTTTTTACATTATTATTACATTATATAGTAAAACCATTAATGACAGTTGACAGACGGAAGGTTTCTGACATTTGTATTCAGTTTTTAAATAAAATCAATATCCGGCAATAGACTAACACTTGCGTTCCGTTATACGGAGTTTTTTTGTATTGTTTATTCGAATTATTTTATTTCATTAATTAAATGATTAAAAGTCACTACCAATCACCGCCTTAGATAAAAATAGGCATAAAAATTATTCCAAAAGTAAATTGCGTCTCCTTTATGTTCGATTTCAAATGTTTTATTTTAATTATATTGATAAAAACCTTTTTTCTTTCAGTTATCTGTATGTCAGCCATCGTTTACTAATCTTTGGACAGATAGTTCACGGATATAATCAAAATAAGGCTTTTTATTTTGGTTTTATGACTCCGGTTTCGTTTGAAATTCACTTCAATTGCAAAATTCATAAAAAAAACATAATTTTTTACGTAGTTATCTTTCTCTTAAACGTTACCGATTGTTGGTGGGCCCAAAAAAACTGTTTCCTTTAACATAATAGGTACATGATGTTTACATGATGTTTTCTTAGGTTTACGCTACTTTACTCATGAAGTAAAACTACTTTTAATTTTTTTTTTATTTATTTATTTAGAAAACCAACAGCGTGATACATTACTGTGTCTTAAATAATATTACAATATAAGTAAGGCTAATTACAGGTTTCCCTTAATATAACTATAGTAATGGTAAGATAATAATCACCTCAATGAATAGGTACATTGTCTTGATAAATCCAGTGCTTCAACATAGTGTTTTGTAATTATGCGTAAATTAACATTACAAAACTAAGAAAAACAAAGAAAAACATTTAAACGGATTTACTCGCAGTGTAATCTTGAAACTACATATTTACAGGAAAACCCGATGTTTAAATCGCAGTGACAGCTTGTTAAAACGTACGGCCTGTCAATCATAATCATGCAACTGTTATCTGATGTCAGAGCATATCGATGAAATCTATGAATGCGACTATTTCTCTTATCTTTTACTATAACAAGCCCAAGGGAATGAGCCCTCGTTGTATACAATAACTGTTATGGGGAAACACTATAGGTGTTGACTTTACTTGTCACAGATAGATCGGTATGTTAACAGATTTATATTCTTTTCTTGTTAAAAATCTACAGTGAAATTAAGTAAAGTGAAATGACCTAAAATTAATTAAAATATGAAAAATAAACACAAACCATAACAGTTATTGAGCCAAAAAAACACTTTAATTACCATTAAGTCCCGTAGGTACTAACCATATTTTCCTAGGTATGTAGTTTTTGTATTTCTATAAATTATCAAGGATAATTTTTATAGACCAGTTAATGACCAACTAGCTAGGCCTAGGCTTTTTAATAGGAGTGGAATTATCTTTATTTGTAATTTGCGATGTGATTTTGAAAAGAACATTATGTTACGTACGTGACAATATTACTCGTATAACGAGACTAAACGTGATATTAATTTTTAAGTACTCTCGTACTTACTTCCTGACATTTCGACTGCGATGCTGCAGCCGTGGTGACAAGCGGTCAGTCCGCTTAGGACCTGCCAGCCATCATGCGCAAATCGTCACTCCACCTTGCCTGAGAGCCTACAATAGTACCATTGAAAACAAAACACTATGTGCATTTAAACGTGACATCCGACTAAAGACTAAAAGTCAGGCAAGTGTGATTACAGGCTTTAACACCACAGACAGCCTACGTCTAATCAATAGTTTCCTGATTAAAGCCCTGTTCCCCTTATCACGTGTAATGAAGGAGAACATAATTATCATGAGTAGTAATTTATGTTTGAGGAGGCAAAGGCAGTAGATCGTTGCGAGGTAGGTGGTTCAAATCTCGAGTCCTGTTTTATTACTAACAACTTTTGGGTGTGAATGTTCGGAACTAAACGAGATAATTATTAATTTATTTATTCATTTGTACACGTCTATTGTTTACTGCTTGACGTGCCGGCAGCGTTGCAACAACCATGGTCACAAGCGGTCTCAACGTTCTTCTAGCTACAATTACACGCTAACTAACTAACTTTCATGGCTCAACGACCAAAGTGTGTCTTGGCCTCCGAAACGAGAGACTTCCACCTGTCTCCATAAGCATATCTTAGGCGACAATTCAACGCTATAGTTTATAAACTTTTGATTTTGACTTCTGTAGCCTCATTACAATTTCGAAGACCGTTCAATACTCGTATGCATTTACGATGGGAAGTGATTTTGACAATATCGTTAGGAAACTTGCACTCTAGAAAATTAGTATGTGTCATAAGAAGCTGGCAAACGACTGAAACAATTGCTACCAAATCTTTGTAGAACGCTACTGTGCACCCAATTATGACGATTTCTTCTACATCAATTAATTTTGTTGCTGTAAAAAAAATACAAGCGAGTACATATTTGTTTTGATTCCGGTTCCCTATTTCTAAGATAAGAGGTTAAATGTACAAGGTTACGCACCACTGGATAATATGTATTTGGAAATGAATAATATAAAGGGCAAAGGCGTTTACCCCACGTGGCGGCGATGTCTAATCACCAGTCACAACCCGCGGATGACGTCATAATTTTATTTTAATTAAACTGTCAGCGATAAATTATGTAAACAAAACAAGACAAAATGATATCTGAATCTAACACATGTTTTTCCTGATCTTAAAATAAATGATTGATCATAATCAATCTGAGCCACTAGTGCTATCGCCCCGATAGTCTAGTTGCTTAAGTACCGGGCTGTGGTCTCGAGGTCCCGTGTTTGAATCCCTGAGCGGGCAAAATTTGTTTCAATATTTCTGAGCACAGCCCGGGTTTGCGATCACAAATCCGCATGTGGCAAGTTTGGTGATTATGCCAAAACCCATCTTTGTAACGAAACATGATTTTTAATGATGGATGCCTTTTCCCTGTAGTATTGTAGTGGCTGATACTACTCCTAGTACCAATTTACTATCGATAAAGGGGCATAAATATGTTTTTAACTTGAAACTAGGACCTCCGTGGTGTTGTATGAAAAGCCCTGTGTTCAAAAACCGCAGAGGTCATGGTTCGAGTCCCGCGGGGTACTCCATTTTATGTAGCCCATTATAATCCCTGACTCACAGAGTTGTAAATATTTTCAAAACGAAAAGTTTTTGTTTTTCCACATTTTTTCGTGCTTATTCCGTAGAACAAATCAAATTTTAATCAATATTGTTTATTGTCATTAGTTATTGGTCTAGTACATAGCAGATGGTAAGCATTATAAAAATGTTCACTATAACCTGTCCAAAACCAGGGCATAAAATATTTTATATTTAAAATTATTACATGATTGACAGGCCTGTTGGTCGAGTGGCTAGAGACCCTGGCTACAAAACCAAAGGTCGCGGGTTCGAATCCCGCTAGGGGCAAATGTTTGTGTGATGAACATCGGCATTTGTACTCGAGTCATGGATGTTTATAAATGTATTTAAGTATGTCTATCCGTTCCCTAGCATCCATAGTACAAGTTTCGAGCTTAGTTTTGGGGCTAGGCAATTGGTGTGTTAGTCCAATGAATTTATTTGAATTTATTTATATCATTACAATTTTTTATAGATCTACACATTAGTACCTATAGTAATTAATGCACGCAAAGGTTACATATTATTAATTTTACCACAAAAATATAAGTCTTATAAGTTTTACCTTAGTTTAGAACGAGGCAATTGGTATTAAAATGTTGAGTACCCGACGACAGAGCATACTACTAGTACTCAGTAAAGTTGGCCTATGCAAATACTTTTAAGTCTGTTTTCTTAATTCAAGACTTTACAAGTAGGTATTTTCTGTGTAAAGAATTACAATCAAAAGCGTAATTACTAGTCAATTTCATGCGTATTCAGTGTTATTGAAGAAACGTAAAACCTCAATCGCAAACTAAATCCTTTTTCAATAAGAAATTTCAATTTCAGTACAGCTGTATTCGCTTCTAACAACGATTCTTTCATTAGAAGGAAAATAAAAACTCTCGCCTTCAAAATGATCCTGTCAAAAGCATAAAAGCCCAGCGAAATACTGTGAAAAAAGTAAAAGCATCTTCAATAATAAATTATACTTTTATTAGGAAACTAGCGGAAACCCGCAACTCTGCCCGCGTTTATTTCGGTTTCCGCACACATAGTGCATACATACTATAGCTTAAAGCCTTCTTCATCCAATAGACAATGCAACACAAAAAAAAACTATTTAGTAGTTCCTGAGACTAGCGCGTACAAACAAACATACTCTTCAGCTTTATTTTATTAGTAATTTTTTATTAGTAAGTACAGATGTAAGTAGCACAAGTAACATTTATTTGCACTTAATTACAATGACATAATAACAAAGTAACTGATACCGATTCGCAGAATTCTAAGATGAACAAAGACGACTTATCTTGAAATTAAATGAGGGATGAACGGTCAAGAAGTCATCAACATTATGTTAACAACGAAACCGGGAAATTACATTATACGCGTTGTGTTTTTAGGGTTCCGTAGCCAAAATGGCAAAAAAACGGAACCCTTATAGATTCGTCATGTCTGTCTGTCTGTCTGTCTGTCTGTCTGTCTGTCTGTCTGTCTGTCTGTCCGCCAGTCTGTCACAGCCACTTTTTTCCGAAACTATAAGTCCTATACTGTTGAAACTTGGTGAGTAGATGTATTCTGTGAACCGCAACAAGGTTTTCACACGAAAATAGAAAAATAATAAAAAAATCGGGGGGTCCCCATAGTCAGAACTGAAACTCGAAATATTTTTTTTCATTGAACATATACGTGTGGGGTATCTATGGATAGGTCTTTAAAAATTATGTAAAGGTTTCTAATATCACTTTTTTCTAAAGTGAATACTTTGCGTGACAGACCCTTCCAAAGTGGAAAAAAGTGTGTCCCCCCCCCTCTAACTTCTAAAATAAGAGGATGATAAAATTGAAATAAATATATAATGTACATTACCATAAAAACTACCAACGAAAATTGGTTCGAACGAAATCTATTCAGTAGTTTTTTTAATACGTCAAAAATAGAATTTGTACGGAACCCTCAGTGCGGGAGTCCGACTCGCACTTGGCCAATTTTTTATTTTTCGCTAATCTAATAAACAAGTTCTTGTGATTCCCAGCGTTAGATAAAAACGTAAAAATCTTTACTAAAAGAAAATCCTAAGGAGTATAACTACTTAAGAAATTTAAGACGAATGCGAATAATACGAGTATACTACATTTCTTTGGATACAAAAGTTTGGTATATAAATATTTTAGTTTTTTGTTGTTTGTTGTTTTCATCTCCGGGAAAATCCATTATATTAGTTCATTGGATATCCGGAGTAAATAATATGTAGAAAACGCTCTGAAATGCCGCTTTGAGCTTAAGGAATACCCCCTTAACTGATTAAGTTTTTGTTTCACTATTTGCACTTAATATCTATAATTAAAATGTATTTTTACTTTTTTTTAATGAGATCATCGTATTTATTTCTTTCTAAATATTTGAAACCCAGTTCCCAGCGAGAGCGTATTCCCTCCCTCCCAAAATAACAAAAAGTACATCTGAACTCATCCACACAGCAAATTTCCGTAGTTCAATCTAATCTAAATTTTTTGCCAAGATAAAATATCGCCGGTGTGGGAGTTGCTATGGGTATAAACTAATTTTGAAAGTGGTCTGTGAGCAAAAAGTTCTAGAAACTCATCCATAATCTGATGATGGAGTCACGGGGAAAACAGCCAATTTTGGTTTTAGATCGATATGACCTGTATCTAGTTCTAACGTAAAGATAAACAATTTTAGAATCGAATTGAAATATATAAGAAGTTAAGAGTTTCTCCATTACTACAAATCTACAATGAAATGACCAAATTAGAAGCTTATCAATATATTTATTTACAGTAATACATTAATAAGTAATATTTTATTTGGACGGGATATAATAATATGAACATACGAAATACATTGAAATATAAAAACCTAAATTAATTGATAATTTAATTTATTTGGTACAATCAAGTAATTATTGTTTGAATAAATTATTAATATATTCAACATAATGCTAGAAATGCAATTTCTGTTTAAATTTAACTTTACAAAAGTTTGGGATAATAAATATGATCTCTGACTTTTTACATTTTCAATGCTCTCTGATAATTCACCAAATTGAAATTCAATTATTGTTAAATTATACAATGATGTAACAATAACATCTGTTACATAGTATATTAGTAAAGAAACACACTAGGCTGAAAAAACGCGACTTAGGTCGGCGTGACTACGCCTGCAATTACTATTTAAAATTGACACACTATGCCGAAATAACGTCGCGTGATTTTGTATAGATAATACATTACCGCCAAATATCGGTTCCTCATACAATCGATAACCATTCGATATCTTTACCGATTTGAAACAATGTACTCGTAAAACAGCTAACAGGTTTGCTATTTTCGTGTTTACTTCATAAGCGTGAGACAGAGATATCAAAATGTTTTTATTTCTATAATATCTATACATACTCGTACTTAACTAACTATAACAAAACATTCAATCCAAAAAGTTAAATGCCAACTTTACATACTAGTAATTTGAGTAACGATTATTAACCAAATCTTACACTAAAATGAACTTCTCTCGGATCGGGACGAAGGGAACTTTTTAAAATTTCCATCACTTTATCATTCACCAGTCTGGGAGCGTCCTTAGCCCACAAGTAATCCACGTGATTGAACTTCGGGTAAGGCACCAGATACATCTGTGTTGTGTCTGGCAAAATCTCATGGAGCTTCCTGACATCCTTTTCATTGGAAAGTAAATCGTTCTGTGCCCAGAACAAAGTGATGTTCAAAGTAACTTTGTTCAAATCATATTCAGGCGGAGTATCCGATCCGTACATTCTCTGGTTACCGTCAGCGAAGCCATAGTCAAACTGCTGGAACTTCCCAGACAACACCATTTGGGACATGTGTAGTGCTGTTTTCCAAGATGTACCGGTTCCCAAATTGGACATGAAAATAGGCAGAAGCGACTTGTTGAATTGCTCCTCATCTTCTCCGCAAAGATAGAACACAATGTTACTGCAGACGTAATTGTCCATATTCTCCGTTTTACACATCTCGTTGGCACGACCAAGGAAAGAATTCTTCGGAATATACTCGTACATACCGTACACCATTTCCGTATGAGCGAGGTTGCTCGCAAGACTGGCTAAGGATTTCATTGGAGATTCCATATTTGATAGGAAAACTTCCGGTGCCAAAGCGATGCCAACGCTCAGCTTGTCATTGTATTCCGGTCTCAAAGCTAACATTGTAAACAGAATTGTAGTCCCCATCGAATGTCCAATATATGCTATTTGAGCGTCCTCCCCTTTGATGTCTCTAATATAATCAATGATAGCGGGAATATCATAATAAGCGACTTCGTTCCAGGAGAAATTCCAATATTCCTTTGTGTTTACTTTATACCAGGCGTGTTCTTTGGAATACCTGTTCCCTCGAATGTTAGTCATCCACACATCGTAGCCAGCATCAGCTAATGCGTAGGCTAGTGATTTTTCGGGTCCATTTATGATCCAGTCAGCAGAACTTGCAAAGAGACCGTGCTGTAACAGAACAGTTTTCGTCGAAGTTGTTCCACCATTTTTTGGGGTCGGAATCCTATGGACATTGAGCAAGTAACCTTCTGATATGACAGTGTGCGTTTCACATTTGTATCCGTTTCGTTTGATGATGGAAGGAACTGATAGAACTAGATCTGGATTTTCCAGCCTTGATTTTGGGTCTTCTGTTGGCATAAAGGACCAGGTATCGACGAAGGTCCGTCCACTCTCTTTGACACTTTCGACATAGTTATTGACATCGCTTGAAATCTTCTGTTTCTGTTCTTCTATGTAGGTGTTCACTTGGGTTTGCATCTTGACGGCCTCATCGAAGCTTGAATTGTAAGCTTGTTCCACTCGGTTCAGCTGGTCTTGGAGAAACGTGTTCACTTTATTCGATTGTTCTTGGAAGAATTCGTCTAGCACGAAACCATTATTTATTACCACGAGTTGGAAAAATATAATCGCGAGTGCTTTAGACATGTTGACTAGTTATAGCGTGGATGTGTTCTGATCTGTTCTCAGTACTAATGGCTGACCCAGGGATCAAGACAAGACGTCACCTACCGATAAGGTATAATTGTTAT
The DNA here is from genome assembly GCA_958496325.1 of Nomophila noctuella. Classification (NCBI taxonomy): domain Eukaryota; kingdom Metazoa; phylum Arthropoda; class Insecta; order Lepidoptera; family Crambidae; genus Nomophila; species Nomophila noctuella. The sequence goes on from OY292489.1 coordinate 829,853, forward strand.
TGTCTGCGAATGTGGATCTTTAATTGTGTCATAAACCGGCCAAGTGCAAGGAACTTCTGCTATTATTAGTTCAACTGGTTATTACATATTTATTTCATATACAAAGTTTCTAATAAGATTGTGGCTATTAAGAGTTTTCTAAGAATATCATTGTAATCGTCAAGATTATTCTAGCACGCGTAAAATTTGAATTTGATTACTTCGTACCAAAGTAATATAAATGTTAAAAAATACCTCTATGTTTGTTCTTAAAAACTCTTGGGCTTTGATCTTAAAATTAACATTGTGTCCGTATAAAAAATGTATTATCAGTATTATGTTTACTTAGTTTGTAACAATCGTCATGCTGACGTACAAAGTGGGGCCACGGAACTACACTTTTTTGAGAATATAAACAACTATTATAAACTTGTAACATTAACAAACGGAAGATAAACATTGGTTTGGTACTTCCTATTAATGTGTCTCAATGACATATGTAATATTTACTGAAATGCGGACAGTATTCCTGTTTACTGATTAAATTGAAATTTATGTCTAAAGTAAGCCTTTATGAATCCATCATACTTTTGCATGATTATTAGCTTTACAACAATGGTTTCAATTTAATGACCACACATGCCAAATGTGAGGACGTTCGTAAATACTAGCAGTGTAACAATCTCACTATTTTTTTTCCGATTTGAACTCAGTACCTATAACGGTCTCTTAAACCATTAGACCAACGAGACATTAATAAATATATCTTACGATCAGCCACGTACGCAGGATATTTATAGTGCACAAGGAGTGTGCAAGCACAGGTGCACTCCCTATTCCCTCACTCTCATAGTTCAGTGGGCCAGCAATCTGATACGACCGTAGAGAGATCAGGCACAGGACCGACGGATTAACGTGCCTTACGAAGCACGGAGGAGCTCGAGATAAATTTTTTCGTCTTTAATTTACTTGAGCAACCGAACAAGGTAACCAATGCACCATCAAGCTTTTCATCAAAACGCATATTATTCTCAATTAATTGGAACAATCCAATCATCCAGTGCAATGTCCTGTGATGGCTGTCTCTATTCAACACAGAAAACTCATTTTAACGCTGCGCTGTGGATAATTATTTGGTCTTTGATTCAGTCTGCTATGTATAGCTGAATACATTTGTTGCTTTAATACAAATGTGAAAACAACAATGACAGAATGTTATGGATTCGTAATGAAGTACTGCGGCAAAGTAAAAACAATTAACTTCTACGCCGAACAAATTAAGCGATCCATCGCTGAGCGTTGCGTTACCAGCGTCCGTGTTTCCTCCATCATAATAAACTGGATTTCTTCAAGAGAAGGGTGAAGAAGTATCTTGCAGGCCGGTATGGTGATGACACTGGATACCACTTTGGTGCTGTATCCGTTGTAATGGCAATTACTGCTCCTCTTTTGCTTACCATCAGGAAGAGTGGAGCCATACTGAGCTGCGTTAAAAAAATACTGAGCTCAGAACCTATAACGGCTTCTTAAACCTTTAGATCAAAAAAACGTTTATTCCAAGCACGTCGAAGAAAGATTAATAAAATGTAAATGTGAGTTATAAAGTTTCTTACGTTCGGAATGATAAGCACTTGTAATACGCTTTGTGGCGTTATTAAATAACTTTGTTGTGGCCGACGCAACTGTGAAGTTCACCAAAATTATATCGGTATTAGTCATTCACGTCGAAAAGTTCAGAAGTGTTCAGAAACTCGACGGAACAAAGCTTATTGTAATAGCGAGTCTATATTTACCAATACCGATTATAGTACTTGAGTAATAAATATTTCTGCTTAATCAATGGTCAACAAATTCGTCCAAAAAAGTATCAGCCTTATTTAATATCCAACTGCAGAGGAAGGCTTACATTATTTGATATCATGTTTTCGTTACAAAGATAAGTTTTATCTTAATTACCACGCTTGTCAAATTTGGGTCGGTGATCACAAAGCCGGGCTGAGTTCGGAAAAATTGACACAAGTTTTGCCCGACCTGGGAATCGAACCTAGGACCTCGAAACCAAGGCCCGTTACTTAAACCACAAGGCCATTGAGGAGTTAAAATCGTAATCAAATATAACGCGTCATTAATTATGATTGCTAAGAAAGTGTGTTTAATTTCAAACAACGATAACATCACGACCGTCAGTAATAAAAAAGAACTATTACCTCCATATAAGGCGAAAAGTACAGTTGTTTCCAAGGCGCATTTTTTCACTTCGGTTTGAGTGGAAAGCCCAATGAGAGGCCTATGTCCAAAACTGGCCAGATATAGGCTGATGGCATTGACGATGGGCGACCTAGGTGACTAGAGGGTCGTCAAACCCTATTACAATGAGAATAACACGATTTTAATGATTGAGGCCTTTGCGATACCATACAATATTGAATTAATACTTTAATTTTATTATTGTGGAAGGTTCGAACACATATTTCAGTCTTTCTGTTTCCGATCCCATTACGTGGGAAGAGGAAGTTAATTTATATTTACGCCGGCTTTTAAAACGAGGGTGACAATTTGTCTCTCGAAATGCAATTATGAAAGGGCGGATTTCATTTTGTTGAATAATGATTCAGTAATGAATCTGCCTGTTAATATCTCATTACAGAGCAATAATTTAAATTAGTAGAATGTTAAATCATCAATCAGCCATTCAAAATGTGTATTTACGTCATCAGAACGCTTGTGTAATTTAACGTTTAATTATTTAGTCTGACAAGATAAAAACTGTGCTTAATAGCTTTAACCTTAGCTGATAAAAACGAAGTGCAAGAAAACACTTAAATAATAAAAATAATACTCTGCCGGCCACTTTCGATCACAGCGGTCAATCTTAAGATCTGCCAGGTACGCAGGATAAATTATAAATGCACAGTTTTTACAGAGAAATGCTAAGTTTGTGTCTTTATATATTGATATCTACATAAAATATCAAAATAAATATAAGGAAAAAAGCCAAAGGTGTATTCCAAGCTGCGGATACCGAATTTGGCATCAGGATGAAGTCCATAATAGCACATTACCAAGTTATTGGATGGGAGCATCAAATTACTTATATCAGGCCATATCATTATTGAATAATGATAAAGTCGATTATACTCATCGCATATTTTATACCTTGCTTTACAATATAGGAAAGCTTTATTAAAACAAAATATTCTAAGCTTTTCACGTATTTATCGCTTCATACTAATTTAATTAGGAAAGTACTTGACTTTGAAATATTTCCTTCATTATTCCCCTTAGCTTTCAATAAAGTCATTTAGAATTATGTGCTATTTTTCGTGAAATTGACAAATTAATTTGACTCTGAGTAGATTTAATTAAATCTGTGAATGTATTGAGCGATGTTTCTTGCTGAAGTGTCTTCTAATTAAATAGGCAGTTGAAGATATTTCATCGCCAACTGGGCTTTCAATTAATTTATTTCTTTGACTAATACACTGAATATCTCTAAACTACAAATGGATATACTATATAGTAATGGATGCTAAACAAACGAAAGACAGTAAGTAGCTCAACTTTATTTAAGAGAAGTAGACCTTAGTGGATCCTCCACGCGAATGATCCGCTCGTCTGAGAAAATATTTCCACCTTACAGACGACCACAGAAAAGTAGCACATCGTAACTGTTGTGCTATATTTCTGCTGGTGAGTAAGGTTGCCAGAGCTCAGTTGGGGAGGTTATTGGATCTCAAAGGCAGGTAAGGAACCGGCGAAGCTTGTGCGGTTGGTGATGTCCATGGACAGCGGTGATTACTTACCGTTTTTCCCGTTTGCCTGCATATAACTTAATATATTAAACGAATAACAGATAAAAAAAAGATCAGCTTGTTTCCAAAATTTTGTCAAGTTTGTAGGTGTTTGAAAAGTATTTTAGCCATGTTTATAGATAATTAAGAAGTTCACAGTAGCAACAGTAAAATGAATGATTTGTTTTGGGCTAGCATTTCAACAATAAATATGTATATAACGTGCATGGTGAAATCGGACCCCGCACAGAAACGGGATAAACGCTAGGAGGATGATATTAATTCATAATTAATATTCCGCTGCAGGACAAAAGCCGGCACTAAAAACATGTCATTATTACAATAATGAATGCTTGCCAGGCTTAATACTGCTGCCAGTCAAAGGCGGATGATGCAATTATATCATAAAAATTGTTAATATAATTACACTGCGCTTTCGATGAATCGTGCATGATAATTTACAATTTTAATTATAATTAAATGAGAAGAACAAAGGTGAACATCAAATCCAATGAGCCACTCTCGTCGTCAGTTTTGTTAAATAATACTTTTCAACGTATTATGCCACCACTGCAACGTAAAAATGATTTGCATATTTTGTAAGCGGAATCAATTTATTATTATAATAATAAAGGTTAATGGTTCATGAAGGTTTTCTATGAATCGTCAATGATATGATTTTATTGCACGTTGGATTCATGAACTAGGTACAATACATAGAATTTGTTTGATAAATAATTTTCTTATTTTAATTTGTACGATGTTGAATGGATTAGATATTATTCAACTTAGAATTATTAATCTGTTCTGATTGTACGATTTACGTACAATATTGTATTGCTGACTACGCGACCTACATTGACGCGCCCGACGAATTAACCTTTGTTATAATCTGTTAGTTATTAGTTAGTTACAAACATAACTCCAAACTGTAAACTTACTTAACTAATAAACTGTACCTTTTAAACTCAGTGTTTTAACTGCTAATTGAAATACTTTCTACAACTACTACATCTACTTTTACCACTCTTCGTGACCCATACACTGATCACAACGTTTACTACTCAAAGATAGCCAGAAGCCACCTTGAGAATATTATAATTCTTAAAATAGGAAAGAAATTAAGGTATTGTTATTTATTTTGTATTATTTACTAAAGACACCAAACTTATTAAGAACCCACTTATAAAGACAATTACAACAAATACAACAAATAAAAATTAAATACTAAGATATTAAGCAAGGTACGCAAAATACTAAAAGCATATTTCTTTGTAGTCACGGGAGACGTTGCACCCCCAAAATTGACCCCCGTGATGCTGCAACTATCATCTGAAAAGATGCTGTGGCCAATGATGATGATAATTTCTTTGTACAGCTAAGCTTCTTCATTCATTAAGTTTCAAAGCTGCATTTATAAATAAAACATTTAACTTTATCAAAAAGTTTTAAAAAATACCTTTATTCTTCTAACGGGTGGCATTGTGCTAAAGAGAATTAGAAGCAATTGCTCAACTGTTTTGTCCGATGCACGGAACAAGTATCATTATTTATCTGTTCCGTACACGTTTAGCGGATAATGGAACTTGGAACGCGGACTCTCTCCCATTTGTTAGTTTTTAGAGAAGATAAATCGTGGATTTGAAACAAAACTTTCTTGATCGTGGAACGTTGTTAATTTGTTTCGCATTTGTTAGAAGTTTGAAGCAGAAACATTCTTTGATTGATCACTATTTTTATTTTAGTATCAAACAAGACGTTTACCGATTCGTTAAAGGGGGATGCCGGCTGGCCATAGAAGTTTAGGCCCACAGTGCACACATATGAAAGTACTATGGAAATATACTTAGAGTAAATAGTCATTAGTTAACTGGCGAAAGAAAGGGTTTAAAAAAAGTCAGTGTTTTTGGGTAAATGCATATTTATTATTTTCCATCAGTAATACAATCTACGATTTCCACCATATTAGCTGTTGAAGGTTGTAAAAAGTATTTGTTTACCTGCTGCGGCTGAGCCCGGATCGTCGGAGTCAGTATTCATGATGAAGTTGTTTAGTTAAACGCACGAAATAAAACCGATCACTTTGTTGATGCAAGAAAAACATAATTACTTTTTGATATTTTGAACTTTGACAGTTGAATTGGCAGTTAATTTAGTGTTTCCATTGCGTAAAAAAATATCGATATTCGATTTTAGATCTATTCGATTCTAATATAGTTTTATAAAATAATGCAGCCTAAAATATACGTTTGATTGATTCATGAAAATATTTTACTAAGATTATAAAATATTTAAAAGATAAATAGGATAATGACACTGAAATATATTAATTTTTTTATTTTAGGCATGCTACCCCTCATTTAAAGATCGTACGGGATCGTACGGGTATCTTAAAAATTGCAACCAATTATTCACCTCATTTCTGTAGATAAATTGTAAGTGGTATTTTTATTTCTATTTTAGCTTAGATCCACCAACGTAATAATATTCGATATTCTCTTATAATCGATTATCTGAAATTATATTTCTGTAGTGGCAACTCTTAACACACACGAGCCCGCCGCGGGTCGGCTCGATACACACGAATTTGAGCTTTACTTCAATGCTGATAGGGCGTAGATAGATTTGTTTACACATATCTGTCAAAAGGACGCAATTCCGGTGGGGTTAATAAATAGTTTAATTTCTTTTAATTTTTGTTATATTAACCCCAACTTTTAGCACCATACGAATAGCGCGAATAATTATGAACGAAAATTTTAGCTATTTTTATAAAATGGAACATCGTGTGCACTTCTGGGCCTAATTCCGGCGTCCCTCTTTAAAATCAATACCTTGATTCTTCGTTAATTTTTCTGTTGTACTTGTGGAGTCGTGGCAAGATGGATGGTCGTATTTATAAATCATTTGGATAAACGAATATATTAAAGCAAATTCTTACCAATACTACGTTGCTAAAACTGTATATCTTCCTCCTCCCTATAAGCCTCCATCATTTGAAATCATGTTTTCGTTACAAATATGGGTTTTCGCTTAATCACCACGCTTGCCAATGCGGATGAGTGATCACAAACCCGGGCTTCGTCCGGAAAAAACGACACAAATTTGCCCGACCCGGGAATCGAACCCAGGACCTCGAGACCACGGCCCGGTACTTAAACCACTAGATCATCGAGGCGTAATTTAAAAAGTTGCCAATTATTTATTTTTATTTATTTATTTCATACACACAACACATTACAATCATAGAAAGACAAAGTACAAGCGTTACAGTTCTAAACAAGATTGCAATACAGAACAATGTGTACATTTAAAAGTTGAAATAGAATTGTCGAACAAACAGCAAAAACAATAATGCAACAAGAAACAAAATAAAAAAAAAACAGGTAACATCAGCTAATGAACAGAACAAAAAATAATATATTTATGCTTTAACAATTGGCTAAGGTCATCTTCGATGCTGATCAGATCCAGCATCGTCGCTTGGCGCATTAGGTGTCGAATAGAGGATATCTTTTAAGTTCCTAATATATTTAGACAGAATTAATATTAACACCAGGGATATTCGATACCTGCACTGCAACTGGACAAATATTTGGCTACGGTTTACGTGACACGTAGGTATGTTTGCACAAAATACCACTGGTACTGGCAATCCGAAACACCAGTGCTTAATCCAGTTACATCAGATTCTGAATCAATGTAGGTGATGAACTTGTTACAATACACTCATTGTCACTGTGTAATACTCGTACGTTTATTATAAGCGACACCTTAAAGTTTTTTTGGGTAAAATTCTTTTACTTATTAAGATGCTTGTACTATGGCTGCTAAGGAACGAAAATAAATACTTAAATACTTTAACAATCATCTTTTACCAATGCCGATTTTCATCGCATAAAAATTTCGCCTATCAGGATCCAAACCGGCGATCCTAGGTTTTATGGCCAGGGTCTTTAACCACTAGTAGACCATCGGGGCAGTCAAAATACTGCCGTGAAGCAAGCCTTTGTCACAACCGGAATCTCCGTGGAGGCTATTTAATTACAAACACGCCGTAATTCGACCGCTTTGGTCATGCGCCTGGCTTCAATGTATATTCATGTGCGTCAGATAGCAGTCCTGCCGAGCCTGAGGGAATAGGAAATGAACCCGGGTTTATTCACTTAAATGCATTTTGTATGGTAAAGAAAGTGTTCACGTTGAATTCAGGGCTAGAATCAACTGATGAAAACTAAAAACTGACCACTCTGAATTAAAATCCCAAACATCAAGAACCAAGAAAACACTAAATTAAAAAACCCAATGAAAATTACGTTATACTCGTATATATTTATTCATTTTAGCTTTATAGGGTCATAGATTCACTTACGAGACTTAAAATAATCAAATTACATAATGATTCTTCCTATTGCTATTGAGTATACGTCAAAGAATACTGATATCGATTGACTATGCATCAGTCATCTTCACCCTGAGTGAATAACCATTAACTTTTAATTTATCAATGCCAATACTCCGCTCAAGCAACAACACTACTCTCATTACAAATAAAAGCCAATCGCAATTAAAGAGAAAACAAGGAAAACGGATTCGTTTATGTGTCTTACATGACCGCGATGCTGGGCCTCTAGATAAATTGGCATTTTAAGCGTTGTCGAACTTCGCTATCGCCTCAACTATTCTTGCCATTACAAACACGCGGTATCTGCGCGAGAGCGATGTCAATATAAGTTGAGTCGATAGCGAAGTTCGAGAACGCTCAAAGTGGCAACTTGTCAAGAGGTCCAGATTGCCAACTACCCCCGAGGACCTCTTACCCGCCTAATACAATTACACTAGCGGCCGCCCGCGACTCCGTCCGCGTGGATTTAGATTTCCAGTAGCCTAAAGACTTCCTCGTGAAATGGACTATCCAACACAAAAATAATTTTTCAGATCGGTCCAGTAGTGCCTGATATTAGCGCGTTCAAACAAACATGCAAACAAACTCTTCAGCTTTATATATTAGTATAGATTAGAAACACGCAGAATATTCATAGCCACTACTGGCAATGATAATTGCTCGATATGTCGGCAATACTAATGTGGAAGCTATTAGTCTTAAGACCTAAGAGACTGGGAAGACTGTAAACGGGCATTAAGTATTAAAGCAATAGGAGGCACTCAATTTGTTCTAAGTAAGGGTGGAACTCCACCAAAGCGGATATGTGTTGAAAGCAGCCAATTGGATAGCCTTAATACGTTATCGGAACCACCGTTCACGATGCTCTGCGCTCTGCTTCGGACAGAGGCAGATGGCGACAAATAATTCGCAACAAAGTGCTCCATCAGCAGGGTGATCACGACCCTCAGCATTGAGGAGACCGACGCGAGGAAGAGGAATACGTTACCATCTCAGTATCGAAATCCTATTGGCTACTTACGGTACATCAACGCTCCGCAGATCTCTACTTTGACGGAGTCTTACCTTAAATCACGCAATATTCGATGAGAGACAATACATTGGAATTAAACTGGCCAATGACGACTTTGTTACTAACCCAAACATAAGAATAAGATTTAATATCAATGTATGTGATGTAAAAAAAGAAAATTAAAATAAATAATAAAGCTATGTATTTTTATTGACAGAACTATTTACGAGTCACTGCTCCACAGACGCAGTCATGGATCGTATTTTCCACAATTTTGGTGACAAAGGGTTCTTGTGTTGATAGCAAGGTATCAGAAATGTTTGTCTCAGCTTTTCAGTTTGATAAACTCAGAATAATTCCGGAGGTCAGTTGTCCGAATTCAAATTACACTCCGGTTCGTAAACATGTTAATCCATTGTCTTGCGGCCCGTTTATGGACGTATTACATTATATCCTTAACTCCCTCCAGCTATGAAGCCCTGACTTACCAATAGAATCATAGCACAATACTTAGCATAGAAGCCTTCTTCAAAGTGGTCTTCTTTTATTGCAAAGGTTGAGGTTAATGAGCAATATGGTCAACTCTGCCAACCTGTCAAACCCCATAACCTCCCCTACTCAGCTCTGGAGACCTAATTCACCAGCAAAAGTATAACACAACAGTTATGAAGACTCTGTAGTCTTCTGTAAGGTGGAGATATTTCCCCCGACGAAGACTCATTCGAGCGGAAGTTCCGCTAAGCTTCTCTCTGTTAGGTGAAATAACTTTCCAGAGAAACGACGCGTTTAAGCACAATAAAATCTTCCATGATAAATTGCAACAATGCCGCGACAAATGAGGGAGAAAATAAATAAGATCAATTACTTCTGGACGTGTGAGCCCGCATTGCGATTCTTGGAAAGATTTATGTCCTACTGATTAACTTGGGGCTCTCCGAGGCACTTAATTGAATTATTTAGAAACTTCTTTAGTCTAGTAGTTTGAGTATGTAGCTAGCCGTGATCTGGGAGCGCTAGATACATTTTATCCAGGTATTTTTGCGTGTCGAAAAATATGTTCATTTACAAAGAATAATATACCAAAACTAGTGAAATTTAAAACAATATAACTCCTCTCTTCTAATAATAATGTGTCCAACAGGGTCCACAACCCACGGCCCCTAATTTAAGAATTTGAACATTGTGGAAAGGCATTAAATAAATAAATAAAATAATGACTATCTACAGGGATATGTTTGGCTATGACCAGCTTATTTGTCTCCTTACATGTAAGAAACTACACTTTTCTCATTACATACATCATAGTTTTTAATTACTTGATGAATTTTATTTGCCCTTAAAACACTTCAGCACTCGTATTTTAAAACTGCAACACAGTAAATAAACTTAGTAACTTTCGCGAGATCTGTAACTCTGAGATCTGGTCTACCTGACACATAACATACATTAACAAACCAGTCTTAGAGATGAATTATTTCCCTCTTATTCGATCCTTGGCAAGTTAAACCTTCTAAGTAATCAGTCATATGCCCAAGTTCCGATCCGAATGTCTCAAGAACAGCCGTCGTCCTATACATCAACATCTGGTGAAGTTCACGTCTCACCGCCCTGCGACAAGGCGACAACCATCTCCCATTAATTGTGTGAATAAAATATTGACGCGAATCTTTTAAGTCTAGTAATTTGAGTAGCTAGCCGTGATCTGGGAGTGTTAGATATGTTTTATACAGTTATTTTTGTATGTAAAAGTGTATTTGTATTCAGTTACAAAGAATAACAAATAAGTAGCGACCTATGGTCTACCTATCACATAACACACTACCTCTACCTATCACATATGATCAGCTATGAAGGTGAAGGGCTATGATCACCTTAATGGTCTCCTTACACAGGCAAAACTATTTTTTTTTCAATAAATAATTTACAAACATTTTTAGATTTCACATTAAACATCGTTTTAAATGGACTTCATGAATTTTATTATTTATTTAGTACTGCAAGTCATAAAATTTAACTAATTTACAGCAAGCAGATCTGGTTTATCCACCACATAACACATAATAACAAAGCAGTCTTAGTAAAGGAACACACTAGAACGAAAAAACGCGACCGAAGTTCGGAACGAATACGCCTGCCGTGTATATTAAATTGAGAATGATTGACCAAGCCGAAATTTCATCGCGAAATTTCTAAGAAAATGAAATTTGGCTGAATTGTTTTCCTACACTTAAGGATGAATTATTTCGCTCTTATTCGAACTCTCGCAAGTTAAACCTTCTAAGTAATCAGTCATATGCCCAAGTTCCGATCCGAATGTCTCAAGAACAGCCGTCGTCCTATACATCAACATCTGCTGAAGTTCACGTCTCACCGCCCTGCGACAAAGCGACAACCATCTCCATTAATTTGGTAAATAAAATAGTGACGCGAATCTTCTTACGTCTGGTAATTTGAGAAGCTAGCCGTGATCTGGGAGCTTTACCCATACATTTCATCCAGTTATTTTTGTAAGTAAAAGTGTATTATGTTCAGTTACAAAGAATAACAAATAAGTAGAGACCTGTGATCAGCTATTAAGAAGCTATGAGAAGATGAAGGGGTATGATCACTTTAATGGTCTTCTTAAACAGGAAAAACATTTTTTTTAATGAATAATATACTTTTTTTTTTATGGCAGAGGCGGCAAACGAGCTAGCGGGTCGCCTGATGGTAAGCAATCACCGCCGCCCATGGACATCCGCGACACCAGAGGTATCGTTGATGCGTTGCCGGCCTTTCAAAAGAGAGTACGCTCGTTTCTTGAATACAATACAATCATTTTTAGTTTTTACATTAAACGTTTGAAATTACTTGATGATTTTTTTTTTTGAGTAGTGCAAGTCATAAAATTGAACTAGGTTACATCAAGCAGAACTGGGTTATCCACCACATAACACATAATAACAAAGCAGTCTTAGTGTAGGAACACACTAGAACGAAAAAATTGGCCAAGTGCGAGTCGGGACCCGCACTGAGGGTCCCGTACAAATTCTATTTTTGACGTATTAAAAAAACTACTGACTAGATTTCGTTCAAACCAATTTTCGTTGGTAGTTTTTATGGTAATGTACATCATATAATTATTTCAATTTTATCTGGATCAGGATCAGGGGGGGGACACTTTTTTCCACTTTGGAAGGGTCTGTCACGTAAAGTATTCACTTTAGAAAAAAATTAGCTTAGAAACCTCAATATTATTTTTAAAGACCTATCCATAGATACCCCACACGTATATGTTCAATGAAAAAAAATATTTCAAGTTTCAGTTCTGACTATGGGGACCCCCCACTTTTTTTATTTTTTTTCTATTTTCGTATGAAAACCTTGTTGCGGTTTACAGAATACATCCACTCACTAAGTTTCAACAGTATAGTACTTATAGTTTCGGAATAAAGTGGCTGTGACAGACTGGCGGACAGACAGACAGACAGACAGACAGACAGACAGACATGACGAATCTATAAGGGTTCCGTTTTTTTGCCATTTTGGCTACGGAACCCTAAAAACGCGACCGAAGTTCGGAACGACTACGCCTGCCATGTATTTTAAATTGAGGGTGACAGACCACGCCGAAATTACGACTGTATTTAAGGAAACGTTATAATTATGTATTTAAGGAAATAAACTTCGGCCGAAGTGTGTTTCTACAGTTAAGGATGAATTATTTCCCTCTTATTCGAACTCTGGCAAGTTAAACCTTCTAAGTAATCAGTCATATGCCCAAGTTCCGATCCGAATGTCTCAAGAACAGCCGTCGTCCTATACATCAACATCTGCTGAAGTTCACGTCTCACCGCCCCGGCGACAAGGCGACAACCATCTCCCATTAATTGGGTAAATAAATTATTCATGCGCCAAGGAAGTGTGGGCCTTTATAACTAATGGGACGTATTTCCAGTTCACTGGTTACATTAACAGACCATTAAAGGCTGTATTTTAAGATAATAATATGCATTGAGAACGATTTTGCTGTATATTGATAAGCAAGGATTTAAAAGATTTACGTATAAGTAAGCCTTGACCGAGAATTTTTCGACAAATGAAATGAAATAATTCATTCAGCAATTTGATTCACTTATTAGTGAATTCTTTTTCACGTCAAAACTTTCCTCGCCCTACCACCGGCTCGACATGAATGGCTTGCTGAGAAGGGACGCCGGAAGAAACTCAAGAGTACATCGTATTGCTTTTTAGGCTAATTCTTGACCTACTCTCATTGTGAACTTTTCAATTTAATTATTTTTCACTGCAAACAGTGGAGAATAAACATCTTGGTACTAAAAGACTGGTAGGTTTAAGAGCATAAATCTTTTTGAGGAAATGTGTTTAATTACCAGAATGAAATCATGAATTATTAAAGCAGGAAGCTTTAAAAGAAGCGCTAGTGCTTACTTAAGAAAAAGAAATATTCTCATTAAGAAAATGTTTCTTTTTTACGAAATCATATTATTATGAAGTAAAAACAGAATTTCTAAAGAACAGAGTAATATAATATGAGTAATTTAATACAAGAATGTCTGTAATATTATGATGTTTTATAGTTTTTATTTCATTTTACCACCAATAGACTATTCCAAACAGACATTTAACAGCTATCATTTGTTTTTGTTTTTCAGTTGATTACCGTTTTGTAATTTAGATTGTATTAAATACAGAATAAGATGGATTCCCTTCAAAAGCACCTTTTACTTATCTTTCTTAAAGGACGGCCCTTTTACATAATAGACGGTGAAGTAATAATTCACTAAGTTAACTTAAAGTACTTACAGGTATTGGCTGGCCAACTTCATAACAAAATGTTTAGGTCGTGGCAAAGATGCCTGTCCATCAGGTTGAGAAGGGTTCAATCAATAATTATTATCTTGAAATTATTTAGACAGAAAGTGTTCGAAAATATTTGTGCGAATCGACTACTAACGTACTAACACACTGTATAAATTTCCTTTTCAAAAGTACTCTGTTCACACCAGAATATGAACCTACGGCCCCTCCCCGACGCTGTCTCATAAATTCACCAAGCACGTAGTTGTCAAAGGTATTTTTAAAATATAAAATCTCAGCCCTCGCAATAAACACGAGAACACAATTATCAAGACTTGTTACGTAATTGCAATACTAAATCGCCAACCTTAGCGCCGTACATTCGATATTAAACTGAATGACTAGGCTATTGTGGTTTCTTTTCGCGTGCGGAGTTTAATTTTTCGAGCGCCTAATGTATCGATCGTCGGGTAACAATTATTCCTCGATTTACATTTCCACAGAAAGCTATATTAAAAAAGCACAATTCTTCCACAGCGGGGTTTTATCTTACGCTAGATTGGAACAATACAATGTAAATAAGTATGTATTTTCTCGTTCTTGTTTTAACTTCAAAGAAATGAAACAATGAGTCGAGGTTGTAAAATTGTTCAATAGAAATTCCATTTCGGTCATTTTTTCCGCACTGTGGGGAATATATTTTAAAACGAAATGATTACAGCTTTTCTAATAATAAGCTTGAAATCTAAACAGTTTTAAGATAATACAAAATAGCAATTTTATTTCCATTTTTATTGTTATACAGCAACATACAAAGTACCTAGTGCAATACTAATTTACATTCTACATAACTGGTTCAACAAGCAACCGGATTCGATCACCAGAATATCTTCACCTGTGCATCATAAATACAATGGTGCAATTCTGCATTCCTTATTATTTCATCATCACACGACCTCGGTGGTTTTTAGGGGCGAAGGCCCGTTCACCCACCAAATTCACCCACTAGTAGGTAACAAAGAAATCAAAAAAAATCGAGTTACCCCTCAACCTACTAGTGGGTAAATTTGGTGGGTGCAGCGTTCTAACCACTACACCACGGAGACGGTTCAATTTTGCAATATTTTGCATCCCTCATTATTGCTATACTATACACATATTATTACAAAACCGCATTAAAATCCGTTTGCAAAGTTTGATAGATCAAAGATATCGAACATATTATAGGCACAGGCGACGGCGACGTTGTTTTATAGTATTTTGGTAATAAATCAGAACACATTTAAGTAACAATTTGCTACAAGTCTATTTTTTTCTGAATAAAAGTATTTCTCTCTGTATTTTGGTTTCACGAAATCGAGTTGCTTTTATTAGATAAAGCAGATTTTATTGATAGAACAAGACATGCTCGTATCTTTGCCGATATTGAACGAGAGCCGAATTTATTTTCTTTACTTTTGTACCTACTTATGCGGTATAAATAAACCCGTTTAGAACTATTTTTGTTTTAACTTAGAAAATAATTAAAAATAATATACATGTTTTCGGCCATGGCGACCGACTGAAATGAATTACTTTTAATTAACAATTTAAATGTGTTTTTAACCTTTATCAGGACAACAAAGGTGATCATGTCAAAAAAACAAGACATCACAGGGATTTGAACAACCTAAACTATTTTTTTTTTTCAATATAATGTACAAATAAATCAAAAAGCTGAATATATTATTTCATATCATATCATTTAATTTCAGAAGTCGGTGGTAGAAACAGCTACAGTGGTTCTAAAGCCTACATGAATAAATAATATCTTCTTTCTTGCCAAGTCCAGACAAGTGCTTAAGCGTATATATATCACCAATAATTATCTCAACTGGCAGAAGAAAACAAGGTACAAGGCTTTTAATAAAATCCAGTGTTATATTCCAATCGACTTTTTGCGTTTACTATGGAGTCGGCAGTAAATATAATATGTACAGAAAGGGTTTGAGAAGGGAACTTTGGTAACTGTTAGACAGATTGAGATTTATCCGAGTAACCCGATACTATAATTTAATGCAGTCAGGATATTTTATTAGGGTGTAAGAACATATATCCCGACTGTATATATAACCCTTTAGTTTATTACACGACTAGCGTCCGCCATCACCTTTGTCCGCGGTTTCCACACGCATAGTTATACATATATACAATAAGAATAAAAATCCTACCTCTACAAATGGACTATCCAAAACAATAATATTTTCAATTCGAACTAGTTCATGAGATTAGCGTGTTCATACAAAAAAAAAAACATACAAACTCTTCCGCCTTATAATATAAGTTTAGATAAATAAATGGTGACTTAAGAACTAGAAGCTGGCATGAATTACAAATAAGTATTAAAAAATTAAGATCTGAATACATGTCTAGTAGCTTGTAAGTAATTTGTGTTACGGATATCAGAACCAACATTGGTATAAATTGTATAAATACATACGAAATTCAATATAATCATTTATACATACATTTAACACCTAGGCCACTTCAATCTTAGTATGATCCTGTACACAATTTTTATACAGTGCGTGATTGAACCCAAACTCTTGATTACAATTATTAGAAACCGGTTGACGGTTTCTAAGTATACTCGTTAGTGGGTACAATATCTTAAGGCTAAAAGTATTCAATGTCATTTATACCCTTCATCACTACATAGTATAAAACAAAGTCGCTTTCTCTGTCCCTATGTCCCTTTGTATGCTTAAATCTTTGAAACTACGCAACGGATTTTGATGCGGTTTTTTTAGTAGATAGAATAATTCAAGAGGAAGGTTTATATGTATAAAAACACAGAGATTTTCAGTAGTGTATTTAGTATCAGCTTTGCACCCGTGCGAAGACGGGGCGGGTCGCTAGTTTAATATATGTATTATGAAGATGATAACTTCAGGGTAGAAGTTATAACTTAACAGGCCGTCTCTCCATTAAGTCATAATGGTGGTTTATGGGCAATGGTAACGGCGCGATAAAGGATTGAAATAAAATCATTTAGTACATGGAAGAAAATCCTTTATGATAAGTGTTATGACTAAACGACCAAAAGAGAGAGACTATACATACATTTCTTCAAGGTCGAAAATATTTCCATAGTCGGTGAGTATATTATAAGTTTGTAAATAAAAAGTATTTAAGTATCATTTTCCGTTACCCAGCATCCATTGAGGGCTTGTCATTCGGTGTGTTGTCCTGGGAATATATTTATTTATTTAGTCTTAAGTCACTAACTATAAATCAACATCGAATAATATTGATAAATGTTAAAAGTGCAGTAATAGTGAAATTAGTGAAATAAAACGAGTCTATTGATGTTCTGCTTTTACTTTCTACCTATGACCTATAGGGCTACGGAGCGCTGATAGACACAAGATCTTCTTAAACCAGCATACTCCGTCGCATAATTATTTTTGAACCACACTCGTGGTCTAGTGGTACGTGACGCACCTCACAACCGTGAGATCTGTGGTTCAAATCCGAGTCCGAACCTCTGGATTTTTCGAAATCTATGTGTGGATTTGTGCCATTAGCTCGGAGAGGGAAAACACCGTGAGTAAACACATACAGTTCAGTTTCTGACTTAAGTCTGAATGTTTAACCATGATCCAATCTGTCTGATTTCCTTCTAAGGGTTACGGAAGTCTAATGGCAGTCGCTTCACTGTAATAACCAGACTCGCCAAATCCTGGATCATGGTCAAAGCGGACCCTGCACAGAAAGGGGATAACCGCTAGGAAGAAGACTGTTTGTGATAACGTACTACAAATGTCGTACCGTACCGTCACTTGTGGAGTCATCTTTTATCCCTGGCAGAACTCCAAACCCCGCCAACTCATTGCACGTGCATTTGTATGCACTCCGTGATTGCACGCTTGATTGTGAATAGAATGCGTTCAGAATAGACCTGCTTAGTCTAATTAATTGCCAGTGATGTGTCACTTCATAAGTGGGTACGGTTATAAATACGATTACCATTAAGTTTTGTTTAGTATTATCCGTGCGTCATTGTAATCTTTTGGTAACAATGTCATGCGAAGAGTTATAGTATAGGCCATTTCAGCTAGGCTGACCCCGGTGTCAGTTTGCCTGTCCTGAGACCCGACACTATGGAATACTGTTACTTTTACGTCTATACCCTAATTTTACTAAATAATCAGCGACGACACAAGGCAAATTATCCACTTGTTCCAGATGGAATAGATATCTCTACCACTCTATGGTAGGGATAGATGAAAATATTGTTTCAATCTTGAATTTTTCGGTCATTCATCCAAACTACATACATACTAGTCGGACGCTCTTATACAATCAAACGACTAAAAAATGACTAAATTTTTTTGTCATTTATATGAGATATAAGAACATTATTATATTCAAATTTATTGTTCAAAGTAACCAGCATAAAAAGTCCATTACAAAACAACTAAAACTACATTACAATTCAAACTAAGGATTACACGTAACGTGTTTAAAAAGGCCCTATTAGTTAAGGGCCAGACCGCAGTCCATTTACATTTTAATAAAGGTGTAGGTTCACCGTCAGGGCAGACAACTGTGTATGTAAATTCAGTTACCCTTAGTGTATTTGAATAGAAAACAATAGGCGGGTCTTAGCCGAGGGAACGTAATGGTTTAGGCATCTTTAGAGCTTTAGCAAATGTTATTCTTAATGCTAACGTCAGCTACGTTTATGTAACGTTTAGTGCCTGGTTAGGAAATAAATATTCCTATTCTTGGCGTAGGCTGTAATGATTGCATAAGGTGAATAACGTTTATTTATAAATTCTTTTTTATAATACCAATTTTGACTGGCCCTTTAGTCTAGTGGCTAGAGACCCTGTCTACAAAAACATAGATTTAAGTTTTATGTTTACTAACAAAACTGTCTTATATTTTATGTATGTTAGCTGATAAGGTACATATCTGTGGGCCTGCGTTGCCGGTATAAGATATAAATAAATAAATAAACATAAAACCAAGGGTCGCAGTTTTCAATCCTGCTAGAGGCAAATGTTTGTGTGATGATCGTATTCTAGTGTGTCTATCCGTTTCCTAGCATCCAAGTGCAATTGGTGTGTTAGTCCAAAGAATAAAAAAAAAATATACCTAGTCTGTATTATCTAACAAACTCAAAAGCAAAATGTCAGTGGAAGTAATTTCCTTATTATCAACTATGATAATGTATTATCAAGAACTATTAAGTGGGAAATGATGGTCATATTCTGGAACCAACCATTTTGTCTAAAATCACACTAAGCAGGAAAATTGCGACTGAAGTTCATCCACCGTTCAATATAACGCGACGTAATTTCGGCACAGTGTGTCATCCTCCATTTATAATACATCGCGGGTGTGATAATTTGATTGCATTTTTGCCCTATTGTAATTATATACTTTAAATCGCGACTTGTAAAATTTCAGACAATAAGTTGATCAACAATAAAGAAAGACACAAATCACAGAAAAGATATGATAAATCACAAGGTTTTTTTTTCATTTCCATGTTTGTTTGTTTTATATTTTCTGACATTCTAGACTAGACTTCATATTGTTTTATTTTCATCTAGAAAACAGACATCCCATGTCGTATTGCAGCGTCACAACACAAAAATATGTTCCTAGTATTTCTCATTTGAAACGAAACCGTATATTCTTGGAAAGACCACGCTTATTAGTGCTTCTGAGAAATGAGATAAAAAGAACGCCTCAAAGATATAAAGTGGGAGGTAAATTAAGTGTCAAGTTATGCTAAAAATGCCGTCTGGCTGAGTGAAGAAAATTAAACTAAGTAATAAAATAAAGTATAAAATATGCGTTAGAATTTTTATGAGATTTGTAGGTATTTTGGTAAAACCTACTCTAAAGGAAATACTCAATAATATAATCACGTCAAGTCAGCTATGATAGTGTAATCTTTACTAACATATTAAAGCTGAAGAGTTTGTTTGTTTGAACGCGCTAATCGCAGTAACTACTGTTTATAGATTTTATATAAACATCCATAACTTAGGTACAAATGTCCATGTCCATCACACGAACATTTGCCCCTTGCGGGATTCGAACACACGACCCTTGGTTTTGTAGCCAGGGTCTCTGAACACTAGACCAACGGGCCTGTCAAATCAATATAACACTATGTGTGCGGAAACCGAAGTCCACGCGGCGGACTTACAGGCAGCTGCTATTACTTTTATAAACATTTCTTTATTTTACCAACAACAAAAATCTGTTATCAGCATTGATATACAAAAACCCAAGATACACAATTATCGTTTTAAAAACGTCCCCAAAAAATAAGTGCAGAATGCTCTTATTTCAAACAGTCTTGCGTCACCCAATTTTGAGCACTCCCCTGTGAAAACAATCTCAACTAATCTGCATAAGGTTTAATTTGCAAATAATAATATTCATAGTTTGACTTTGAGTTTTTGGAGACAGTATTGACTGTTACTTTTGTTTGAGACTGTGCATCGGTTTTTGTATATCAATGGTTATCAGCATAACCAATTTCACCCGTAGATATAGGCTCCTAATAAAGTATGAACATATCATAAACTCATACCTTCCACTAGATATCTTGGAAACTAGACGAGTCGTGGAATATGAGGAACGGACGTGGATCGCTTCCATTCAGGGCTGTCAGGGAAAAAGGCAAAGGAAATATCGGAACGATGCAATGGAACGATGTATCAAAGAGGGTAAATGGAAAATACCAACTGGAATTCATAGAGACATTAATAGCTGAAGTAACAAAAAAAGTTAAGCAACTCTCTGATTGGTCTAAGCTTTTTTTCATGAAGGACACAAAAAAGCGAAAGCTTTAAAAATCGACTCTAATCTATACTTATATAAGTACATAATAATAATGCTGAATAGTTTGTTTGTTTGTTTCAACGCGTTAATCTCAGGAACTGCTGGTTCGAATTGCAAAATTTTTTTTTGGGTTGGATTGTACGTGGCGTGAATCCGAAATCCACGCGGACGGAGACGCGTTCGGAGTCGCAAACGGCCGCTAGTGATATACATAGTATAAACACAAGGGTCAAAGTTGTAATTTTTCATTTTCATTAGCTTTTTTCCTAAAATGACGTCCTTCTCTTAAAAGATTACCAAAATGGCGACAGTCTGCTCATTTTTTAATGTAAGTAAATCTATACTAATAATAAAGCTGAAGAGTTTTTTTGCGGCCATGAATGACAAACACAATCAGTTACTTCTTAGTATCGGTAACCTTTACCTTAATCTTAGTAGGTATATAATAATATGGGAAAATAATATCTATGTTTGTTCATTCTATCCAACCTTTTTCTGTTTACTACACACCTCTCGCTGTCCATCCATCACCCATATTCATCGATTATGGATACGTCTGTCTTGCCCTTGATTCATAATAAATTTCGAGGCCCATTCCGAACGGTACGTACCTTTTTGTTCGTATACATGACTTGTATTTATTAGCAATATGTCTATAGGGTTTGTAACAAGCTGGCGAATGAACAAAGTTCGATTCCCGTGCAGGAAAAACGTACTTTATATCTGTATGTCTGTTTGTCATAACTGGATATATGTATTTCTGGTTGTTGAAATAATATTACATATTAATTTAGAATGTGTGATGATGATGCCTTCTTAGCCGATTACGGTTACACTGACCACTTTATGACAAATCAAAAGTTGTGTGCGGTCAGACTAGAATGTGTATCAGTAATGTAATTAAACTATTAGAATTGTTATCCATAACACAAGTTAAGCTATACGATTAATAATGAACACTCATAGTTTGTAATAAGATCTAAACGCTTAAAATCAATGTCAATGATGTTGTCAATAACGATATTATTTATTAATCAAGCTCATGGACAAGAATCTAATAGATGAAGTACCCAAATCAAACAATATTGCCAGCCTTAACGAAGTCTGTATCAGTGATATATTGCCTCTTCAATTCTTTCTGAAGTATAGACAGCCCTCGTAATATTTTCTCCCGTATATTGTATCGCTTAGAAGGCGATGCCGGCGTGCTGTGAAAGTTTTGATTGGGTTATTGCTTCCACAATGTTTGCCGCGTAAAGTCGGTCAACTACCTGATGCTTGAAGTGCTGGATAAGATTATTTGATATCAGATTTGATCTATATCTCTCCATCTATCTTTTGTGTATGTATGTTGTCGTGAAATTATTACACTTATTTTCGTTTTGAAATGTTTGCGGAAGACTAGCAAAGGTGTAAACGCTGAAAATATATGGTACTTATGTGACAAAAATACTTATAAACTAATATTTTATCTTCCTACATTGGAAGTGGTAAGTGATGCGAATTTTACCGGGTCTATAGCCTACAATATTATTTAATCTTCTACTGTTTATTTTCATAATTATTGTCGTGTCGAAGTCAAATGGCTTGGAAAATGATGAAGAAGCACTAGCTCCTGATACTTTTGGTATTCATTGACTATTGATAGATTTAATACTTTGTTGTATCACTTGTGCCACCAATAGTTACTACTATATTATTCAATGGTATCAATTCTACTTGGCGACTGTTGCATTAGATTCACTTCAAAAATCACCAAAAAGTATAATTCTCAGCCCTTTAACACTGAGTTCATTTTTGTATCCACATTATGCTTAAACTAGATTCAGTTAAAAGTAGCAGGGTAAAGCACTGGATGGATACAGATTCAGCTATAACCCTCAACATCCGCATAGGTTATTATTCGTTTACATTATACCATAAAATACTTATGCTAAACAGAGAAGCGAAGAAAATGCGCAATTTGCCCTCGTGTGTAGAAAGAATACTGTGATAACGCAAAGGGATGGGACAATGTCGATGGATCATTTACATTTAATTAATTGTATTAACAACTACTTCAGAAAACTATTAAACTAAAAGTTAGTAAATAAATGCCAAAAAAGGTTTTTCTCTTATGCTTATGTTCCAACATCTGCTGTAAATTATTACGATTAGGTTAAAGTCAATGGACGATTCTAAAGTCATTTTGAGTAGTGTTTTTCCATATTGTTCTAAGTTTATATTTTCAAATTTTTATTTATTTATTTATTTATTTATTTATTTATTAAGGGAAAGTATACAGCACACTTAAATCTAAATTACATGGCTTATTATTAATTGTGACGGCCAATTATAACTATCCACGTATTAACTATTTGCTTAATACAATACAAAATCTACTGAACTAACTGTGTCTTTAAGTATATAAATAAACATTATATTTATTATATTATATATTAATAAAAATAATATATTGCATGCGAATTAACTATGCAAATTGTTCTTTGCATAGTTAATTCGCATGATTATATTGTTTTAGAATACATTTCAACAGTTTATAACTTTAACAAAACATCTTTAAGTAATAATAACACAATTGTTTAGTTTCTAGAAACTTCTGATCAAACATTTCTACTGGTAGTTCTAGAATCGACATACGTTAAACAACTTGTCGCATCCCTAAAAGAGGAAGAAAATGTGATGAAAATTTGTACCGTTTGTGCATAGGAATTGTTACATGTCACATGAGGGGAATGTTTATTAAGACGTGATAAGAAAAATAGGCTTTTCTTTAGATGAACTCAACTTAAAAAGTATGTTTTATATACAAAAATTTTGGAGACATACAAAAACTTGGCTTGCTATGTAAAATACAAGTTTTTGAAACCTCGTAAAACGTTAATATTTTAGGTCACTTAATTATTATCGAAAGATCGGTTTTACCAAAATAATACGCGTTTGAAAACTATCGTAGAATAAATTTCACAAAAACACAACACGTAAGAGTAATCTCAATTTCTCAAGTCCCGTTTTGCGCTATTAAAGACTCAATGGTTTGAAAATACACGTAATATAATTAAAGATGCATTGAAATGTCAGCGAAGACAATAAACCTATTTTAAGCAACAATCGTTTGATGGAGCGAGTGGGCCGAGGGAAGATGGCACAGCGCCAAGTGGTAAGGCGTGGAGTTCATCTGACATATTATGATAATATAAAACAAACAATCATTATAATATCATTATGATGATCAGCCAATTACCGTAACCTCTGCTGAAGTACAGGCCTTCCCTATAGATGGAAAGAGAGACCGAGACTTAAGATCAGATATTGTGCGGTGTGCTGTACCAGAAGAAAAGTTTTTCAGCTAGGGGAAGTCCACCAAAGAGTAGATGTGTGCGGTGTGCTAATAAAAAAATACCACTGTTTCCTGATGTCAGTTCATATCTAACGTACTAGAGGGCTCTGCGGGTTGCTGGCGGACGAGAGGGGGGGGGGGTGACACCACTCATGGCATCTCTTGTCTGGACTACGCGTCGTCCGCGCACAGCTCACATCTACGCTTCCATTCATATAAATATCACTCATCTCCGCACAGTAATCTCGCCGAAGCTAAGCAGAGATGAGACGTGTCAATAACACAAGACATCTCAGCTTCACAGAACACATCTTAGCTTTGGAGGAGTCGCAACACGTGGGCCCACGCGGATTGGTGTTTATTATCGAAAGCTCGACGGCGCAGGGGTAAGCGCGCTCGACCTGCGATTGCAAAGTTAACTTTTGTAAAGATCAGTCATCGGATGGGTGACCGAAAAATTTCTCGAGCTCCGAACTATGAGGCGGAGGAAATAGGGAGTGGGAGTATCCTGCGTACCTGGCTGATCTTAAGATGGGCCGCCATAGTCGAGAAACAGCCAGAATACCATGCCTAAAAATATAATGTTGCAATAACAAACTCCGGCAGCGTATTTGTGACCTCCTTGATCATCATAATTATTAACATCACCTTAGCGCCTCTCAAAGTAGCATCATCATAACTATGTCTAAAAATATGCTGTTGTAATAAAAAACACAGCATATTAGTGAATTGTGACCTCCTTGATGTTCTATATAATAATACTACCTACCTACACATAAGCGGCAGTAGGTACTCACTGAGATCTTACGCCCTCTCTAACCCGAAGGGTATGCCTGCACACGGGATTAGCTCTCCTGCGTGCACTGCATAGGCTACCATGCCATGTCTGGGGATGATGTCGTTTCCTGCGTCATCCTCCCAAGGCGCCCCCCTGGCCTGATCTTCTAGGCCAGGGAATACCCGGGAACGGACTGGGCATTCGCCAGGCACACGCCGGGCAAGAGAACCAGGCCCTCCCACCACACGGGTGATAAGGAAACCGCAGGGTTTTAGTAGGTAGTGGGACGAAGTCCCGAGCCCTACACACGGCTGCAGGTGTAGCTAGCCTGCAGTTATGGCACGTCAAAGTGTTTCCCTGCGCAAAAAAAAAGAAAAAAAAAAGGTACTCACTGAGATGGAGCGCTTGCTATCTCATAAAAAGGAACGACAGAGTATATTGCATACTAAACCAGGGCATCTATGTACCGTTTTATAGTATGCATACTGTATTCTATTCTAATGTTGGGTACAGAGTAACAATAACGTCTTTTTAGCAGGCCCGTGGTGGCTAGAGAACCTAGGAACCAAATACTAGGTCGCGGGTTCGAATCCCGCTAGGGCAAGTGTTTGAGTGATAAACATCCACATATGAACTCGATTCATGGATGTTTATAATGACTATAGGACCGCCCGCAACTCCGTACGATTTTTTACTAAGCCTTCCTCAACAGCCGCCTTATTCAGCGCAAAAACATTTTTTCTATTCGAATCAGCAGTTCCTGTGATTAGCGCGTTCAGACAAACAAACAAACTCTTCTGTAGTACAAGATTCGAACCCAGTTTGCGGCAAGGTTGGTTTTATATTTATGCAAGTGGCGAAAAACGAGCGGCTGAGTTTCCTTATGGTAAGTAATCATCACCTACGTCAATCGTCTACGATGTAAACCCACCTTTAATATAGAGCAATTTGTTACAGAGACAACCGGTACAATTATAGTTCACAAGACACCTCTATTGGCAGTCATGCGTTCTGTCTCAATGAATTCCTATTAATTGCTTGGCAGACAGATTAATTCGACTTTAAATAAGGCGTACATAACTCCCATTTACATAAAGCGTTCATGTTTTGGCCATGCTCCACTGAACCTGAGCACTTAAGTGGAAATTAGTACCGTGTAATGTGCCCTGGAATTATACTGCACCATATTATTGTCCTCTTGTTGGTATAGAGATGTCTTGCCTTTTTTATGTTTTGGATAAGGAAACGAAAAGTATCCTGATGGATCTTGACTCAAATTCAATGGATCTTCATCCTGAAGAATATCGACGTAGGACCCCAATAACCTGATTTTTAAGAAAAAATCTTTGGAACTCATTATTAACTTTTTTTTAAGCCTTTCGGTGCCTTAAATGTTTAATTATAAAAGTTAGGTACAATATTCATCTCACAAACATTAAAAAATATCTTAATTTTTTTTTCTTTGGGAAAGACTTGCATTCCGCTTGTGATGGAAACTAAGTGCGGAAGCACCATAGTTAACCTAACATAAACTTATCATCTGTTTCTCCTAGGATTCGAACCCTGGCCATCTGGCGCACTATCAGGCACACTACGAAGACTCGACGACGTTAACTCAATCAAATCCGAGAGAGATTAATTGTTACTCAAGGATCTTGTGAGATTAGTACCATGATTAACGGATTCTGAGAGCAAGGGCTGACTTACGTGATTTTAGAGGATATTAGCATAATCAATTCATCATCTTTCCAACTACCCTTGGCTTGAAGCTAACTTGGTGGCAGGGTCAGATTCAAGTGGGAACAAAATGGTCGACCAATGAAATGTTATCTCACTTACCTATATGTATAAGTTTGCCTGTAAAAAAATGCGTGCTGAGTACACAACTTCAGGGTAAGTCTAGTTAACCCTTCACTTATAAATTAATACTATGCATATCTGATAGTAGTCTGTAAGTTTACCAATAAATAAACCGTTAAAAAGTATGCTGTCAAGTCGCGGATTCAATCCCGCAATGGACAAACATTTATGTGCATGAACGAAGATGTCTATTTGTGATAGTCTGAGTGTTTGAAAATCTATTTCGGTGGCCGTCAAAAAAATATTGTAGACATAGACAGCAGCCCAAGGGAACCAAGTTTGTCATTTAGTTGATATTATTAAAGCAATAAAGTTGTATTATATTCTAAAAATTAAATGTTTATTTAACTCTCGTAGAACACACAATCAGTTCCTCGGGGAGGGAAAACAAATGATTCCGCATCGTACCTTAAGTGTTTCGCTCGAAAAGGCTGGAATACCCCTGGGATTCCAGTCGATATGAGCTTCGGGATCGATGTAATATTAAAGGGTTTTCCCGGAAAAGAGATCTCATCAAATCTGATAGGGTTTCATAGTCAATAAATATTTTTAAGAAACAAGACAATGCCAATAAGATGGTGAATTATATTTCATATGTTGATTTGATATCAACCACTGCAGGGCAAAGGTTTTTGTTTTTTATAAAGATGGGCTTTTGGCCTAATGATCACCTTTTCCAAATTTATATTTACTAATTTTATCCTAGCTCCTTTACCGATTGCATCTTTGGCCATTGCCTTGGAGCCCATGGTGCGCTACGACTATGATCTTGAATGGATCACTCAGGCTATTATGTACAATGGAGCGACTGTCGTCTGACCTCCGTAACCTTTACAAGGGAAACCAGACCATTTTTATATAAGTTAAAAATAAAAATACTTTAACAAGGAACACAACACTTTCTCTGGTAACTGTAGTCCACCATAATCACAACGAAACATCTTGAATGACAATATTTTGATCATGTGCCAAACGTACGCAATTACTTTATCAACATACGAAGGATGAATCAGATGATTTTACTCCGAAGATCGATTAAGAAAATGAAATTCCAATGTCAAACTGTCATTCGAAATGTCATTATTAATCAACATCAGTAGAAACACAGAATATTAATTAACAATGTGATTAACTAAAGACAAAGTTTTGTACATTCATAATTATTATTTTATTACTAGCGACTGCCCTCGACTTAGTCCCCATGGATTTCGGTTTCTGCACATAAGTATAGTGTTTTGATTATTGCCTGAAGTCGTTCTCGTCACATGGGCTATCCAACACAAGAATAGTTTTTCAATTCGAACCAGTTGTTTCTGAGATTTGCGCGTTCAAACAACCAAACTCCTCAGCTTTATAGTACTGGTGTAGATTATAATTCAACTATATATTAGTAATCAATAACAAAGAATATCATGGAAGCCCAATTATTTTCTAGTCCTAAAAATCACCTATTCGTCCTCGCCCTTTAAACCAATAGAAAGCCCCATCCAATCAACTCACCACCGATTCAGTGTAAAATCTAAAATATGATTTAGAACCAACGAACTGTTGAAATGTATCCGTTCACCCAACCGTGGCCTAGTTCAGTGCCGCGTCAAAACCTCATAACTTCTGTTTTGCGAAATGCCACGCGTTTCCATTCCGCTTTCAAACGGATTTTCGGCAACCGAAATGCTGATTTATGCGGTGTTTTTTGTTTAAAGCTTCTAGGTCGCATGCAAATTCGGTTTTAAACTCTTCCGTTTTAGAAGAGGAGTATTTTTATTATGCAAACAGGTCAGTGTAACAAAGAGACCGAGATTCCGTGACATGTTTAAGCTTTTAGAATTTATTAAGTTTTCATTTGAGATTTCAGAGCCTGGTGGCCTAGTGGTGAACGCCTTTTTAGGGTTCCGTAGCCAAATGGCAAAAAACGGAACCCTTATAGATTCGTCATGTCTGTCTGTCTGTCTGTCTGTCTGTCTGTCCGCCAGTCTGTCACAGACACTTTTTTCCGAAACTATAAGTACTACATTGTTGAAACTTGGTGAGTAGATGTATTCTGTGAACCGCAACAAGGTTTTCACATGAAAATAGAAAAAAAAAATAGAAAAAATGGGGGGTCCCCATAGTTAGAACTGAAACTGAAAATATTATATATGTATATACTGAAAAATCCAGTCAGTACTTTTTTTAATACGTCAAAAATAAAATTTGTGCGGAACCTTCAGTGCGTGAGTCCGACTCGTACTTGGCCAATTATTAAATACGTGATTTCAACCGGGTCAAGCAAAGCGGTATATTCGCTTGATCGTGCCAAAATAACGACTCGGTAGGGCTAGTGTTATTGTTAAAACTTTCAAAAATGACGACCTGTTCAAATGTTTATGGCAATCAAAACAATCAAAGCGTGTCACTAACTTGATAAAACTGACAACACAAGACGTGTGTCTCATGTAACCGTGCAGTTCCCTTCGAGCCTCCATAGATGGTCAGACCTCCATAATGGTTGGAAATTCTAATCAGCGCAGGCACTGGCCGCTAACTACCTACCTTTCAAAATTCAAGTCCATATCTGTTTTCGCGATTTTTCATTTAATCCTACTGCGGAGGTATACACGAACAGCTCTCATAAACTATCCAATAAACATTGATAAAATAAATAAATATATAAATCATGTAATAGTGCCATGTTATAGTGATTCTGTAAAAGTGAAAGTAAAACAAGTCTATCGGTGATCTTCTGCTTTTACTTCAACTACTTCTATGGCTACGGAGCGCTGTAAAGCGCAAGATACTCTTAAAAACAGCGTCTCTCCTTCCTAGCGTTTATCCCGTTTCTATACGGGGTCCAATTTGATCATGATCCAGGATTTGGCAAGTCTGGTTATTACAGTGAAGCAACTGCCATAAGACCTTCGTAACCCATAGAGGGGAACCAGACAGATTGGATCATGGTTTCACATTCAGATCTAACTGAACTAAAGTCAGAAATCACTGAATGTACAGGTTTCCTCACGGTCTTTTCCCTCACCGCCGAGCTAATGGCACAAATCTACACATAGATTTCGAAAAATCCAGAGGTGTGATCCCGGATTCGAACCGCGGACCTCACGTATGTGACGCGACGTCCGTACCACTAGGATATCGCACTCATACTAGTAGTATATTCAAAGCGTGATATAGGTTCACAAGGTTAGACGCTTGGAAGAAACAGCGAGTGTACAGTGCGATTGTTCAGCTTCATCAAAGCATCGTCATTAGTCCATTTGTTCAGCTCGATCAAAGCCCGCTATAATGGCTACTCTCTCACCGCCTCCATTCATGTTTTCTGCGCGTGCGCCGAATAAGATTCCACTGAACTGTTTGATTGACAGTCATGTCGATGTATTTATTGATTGTTCAGATAACACGGAAGTGAGGTGCCAAGTGCTTTTGTTTGTCATGATTGTAATCAGTATGTGGTATTTAACTACCAGTTAAGGTATTGTAAGTTAGAAAGAGTGATTTAGAATCCAGAAACTTTAATTTGTGTCCGAAAAAAAGAGAACTTTGGACTGTCGGCGCTGTACCAAATACAAAAATGTTTTACCTCCTTTTTTCGTCTTATAACCTTCTTCAGAATATTTGTGACTTGCTTCAGTTATTCTTACCTAGCCATTATTTGGCTAATTTAACTATAACTTTTTTCTTACAGAACTGCACATAAAAATATACTTAAACCTGGACTACTCTTCTTTGTTCATTAATAGTGTCATGTCAAGTTAGCCGATCTCAAATTAGACATCCCCACATAAACATTCATCCTTGCGTTGATACCGGTAACATTAATATCTTATCATAAATATATTGAATTGTTCACTTCACATCAATCGTAACCAAGGAATGAAAAACACGGTAATAAATCTTCTACAAACTGTTTTTGTCTAACCTTATCACTCCTCACATATTAACATCCGCGTCACTTTTCAAAGAGGATAATCATTAGTAGAACTTCCACTCGAATGAGCAGCTTGCCTGAAGTACCTCCACCTTACAGAAGACCACAGTGAAGTAGCACTTCGTAATAGTTTTGCTGTTTCTGGTGGTGAGAAAGATTTCCAGTGTTTAGTTGGGAAGGGGAAGGGCTTTAAGAGGTTGTCAACGCAACAGCAACCTTGATGGGGATGTTGATGTCCATGGGCAGCGGTGATCACTTACCATCAGGTGACCCACTTGTACTTTTACCTCCCGCTTACATAAAAAACATGCCAAAAACAAAGTAGCTAAAGATCAAATTGAAGGAATAGTAATCAATCAGGTATCACGGTGTTTGTGTGAGTCATTGGAGGGCACGCCAAGACACCCACACCGCTGGCTACTTTTACATCATGAATGGTCTCTGCATGCTTATGGCTTAGGAATTACGAGCATTTCCTTACCTGAAGATGGTACAGTGGATAATAATAATTGCGTATATGAAATTGTTCAAAGCGGTATCGGTTTCTTTTTAACGTAGAGGCGGTTAACGAACAAGTTTGTCGCCTGATGGTAAGTAAGCTCCGCCGCGCCAGCGCCGAGTCTCGGCCTATAAGACCCTATACCCTCCCCAACTGAGCTCTGGCGACTCCAACCGTTTTTCGGTCATGCGGCATATAGTATGATCAGCGAGGTTCGCACGATTCCTATTACTGGTACCCTCCCTACTCCCATACTCTCATAGTTCTGTGGGACAGTAATCTGACACGACCGTAGAGGATCAGGCGCTGGAGCAACGGCTTAATTTGCCTTCTGAAGTATAAAGTTTATGATTGCGTTCAAAGCCGTGCCAGTGGTGAAATAAAAAGTTGTTTGTCACATTCATTGCAATTTTCGTGATAAGGACCATTCCTGTTTTAGACTTAGGTTAGCTTTAAATAACTTATCTATGAACATCTACAGGTACATGTTATGATATGATGTGGTTATCGTACCTATAACAGTAAACCTAATGTTAAAATAAAATGTGTACAAAATATAAGGCGATGACTGTACATTTTCTTGTCACGTTGTTTATCAAGTCATTGATGACTTTGATTTGATTTGAATCATCATGCATTATGAAAAGTTGTATTAATAGCTACAACGCCCAATTAATGAATGATTTATTGAATTATAGCGACAATCAACTCATTATAATGAATGCTGAAGAGTCTGGCATAATCACTGTATCATACAATTTTTACAATAGAAAAAGTCGAACAATGTAAACCTAAAGATTTACATTGTTCGAGGTAAATCTCAGAACATCATATCTATTAAATAAAACACGGGTGGCGGTGATTTCTTTTCTTACCATCAGGTGACTCGCCAGCACGTTTGCCGCCTTTGCCAGAAAAAAAAAACAATCATGAAGTACTATTTTATTATGGTCTGCTTAAGTTGAAAGTACTCGACCAGACGAGCGCCTCATTCTAGAAACGTCCACTATAATCAATATATCGATGGTTATAATGTCAAAGGGCTTAAACGACAAATCGCCACTTTTCAGGAGAGCCAAAAAACAAAAAAAGTAGAAAAATTAACACAACTGTTTTGTCTTTAAAGCTATCGCTTTCGCTTAAAGACCATTGATTTTGTTTTTTCAAGCCGAACTGTATGCGACGGTCTAATACATTCCAGATAGCGTAGTTTCTAAAATAGATGTCCTTTAAGAACTGTAATTTTAACATTTTGTCCTTTAAGCTTAACATTTTTTTTTCTAGTAGTTGTCGACTATGGCTTAAAGGACTGCTCTTATATGGTCCAAACATAATTTTGTCCCTTAAAACGTTTTTCGCTTTGAAATTGTTATAATTATTGAGAAGTTGAAATATAAATAGAAAGAATAGGAACGCATTAACGACCGTATCACTATTTAATTTATTGTAAATCTCTTTCATATATTGCACAGAGTTTTGGAAATTCAGTTTTACTCATTACCACTACTATTTTTAGTCCATCAAATTATCATGTAGGGGAGAGGGAGGCAGTTTACTACAGAGGAAGTTTTGAACATGGTGCCTACTAACAGCAATTTTTTAATATTGTCATATATAGAATAAATCATCATATTATAGAATAAACGCATTAAAATGATATTTGCTAAGGCAGTATAGCTGTAAACTCAGTCCGAACTGAGTGGGACAGCGTAGAACTCCTTGCTTCATACATTTTTTCTATGGAAGTGCAAAAGTTCTAGCATGTCACATTCAGTTTTGACTCAGGTTAAAGCTATACTGCCTTAGCTTATATCGTTTGGAATGCTCTCAAGAATATAAATTTCTCTCCTTTACAAAAATTGGCATTGTCTTCTTTTTCTCAGATTCAATATGGGGCAATTGTGACAAATGAGAGGATAGAATAATATATTTTCTTTATTTCAAGCTATTTCTTGATATTAAAATATACATTAATATAAAAACTTCAAAAGTTAAATCTTGAATTGCAGGAACAAAAATAAAAAAATATAGTATATATACACATATCACACAAGTATATAAGTTATAATGATAGATAATACTCCCTCAGATGAAAAATATATAAATTTAATATAAACTTCATACATTTCATTGCACCATGGTCACTTAGAAGATGAAATATGACCTACAAAAATTTAGCTTAAAGGATACTAATTTAATACAACAGTAGCAGTAAATGTCCTTTAAGCCTTAAGAAAATTATTTTGCTAGGCTTACTATGTCCTTTAAGCCTAACAGGTGCGACTAAAATTATACGTGTGTAGGTCGTAAATGCCAGAAAACTATTGTTCTGTCCTTTAATCCAAAAGTGCAAAAATGGCTGATTTTTGACCGTGAATATCTTTCTCAATATTGGGAATACAAAAATCTTATATATACCAATCGATAGAGCTCAAAAAGCTCTATAGGACTGCATCAAAAAGTCATTTTCGCCAAAATGTCCTTTAAGCCCTTTGACATTATAACCATCGATATCTCTCGAAATAAAATAGATTCCTTATTTATTAACAGACTAGCTTTCCGCCCACGGCTTCACCCGCGTGGAATTCGGTTATATTGCAAACAATGTTTTTATATTCCCTCGGGAACATCATTTTTTCCGGGATAAAAAGTACCCTATTTATTAAACCGGAGTTTTCACTTTACGTCTGAAAATTTCGAGCAATTGGTCCAGTAGTTACAGCGTGGAAGCGGAACAAACAATCAAACAAATAAATAGAAAAGCTCACTCTCCGATTTTTTATATTAATATAGCGGCCCGTCACGCGGTTTCACCCGCGTCCCGGGGGAACTACTTCCCGTTCCGGGATAAAATATAGCCTATGTTACTCTGGGTGAATGTAGCTTTCCAACAGTGAAAGAATTTTTCAAATCTGCCAAGTAGTTTCGGAGCCTATTCAATTCATACAAAAAAACAAGAAATCAAACCTATCCTCTTTATAATATTAGTATAGATAAGGATTATTCATTAAAAATTTCTCACTTAATTTACCCAAAAGTTCCACCCGTGTAGGCGGCTTCGATTTTATGTAAAACAAGCACACTCCCTAAAGCGTCCCTTAAAATCGTTGTTATTTAAATTAAGATCAAGGATAAGTGATGTTAAACGGGTTGCTACGTATCTCGAATAGAAACGGACGCGTTGATGAATTAATCGATACTTTGTATATGACGTTTAGAAAAAGTATTTTTAATTGGTTAATTAAGATTTTATTGTGTGTTTTTCTTCTTCTAGCGACATGCCCCAGCTTCGCACGAGTGTTAAATTAAAATCAAAAATATCTTTATTCAAATAGACAAGCACTTTTGGATCGTCAAAACTAAGTTAAATAAAGTAATATAATTAAATACATCGTAAGACATATATATGTCGATATATAAAATATACTGATTATCAGTATATTAATACATATACACATTTATTGGGTCTTCAAAATCTTCCTCTTAAACACTCTTTCTGATAAAATCAATTCAAGAAAATCGGTTGTAGGTATAGTTTTAAAGATTTAAGCATTCATAGGGAAAGGCAGAAAAAAAACACATTGTTTTATTACAATAAAGTACTGTCTCTGTCTCTGAGTTTTGAACACAGGACATCTGGCGTAATTACTTGGAAGTCAAAAGGTTTCGTATTGGCTCGGTTATTGCGTGTATAGCTGTTATAGTGAAGTAAACTTGTCTACACACAATCTTTACTTAAAATTTTAAATCTTATCCAACGTTTGACTCCAAATTCCAAATACTCCACTAAAACTCATCATTAAATAGAATGGAGGGGATACTAAGAAAAAAAAAAACATTTTTTTTCAATCTACATCGATACGTGAACATCACTCAACTCAAATAAATCAATCTCTACCTAAACCTATTAACTCTTTACGGGATTTGGAGCGGGTCACGGAATGATCGGCTCTTGTTTAGCTTAGGATGGAAACAAATAGATCAATATTAGTCTATGTTAATTACTAAAACTAGGACCCGATTTTATTGACGAACTTACTCGTTGTTGAAGCGTTGTATATATCAGAAGTACATAAATAGATTATTATATATAACATAATTTTAAAATTGTTATGTATGTACCTTTTAAGCTTGCGAATGAAGAATACGAGTATTATTGGGAAATTCTTGCTTAAGAAAAAGATACCCTGAAGAAACTTTAAAATGCTTAAGTTGTTAGGTTAGGAATTGGCATTGCATACGATCATGAATACCTAATATTGATGACGATTTAGAAAGTAATTGTAATTGTCTTTATTGTTTCGAGAGGCCTATGTCCAGCAGTGGACTGCGATAGGCTGATGATGATGATGACGTGAATTTTTCTTCGTGTGCGGAAACCGAAATCCTCGCGGACGGTACAGTACGAGCCGAAATGTCAAACAGTAACAAAGTACACTTGAACTACGTAATTAATATCGGGTTTAGTCTCTTTAAATAATATTAGTGATAAAATGCAACGCGGAAGTCAAAAATCTTATATTTTATACCTCATTTGTAAGTTGCTTTATAGTCCATCCCTTGAATAGGTCATCAAAGTCACCGCGTATGAATGAACATACCGCCCAATAAAGGTACTCTTGATGGGTAAATATAGATAATTAATCAATCTATAAACTGTTAGTACTTATGTAAGTCTAAAAAAGTGGGCGGTGTTTCTTTTAGTCGGTTCTGGTACAGTATAAAAATCAAAACAGTGCAGTGTCTAACATTAATAACTTATTCATAAAGAACGCGCAGTAAAGAAATAAAATGCAAAACTAAAGTGTTGTGTCATCAGAATTCTCAAGCAATTAAGAATATACCGTGAATACACAGAGCACGCCGAATTTTTTTGGGGATTGAAGAAAATACCCTTTTTCCAGATGTTTAAGTAATGTCTTTAAGTTCTAGGGTAGCTATTATTATTTAAATTCAAATATTTAACACAATTCCGTTACCCCAGAATCGTCATACTACCTACCCGATACTTTTTAATTTTACAACAACACATACAATGATCTGACTCCGTGTTAAGTAGTTTAAGCTCTTGTGCTACAGATATCAACAGTGGTATGACAAATATACTTAAATAGATACGAGTACATATAACACACATACCAGGACAAGCGTACGTGTTCATGTACACAAATATTTGTCCAGAGCAGGGATCGAACCCGTGACCTCTCGGTCTAAAAGTCAACTTCTTGACCGTTACACCATGAAGCGTCATAGTAAGTAGTTCAATCTCTAAAATATACAGTAGGTACCCTAAAATTAATTAATTAATTTATTTATTTACAACAATTAGTTGGCTTACAGTGTGACACCAAAACGCTAACTATCTTAAATAATTTGACAAAAATACTCTTAAATATAACACAATACAACACATACTGTCGTTAAAAATGTCGACATGCTGAACCTCGTGTGTAAACCGATTCAGAAGTGTCAGGGCTTTGCTGGTGGGGGCGTTGGATGCATGGACTGTTCGCGCGCCAGAGCATGAGAACAGCTGATGCCGCCGCCGCGTCCCAGTGCGTATAATTATTAGGAACAAATATGCCCATAGCCGCCAGTGCCGTCGGGTTGTTAAATATACAGTACTATTAAAAATACAGTTTGAAGTTGCTTCACTGCCCATCAAAACAAACGTTACATCCATTGCTTAGCCGTGCCTATCACATGACGAAAAACTAATCGGCATGTATTTGATTGCCAGGTCACCACCCACGCCGCATCGGTGATCGCTTCAGTCGGTCGAGATAGCCCATTGGACCTGGTCAAGTCGCTATTTGCAGACGAAGGTCGAAGAGTGAAGGTTAGGTCGCAGGAGCGAAGGTTCCGAAGGTTAAGGTGAAGTGCGAGTGACTTGTCCAGTGGCAGTTGGTGAGTTTGCTGTGTGTGATTAACTGGTTCTAGGTACCCTTCTGAACCTAGAGATACCTCTTGGGTATACGTAGGTAGTGTAGCGATTTAATGGAAGCCACACCAGACCACAGTGAAGTAGCACTTCGTAACTGTTGTGCTATATTATTTCTACTGGTGAGTAAGGTCGCCAGAGCACATTTGGGCACCTGTGTGTGATCCTTGTACGCAGGTTGATGTACATGGGCATCGGCGATAACTTCCCATCAGGTGACCCACGTGTTCGTTTACCTACTTATCATATAAAAATAAAACGTTTTGTAGCCCATCACAAGAGGTATGCATCTATTTCCCAAGTTGGTGTCTTACTTGTGTTTGACCAACAGGTACCAGGCACCCTTTTGAAGGAAGACGGTGTTGTAGCTATTTTACGGAAGCCATATAATCATATGTAAAATCATTTGTCGCCCATCACAAGCGGAATGTTTTTGAATGGTTTAGAGATGAATACTATAACTTTCATAATTGAACATTTAAGACACCGCAAGGGTTTATAAAACATTCCATAGAAAAGTTCTTTGAAATATTTAGGATCAGGTTATTGAGTCACACGTCGGTATTATTCAGGAGGAAGATACATTGATCTTGGGTCAAGATAAGCCTTGTCCAATTGATGTTGGTACTGTATGATGAACATCAAGTTTTACTTAATTGGATATTGTAGATGCATTAATGATTTTCGGAAATTACACAGGGTTAAACACTGATCACTAATGAAATATTAATGGGCTTCCATAAATTTTCCATGAATGGTTAATAAGTGTTCCATTTATATTTCATTAATGTTCAGTTACCCCTTTCGTCGATGCTATATATAACAAGTGATTTCGCATCGACGAAAAGAGGTAAGCAATGAGGTTACCAATTAGATAAATACTTAAAACAAAATAGTGGTATTAGGCAAACTGTTGGTTTTTTTCCGGCGGAAAAAAAATGGCCTGCTGGTCATTCACGTAGAAGTGCTAGGAGGGAAATTTATCTGAAGTGCAAAAGAATTTCTATGTTACTCAAATTGCAAAATAAACTACTTTGACTTTGGCTTGGACTGACTTGTTATTATATTATGTTATCTATACTCACTAATATAATAAAGCTGAAGAGTTTGTTTGTTTGAACGCGCTACAATCAGGAACTTAAAAAAAAAAAACTTTATGTGTCGGATAGTCCATTTGACGAAGAAGGCTTTATGCTATACTAGCGGCCCGCCCCGGCTTCGCCCGTGGTACTTGTCCACTATTTAATGGATGATATTATACATAAAAACCTTCCTCATAAGTTACTCTATCTATTTAAAAAAACCGCATCAAAATCCGTTGCGTAGTTTTAAAGATTTAAGCGTTCATAGGGACATACAACATACATAGGGACAGAAAAAGCGACTTTGTTTTATACTATGTAGTGATTAGTAGTATGTACCTATGTGTGCGGGAACGTAACGTGGGTGCTAGTGACTAAATAATTAGCTGAAACTCATTAAATAAAACTGCTTTTAAACGGATAAAAATGGTGGTTTAAATAAAACTACATATTTATAGGGAAACCCTTACTTGTAACGGTATTCTCAAATCCTCACGAATCCACATAAATACCACGATAACTCAGTAATATGCAATCCGACCTCAGATATTAAGTTTCTAATTGTTCCATGAATTAGGATTCTCTAGCTCATTTGATCCAAGCCATGAAATCGAATAATTGGAAAACCATCTTCGAATTCAACTATCTTTTCTACTTTATTGACCAGAATTGCTGGTGTTTTATGTTTATGAATAAGTGCATTGACGCTGCGCTATTATTTCATAAGAAAATACAAAATATTATTGTGAGAAAATCACACTTATCAGTCAATAATTATATTGCATATGGGTTGTCTAGTAAATGTCATTCCAAAATATGATTTATTAATACTTAAATAATTAAAAAAAAATCGACAAATCTACTATCCAACACATGATTTTTTTTCTAATCGAACCTGAAATTATAAGATTATCGCGTTGAAACAAACTCTTCAGCTTTATTATATAAGTATATAAATATAGATTAATAAAAAAACTAGTACATTTTTTGCCGTCTCACCACGCGTGACTGTTATTCCGAAGATTTTTGCTTTCACGTGTCATTACCAACGTAATGAGAAATAAGAAATTCTCTTTGGTTCCTCGAGAGAATGGAAGAATTCCTTTGTCTATGGAATGACAGTCTGGGACATTCTGGAACGGACGCTTTAATGAGTACTACATCATTACATTGTTTTCTATTAATTAATATTTCTGATTAATGTGATAAGAAAATGTGTGTAGACGTTAACTTATTGGTTCAGTGGTTCTAGTCCCAAGAACTTTGAGGTCATGAGTTCAGTGACAGGGCGAAAGAAGTTTGTCTCGATTTGTTCACAATATGCTCCAACTTCTTATAATTTTGATGACGGTGGTGATAACTTATTTTCAATGTTTTTATAATTTTAACTAATAAGTTGATAGCAGGAGTGTCTTTGAGCTCCATATTTTTTTACCCATTTATTTAATCAAACAAAATTTTGCATCGCGTACAATACATACTTCAAAGGTTAGCCGCCATGAGGTATTTTAACTCAACAATTACATTATGTTACGTAAATTATTCAATGGAGAATGAAACTCAATAGCTACCGTTAATTCAAACAGAGAATTGAATAATGCGACTAGTTCCCAGGAAATTTTATTTATTCATCAAACTAATTGGTATTAAAGCAACTAAGCAGCTTCAAAACAACTCGTGGTTTATTTTGCGAAAACAAAGTTTGTAAGACTTCAAAGAGCAAGTTTTATTGTTTCGTCGGCAAATAAAACAATCACGTCTGTCCTTCAGTTAACAGTCGAATCGAGAAGTTTGCTTCCATTTGTAGCTCTTCCGGGGATTGAAACTTCTGTTAGCACAACATTTTATAAGGGAGCACTTCATTTGTTTACTAATAACACATCTAAAACATGTAGAACATGGAATAAATACATGTTAAACGAACGCATCTTGCTCACTATATAATAAGAACTAAACATACTTACTTACAGGCAGTGTTAAATTCATATCACAATAAAATTCAAATTTAATTTCTTTTGCACGTCAATCATTTATAACCTACTAGCTACCAATGATAACATTAAACACTCCGTTACCAAGCATATTTTTTTTTTCTCAGTTTGTTGCCTACCTTAAAATGCAAACCGTGACATTTGCCAAAACATCAAAATACATAATATAAACCCCGATACTGAAGTCGTGGTTGTCGTAGTTACATCACTGACAATTCTGTGATTTCCTGAATTTTGTTATTCTGTGATATTAGTGTTAATTCGAGGTTAGATACCAAGCTCGTTCAAGTAGACGGCGCCGCGCACCACCAGTTCGCTTGCTGCTGTACTTGAACAGTTAGTACGCAAGTACTCAACAATTTACATATATCGCGCTTAGTCTCGTTCTAATGATGTCTCGGATTCATTTTGGATTTTTCCATCAAAAATCCACACAAAAACGTAAAAGCTGACCTGTTTAATAACATCAAATGTAACTTGACAAAAATAAAAATATTTTCTCTTTCGCAACCATACGTTTAAATCGTTAGATATCGCCATATTTCGCTCTGAAAATGGCATAAAAATTGAAGCGACAGTCGCTGCGTATCGCAAAGACGGCATGTTGGTACTTACGTCATTTTAAAGCAAAAAAATGCCACAGTTTTCTGGTGTCGAGGCATTTTACTCTTTAACTCTTTGCTCGCAACTTAGCATTTTAAATGCTTTGGAGTGCGGCAATGCATGACGCGCGCTGCCCTCTAAAAGGCTTCACGGGACTTTCAATAGAAAACAGGATAGCGTAACTCTAAGTATTTGCTTTGTGCTTGTTGAGAAAAATATTAAATAGTAAATCCTTAGTAATTTTTCATGTCGTGTTTGAACATCATTTTGCGCGGTCCATAGTGGTAGGTATACCGTGGTCCCTCCAGAAGTGGGTCAAATCCGTGGGACCACTGGCACTTGACGATCCTAAAATCTTAACTTGGCAGACGAGTGGTGACGTATTATGAATGGGCGTTATACAGAATACACAGGCCATCCATACTAATAAATATTAAGAGAGAGCTTAGAAGAACTTCCACTCGAATGAGCCGCTCGTCCGGAAAAGTACCTACACCTTACAGAAGAC
Organism: Nomophila noctuella; assembly: GCA_958496325.1. Classification (NCBI taxonomy): domain Eukaryota; kingdom Metazoa; phylum Arthropoda; class Insecta; order Lepidoptera; family Crambidae; genus Nomophila; species Nomophila noctuella. The sequence continues at coordinate 871,210 of OY292489.1, forward strand.
CAAAGTGCTATAGCTTTCGATACTGTTGTCCTGTGTCTGCTGGTTGTTGATGTCCATGGACAATTGGACAGCGGTGATCACTTACCATCAGGTGACCCTCATGTTTGTTTGCCTCCCTGTAACATAAAAATAAATCGTTGATCTGATTCCGTGGTAAAAACCTTAAACACTTATGTTACAGATATGGAAATAAACAGTGGTATTACAAATATCCTTGACGACCCGCTTGGTGTAATGGTAAAGATGTTGCCTATTATACAAGAGGTCGCGGGTTTGATTACCGCACAGGACAAACAATGTGTGCATGAACATGTCTGTTTGTCCTGGTCTGTGTGCTATATGCAACTATTTAAGTATATTTGTAATACCACTGTTGATTCTGATGTCTGTAACACAAGTGCTAAAGCTACTTAACATGGAGTCAGATCAATGTATGTCATGTTGTGAAATATATATTTATTATACTTAAATGAGCTTCAGTTGCTTCTTACTATACCTACGAAATGAGAAAGGGGTACTCCCCTTTCTATTCCGGTACTACACGGCTAATCAAAGTCACCCTATCCTATGTAAAGGTCATGGAATAAAACCTACGCAGGGCAAATACTTATGTCGTGATGAGCATTTTATTACTAGCTATTTTTGCTCTGTCTAGATAAATTATTTTCTTATTATATTACTCGTAATCAAGATCAAAATAATAACTGTTTATGGTTCGTTAGTTCTTATACTAATTTAATAAGTTATTAGTGTCTTAAGATAACTGCATTCATGATCGATCAAAATATGTACGTACTTTTATCCGATGTACAAAATATCGTTCACAGAAATGTTTGTTTTAAATAAATAATTGCCTAGCCCCAAACTAAGCACGAAGCTTGTACTATGGATGCTAGGGAACGGATAGACATACTTAAATACAATAAACATCCATGGCTCGAGTACAAATGTCAATGTTCATCACACAAACATTTGCCCCTAGCGGGATTCGAACCCGCGACCCTTGGATTTGTAGCCAGGGTCTCTGACCACTAGACCAATTGGCCTGTCGTATAATTGTCGTTTTGTACGTACAATTAAAAGACATGAGTGTATTTGGAAATAAAATGTGAGTGAAGATTTAATATTTTCGCGTTGTAAAATAACACCACTGTCTTACTATAAGCACTGAGAAAGTATTTATGGAGGTACTACCTAAATCAATTAATAAAATTAAGTGTAATTTTCATTTTTATAGTTTCTTTTAATAGCACTACCTACTATTCACTCTCTGTTTTTCCCTAAGGTTGACTGGTAGAGAATGCCATGAGGCATTAAGTCCGCCTTTTGTACAAAATCTTTTTCGTGCAATAAAGTTTAAATAAATAAATAAATAAATAAATCTGTACTAATATAATAAAGCTGAAGAGTTATTTTTTTGTTTGCTGAATTGAAAAATAATTTTAGTTCGGATAGTCCACTTGACGAGGAAGGCTTTTAGCTTTAGTAAAACACTATGTCTGTGGAAACCAAAAACCACGCGGACGGAGTTATAAATATCGCGGTTAGTCGCGTAAGATAGTATTACATAGTTTAAAATGTACTACTACAATTTCCATTAAATACTTTGTCACGTAACAAATAGCCGCCTGTACAAAGGAATAACTCCACTCCAATCCAGCAGTTATTTAGAATTCCGATTCAATTTGTACAACATTCTTTCCCGTTTCAGAGTTAAATATTTGAAGTAAATTGTTTCCATGCATAGTTGGCGGATTGTTTCACTGTTTCGAAAGGGGATGGTTTTGAAAATGTTTTGTAGCAATTTCGAAGATACCAATGGGGTTTTTCGAATGGTGTTGTGGCAACACTATTAAGTGTCTATGGACAATATATGACGATTTTTGTCTATGGGCGAAAAGAAATATAATACGCTTTGCATTCGAGAAAACCACGTTATTTTATTTTGCCTCCACCTCGACCTGCTCATCCTGGATGCTTCATCAAATGGCTAGATTATTTTTATGTTACTGCATAATGAGACGAGCGTGGTTTAACTGATAAGCTATACTTAATTTATATCTTACGTAGTGGTACCTTAATTCATGTTTTCGTGTTTCGGAAGGCACGTTAAGCCGATGGTCCTGCGACTGATCTCTCTATGGTCGTGTCAAAGTGCTGTCCCGCCGAACTATGAGAGTAAGGGAATATGGAGTGCACTATAATATATCCGCCGCCATTGTCGAAAACGGTCAGAATGGTATTATTATATGACCCAAAGCACAACATATTATCAAGTAACGGAGGTTCACGAAAAGTACACATAAAACCAATATTATTTTGTCTCTAATACAAATGAAATAAGCATTAATATGATTTGAGCGTCGTAAATTGTTTTTCCTTGTTTTTTATTTCTCCTGAGAGATAAGAAGTTATATTTTTTCGTCATTTTTAGTTCAAAAGTTATGTTTTGGATGTCTCAATACCTATATAGTAGATAAATAAGTATCAGGCTACACAGGGGAAAAAAACAATAGATAACCTAAACGTTAGTTACAATACATTATGCTTTTCCCAACCATTTTTGTGTAAGTAAATAAACTGCTTAAGTTTAATTAGCAGAACGGTTGTGTACCACCTTTCGTTCTCGAAATATATTATTATTTAAACTACTCTATTTCAAGAGGAGCCATTACTTATCTCCGCGTGCCCGGGGCGGAACAAATAAACACAGCACGTGTAAAAAGTTCAATATTAAGTAAAATAGCGACTCGCTCCAGCTTCACGGGGAAATTATTAGTGTTTCTCTACTACACTGTGTATGTGTTTGTAAATAAATAATGTACACCTACACTTCTACATCTATATCTACACTACTTAAATCTTCACTATCTAAATCTACACTATCTACATCTAAAGGCAGCACGTGTTAAAAGGTTCAATATTAAGTAAAATAGCGACTCTCTCCAGCTTCACGGGGAAATTATTAGTGTTTCTCTACTACACTGTGTATGTGTTTGTAAATAAATAATGTACATCTACACTTTTACACTAATCTATTCCTACACTTCTACATCTACATCTACACTCTATAAATCTACACTATCTACATCTACAGCATTATCTACATCTACACTATCTACATCTACAGCACTATCTACATCTACACTATCGACATCAAAACTATCTACATCTACACTAATATTATGTTATATAAAGAGGAAAGATTTGTATTATTCTTCCACTGTTGGCTAGCTACACTATTTCCAGTGAACATAAGGCACTTTTGATCCCGGAAATGTGTTGGGAAGGGGGGATATTTGAAAAAGATAATAAGCGCGGGTGAAACCGCAGGCGGAAGGAGTAAGTGTGATTCCTTATAGGTAAACTAAGACACAAAGCAACCGATTCGGTCCAAGATTTGCACTCGGGCCGTCAGGTATTTGTGGTTTTAAAGTAATACCTACTAGACACTGCTGAAGTCAAACTACAATGAAAACCGAATATGGGTTGTCTAAAACACATGCTAAAAACCAATAATGATCATATTGTTAGATCAAATTCGTGGCACTATTGTAAATAATTGCAAATCCTCGGCATTATCATCAATTGCAAGTCAAGTGTGTGAAATTTAAATTATTTGAGGTTTAATACCTTATGACGGTTGGGGGTATAAATGTTTAAATGGTAGTAAAACAGGGTTCTCAAAATATTATTCTCACATATTTTTTTTAATCGTCCAATAATAATAACCATTGACAAAATATTTTTAAGCATATTGTTACTTTCTCATCCAGCCAACACTATTTGTCATAACCACCCATCAACACCGTAAACAAAGAACACTCACCTATGAATCAGGCGTTTGGCATTCGATTGGCAATCTCCCTGGCATTCCTGGCATACTCCTCGTCGGAGCGAGACGAGGTATGGACGGATTGGCAGATTGTCCATCAGCCGTTACAAAGAACGCATGCTTCAGCTGCTCTGGAAGTTATAACAGTTATAGGTTTAAAGAATGGGGAAGGGACGATGATACATAGTTGTCACACAGAAACAGATAAAAGTGTACTAACAAACCTGCAGTTGAGAGCAGAGAATGGGTTATGTGGGACTGCTCACTAAAACCCAACGGATCCTTCTTTAGTCCCCATTTAACTGATTTTTTTCCAACTGTGCAACGGTAATTGATGTTTATTTTTACTATTTATTAATTTAGAACAGTCAAAATGCCAAGACTTTAGCGTACGACACGAACTCTTCTATTGAAAACATCTAAGCACAGACATATACATAATATGTATTTATAATGTAACTAGCGGCCGCCCGCGAATCACACATAACGTTTCCGCCAACATAGTGTTACAATATAGCTTAAAGCCTTCAGACCATGTAACATCAAGAAAAAAACAATCGAACCAGTAGCTCCTGATATTACCCTTTCAAACTAAAAACTCTACAGCTTTATTTGATGTTATGACATGACCAATATATTAAAGGAACACAATTCTCGGTAGAACGAACGTCCTTAATTTGATTTGTCTTTTCAATGACCGATATTAGATAGAAAATTAGACTCTTACATCTCGGTTACCTGCCAAATGACACTGAACTTAACATGTTGGAACGAAGTCATTGCCTTTTAACTAAGGCTTTTAGCTCTGGCTTTGCGCCAAAGCACTGTAAAATCCTCGACTGCGCCACCAATCAGGAAATTACAACCTACTTTGCTTTTAGTGCATAACGCAGTTAGCTACAGCCCGAGAGCGGTTATCACTGCAGAGCAAATACCTCAGATGAATGAATATCAATAGATGCAATGATTTATTTGACAGTAATGCTATCCTTTTCTCCTTATTCTTCTCGACGAACCGTTTGGTGTAATGGTCGAGAAGTCGGCTTAAGTCGGCTATTACACCAATGGTCGCGGGTTCGATCCCCGCACGGTACAAACATTTGTGTGCATGAACATGTCTGTTTGTATCGGTCTGGGTGTTTCTAAGTATACAATGTAAGTATTTACAACACAAAAAAATAACTAGGTAAGTAATGTTTATCCGTTGTCTGAAAACCATAGCGCAAGCTAATGCTTAGTTTGGGGCTAGATGACGCTGTCTGAATAATGTCCAGAGATATTTATTATGAATCACGCGTGATAGAGCAAGATAGCAGACACACGTACTCCTACCGCCTGAACTGTCAAGTGGGATGACGTCATTATCGCGTGGCCCTCGTCTTCTGTTGAGAGAGACTGAGAGGGAAACAGACTTAAGTGATTTATTGACGTGTTGGTAGAGACACTCAAACGTGACATAATATGGAGCATCTATAATATTCATTAATCTGAGGCAAATACTGAGTTCTGTTGAGATATCTAGTTTTGTAAAGTTACACATTTGCCAGTCTATGCAGTGGAGTATTCAGCAATAACATGAATGTGTGTTTACTAAGTCAACATCAAAATTATACATGTAATATAACAATTTTTAAACGGAAAAGCTTGAATAAGATCGCAGTTTAATTAAAACAACATAATATTTAGCATAGAAAAACCAGTGCAAAATTACGAGACCGAAGTTCGGCAGCAATGTATCTGTACAAGAATACGCGAAGTTATTTCGGCATAGTGTCATCTTCCATTTAAAATACATTGCAGGCATAGGTGTAGTCACGCCGAACTTCGCACGCGCTTTTTCCGCCTAGAGTGCTACTATTCTTAGAGCTTTATAGGAAAAAAAAAAGCCGACTTTTAGGCTGCTTGACCCAATTTTTATCCGTTTAAAAGAAGTTATATCTTTCATGAGCAATAGTCACGTTAACCTGTGAGCGATGCTACATACGTGAGGTCCGTGGTTCCAATCCGAGTCCACAGCTCAGTAATTTTCGGAACCTATGTGTGGATTTGTGCCATTAGCGCGGCGGTGAGAGAAAACACCGTGAGGAAACCTGCACATTCATATAGTTTCTGACTTTCGTTCAGTTAGATCTGAATGTGTAACTATGATCCAATCTGCCTGGTTCCCCTCTAAGGGTTACGAAGGTCTGATGGCAGTCGCTTCGTTGTTAAAACTAGACTCGCCAAATCCTGGATCATGGTCAAAGCGGACCCCGTATAGAAACGGAATAAACGCTAGAAGAAGAGTCGCGTTAACCTAAATGAAATATGACAATTATAGGTTTTGAAACCACTTAAAATAGTTTTATTGAAATAACTATGTACATTTTAATACCAAATCTCAATGTTTTGACTGCTTTTCAACAATTACATTCGTTTTTTCACTGTGCGATTAATATCTGGTGATGTATTTTCCTTTCCATCAATTACTCGTATGTATTTTATTTCGAGTTCTACCATTACATTTCCATTAATTACTTGTGTGTATTTTTATTTTATGTTCTACCTTTACATTTCTGCTATCCGTGCATTTACTACTGTACGATACTGTTAATTAATTAAAATATTAATAAATAAAAGCTTTTCGTTATAGCGTAAAGAGAAAAGAGAAACGCGTTCGCTCAAAAACAAAAGAAATGATATTAAAATGGAAACCATTAAGTAGCAGACATCAGCGTAATATTCACTCATTATAATACTCCTTACAAGATTTTAATAATACATTGCTTATTAAATTTTCAGGGGCCATATTAATGAATGAAAAATCATTAATATGAAATCACCCGCTTTGTACGTAATTACAAATCCTCCTTTGTGGCTAAGAATTAATTTATATATTATATAACTGGAATTTTTGAGAACGAATTTATTAACCCTTTTCTTGGCAGTGTAACACGGGTGATACATTCAAATAAAAAAAATCCTGCGCCCTGACCAAGCGACTTAAGATATTTATTTTACGCTTATTTCATAAGTGATCTATTATAGAATTGAAAATTAAATGGTTTATCGGTCGAAAAGTGTGCTGCTATCATTGGTGGACAAAATGACGTCACGGATGCACGTTGTCTTTGAGCGCGTGATAAGTTTATTTGTGTATTGACTGTATTTATGAATATTTGTGTGTTTTTTCATTAGTACTTTATAGGTAAAATACTACTTTTTGATTTTCCATTCATTTCTTTGTTGTTTGTAGGTGTTTGGCAATTTTATTACTATTAAACTAAGTATGTATCATATATGTTACACTGCCAAGCTCCCCGTGTTCTAGTTTGTATCATATATGATACATTTGCCAAGTCCTGAGTGATTTGGAAATTATACAAAATTTGATAATACCGTTTAATTTACAAATATTTGAAACATTTTTACATTTTTGGATGCAATGAATGTCATGTACTAACATTGTTTTTTGGTTTTGTTTATTTTTGTTCGCGGGTTTTTGAACAAAGCTATCCCAATTCTTACTCCTGCTGCCTCGCTTCTTCCTGCATGAAATTACCAAATACAGTTGATCAAACAGGTTATAATATAAAAATTTCCTTTGCCTTGTTTGTCCTGTTCGTCCGTCTTATTCAACACCAATTAACATACCGAAAAGTACAAGATTCAGACTGAGAAAAATAGCTGGTACTCATAAGACGTACTAGGGAAAAGAAACTGTTTTTGCGACCTCCATCAATTTGGCATATTCAATTACAAGTTCGCTTATGTTTACATAAACTATTCACTTCATCTCATTTAAATTAACCTTGTTTTTGATAATTTGTTTAATATCATCCTGTACCCTATACTTGGCAGTGTAACATATATGATACATATTGTTTCTCAAAAACTAAAACTAAAAAATTTTTTTTTGTATTTTTATTGGCTTATTTGAGTCATATCTAAGCAGGAAATATTACAATTAAAACACTTTTAATAAATTCATAGTCTTGCCAAGATAAGGGTTAAGCAAGCTTAGTTAACACGTCGTTGGTATACAAATTAAATTAAAATATTTACACGTCGTACTCTTTTAGAATGTTTTGTCAGTTTTCTCTTTAATTGTTTTTTGATGATATTGTAAGTCATAACTTTGGTATACTGAATGGTTTAAAGTTCGTAATGGTATAATATCAACTACATTGTTAAAGTTTACCTTCTGCGTGGTAGTTCGCTATACGGGAGATATTTTAATTATATTGTATAGTCGTAAATTAAAGATTTTTGACGATTTAAAATAAAGTTCTTGGCTACTGGTACTGGCTATAAATATCATACTTTGTACTTAAGTACCTACGACTCATACGATTAGGTATGTTCCAAATGAAAATTAACAATTGAATGGTCCTAAATGCCAGATTGTGGTTAACCCCGACGCGGGCTAAAACCCTGTGATTTACATTTCGGTTGGTCCTTTTTGGGCGATTTTAATTTTTTAAGTGTATTTACATTTTCATTTCATGCAATTTATTTATTATAGGTTAGGCACCTATTAATTTAAAGCGTTAATGCTAGAATTCTATAAAACCTTGCTTCGTCGTACCTACCGATTATATTACAAAAGCTTGGGCCGGAGCTATAAATATCATCATTTTCTACCCATAAATATTACCGACAAAATACACACAGCGATAATTATGTAGGCAGATGTAATCTAAGATGTTTTCACAAATGTATACACAGATTTTATTGCATAATCTTGGGCTATAAATATCATCCTTTGTCAGTACAAAGTAAAAAGTAAATTCAGTAATTTTACCGCCATAAGACGCTACCATTAAATACACAAATATTAATAATGTGTGCACATAATCATCTAAGATGTTTTTAGAAGTGGATGTATAATTCCTCTTTTGTCTCATTACAGAAATTATAATTTTAAATTCCTGCTACATTATTTGCACACAAAAACTCGTGAATGAATGAATCTTTTTGCAAAATATCTCACAATTAATAATATGATTACGTATGTCTAAAGTTGTTTCTAACTTATAGAAAAAAAACCGGCCAAGAGCGTGTCGGACACGCCCATGGAAGGGTTCCGTAGCTAAAAGATGGCCCGACCGCTTAAGACACCATTTAATAAGGGCAACTGCACCTCATAAGTTGGTCGAGTTGTATAAAAATAACTATGTATGATACAGAGTTTGCTATAGTTTTCGTTGAAAGAACTTACTTGGATGTATACAGGACATTTTTTTCAGAATTATTGTAATAGTATTTCAAAAGTTAAAGGGGGGGGGGGACGCTCTAATTTTAACTTTGTATTAATATATCTCGAGACTGGGGTGTTTGATTCACATGGTTTCAAGGCAAGTTTTATTGTATTTAAAAATACCTGTTTAACGATACCCCACACGATGGGGAAAGTCGATATTTTTTTTTCGAATTTACTTTTCGCTGTATGGGAGGGGGGGTAAAAATAATTATTTTTCGATTATTTTAAAAACTAATTCTTGAATTATCACTATGCATCTCTCCACCAATTTTCGTGGCAATCGGTTCAGAAACGGCGGAGAACGAGCCAGGACAGACAGACAGACAGACAGACAGACAGACAGACAGACAGACATGACGAAACTATAAGGGTTCCGTTTTTTGCCATTTGGCTACGGAACCCTAAAAAAAAAACACATATCAAATTAAAAAGATCGTGATCATCATCATAGACGGTTATGAGTATAGTCGCCAAGTGGCAGACGATTTGTTAACCGATGTATGTAACCCAAAGAAACGCTGCTGTCCATACCTCCAGAATCTCCATTAGTCCCTTTTTGAACCCCAGTTCCGATAGCATCACCAGCGCCTCCGCGAGACCGCGAGCCCAGGGACCTAGGGGTAGTAAAAAAGCGAAATTTAAATAGCAACAACACACACTTTTAAGTACCTAACTAAATAGTCCACTGTTGGATACTAGGTATTTCAGCGGTGCCTTTCATGCGGCACTTGCCCTGGTGACAACGTTGCCGCAACGTTTCGAAAAAGGCAGCTACTCAAAACTAAACAGTAGAAATTGATACGTTTGCGGATCCGCATCTCTGGATTAAGATGTATGCTGGATCCAGCGTGTTCAAAAAGCGCTGGATCCAGCTGGATTGCTGTGTACAGGATCCAGTAATTGCAATCCCTACAGGGTATCCTCTGACTATGATCCTAAATTTGCTAGCCCGATTATTACTTTGTCTGTTGTGAGTTATTTATTCACATGAATTTATTTTGGGATTTTCCAGTGGGATGGCTCCAGACATGGCCATCTCAATGCGCCATAGTAAGCTGAAGGCAGAGGAGGTGGCGCTGCTGGCCGGCGAGGTGAAGAAACCCTCATGGGAGTCCAGGAACGAGGGCATCCACGAGAGGGTCAGCTTCGAAGACACCATCTGGGGCTTCGACCTGGCCGGAGGTTCCTTCTACAAGACGCCGCTGAGAGTCACCCATGTAAGGAAAGCAGACCCAACAGAAGAATAAAATACACATTTCAGTAACTCCGCTAGAGTTGCAGATCCGGATTCTTAAAGTTCCCAGTAGTACGACTCTAGGAGCTCCAAAGTAACTAGATCCATGACTTTGAAATAACATGGTTGTAGCTATATGGGGTCAAAAAAGCTACATGCTTGTATGCAGACTTCTCACTATTGGGGCAAGAAATAATGGCGCTTTTTGATTCAATCAAAGCCACCCAGAATTCATTGTGCCGCACTGTTCCAGAGCGACACTACGACGGGACACTGAAACAATGAGCATTTAGTATTTATTTCTTCTGTGACAGGTGAAAGAAGACAGCCGAGCAGCGAAGGCGGGAATCCGCCCGGGAGACAGGATCAAGCGCATCAACGACATCGACACATCCACGCTGACCATCCAGGAGGCGCACGAGATCATCCTTGAGTCCGGCATCCATCTTAGAATTGCTGTCACTGCGTAAGTGTCTGTCACAGTCAGCCTGTCACCTGTGGCAGTTTCAATATACACCTGGAGCTCGATGGCGCAGAGGTTAGCGCACTCAGCCTGCGGTTGCTAAAGTTAAGCAACGTTCGCAGATGCCAGTCATCGGATGGGTGAACGAAAAATTTCATCTCGATCTCCTCCGTGCTTCGGAAGGCATGTTAAGCCGTTGGTCCTGCGCCTGATCTCACTACGGTCGTGTCAGATTGCTGTCCCACCGAATTGTGAGAGTGAAGGAATATGGAGTGCACCTGTGCTTGCGTACTCACTTGTGCACTATAATATACCAACTTACCTATACCTTGCAGTTTTATTTTTATCCGTGTGGTCGGACGGACTGGTTCGGACTTTTCTTACATCACCTACAGGCATTGCAAGACCAGAGGATTTTATATATTTCCCCTACTTCTTCCGTTACAACATTTTTTATTTTTCATATTATAATACTAAATGGTAGTTGTTCTGGTGCTTAACCTGTATTTCTTTAATGCCCAAACCAAGTAACTAAGAGTCACCAAAATAGACCCAAGTGTTTCAACGTTATATTGACACAGAAGAGCACTTAAATTCAACTTGAAATTCGCTAAAATACGCTACTCATCCCTAAATTCAGTCTGCGCTCCGAATAGGTTCTCGAGATATTCCTTTGAGCATCTAGAGCGGAATTAAATAATAAAGGAGACCGAAACCGTTACATACAATCTTGGGCCTGAATGTAAAAAGATAAAAATAGTGTCAATTGATAGAGTAAGACTTATCTGACCATTACTGGAAATTCTGTGAGTTTTGTCAATCGGAGAGCAAAGATATTGAGGAATTTAAAAAAGTGAGGTTATGAAATAACCTATACCTAACAGCTGATGCCTACAGTACAGTAACATAATATAAACTACTATTGTATTGTAAAGATAAATTGCATTATAAAAAAAAACTGTTATTGTTAGAGGTAAACTGATACTGGCTACATTTATCCCGAAAAATACAAGTTTCTTGGGGAATCAGCGAAGCAAGGGTGGGTCGCTAGTTTATTATATTATTATATATTGAATTCATTTATTTTGTAGAAGAATTAGGAAAGTCATAGGTAGGTAAAAAGGTAAGGAGTTAAGGGGAGTTTGTTTAAAAATAAAAAGATTAATATTTTGTATTATTTTATCCTTCTTATAATACAATTGAATAATATCATCCAAGAGTTGAGCAGGTGGTAAATATAGTCTTGGTACCGAGCCCAGCTCATGTACCGTATTATGCACATGACATGCGCCCAGCAGCCTACAGTTCGTCTGCCTACAATACGGCCTAGGGTATTACAGCGGCTACTTAGTTGCTATCCAATGATTCACACAGCGATCCGTAGCGTCACTTTCCAATCCAAAAGCCGGCAGTGTAATCCAAAATAACAGGTCCAAGTCAGAAGTGTAAGCAAGATCTTCCGTATCCAGTATGGAGGTAAAGTTCCGCAGGGTCAATCAGAATCCGTAAAAACAAAGCCGTGGTTGTTTTGAAAATAAAAATCAGTCGGAAAAGCTCACGAAACGTAAAAGTACAAGACGAGAGATACGAAACGATTGATTTGAAACAGCAGCTGTCAATGTCGTTATTTTCGTTGTCATGTCAACAGTGCATAGACTAAAAAAAGTAGCTTTTTCAATTAATATCGATATGAATCGATAATAATTATTTTGGAAATTATTATTTAGATTTTTTACAGCTAGTCGATATTTTATTTGTTATTATAGCTCATTATATTTAAAAATAATAAACACAATTACATTTTTTGAACTACCCGCTAATAATTGTACATGTGTAAACTCATTCGCTTTAATCGATTTTATTCAAAATCGATTAAAGCGAATGAGTTTAATCGATACTGAAATATGTTTATTATCTTATTTTTCATATTTCTTCGCTTTAAGAAAGAAAATTGAGATAGTTTTTTGTAATTTATGAATGGAAATTAAAGAGCAATTTTTTAAGCCATAGCTCAACTTGTTACATTTCAAGCCCACAAGTCCCGGTCTCCTTTGCGGGAATTCGAGTTACGGGTACATTTCATAAATGTTAATTTTTGAGAGAGGTTTTCCATGAATATCTCTATGTTATTGGATGGCTTGTATATGAGTAGAAGAGCTGAGATCTAAAAATCAAAACATGATAGGTTTTTTATGGAAAATGATTAACATGCAGAAGCCTTTCCCAATCATGCAAGTCAATTAATAGCAGCGGAAGCACAAACACTGAATTATAATAAAGACTTTAATTTGTACTTTTAAACCTTTGAAATATATTCTTGTCGCCACTACGAGGGTGTCAATACTGAATAGAACTTAAAGTGTATATTATTTTATTTTCCAGACCTGAAGATGAAGAAGACGCTTACTTCTGCTATGAGGATCCTCTTGTAAGTAGTTGTACAATTGATATGCGTTTTTGTAATAATAACATACTTCGTAAATAAATTATCTTAATTATTTCATATCTAATGTTATAGCACTAACTAAATTTGTATAGGGTTATATTTCCCATTACACATTTAATCCGTCATGTTTTTAGTTTATGTGTGGTTGAACCCAAATAATTTTGTAAATCGTCATCATATTAGTTTTAGTGTGGCTGACGCTTACTCATTTACAAGTCAAATAAACCACGGTACAAGTACCATCAAAAACATACTTCATACCTTCTCATAACCACGTTCTGCTCAGGAATTTGTGAATTTAAAAGCTATGCTATTTTGCTTTTAGATTCGAATGATAGTTAGATCCGACATATTCCGGCAAAGGATTATGACAAAAGGTGTTCCCCTGCGGAAATATCGTGAATGCAGATATAGCCACGTACTGTCAAATGCAGCAGACAGACGTTGATTGAAATCGGCATGCCTGCTTTGAGAGATATCTCACAATATTTAAACAAAGGATATGTGATGTCCCGAATTATTGACGAAGTCCGTTTTGAGTCTATTCAAAGTCAGGTCGGTACCATGCAATGTTTTGAGAATCTCACGCTAGAAATAGATTTATGATTTGTTATATGCTCTATTAAAATTTAAAAAATGGGCTTCGATGCTGACTGGTGTGCAGATTAAGGGAAGACTTAAAAAATTCGAGAAATCGACCTGTTGAATAAAATAAAATACTGAACTGGATAGTAATAATAAGGAATTAAAAAGTACATAGTACTTGCACAAGCAAATAGGTGTAGAACTCAGTAGTCAATGGCTTCACCGATCAAATCCGGGCCCATTGCAAGAACGGTAGAGAGATTATGGAGAACGAGACTGACGGTGGCCACCGTTGCTCACTTAAGCGCGCCTCGTCAGCTAACCTGCGAATGGTTAGGACGTGGAGCAATTCCAGTCCCGTCCTCAACCTCCCTCTCCCTTCCTATCCAAATCCGATAGAAGCCTCCAGAGCAGTTTTTGAAGCTCTATCCATGAATGTTCAGTCTGAAGGCTGTGGAACATATTTACGAAGGCACTTGATAGAACTCGACTGGTACAACGTAATTCCATCTGCATTCACTGCACTTAGCTACTCACCCCTTTTCACTTTACACCACGAGTCAGTTTAAAACCAACTCTCTAAAACTTCCTTATCCGCAGCACTCAAACAATTGTTCCCATTCCAGACCTCCATTACAGGATTCACACTCGCAAACTTGCTTCTAATTACCTCTACGCTACGAGCGTATTGTATCCACATTTGAAGAGATAGCAAATTCGACGTTGGAGTAATTACCTACCTCACCAACGTACGAGTATTTGTGATGCTAACATCCAAACCCATTTTAATCTCAAATAATATACGCTTCGAAATGTGAGGAGTTGTTAGGGCTACTTTAGATTTTATATTTCATTATTCTTTTTTGTGGACTAGTGTTTTTTCTATACTAATATTATAAAGTAAAGGTTTGATTTTTTGTTTGTTTGTATGAATTGAATAGGCTCCGAAACTACTAGGCAGATTTGAAAAATTCTTTCACTGTTGGAAAGCTACATTCACCCAGAGTAACATAGGCTATATTTTATCTCGGTACGGGAAGTAGTTCCCCCGGGACGCGGGTGAAACCGCGTGACGGGCCGCTAGTATGTTATATGGAGGCAAACGAACAAGAACCCTCTTGTTCGTTTGCTTGTTCCTTGGTCACCTGATGGTAAGTGATCACCGCTGCCTTTGGACATCAACAACCGCACAAGGGTCGCAGATGCGTTGCATGCCTTTAATACCCGTTGACGACCCGCTTGGTGTAATGGTCAAGATGTTGCCTATTACGCAAGAGGTCGCGGGTTCGATCCCCGCACAGGACAAACATTTGTGTGCATGAACATGTCTGTTTGTCCTGGTCTGGGTGTTATATGTATCTATTTAAGTATATTTGTAATACCACTGTTGAATTTGATGTCTGTAACACAAGTGCTTAAGCTACTCTTAACACGGGGTCAGATCAATGTATGTGATGTTGTGAAATATTTATTTATTTATTAATACCCCCTACCCTCCCCAAATGAGCTATGGCGACCATACTCACCACAAGAGTATGTCCAGCGATGGGCTAGAACAAGCTAATTCTGATGAACCCTGGATTACTCCGCTCCATAAAAGAGGCGTCGTGCTAGTCCAACATAGCTCTGATTTCCTTGACGCCGCATCCCTACGGATTTATGTGTCAGCGGATTAAATCCTAAAACGAAGTGTTTCTCAGCGGTTTAATGAATCGGTCGACGGAGCCTAAGAACGAATTGTGTATAAATTACTTTCGCCAAATTGGAATGTACGTTCTCTCTGCTCTCTAATATATCTGGGGGGAAACAAAGATTTACGTTTCTTAAATACTGTTTTAGTCTGCAGCGTTCCGAGAATTCGTAAATGGAACATGGTTTATTTCATAGATTTAAATCGTTTCATATGCCCCGACGCCAGAAAACTGTGACATTATTTCATTTGACATGTATGTATGTTTGAACAAGCCATTTTGCGATAAGAAGTGACAGTCGCTTCAAATTTTATTGCCAATTTCAGAAAGGGCTGGAAGTATAGCACGGGCATATCAAACAATGAAAATCTACAGAACATGGAATATTTGGATTTCCCGGAGATTAATAAATTACGTGTTTGATGAGAATGTGCTTCAGTATGTGATTATTAATTCAAATCTGCGTTAACTTTGATTCAAATTATTTGGCTTTAATTGAGATGACGTAGTTAGAAATGAGATGGCTGTCAAATATTCGCAACTATTGTCGAGGAAACCAGGTCATGGTTACATTTGGTTAGATTTCTGAAAATGCGTAGATATAGCAAAGTTTAGTTTGCTTTTGAAGTTTTGTCATATAACTGCATCTGTTCAAACTAAGTTTTGTAAAAACTTTGAAATAACTAATAGTTATTTCAAATAGAGTAACAATCAAATGAGCGTGGAAAGATGATTCATTCCTATAGTCTGTTTTTGGAACTACATACGTTTGCAATTTGAAGGTTAAGGAAATCAAATTATAGATTGTGATGAATACATAAAGTAAATTGGCTTAATTTGAATTAATAATATATATAGCTGCACAAAAAAATATTGTTAACAATTTTTTTTTGTGCAGCTATCTAGATGTGGTATGTTGCTATTGAATTAACAGTTGAATAATAAAATGAAAATTTCATAGTTAGTACCAGTATGTTGACAAAATGTAACGAACCGTCTAGTTAAGACAAGTTTACCATACCACTGCTAAGAGTTAATAAGTGATTAACACCGGCTGCAGCTATCCTGGCGATCCCACGGGATGTCGTTAGTTCAAACGAGCTTGGAACGGTCCGCTTACAAAAGTATTTATTGATGCCTGCTCATATACTCGACTTACATTTTTTTTTTATGTCAGAGGCGGCAATCGAGCTTGCGGCTCGCCTGATGGTAAGCAATCACCGCCGCCCATGGACATCCGCGACACCAGAGGTATCGTTGATGTGTTGCCAGCCTTAACCCCATACCCTCCCCAACTGAGCTCTGGCAACCTTACTCACCAGCAGAAACATTACATTGAGAGAAACAAGTGCTAGTCCAAGAAAGCTTTTTATTTTTATGATTAATTTTGATTAATCTGTTGTTTTATAGGATGACGGATACGACAGCGAAGAAGAAAGGAGACGAGAGGAAGAAAGAGCCAGGAAAAGACAAGTGCACGCACGAGTAGTAAGTTTAAATCATTTAAATGCACTTAGAATATATCTACAGAGGAAAAATAATTTATTGATGAAAACAAAAATGTGGACACACAACGGTTGCTAACGCTCCAATGGTTTGGTGGTTTAATTACCGGGCTATAGTCTCGAGGCCCTGACTTCGATTCCCGGGCCGGGGGTTTCAGTTAGTTTTTCCGCACACTGGGTTTGTGCATAAAGCATGACTAAGTCAAAACTTATTTTCGTACTCTGAACTAATATAATAAAGCCGAAGAGTTTGTTTGTATATTTGTTTGTTTAAATGCGATTTCAGAAAAAAACTGGTTCATATTGAAAAATAACAGACACATTTCAAACAGAAACATTTTTGTGTTGGATAGTCCATTTGTCCAGGAAGGCTTTAAGCTATTGTAGGTATTATGCTTTGTGTGCGGAAACCGAAATCCACGCGAACAGAGTCGCGAACCATGGGCCTTGCCGAGTGGGACATTAAATTAAGGCTAATTTAGTATACCTTCAATTAATGTAAAATGATTAATCCACGTATGAGGGCCAAATGCTTTTGAAGTGATAACTCTAAATTCTTAAAGATGAATTTGCACAAATTATAGAAAGTTTGTTGTTTGAAAATTTTAAGACATATTTTTCTTTTACAGAGCAGTTACTGGAGTCTCCAATGGCCGTGGGTCAGCAAGCGGAGGGTTATTTACAGAGAGTCAAACTGTTTCATGGTCCCAAGCAAATACGAAACGAAGCATAAGTAAGCAAAGTTATCTTGTTCATTAAGCCTTTTCAAAAAGATTACGAGGAATATTACAAGCTTGATTTAATTTAGCTTAATATACGAATTTAGAAATATCTTTGTGTACAGTTTTAGAAGAATCCTGTCACTTTTAATAAAATGGTTTACCTACGTTTTTTAACTTCAGGGATTTGCAATATCTATATGTGAATGATGTTAACTTTCATCACATTTCAGCTACTGTTGAAACGAAATTAATTGTTATATACTAATTAGATTTTGTTTTCTTACAGAGAGAAGTTCCCTCCTGTGCCGTTCCTTAGAACGTCTGATGACGTTGTTCTCGATAGTGCTAAGAATGCGAATCAGCCCAACCAACCTAACCAAGAGAATAAGTTAGATTCTAAAGCATCAGACAATGTTCCCAACGGTGTCTCGAACGGCGTTGATCAACCGATCCGAAGTGAAGAAAAAGTAAATCCCTCTGAAATCCCAACTCCTAATGGAGATATTGCTAGCAAAGTTGACAACCTAATGAATATTTCAACCGAAGATAATAATGACACTAACCACAAAGAATCGGAGAAAGGTCTTGGTAATATCCCTGAAGTAGATGAAGACAAAATCCCACGAACACCTGAACCTCAGGAAGATAGCGTTCAGGAAATATCTGAAGCCGATACTGAGAGTTCAGCAGATGCAGTGACGCCTGTTGTTGTAGAACCTGATGCAGTTAATGGCGAGCAAGAACCTAGCAAAGATGAAGAGGAACCTAAAGACGATGATGTCATCCACGAATTGCTTAATAGCGATGACGTAGCTTCGGATTTAGAAAAAGAAGAGATCCTTGACAGCATTTTAAGTGAAAGTCAGGACGAAGATACAGTAGATGAGAGATAAGGTTCACCTACACGTGTGCCTATAGTTAAAGTTATTTGTGATATTTAAGATCTTTGCTCAACTAAGAATAGTGATGTAAGATGTAAATAACTGATAGCTTATAATTTTTAGAACCAGTTACGAGTATAGAAGCAATTTATGATTTTTGAACAAAATTTTAAACTTGCTTTCAAATTTTTAGCATAGTAGTATATTCTCTGACATTTTAGGGAATGTATGTATTTTTTTCGTTTAAAGTATAAATTGCAATCATGATTTCATTGTTCGCTAGAAAATGTTTAGGATTTAATCCTTATCTGCGACAGCAAACAGTGGTACCTATATAAAATACTTTCCAAAAATATCCGTAGACATGCTTAGTTTCCCATGAATATTTTATTTTGGTAATATTGTACAAAATAGAATCTTCAAGTTAGATTTACACCGAAAAGGGTGAAATAGTCATTACTTTAAAAAGCTATAAATTTTGATATAGCGAAAAAGTGTATTTTCAGTATTTTTACGATATCATTATTCCGTATAGTGGTAAAAAACGAACGAATTTATTTGGTATTTGAATAAATTTTGCAAATACAATTATTCGTTTTAATAATGAGACCGTGAAAGGAAATGCGGTGTCGTTAATTTGGGTCCCTTTCGTTAAGCAGGTCATAAAATTGTATTAATGTTAAAGGGTAAAAACTTTAGGGACAGGGATTTGCAACTCAATTATTTACAAAGTAAACAATGTGTCCTCATTTTCTAAGAGCAATAGGTTTATTTTCCAAATCGAATTACGCCGTTAGAGATCGTCCCTTTAAATTTTATATGTCTTTGAGTAGGTACTGTATTTATGCGGATTTGTAAACACAAACAATGTTTTTCTAACTCCGACAAACATTTTTATAGAATGAAAATTAATTTAGTTCTTTGTAATTCAAGAATTTCAAAGAAGTAAGCAGAAAAACAATATTAGAAATAATATTCATTCAGTAAGGTTTCTTGAAAGCCGTGAAGCTTTGTAGGTTTCGTGTAAAAGACGCCCACCTCGTAAGTTTCCAGAGACGCCCACACAGTGTTGTTGAAAGCGACCATGCTTTTCATCTTTACTTTATTTGATTGTTTTGAATAACACTACATATCTCTCTTAACAACACAGTAAACAAGATATTAATTCTGCAATTTGATTTACAAGGATTGTTTTGCACGTCATATACTTTCTAACCTACCAGCACTTCGACAGACAGCGGACAATAGAACAGAGTAGCGAGATCTCGTGTCGGAGGCCAAGATCCACTTCGGTTCAATGAGCTGACGTAGTTAGTTAGTAAGTAAGCACTTAGACGTAAATGGCCTGCTAAGAAGAAGTGCCGCAAGAAACTCAAAGTAAGCAATTTTTTAAATATCTTTTGAAGGTAGCAGTATGTAATAATCATTCTTCTGTTAATTAGGGGCACTTTTTCAGAGTGACTCACACGAGTGGAAGTATCACCAAGCTCTACTCATAAAAGCCCCTAGTAGCCCCATTCTGTAGGTATATACTTTAGATGATGGTACAAAAAGGCAAAAGATGATCTTTAGCGGCAAGGTGTAAATGGGAAATGGCTATGGGCCGTTTCCTAATGATATAAAAGGGACCGACTCGATGAAACGGGAAGGGTTTTCGGGTAATATTCCAAGGTAAATTCGGGAAACAGATTACACTGGGACAATATTGTTGAAAAATTAAATAACGTAAGCACAAACGTAAGCTCAGAAACAGAGGTGCGATTCACTAAGCACAAATGTCATAAAAGCCTTGGTCGCAGCGGCGAGTATCAAATAAATGACAGCAACCATAAGAATTTTAGCGTTGTACTTGTACGAGTATATTACACAATTGATTACACATCTTTTCTTTTGCTAAAATTAGTAATTGTATATTTTGTTATTGTTATATTTTTATCTTTGTTTATTATTTAAGAACTCTTTATTTTACCCAGTTTGACAAAAAAAAGTTGCTGTATTAAAATGTTCATCCTTACTGTAATTTTACATTTTGAATAATTTTTAATTAAGTTGAAGCTTAACTTTGAGTGAGACACCGTCAGGTTTTTTTTTCATTGAGGTATTACTAATGATTTTATTGATGATAATATTATATTCAACACAATGTATTTTATTCTTGAATTAACGAATTGAATTGAATTGACTTGTTTTACATTAAAAACGGAGATATACATTATTTCAAATAATGCAAACTCGTCTAACTAAAAGCAATTTCAACTCAGTCAGAATGCAACTTCGTGCCGAGTTATAAACTACGTATGTCTACTCTGTTGTGGTACCAAACACCATCTAAAATATTGTGTTCAACACTATATTCATCATTGTCATCATCCCAGCGCCTCTTCCGGTTGCATCCTCGGCCATTGCCTTGGAGCCCAGGGTACGCTGCGACTTTGATCCTGAATGGACATGCCTGGTTATTACAATGGTATTCAACACTATATTGTATTGTGTATTTATTTTTCAACACAAAAATATAAGTGAAAGAGAAAGTAAAACTTTTATGCCCCGCTTGATTCAATGGTCCGGACGTTGACTATTTGACCAAGAGCTTGCGGGTTCGATTGCTGTACATGACAAACATTAAAATTTGTGCGTTTGAACATGTCCGTACTTTTGTCTATTCCTTTGTTCGAGATGTTTTTTTCGGTCACCCATCCGATGACTGGCCTCTGCGAAAGTTGCTTAACATAGCAATCGTAAGCCCTCAAAAGCTCCTTTCTGTTAAATATCATAATATAATATATAATCATATCCCAAGCTAAAGCATTGGATATTATAATCCACTGCTGAAATTAGTACCTACTCGATTAGTTCAAGAGATTTGCATTTTGTAACAACTATGTAAATTCCTGTATAAAATACGATACAAAAGTGACAGCGCTGAAGTCCGAAAATGAGGTACATTCAGACCGCTGGCGCCGCCGTTGAATGCAGAGCATACATAGCAGCAATGCATACAGAAACAGTTTGCGAATAGAAAGAGCTATCGTGGAATCGATCGATATATCCACGGCTATCTAGTGTCATATTTGAGAGCAAGAAAATTTTTTTCATTTTGCAAAACCAGTACATATGTGGTGGCTATACCCTATACTTATTTCAAAACGGTTTTTCTATGTTAAAGGGAGGAAAACGAACATTAGGGTCACCTGATGGCATGGGATCACAGCTGTCCATGGACATCAACAACCGCACAAGGGTCTCAGATGCGTTGCCTGCCTTTAAGACCCCACACCCTCCCCAACTGAGTTCTGGCGACCTTGCTCACCAGCAGAAACATAACACTACAGTTGATATAAGGTGGAGGTACTTCCCAGGACGAGCGACTCATTCGTATGAAAGCTTTGCCTCTCTTGAATGGTTTCGAAATTTTGACCTAAGTTTCGAAATCACTTATTGTGAAAATATAAAAATTAATGAAAAGTTAAATGTAAAGCCGCTTTTAACGTACGATAACTAGTACCTATCTCTAAAAACTAGAATAATTTTTTTTATGAAAGACAAAGACAGAATCTCTACATGTCCGCTCCTCAATCTCGATCGTATCAATAATAAGTACCTCTATGGAAAATAAACTACACTTGAATATAGAATTGTCAGATCGGAAGCTTTTTCCAGTTGCATAATATTTGTGTATGCGATTGATTTCCAGAATATTTTATGTTTCCTCATAAACTGTCAGTAACTGTACTGACATAACAATTTGTTTTTTTTTATAATACATTTTTGAGCTTCTTTTTGTTTAGTATCTACATATTTCATGATAGAACGGTTTTCGGATTGGTTGAATGTGGGCCTTTTCCATTGGTGTCGTCATTCATTAACTAATATTAGAGCTTCAGTTCTAATAAACCTCAGTAGAAACGACTGGAGTTATATAATACTAACTTTCCGCAAGCGGCTTCGCCCGCGTAGAATTCGGTTATATTGCAAAAACAATATTTCGGTATTCCCTCGGGAATATCATTTTTAAAGGAATAAAAATAATGGGGTACATTATTTTATCCAGACTTCTAACTTTACGTCTGCAAAATTTAAAAGCAATCGGTGTGAGCAGTTATGGCGTGACAGCGGAACAATAAACAAACAAATAAACACACTTTCCGATTTATAATATTGGTAAGGATTATATAATAGTAAGATTTGACCTAAATAACCTGTATCAACAACACTCACTTTGTTTGTCCATAAACAGTCTTATTCGGTCAAGAGTCGACGCAACAGGGCGCTGCAAGGTTTTCCACGAATCACACCCTTCACGAATCCCACCCAAACGTTACACACCTGATGTATTAGGCTTATGTATTATAAGGCTTAGAATAAAATTTACAATACTTAATTTTCTTTTTCACGAGATACTCCTAATGATATCGCATAGAGGGGCTAAGTGTAAAACACACTAAGTGGAAAAAAACGAGACTGAAGTTCGGCCGAAGTTATTTTTGTATACAAATTTTCGCTCTATAATATGTAAATAAATAAATATTTCACAACATCACATACATTGATCTGACCCCGAGTTAAGTGGCTTAAACACTTGTGTTACAGACATCAGAATCAACAGTGGTATTACAAATATACATAAATAGATACATATAACACCCAGACCAGGACAAACATACATGTTCAATAATGTTCATGCACACAAATGTTTGTCCTGTGCGGTCATTCTCCATTACAAATATGTGGTACATTACGGGAGTAATGCCGCCGAACTTTGGTCGAGTTATTTTTGCCTAGTATGTCTCGATATTAAAATGAAATGTGACCAACAAAATGTGCTTTGTGGTACTTTAGGTGTGATTTGCCTGGGTGCGCTTAGTGGAATACCTCGGCGGTCGCGCGTGCGTCATTAGACATTGGTCGGCGCTAACGCAATTGTATGGTCAGGAATGACACTCTACGTCTGCCGATACTAAAATCTCATGTGTTCATCATACTGTGCTTTGTGGTACTTTAGGTGTGATTCGCCTGGGTGCGCTTGGTGGAATACCTCGTGGGTCGTGCGTGCGTCATTAGACATTGGGCGGCGTGAATGTGATTGTGTGGTCAGAACAAACACTAGACTCTCTGCCGATATTAAAATGGTATGTGTGGTCAAGCAGGGTTGGTATATGAACTGTCATTGTTGGTTTTATCAATAACGTAATTTATTTATTCAATCTTTATTGTACTTTGTTAAATAATTTTCAAAAGACGGACTCTACCCTCATAACATTATTTACCAGTCATCCATCCGGCATCCGGTAGTGGTAATAAAAAAAAATATGTATAATGAGTGAGCTGATAATTGAGACAGATAACGCAATACGCCAAAACTTTATTTAACTTCCCATTATATTAAATAACTAGCGGCCGCCCGCGACTCCGTCTGCGTGGATATCGATTTCCAATAGCCTAAATAAACAGTTTTAATAATAGCGTTTCTAATTATAGTTTTCACACCCCTACCAGTGGCCGACCACTCTATAGATTCAAGCGGAAAAGAAGAAGAAACATTTATACTGAAGTACTTTCGGTAAATGATAAAAATTGATTATTAAAATTAACATCCAATAGAATTATAGGTAACACTTTAGCTAAGAAAACGGTGGTATATTAAAGTCCATAAGTCTGATACAAGTAATAATGTCTTATGCTTCTATGAATTACTTCTGCTCATCAACTTCAACTCAACTTCAATGTTCAATGTTGATTATCCTGTTTTATCATGTCAGCAGCCTTCTCCCCAATCATGATAGTTGGAGCCATCGTGTTTCCTTTGGTTATGGTGGGCATGATGCTGGCGTCTGCCACGCGCAGGTTCTTGACCCCCATCACGCGCAGCCTGCTGTCCACCACCGACCCCATCGCACAAGTGCTCGTGTAATGCATCGAAGAAGAACTCAAACATCCCAACTGACAATTCCAGAACTCAATGCTCCCTTTCGGTAACTTCTTGCATTGCGGTGCCGCCACAAATTCAGCGTTCACACTCTTAAAATATTTCGTATTAAGCACCCGTAATATATCTTCGGCGTAACTTGAATATGTCTGTAAATCAAATTTATCAGGGAACGGATACATATAGATCGACGGATTTTCTTGAGGGTCGACTCCTTTTATACTGACACGACCTTTTGGTCTTGAATCGAAACTCCATAGTATAATAAACAGACCATCGTTACCATCTATTTCTTTATAATAGTGCTGACAAATATCGTCCTTAAAATTGAACAGTTCTGAACATAATTGAACTACAGTTTTGCTGTCCACAGTCGTAACTGTGGCTTGGTAATCAGGATATGTTTGTGATTTATTCAACGCTACATATCCCGTAACAGAAGGAACGGAAAATTTATGTGGATTTGCTGGTTGAGACATATTGCTTGGTTTTGATGTCTTGACGACTAGAATCACAGGCGTGTGAGTCTGTAAGGCTTCACCTACTGGGAGATCGGCAACCACATCAATGTTCATCTTTTCGAGCTTTTCCTTAGGACCTATTCCAGACAGCATGAGGAGTCGCGGGTTGCTGATAGATCCTGCGGATACAATCACTTCTTTATTTGCTTTGACAACAATGGTTCTGCCGGTATTCAAATCAGTAACAACAACACCTCTTGCTACTCCATAATTGTCTATTTCAATCTTCTGAGCAAGTGATTCTTTCATAACGTGTAAATTGGGACGATCTTTGATGGGAGCAAGGAAAGCGTTAGCGGTGCTTTGACGTATACCTTCGTCAATCGTAAACAATGGAGCAGTGAAACCGTTTGTTTTTTCACCATTTACATCCAAGAGTATGTCATATCCCAACTCTTTGAAAGATTTGAGATAAACCTGTGTTGTGTCATAATCCGGTTCTGTAACCCCCAAATAACCATCAGTGCCATGATACTTTTTGTGGTTTGAATTGAGGATAGAAGGCACTTCTAGGCGTTCGCTTTTCTTAAAATATGGTAGGACATTTTTCCAGCTCCAAGATTGATCTCCTGTGATTGCAGCCCAATTGTTATAATCATGCGGAGAACCTCTAACATAGTACATTTGATTGGTACTGCTGCTACCTCCTAGGAGTCTTCCCTGGCTCATATAATATCTGTTATTTTGGACACATTGAAATGCCTTCCTGTCTTCTTGAGACGTATAATTCCAGTCCGAACGAGATCTTAAGACGTAAGGAAATATTCCGGGCAGCTGAAAAAGTAAAAACGAATTATATTATTTGACAATAGTTTATTATTTGCAACCGATTGAAACCGCAGTCCATGGATGCCCATCCCAAGGCAAATGGGAAGTGTGTCCATGTTCAATTGTTGAATGTACCGTCTGATTACAAACTTTATCAGATAGAATAGACCTATGTATATACCTACACTTTAAATATTTGGTATTTGAGGAGCTCGATGGCG
The DNA here is from genome assembly GCA_958496325.1 of Nomophila noctuella. Taxonomy (NCBI): domain Eukaryota; kingdom Metazoa; phylum Arthropoda; class Insecta; order Lepidoptera; family Crambidae; genus Nomophila; species Nomophila noctuella. The sequence goes on from OY292489.1 coordinate 897,250, forward strand.
CAGTGGTTAGCGCACTCGGCTTGCGGTTGGTAAAGTTATGCAACATTCGCAAATGCCAGTCATCGGATGGGAGACCTAAAAATTTCATCTCGAGTTCCTCCGTGCTTCGGAAGGCACGTTAAGCCGTTGGTTCTGCGCCTGATATCTCTACGGTCGTGTCAGATTGCTGTCCCACCGAATTATGAGAGTGAAGGAATAGGGAGTGAACCTGTGCTTGCGCACTCACTTGTGCACTATAATATATCCTGCGTACCTGGCTGATCGTAAGATCGGCTGCCATGGCCGAATACGGCCGGAGGGGTATTATTATTTGGTAATTCAACTTGACTGTAATGACAAGTTTTAACTTACATTTGATTCAATCGGTGGATCCCCGCCAGCCTCTATGAGCAGCACCGAGACACTCGGGTCCTCCGTGAGTCTGTTCGCGATGACGGAGCCGGCTGTTCCCGCGCCCACGATGACGTAGTCGAATATGGCGCCATCTACGGAAACGAAATATGTAACAATTCAATTTAACGGGCCCGTTGGTCTTGTGGTCAGAAACCCTGGCTACAAAACCCAGGGTCGCGGGTTCAAATCCCGCCAGGGGCAAATGTATGTGTGATAAAAATTGGTATTTGTACTCGAGTCATGGATGATTATAAACTATATTTGAAATGAAATGAAATGAAATAATTTATGAAATAATTTATTCAGCAATTTGATTCACTAAGTAAATTATTTTGCACGTCAAAACTTTTTTCACCCTACCAGCGCAGCGCTTCGACGTGAATGGCGTGTGTAAGTATGTCTATTGTCTATCTAGCTTTCACAGTACAAGCTTCGAGTTTAATTTGGGGCTAGGCAATTAGTGTGTTAGTCTATGGAATTTATTTACTTAATTACATTGTACATTTATCACTTGTGTAACAGATAAATCGGAAATGGTATTGCAAAAATACTAAAATGAATTTTAAAGTAGACACAGCCAGACTCTTTCCCACTGGCTACAATAGGCACATGCCCAGGGCCTCTATTAGGTAGAAGGTGAAAGACGGCCATGGTTAGAGCCATGTAAATTACCTGACCAGTACAAACAGACATCCCCACTCTGTTTATTCAGGTGTTAAAAGATGCTTTGTTGATTTGAGAATATATCTTAATTTATACATTTCAAACTAATCAAATTGCGTCATCTGTAAATGTTGTTTTTTCAGGTGTATGGGAGGTTACAAAACAAGTTGACAGGTACAAGTAATGTTGAAAAAACCGACGGCTCCGTATAAGTTCAATTTATGAGTAAAAGAACGACTCTTAATGCGGTTCACAGATTACTTAATCTTACCAAGTTTCAACACAATTCTTATAGTTTCGGAAAAAAGGGCTGTGACATAATGACGAATCTATAACCGTTTTTTGCCATTTGGCTACGGAACCCTAAAAAATAAAACAACGGTGGCCTTCTGCGCATGAAGACACGTGTAAATTAGGCAAAAAATAATTTGATTGTAGTCAATAAATTGATGTGTCATATACATTAATTGTTAGCTTCAGCGTCATAGAAAATTTAAAATCACCTATAACGCATTTTGCGTCATCTTTATCTGGCCCTTCCGCGTCGTCTTGTTAGGTTTTTAGGAAGCCACACCGTAAATGTCTTGGCATCTTGACACCTACAGAAAAGACTGGCCAGAGTTTGCCTTGTACCGTGTAACCTGGAAAACGGAGAGGGAGGCCTTTGCCCTGCAGTGGGACAATATGGGCTAATATGTATAATAATAACTAGCGGCCCGTCACGCGGTTTCACCCGCGTCCCGAGGGAACTACTTCCCGTACCGGGATAAAATATAGCCTATGTTACTCTGGGTGAATGTAGCTTTCCAACAGTGAAAGAATTTTTCAAATCTGCCAAGTAGTTTCGGAGCCTATTCAATTCATACAAACTCTTCTTTAAACTAAAGAGCTACGCTCTTGTCGTGTAGCTTCTTCCACTCTTTCCTGTTCCAGGCCAGTTCTTTGACTTCTTGATAAGACACGACGTTTACCTTCTCCTTTATTTGGCTCATATAGGTGATTCTTGGCCTACCTCTCCCTCTCTTTCCTTCTATCTCTCCTTCTATGATGTTTTTTAAGAATTCGTCGTGTCTTATCAAGTGGCCCATCATTCTTCCTCTCCTGTCCTCTATTGTTTTCAATAATTGGCACCTTTCCCCCACTCTCCGCAAAACTTCTTCATTCGACACCATCTCTGTCCAGCTTATTCTTTCCATCCGCCTCCAGCACCACATCTCAAAGGCCTCCAATCTCTCCCTGTCTCTCTGCGTCATGGTCCACGTTTCGCATCCATAGAGGGCTATGCTCCAAACAAAGGTTTTAATGCACCGTTTTCTTATAGGCTTTGATATTTTTGCCTTGAATATGCATCCCTTCTTGTGAAAAGCTTGTTTCGCTAATGTAATTCTAGTTTTAATATCGGAGGTGCATCTTGAGTCGTTTGTTATTATACTGCCTAAATATTTAAATTTCGTTACCTTTTCTATTTCAATGTTGTTTAATCTAACTATGTGTGTGTTAATTTTTGGGAATTTTGAAGCTGTCATAATTTTGGTTTTACTTATGTTAATTTTTAAATCAAATTTTTCAAAAATGTTATGCATAATATTTAATAATTTTTCTAGTTCCTTCTCATTTCCGGCCAATGCCGCAATATCATCGGCAAACCGGATACTAATAATTTTCTGTCCATTTATTGTTATACCTTTACTGGCTTCTGTAATTTCTTTGATGGCGCCCTCTATAAATATATTAAATATAAGTGGAGACAGAGAGCATCCCTGCCGAACTCCTTGTCTTATCTTAGCACTTGTTGTAGCGTCTCCTACTTTAATATAGGTTTCCTGGTGCTTGTACAGTTCGTATATTATTCTTCGATCTCTATAGTCCACTCCCACCTCTTTTAATCCTTTCATCATCTTTTTCCAGTTCACCCTATCAAAAGCCTTCTCCAGATCTATAAATGCCACGCTGGTGTCCTTATTCAGCTCATACAAACAAACAAACAAAAAATCAAACCTTTCCTCTTTTTAATATTTGTTTAGATAAGAATAACGCATTTGTAATGGTAACATAATGGGAATGTTGCGAGAAGGATCAGTTCGCTGAAGAAAAAGGCTGGCCATGACTCCAGATGGACTGATGGGTATTATGTGGTCAATCGCAGTGTAATACACCATGCGGCACGATGGGGGGGGGGGACTAATGGAAGGTGGCGGGTATGGCGTGGATGTCGCACAGGACCGGGATGTCTGATGCTTTTTATGGGAGGCCTACGTTCTGCAAAGTATCAGCCTATTAATCTCCCACTGGAGGGCAAAGGCCTCCATCATTTGAAATCATGTTTTCGTTACAAAGATGGGTTTTGGCTTAATCACCACGCTTGGCGAATGCGGGTTGGCGATCACAAACCCGGGCTCTGTTCAGAAAAGTCAACACTTTTTGCCCGACCCGGAAATCGAACCCAGGACCTCGAGATCACGTCCCGGTACCTAAACCACTAGAAAGTAGACTGATTGATGGATTGGTTATGACTTACCATTGACTGTTTCCGATACGGGATATCTGTAGCTTGTGAGGTGAAGCATGGCGGCTATTGTGCCAAGTGCGAGTCGCACATGGTTCATGTTCCTTGCAGCTGTTTGCACGTACATTGTTGAGCTGAAAGAACGACAAAGGTATCTCGTACATATACTCAAAATTTTATGGAAGAGCAATAAAGTAACTACAAAATAGAAACAGCGAAATGGAGCTGCCAAAATTAAACTTTGTATCGATGAGTAAGGTCCCCAGAGTTGGGCAGTGTGTGAGGATTTATGGGCAACAACGCATCTTTAATCAAAGATGAAGCCACCACATATATTGATCTTTTCCGTGATAAGTGACTTTAGCACTTGTGTTATAGATCAGAATCAACAGTGGTATTAAAAATTTACATCAATATATACATATTACACCCAGATCAGTACAAACAGACATGTTCATGCACACAAATGGTTGACCTGAGCGAAAATCGAACCCACGACCTCTTGATCTAATAATCAACTTTTTGCCCATTACACCAAGCGGTTGTCATAAGAAAAAAGAAAAGATGATTTCAAATGATGTAGGCCTTTGCTTGAAGTAGGTCAATGCGAGGTAAAAGGCTAATACTTTACTTTTCTTTTTACTACAACGAATCTTGTAGTCGGGTTGTTGATTTCACTAAAATCACTTACCGGGTAACTCTCTTGCCGGTGTACTATAAAAGCAATTATCAGTTGTACCCGCCTCAGAGTTTTTTTCTGTATCTGAAACCACGTGACCTGCACAAAAATACCAATGTGTTTAATGAGCGCCATTCGGATTTCTTTAATTGATGTAAATTTAAAGATATTGAGATTAAATAACTCTCTGTTGTGGACTAAAGAATAACATTTATGAATTTCATAAAATCATTAAGTTGCCTTTTTTGTTTTGCCAATATTAGCAATATTTAGATGATGGATATCTTAATTATTATAAAAGTGTTCAAAATAGATTTTAGAAAATCATAAATAATATTCTGTAGTGCACAACAGAGAGTTCTTTTATCTAAATATATTAAATTAATTACGTTTTATTATTAATTTTTAAAAGGTGCTCCAACTGTTTATATCTTTCAATTAAAGAAAAACGAATGGATAAGCTAGTGTTCGCACTTTACGCCCTAAAAGCCAAAAAGACTACACCGAGCGATACACAAGAAACATCTCCACACAAAAAAGTCTCAAACTGTACCTACATATGCCGAATACTAACACTTCAAATATCTAATTCTTCAGTTTCTTTTATACTTAAAATTAAGACAGTATAAACAAGGACGGGGCTTTCTTGTTTACAAGCGGTTCCTACTTTTTTTTCTTATTGCTGTGATTATAATTTGACTTAATGTGATCATGTTTGCTTGCCTTCCTCTACAACCAAATCTGTCGGTTTTATCTAGAAATTGAACCGATTATACCATTGATGCGGGTTTCTAACAACTTGACTAACATTACAGGCCAGTGTATAGTGTTCTGAGTTGTATGCGTTTTTTTCCGTGCAGGCGTTGTAAGCGACTAAGGACGTTACCAAGGGGGTGGGCGTTCAAAGTCAAAGAAGATGAGAAGAAGTGCCGGAAGGAACTAAACAGTTTGCCTTTTTTATCTGTTTTCTTGTGCAGCAACCTTTTTTCTAACTGTCGCGGTCACCAATCCGCCGGCGAAGTGTGGTGACTTAGAATAGCCAAAGTCAGCGTATTGAGCTTGTTTATGGCTGGCGGGTGCACCAGATGTCTATGTCAGAGCTTACTAGCCGGTAGAAAGAGGTGAAAGACGGCCTTTCATAGGGGCCCTGGGCACATATGCCTTTAAACCTTTAAACCCAATCGATCTCTCCGAGTCTCCATAGTCTCAACTAGAGATGGGCCGAATATTCGGTTGGTATTCGGTATTCGGCATATTCGGCACTTTTTACACTATTCGTTTTCGGCCGAATTATTCGGTTGAAGTGCCGAATTATTCGGTTTGAGTAAGTAGTTCTATTTTCATAGGTACATGGTATGGAATAGACAGGAATTACATAGAACTGACAGACTTCTTATGTTATATTTATGTTTTTTTTATCAGATAAATAAAACTTGCGAAGAACATGTTAGTAACATAATAAAAGCCAGCAATTCAACTTGAAATCAACATTTATTTTAACATCATAAGTCCACATATTTATTTATGGAACTTTAGACATAATTAAACATTTATTTTTGAGCTCAATGTTAATTTGACTGTATATAATTAAATCAACATGATGATCATGATGTTTAATGAACATTAATAACAACTTTTATTTTATCAAACTAAGATCAACATTGTTGATCTTAGTTAGTTCATTCATTGATTCAACATCGCTCGCACGCAACCTCGCAACTAGCCGGTGGTGACTCGCGGCGTGCATGTTTGAACCTGTTAACGCGGGAAAGTAGTGAAATGGTGAACCGAATAATTCGGCCGAATATTCGGTTCGGTAAAGATTGAACCGAATAGTATTCGGTATTCGGTTATTCGGTAAAACCACTATTCGGCGCATCTCTAGTCTCAACCTATCAAGAGTTGTGACGGATTCTTGATTTGAATTTTTTACCTCTCATAATGAAGCCCCGTCTTTATCCCATTAATTAATTAGGCCCATTAACTTTATGTACATTTTTGACGCAAAAAAAATTTTTTGCCCCATTTAAATTCTTAGTTTTTATTCATTATACTTATTTGCATGTTGTTTACCCAGACTTTCACCAAAGACATATTTCTCATCGCGCCTTTTCTTGATGAATGCATTGCGTCATCAGTCTGGTACGCGAAAAATATAATCGTTTTAATTTACAACCGACCTTGAGACCGAACGAAGATTCATTACAGTCGTATTCCTCATACTGAGGGTCGTGATCATTGTATGAAATGAAACACGCAACAACTCTCTTGGCAATTTTAATGGAGAGGTTTGCCATTGCCTCATCCTTTTCACACACTAACTAGCTTTTAGTGTGCGGGTTTCTGTCAGAAATGAAAATTAAAGATTAATTCGTTTTTTTTGAGCCAATTTCTGATACATACATTTAAATTTTAGTGCTTGCTTAAAAGTACATTCCTTGTTTTCGTAATTTGATTATAAGAAAGAACAATTGATTAAAATTTTGCGTCGAATTTTAGGTGAATAGGTACCTATACTCTGTCCACTATATGAAGCGTCTTTTGACAGGTCGCCGATTGACAACATTGGTGATGACCTAAAGTATCTCAAATGTGTCAACAATCCGATTGTACTATTATCATTATTCGACTTAGGTACGTAAAAATAACCGATTTCAATAAACATGCGTTTTGATTTAACATTCTCTTGGATTTATTGTAAACAAATATAAATCCATATATTTGAGATTATAAATTAAATATAAAACAAGTAGGTCATATTAGTAAAAGATATTTAAATCCAAATGTTACATTTCTATGTAAAATATACATTATACCTTATGAACATGTTATTAAGAAGTTTAGATTTATTCATAAGTAGCATTTATTTTTATCGATTATTTGTAATCGGGGTCACAATCGTTCTAATCGTTTTTCGTAGCACAACACTGAGTTGGCAGTAACCGTCCATGAAGAACAATATTCTTTTTTCGAAAATTAAACGAAAACAATTCGAACTTTCATGGGCGTGAGCTGTCAAAAGACGCTTCATAAAGTGGACAGAGTATAGTAACAATTTTTACGGAACAAAGCGGCCGCGGGTGCTGCGCGATCGCGCCGCGGTTTCTGCGCGGTTGCTGCGCGGTTGCGGCGCGGTAGCGACGCGGTTGCGACGCGGTTGCGGCGAGGTTGCTGCGAAGTTGCTGCGCGATTGCGGCGCGGTTGCAGTGCGGTTGCGGCGAGGTTGCTGTGCGGTTGCGGCGCTGGTGCGGCAGGACGCAGCAGCTTTTTTTCGTGTCTCGCGCTCATTACAACGTCAACACTTGCTTTCCTATTTGGAATTCAGCGCCCGCGCCTGCCGCCGGAGCGAGTTCAACGTTAGCACGTACTTTCACCGATAACATGTCCAAATTGCTTCCTTTGGGGTCAAAGATCTTCTTCTTTTAACCCTGAAGTCATTCAGAAGCACAACTAAAGGACTATTTTTGGCTCTCAGCGCTCATTTACCCGACGCCTCCAGCGCAAAACTTTGCTTCTACCGAATATTGTATGCGAGCCATTAGCTAAGGAAGCCAGACATGAATAGCGACATGAAAAGACAACAGCAGGGACGCGGTAGTCGCGTGTTTGCGGCGCGGGCAGTGAGTCGGCGAATCGTCTAAACATGGTAGTGTCACAGATCACACACCACAGGCACAAAACGCAGCATCCAGCCACTTTGCACACATTTCTTTTTGTATATGATATTTTATTTTATTAGCACTGCCTTCTTCACTTTTTGTTTTGTGCTAAGGTTGACTGGTAGCATTGAGGTTGTGACGTGCCAGAAATGGTAACGTCGCAAATAAATAAACAATATATACAGATTGTATACTTAAATATCAAAAATATGATACAGAACTAATCTAGATAGCTAATGCTATAAAATTATATTTAATTTAAAGATGTTTCGGTACTATTAGTATCATTGGGTAATTCATCGGCAGGTTAAATCAATAATCATTAACTGCAAATATTGGGATGTAATAAATTATATTTCATTAGTAATAATTGATAAACTATAGGATATAATAGTTGGTATTTGTGGTAATTAGGTACTGTATTATGAATGAAAGGACAATAATTCTACACTGAAGAAGTATTCAGAGGTCAAGATTATTTATCCAATTTACTTATCACTGGAATCATAACGCTGGATCAATCACTTTATGAAAGAATAAACACTATCACATTAGTTAATCCGTGTAACTGGAGAATGCTGGATGCAATTTGAACAGGAGACTTCTTTCTTATTCATGAAGTTAAATGTTGAGTTTGGAGCTGAATCTCACTTATTGCATTATATTATTATCTTTCACAAGTGTAGGTGAAATGCTTCTTCCAACACATCTTCAGTATTTATAAGTCCAACTAGTGGATTTCTGCAAAAGAAATAATGACAAATTAGTGATAATTTCAATGAAATGAAGTATTAAAAATATCGAAGTTTTAAACAGAATATTTATACAGAAATTGATTTACCTTCGATTATCCTAGTTTATTAATACATTGTTTGAGTGATTCACAAAGTGAGAACTCTAGTTAATGGGTTTCATTACCTAAAGGAGTCAATCGTTTTTGTATGGAGAGTTAGGCCCACATAAAATTTTAGCGTTTATTTACGAAACGGATATCAATTTATTCCTTATAATCTCAAGATTATAATGGTAACATTACTTTTTCATATTTTAACCGGAATCGTTAGAAATAAGATGTGAAAATATATATAAACCTCATAAAGTAATCTGTCATTTTGCTTTCCTGACTTTCAACGCCTGAACCGTAAATACTTACACATAAGGGCGATTTTCCATTATGTTTTTCCTATGTATCTGAAGTAAAAGCAATTTATTATGACTAGTGGCCGCCTGTGACTCTTTCCGCGTGGAATAAGGTTTACGCACGCATAGTCTTAAACTATAGCTTTACATTTTTTAGTTTAAGCCCGCCTCGACTAATGGATAATCCACGCCAAAAATATTTTTTCAATTCGAACCAGCTGTTCCTTATAGTAGCGTGTTCAAACAAACAAACGAACTACAGCTTTTTTATAATTATTATATAGTAACTAATGACAGTTAACAGACGGGAGGTTTCTGACATTTGTATTCAGTTTTTAAATAAAATCAAAATCCGGCAATAGACTAGCACTTGCGTTCCGTTATACGGATTTTTTTGTATTGTTTTTTCGAATTATTTTATTTCATTAATTAAATGATTGAAAGTCACTTCCAATCACCGCCTTAGATAAAAATAGGCATGAAAACCGTTCCAAAAGTAATTTGCGTCTCCTTTATGATCGATTTCAAGTGTTGTATTTTAATTTTTTTTATTAAAACCTTTTTACTTTAGTTATCTGTATGTCAGCCATTGTTTACTAATCTTTGGACAGATAGTTCACGGATATAATCAAAATAAGGGTTTTTTATTTTGGTTTACTGACTCCGGTTTCGTTTGAAATTCAATTCAATTGCAAAATTCATAAAAAAACATATACATTTTTTACATACTTCTCTTTCTCTTAAACGTTACCGATTGTTGGTGGGCCCAAAAAAAACTGTCACCTTTACTGTTAAAAGTAAATAATTAATATGAAAACAAACGGACGACATTTTTTTGACAGATGACAATTCATAGAAGAGAGAGACTGGTCCGAATTTAAGTATGCAGAAAATATTCCAATTGACAGATTACTTATATGATTTTAAAGAGTATTAAAAAGTAATTAAAATGCATGAAACCGTGTGTTATGTCAGAAACAGAATAAATATTATTTTAATTATATATTTTTGTTCCAAGAACATCATAAACTGGAAAGAAGAAATTAATAATTCTAAGTTAAAATTCATAGACTAGAGTTCGGACAGTTGGTCCGAAGGTACGTGCGGCGAAAGAAGAAGACAGCTACATAACGGCATCCCTTTTGTGTCGTATCGGCTCCTAGCGCGTGATAGAGGCTTCCAACGCGTTACAGCGGCTGCTAGCGCGTTACAGCGGCTGCTAGCGCGTTATATCGGCTTCTATCGCGTGATAGCGGCTCGCAACGCGTTACAAAGGCTACTAGCGCGTTACAGAGGCTTCCATCGCGTTACAAAGGCTGTTAGCACGTTTTGGAGGCTTCGATCGCATGATAGGGGTTTCCAAAGCGTTACAAAGGCTCCTAGCGCGTAACAGAGGCTGCTAGCGCGTTACACAGGCATCGATCGCGTTGTATCGGCGATTATCACGTTATGTTGGGTGAAGGGAGAAACCCAATATAAAGGACAGGAATCTCAGTCTGGGAGCAGTTAGTTTTAATCAGAGTTCGGGAGCGGTCATGCTCGCGGATAGTTGATTTCTATTTAGATTCATACAAGTTCAGTGAGAGTTCGGGAGCATTCATGCTCGCTCATAATAGTGAGAATATCGCGAGTCGGGGGTGTTTCGAGATCAGTCTTGCTGAGGTGTTTGGAGCATAGCTGAACCTTCGAGAAGTAAGCTGGTTCGCGGTGCTGCGGAACGAGAATGGCGTTAAAGCTAAGTGGTTATCAAGCTAGAAAGCCTAGTTTGATTTATATTTATACTTTTGATGCTGCTTGAGTGTCCTAACCAATGTTTAATTACTAGAATACATATTTGTATTGGTTTGGTTGATTTGAACCATTTTAAGTGAATTTGCTTTAAAGAGTTATTCCTAGAGGGAATAGGTTTGTTGGTCTGTTGGTTGGCTTGTGTAATGCGATGCGGCACGAATCCCTTCTGTCTGCCTGACGGAGCAGGAGGATTCTTTGGCCATACTAACTTACTCAGCATACCAGTTTATTGTAATATAAACTTGTCTTATTCTAGATCAGAATAAGTTATCTATAGAATGTGGTTCAGTTGACGAATCTATACAACTATACATATTATATTGTTTATAATTGCAATAACTTTATTACCAGCTACCATTTATAATGTTGTTTCCCATTAAACTCATCTAAGCTGGAGTAATCAACTCTTGAGCACAAGATTGTACTCTATTGATTTGAGTGTGAGCTGGACACACACAGAGTCACGGGTTGCATCCTCTTGCTGTATATATGACGTTTGCATTGTGTCATGCGGTGGGAAGCCGACCAAGTCATTGGACGAGGCCACAGGGTGAGTTCGGAGCGCCGGAGGCTCGCCCCCCTCCTTTAAGGAGGGCCGCAATTCATTATGTCCTCTTTCATAAAGTAAACACACCTATATCTAAATATCTATCCAACTTTCTCCATGTGTTATGTTTTAGGTTCTTCATTTTATGATTTAGGTACCTGTCATTAACAAATAAGATTGATGTATGAAAGGTTGTATGTTAATATCATCATTATTCAAATACTTACTCCAATATACCATGACTTTATTCCAATTCCTAAAAGAAACTGAGTTACTATAGGAACGACGAAGGGTAAATAGACGATCATGTGCCAAAATAGGATTACATCACGAGCCAATAATTATTGTCGTTATTTTATACGTAACAGCTTAGATATCCTAGTTAGGTCTAGATAGGTTAGGTCATTTTAGGTCTCAATTAGTCTCAATTAGCTTTAGCATCAGGTTAGGAGGTAGGTAGAGTAGAAGGGGTTTTCGTGGGGGGGGGCGGTACAAGGTATTACTAGGGAAGGGGGCGGATAATTTAGTGATCTTTTTGTCTTTTTACAATTAAATGTCACGCCACTATCTTTATAATTGGTCCTAAAATGATTGTACATGTTTTTAAAAAACAACGCGGCATTATTCGATTGCAAAAACAGTCAAAAAATAGTACAATATACGGCAACTTTGTTGTCCATGGACCACAATGCGCGTATGAAAATATTTTTTCGACATGTCCACTCTATACGTAATAGTAATTCCTCAAAGACTGGTAGAGAATGTCATGAGGCAATAAATCGGCCTTTTGTACAATATTTGATGTAGTACAATAAAGATTTAATAAGTGTGGCCCGTCTGCGGCGACACGTAGAGTTGCGGCAGCGGAGTCGTGTGAATGAGCTCTTACTCTCATATCGAGAGCTATTTCGGTATCGAGAGTTCGAGTGTCCCCCTCGATCGCGCATGGCGTCATACATCGACCAATATTGACGGGACATCCTGATTGCGCGTCTGTTTGTCAACAAACTCATTCTGGTTCGTGCCATCCATTCATTATTATTGGACTTAGGCGATGTTAATCTTCGAAAAAATCAGCTGGTTTTGTTTATTTATATATTTATTTCCTTTAATTAAAACAGTTTATGTTAAAGGGAGGCAAACGAACAAGAGGGTCACCTGATGGTAAGTGATCACCGCTGCTCATGACAACAACCACACAAGAGTATTACATACGTTGCCTGCTTGTAAGACCCCATACCCTCCCCAACTGAGCTCTGTTGACCGTACTCACCAGCAGAAGCATGGCACAACAGTTACGAAGTGCTATTTTACTGGTGTATTCTACGAGGCTTTTATCTCTTTACCCTCTCTCTTGATTTCAGTTTGTTTCTTATAATATCGTTCAAAGTAATTTCAGTTATAAGTTATTTAATTATCCGTATACTGGAAGACCAAACGATATTATTGTTTATAGTGTCTGTTTGTCCAGAAGGTCAATATTTAACTTATTTACCAACAGAGTCAGGAAAACACTATAAGGACTTTATTGCTTAGTCTCTTGATTAGGCATTTCATCGCGCAATGCCTTAATAAGTTAGAATGTCTCTCTGCGATCAACTTTTTTAAGATGGAGAAAAACGATGAAGTGTATGGCCTGAAAATTCATTATTTTACTCTTATTTATTTTTTGTTTATGTATGTATACCTACCTACCAATATAGAATTTAAATTACATTTATAGTGATTAAATAGTGTTTTGACCATTTATTAGTTCTGCATGCATGTCTATGTTGAAAAAATATGTTTATTGATTGATTGAAACTAATTGTTATGTAGGACGCCTGAAGCTTTTGTTATAGCAATTTCAACGTAAAAAGTAATTGAAATATTTTAATATCGCCTTTTAATCGTGAAGTTGGTTTATTACTCGTTTATATTGTATTTAATGAAATTAAATTCTGAAAATACTCGAGGTACAGGCTGTTTCCCGAAAGAATTCCCGTAGACGCAGCGCTACAGTCATAGACAGAGGTTGCATTGCTCATTTAAACTACATATTTTAGACTCCCCAATAAATAATGATTCATCATCATCATCCTAGCGCCTCTCCCGGTTGCATCCTCGGCCATTGCCTTGGAGCCCAGGGTACGCTGCGACTATGATCCTGAATTCACATGCCTGGTTATTACAATGGAGCGACTGTCGTCTGACCTCCGTAACCACAAGGGAAACCAAACCAGTTGGATCATAGTCGGGACCAACGGCTTAACGTGCCTTCCGAAGCACGGAATCATCATTCTTATCAGACAATCAGGTGATTCAAGCCTGCAATGTTCTAACCAAACTGGGAAAACCAACACAAAGTGAAAGTGTTCCCCGCGGGATTCGAACCCACGACCTTCGAGTTCGTAGTTTTTGAGCTCAGCGCTCTAACCACTACACCACGGAAGCAGTTATAATGATTGTTTTTGATATAACTGTTCGAATACTCATACTATACTGTACTATACGAAATTAAAGTATGTTTTGTTTGTTTGCTTTGTTTGGATGTTTGTCCGTCAATCACGCTGAAGCTACTGAACGGGTTTTGATGTTTGATGTACAGGCAGGGTTTGGGCTGAATTAGGTGATAAGATACTTTTTTGTTGCGTTTAAAATCTCCCATGGGATAAAACAGGAATCTTGAAACGACGTATAAATTAAAACTACGAATAAATGAAACAACACATTTTTAATTTAATTACTTTTGGCCACGCAACTCCTTTCGTGAAACGAAATCTAACTCAGACCAAGACAGTAAAAAATGATATTATTTATGTGAATTTACTTTTCGTTGTGGGTATCAAAATCAACGATTCCATTTATTAACAAATGTCCTGTTTGATCATTTTACTTTTCGTTATGGGTATCAAAATCAACGATTCCTTTTTATTGACGATTGTCCTGTTTTATCATGTCGGCAGCCTTCTCCCCAATCATAATAGTTGGTGCCATCGGGTTCCATGCCATGCCATTTCCACTGGTCATGGTGGGCATGATGCTGGCGTCTGCCACGCGCAGGTTCTTGACCCCCATCACGCGCAGCCCGCTGTCCACCACCGACCCCATCGCACAAGTGCTCGAGAAATGATTCGAAGACGTACTTACACATGCCAAATGACAATTCCAATAATCAAGGCTCCCTGTCGGAAAATGCCTGCACTGCGGTAACGTTACAAATTCAGCGTTAACACTCTTAAAATACTCGGTATTAACCACTTGTAAAAAGTCATTGACATAACTTGCAAATTTTGGTAAATCAACTTTATCCGGGAACGGATACACATTTATTGACGGATTTTCTGTAGGGTCGAGTGATTTAAGACCGACGGTTCCTTTTTGCCTTGCATCGAAGCCAAACATTACAACATACATCGCATCGTGACCTTTTACTTCATTGTAATAGTGCTGACAAATTTCTTCTTTAAAATTACCAAGTTCGTAACATGACTGAACCAAAATTTCATCAGTCGTATATGCAACTACGGCTTGATAGTCCGGATGTGTCTGTGATTTGTTCATCGCTACAAATCCGTCCACACATGGAGTAAATTTATGCGGATTGAATGATTTTGGATAATTGGTTGGTTTTGATGTTTTGATTATAAAAACAATACAGTTGTGAGCTTGTAAGGCTCCAACGGGTAGATCGGCAACAACATTAATCTTCATTTTTTTGAGCTTTCGCTTTGGGCCTATTCCAGACAGCATGAGGAGGCGCGGATTGCTGATAGACCCTGCAGATACAATCACTTCTTTATTTGCTTCGACTTCAATAGTTTTTCCGGTATTCAAATCAGTAACAACTACACCTCTTGCTACTTTGTTTTTATCTATAACAATCCTCTCAGCCATTGATTCTTTCATAACATGTAAATTGGGACGATCTTCGATGGGAGAAAGGAATGCATTAGCGGTGCTTTGACGTATACCGTCAGAAATCGCAAACAACGGCGTAGAGTACCCGAGTGATTGAAATCTAAGACTATGTCATGTCCCGCCTCTTTGAAAGCTTCCAGATATTTTTGTGAGACTTCTTCAACTTCCTGTTTTGTAACACCCAAATAACCATGAGTGCCATGGTATTTACCGTAGTTTGAATTCTACGAATCTCAGAATTTTCTAGTCGTTCGCTTTTCTTAAAATACGGAAGGACGTTCTTCCAGCTCCAAGACGGATCTCCTGTGATGGCAGCCCAAGTGTCATAGTCATATGGAGATCCTCTAACGTAGAGCATTTGATTAATACTACTGCTACCACCCAGAAGCCTTCCTTGACTCATATAATATTTGTTGTTTTGGGCACACATTTGGCTGTTTTCTTGAGCTGTATAATTCCAGGCCGAACTACTCTTCACCAAATAGTTAAATAAAGCAGGCAGCTGAAAAAAAACAAACAGTTAATAATTTCCAATGGATTTAAGCAGCAGTCTATCGCAAAGACATGAAAATGTGTTCAATGTACCGTCTGATTGCAACATTGATCAGATAAAATAGATATCCGCACACCTTTTAATTGTTGGTTATTCAACTCGGATGTGTGTGATGACTGATGTAGTATAAACTTACATTGGATTGAATAGGTGGATCGCCGCCAGCCTCTATGAGCAGCACCGAGACACTCGGGTCCTCTGTGAGTCTGTTCGCGATGACGGAGCCGGCTGTTCCCGCGCCCACGATGACGTAGTCGAATTTGGCGCCATCTACAAAAACGAAACTTGTATTTAGAATTGAAATAATAACAAAGATATTGGAAGCATAATCGTTGAGGTGTTTGATGGCGCGGCGGGCTGTCATTTCCAAAGTTTAGCAACTTTCGCAGAGGTCGGTCATCGGATGGGTGACCGAAAATGTTCATCTCGTGGCTTTGAAAGGCACGTTAAGCCCTTGGTCTTGCGCCTGATATCTCTACGGTTGCTTCAGATTGCTGTCCCACTGAAAATTGCATGCATTGAACAAATTATACGATTTTAGTAAATACGAGTATATTGCGACGGGGTGCGGTCTCAGGGGTTCTTACGCACTCCGTAGTCGTATAGGTAGAAGTAGTAGGTGAGAGGTATGAGTAAAAGTCCATGTGTGAACACAGGTTCATTTCTCACTGTTACACTGTTACAGACGTTATTATGGAGTTTATGGATATTTGGTGGGTGCGGTCGTGAATATACTCAGTCGGGTCATAAGTTCTGTCATAAACTTTTTAGGAAATTATTGATACACCTTTGGAGATATACATAAAAATTATATATGAAATGAAAGGTTATTTAATTTGCAATATAATTTTATCAACATCATTTGAAATGTCCTCCTCCATTTTGGACAGATGCCTTTAATCTACGAAGACAGTCAGCCATCACTGCACGCACCATATTCATTCACCTTTCTTTCGCTGATTTGACCAGAAACGCTCGGAGAGACACCAAATTCTGGTGAGGTTAAGTACCGACTTTCCCCTTCAAATATTGGTATAACTTGTAATACCATCGGTTTAAACGTGGACTAGAAGAGAGCCGGTGTTCATGCCGGGTAAAGTCAATTCCGCGCGCCGTGAACCAGTATTTCGTGCTTCGGGCCAAATGAGTGGGTGTACAGTCCTGTTGGAATGTCGTATGTCTGTTCTTGATTATTATTTAAGATAAAGGTTGTACTACGCTTGTTAGGACATTATTTTGATATAGTACGGCCTTGATTTTCCCCCTTTTTTACCGAAAAACACCTCAGTTATGCCTGAATACGAGAGTCCAAGGCAAATCATGAATGAGTAAGAGTGAAGACGGCACTGGTCCCTCAAAATACACGTGCTTGCTTCTTCACTAATGTGGGCATACACTTTATCATTTTGTTTGTGATAATTTAAACCTATAATTAAAAAAAAAGACATCCAAAAAAATAATTTCGCAGATTTTTTTCCAGCGTGCCGTCGTAACAGAGCCCGGGATCTTTCTAGCTTGATTTTCTTTATACGATCATTTGAAAAAATCCGGTCTTTTAACGATAAGTACGTGGTTTCAGGTTTTTATTTAGCACTCTTTTTAGTTTGGTTCTGTTTAGCCACAGCTGGAGGGCTAGCGTTTTTTGTTTACGCACGGGTTTTTTTTCGTTTGACGCCTTCACTGCTCTGATGACCGCTAGTGTTTCTAAAAGAGCAAGGTCTGCCGCTTCTTTTACGATTTTGAAATCTCGAGACTTTAGTGTATCGATTCATAGTACAATAAAAGAAATAGGACGCTTTTTTCAACTTTTGTACGAAATTGAAAATCACCTTCTATGCGTTACAACAGCGGTGCAACGGAAAACCCGTGACTCCATTGTCTTTGATCGTCCATTCCATATTCAAATATGTATAAAAATAATTAGTTCTTCTATTTCCGATATGTATAAATGTTCTATTTTTAAAATTAGTCGCAGAAAATCTGGTCGGTCTTCAAAACTCAAAATTATTAGGTTGTGACAGAACTTATGACCCGACTGTGTATAATAGTTAAAATAATTATAAGAGCTGTGTCTAGCTTCGCGGTAGCTCTAGGTCTCTCAAAGACTGAATAAAAAAAAAGCGAAAATGGAACATAATCTATACTTATAATAAATCTGTAGAGAGGTCAATTCTGTACATTAAATATATTTTCAAAATAACTATCAGGGGGTGATTAGTGATCGATACTGATGCCAAAAATGTAATCAGTAAAATTTTTGTCTGTCTGTCTGTCTGTCTGTCTGTCTGTCTGTCTGTATGTTCCTTATAGAAACAAAAACTACTGGACAGATTTTGACGAAACTTGGTACAATTATTCTTCGTACTCCTGGGCATATTATAGGATACTTTTCATCACGCTACAATCAACAGGAGTAGCGTAGTGAAGGGAAATGTGGGGAAAACGGGAGAATTTTCTCCATTTCTTAAGCTTCAGTCGCGTGTGCAGCCTTAATGGTTAAAGTCACATAGAAATCATGTATGACGGAAATATTTCACATAAAATTTTCTAAAAAATATCCCCCAACAGCATATGTCTATCTTTTATAGTTGACTCACAATAACACGTGTAACAACCAATTGGTTTGCGCGCCAACGCGTTAAACTCAGGAACTACTGGCTCGAATTGACAAAATATTTTGTGTTGGATAGTCCACTTACCATTTGGCGAGGTAGGCTTTAAGCTATCTATAGTAACACTGTGTGCGAAAACCGTAACCCACGCGGACGGAGTCGCTGGCGGCCGCTAGTCATAACATAATAGACAAATTTTATCTCACAATAATTTGAATTTAGAATTTTGAAAGGTAGGTAATTAGCGGCCAGTGATGGTTAAATATTTCCAGCATCATGGAGGCCTGAACATCCATAAAGGCTGGACAGGAACGGCACCGTTACAATATATGCAATATGTTGCAATAAATGTTCATGTTTAAAACTTACTATTGAATGTTTCCGATACGGGATATCGGTAGCTGGTGAGGTGGAGCAAGGCGGCTATGGTGCCGAAGGCAAGACGCGCATTGTTAACGTTCCTTGAAGCTGTTGCCACGTACATCGTTGAACTAGAAGAACGAAGAAGGTGTTTACGTTCATTTGAAATTTGAGGGAAGAGGAAAACGAACAAAAGGGTCACATGATTATAAGTGATTACCGCTATGGACATCAAAAACCGCACAAGGGTTGCAGATGTGTTGCCTGCCTTTAAAACCCCTCAATTGACGACCCACTTGGTGTGATGGATAAGATGTTGCCTATTACGCAAGAGGTCGCGGGTTCGATCCCCGCACAGGACAAACATTTGTGTGTATGAAAATGTCTTTTTGTCCTGGTCTGGGTGTTATATGTATCTATTAAATTATTTTTGTAATACCACTGTTGATTCTGATGTCTGTAACACAAGTGCTTTAGCTACTTAACACGGATTCAGATCAATGTATGTGATGTTGTGAAATATTTATTATTATATTTATAAGTAAGCACTGTCGACCTTACTCCCCAGCCGAAACATAGCACAACAGTTACGAAGCGTAGATTTGGTAGATAGAGAAAGTTAAGAGTAATTTCACTCGAATAAACCACTCGTACCCTACTGTAAATGTTCCACAATTACTTTCACACTTACTCTAGCTGGCTGATTAAGCCATAAATAGGAAAACCAAAAGGTATGTGTGCCCGAAAACTATACAGTTACTTACCTTTGACAGTACACTAGCACCGAAGGCACATTTTGCAGTTGCTTTTATAAGCCTGTATACATAAGGCTGGGGTGATCCTACTTATGAGCGATTGAATTCCATTTTTATCTTTTCTCTAATTGATTCTTCTGGTGATCACTTTTTAGTTGCCTCTTTTTGGCCCCTTCATTGTCATTCAAAAATATCGGTAAATCTAGGATTTTTACTTCAGTGATCAGGTCACCGCTGCCCACAGACATCAAAGACCGTACAAGGGTCGAAGACGCGTTGCCTGCCTTTAAATACCCTACACCCTCCCCACATGAGCACTGGCGACCATACTCACCAGCAGAAACGTAGCACAACAGTTACGAAGTGCTATTACACTGTGGTCTTCTGTAAGGTGGAGGTACTTCCCCAGACGAGCGGCTCATTCGAGTGGAATTTCCACAGAGCTCTACCTCTCTTAAAAATAAATAAATAAATATCTCTGGACGTTAGTCAAAGTCAAAGTCAAAGTCAAAGTAGTTTATTTTGCAATTTGATTTACAAAGAAATTCTTTTGCACGTCAAATCTTTTTTTACCTACCAGCACTTCGACGTGAATGGCCTGCTGAGAAGAAGTGCCGCAAGAAACTCAACAGTTTGCCTTTTTTTAAAAATAATTACAAATTGTATAAATCATTATTTACATGTCATCAAAATAATAAAAAAATAATCATGTCATATAAAAGCAAAACAAAAAAAAACATATAAATACAAATGTAAGAAATTAGACAACCACATGCGCAGAGTGGTAAGAAATTGTCAAGCCCACAAATTCTTGTCGATATCATTTAAATAATCTTCTATCTTATAGTAACCTTTTCTCATTAAACAATTCTTAATTTTAATTTTAAATTTATGTAAAGGTAATTCAACAAGATTTTGTGGTACTTTGTTGAACATTTTTATGCTTAATCCTACAAAAGACCTTCCCGTCTTTTGAAGTCTGACACTTGGATAGGCAAGTCTGTGCTTATTTCTTGTATTGAATTTGTGTGTATCAGATTTTTTAAGAAAATGTTTATTATACTTTCGAATATATAAAATACAATCAAATATGTACTGAGAAGGTACTGTTAAAATATTAATTTCTTTGAATACATCCCTAAGTGAGTCACGAGGTCTAAGGTTGTAGATCGCACGGATAGCTCTTTTCTGCAATATAAAAATTGACTCAATGTCAGCAGCAGAGCCCCACAACAGTAGACCATATGACATAATACTATGAAAGTAACTGAAGTAAACCAGTCTTGCCGTTTCAATGTCAGTGACATATCTTATTTTTCTAACCGCGTAAGCAGCAGAGCTTAGTCTTCCTGCTAGTGCAGTTATGTGAGGACCCCATTGTAACTTGGAATCGATGGTGATTCCTAAAAATATGGTTGAATTGACAATTTCTAGTTTCGCATCATTCATAGTAATTTGTGTATTCATTTGCCTTACATTAGGCATCATAAATTTAACACATTTAGTTTTTTTAGCATTGAGTAACAAATTATTGGTACTGAACCATTGTGACACCTGCAAGAGAGCTCCGTTTACTTTGTCAAATGTATTTTCGTTTCTCTCTGTTTTAAAAATGAGAGAAGTATCATCAGCAAACAAAACTATCTCACAGAGGTCCTTGGTAAAATATGGAAGATCATTTATATAAATAAGAAAAAGCAAAGGTCCTAATATCGAACCTTGGGGCACGCCCATTTGCAGTTTAGCACCGGCAGAATTGGTGTTTTTGATATTGACTCGTTGTATCCTGTCAGTGAGGTACGATTCAATTAATTGTAATGAAATGTTTGACACACCGTAATGTTTTAATTTAATAAGTAATATTGAATGATCAACACAGTCAAATGCCTTTGACAAATCACAAAAAATACCTATAGCATTCTGTTTATTCTCCCATGCATCAAGTACATGTTTCATAAGTGCAATACCTGCATCGGTTGTACTCTTGTTTTTAGTAAAACCGAATTGTTTTGCATGAAGTAAATTATTTCTATTAAAATGTTCTAATAACTGACTAAAAATTATTTTTTCAAAAATTTTACTTAATGAGGGTAATATTGATATTGGTCTAAAATTTGATGGGTCACTTTTGTCGCCCGATTTAAATAAAGGTATTAATTTACTATATTTCATTAAATTAGGAAATTTATTTTCATCGATGCATTTATTAAAAAGGAAAGCCAAATGGGGAGAAATAATTTGAATTATAGATTGTATAATATCAGTTGATATTCCCCATAAGTCCTCAGTTTTCTTTTTATTGAGGTCTTTGAATGTTTTTAATATAGTGATTGGGGAGATGTGATCGAAATTAAACGTAGTCTTACATTGATCTACACAAGAAGCTAAGATTTTTTGAGCTTGTTGTGTACTAGAATTTAGCTGACTAGTGGTTATTATAGGTATGTTATTCACACAGCGCCATCTAGCCCCAAACTAAGCATAAGCTTGTACTATGGGTGCCAGAAAATGGATAAACAATAATTATATACTTTTTTTTGTAAATACATGCTTATTATACATAGAAACACCCAGACTGATACAAACAGACATGTATGTATCAGTCACACAAATGTTTGTACCGTGCGGGGATCGAACCCGCGACCCATGGTGTAATAGCTGACTTCTCGACCATTACACCAAACGGCTCGTCAATTATCGAGTTAATAAGCAGCAGCGTTTCCCAGCCTTACTATCGTTCACTAGTGATTACTAATCTGCCGGCCCAAGGTGAATATTAAGGTTTTGGGGCTTGGACAATGCCAATGTGCTAGATAATGGGTATGCTTCTAAATTCTTAATTTTAAAAGTATAGATTAAGAAAACCTAAAATCTATACTAATATACTAAGAATCAATTAGTATAGATCAATAATCTAGGAGATACCTCTTATAGTTTGAACGCGTCAATTGAGAACTATTCATTAAAAATTGGACCTCTCGGATAAAAAATAATAATAAATCTAATATAATATAATTAAGTAATATGACAACAACATGTGTGTATTCTATTTTAACATCGATCCGTCCTTGTTGAAAGGCCCCGTCTTTATCTAAAATGTTCTAATTAACTACTAATAGTTGGATCCCATTGTTGTCATTTAAATTTTAAATTCTTTAAACAAATTATTTAAAAAAAAATCCTGTTCCAACAGTATTCATTTGCATTTAAGTTGCACCCTGGTATTTAATACCCTCTTTGAACGAATATTTGTAATCTGGGGGCACGGTAGTGCCTAATCCAAGTCTCGAGCAAAGCGGGCACGGCCGTAACCATTTTTTCTCGGAGCGTTTCCGTAAGCCTTACTACATTTAATTATAGAATTTCTTTGATTTTTAAGGGGCAGAGGTATATTGTCAGTGAACAAGCAAAAGTTAAACACTTTTACTGATATATTACTCCTGCCCTCGTCCATATATCATATCATAGGTATTTCATTTTGGGACATAATTAAGAAAATATATTACTCAGGTGTGCTGAAATGTAAATTTATTTGCATTTTCAGCTGAAGTTACAAAGTAAACATACTTCATTACCTATTCAAACACCACCAAACCAAATAATGTAAGTAGTTATTCTAATTAATAAAGGTTTGTATCCAAAGCCAATGAATAGTTGTAAAATAGACGTAATACAAGTGTTCAAGATATTGTGAGATATTTATTTAAGCCCATGGTAATTTTTAGCCTTCAACGCATTTGCTAGACACCAAAATAAATATATTAATTCAGCTAGTTGGAGCTTTCAACCGCACAAAGGTTGCAGATACGTTGCCTGCCTAAAAGATCCCATACCCTCCCTAACTGAGCTCTGGCGACAGTTACGAATGCTATTTCACTGTGGTCTTCTGTAAGGTGGAGGCACTTCCCCAGACAAGCGGCTCATTCGAGTGGAGATTCCACTAAGCTCCACCTCTCTTAAAACATACGAGACCACAGAAAAAGCATTATTTAAACGACAATCAATTTTGAAACCACAAAAGAAGTTCAATTTTTTTTTTGAATTGTGCTCGGCCTAGAAATGTCACCTTGAGATTTATTAATCGTCTGTGTCACATAACGTGAAGAAACAACAAACTTACCCAAAATACCTTCATAGGTTCATACTCGTGTTTGTAATAATATCGTCACGCAACCCTATTCAACGCGTAATCGTAGCGTAATGAGACACTGTCAAATCACGTCAACTCATATAGGAATGAGGGAAAATTGATGAGAGAAAATTACTCGGCGTTGTATAGCACCGCGGTCTAATTTCCTCTAATTATAGGTTCCCGGGAAATTGCGTTTGAGGTCCCGTGGCGCCACTGTCGCGGCAATCTCATTTGCGCGGTGCACGTCGAAGCGAACGGTCGTGTCTAGATTGCACTTCTTGATTTAATAATAGTATATTGGAAATGTATTTAAAGACGATTTTGATATGTTCACGTTATTCTTTGTATTTTTTTCTATCACTGTATTTATAGATTGAGGAAGGATTGAATCGAATTGTAGAAAAGACTATGTTTTTGTTAAACAAAGACAAAGTAAAATCAATGACCTTGGGTTTGACAAGTCCAAACATTTTTATTAAACGGATATTTTCATTTTATGGGCCCGTTAGTCTTGTGGTCAGAGACCCTGGCTACAAAACCAGGGGTCGCGGGTTTGAATCCCGCTAGGGGAAAATGTTTGTGTGATGAACATCGGCATTTGAACTCGACTTATGGATGTTTATAAAAAGTATTTAAGATGTTTTTAATATTTTATTTAAGCATTTTTAAATGCTAGGTATTACTTTACCTTTTTAACTATAATGTTAAAATTAGAAACAAAGAAAAATTCATCTGATCTCGTGGCTCAGGCGGGAATTGAACCCAGCGCAAGCGAGCCAAAAGATCACATGAATTTCTCTTTTTTTCTAATTTTAACAGTATTTAAGTATGTCTATCCGTTCCCTAGCTTCCATAACACAAGCTTCGAGCTTAGTTTGGGGAAAGGCAATTGGTGTGTTAGTCAAAGGAATTAATTTAATTTGATGAAAGTGACTGCAGTCGCATCTTACAAGATTTAAAGTTCTACATTTTAATAACCAAACTCGCCTAACTGCCACCGTGGTGCAATGATTAGATAGCTGTGCTCAAACCTTGTAGGTCGTACACTTTCACCTTGTGTTGGTTTTCCTAGTTTGATTAGGACATTGCAGGCTCGAACCACCTGACTGTACGATATGAATGATGATTCCGTGCTTCGGAAGGCACGTTAAGCCGTTGGTCCCGATTAGATCCAAATTGTCTGGGTTGCGGAGATCAGACGACAGTCACTCCAATGTAATTACCAGGCTTGTCAATTCAGGATCATAGTTGAAGTGTTCCCTTAGCTCCAAGGTAATGGCCTAGGATGCAATCGTGAGAAGCGCAAGGATGATGATGAAAAAACCTAATTGCTAGTGCTAACATCTGGGCTTTTAATAACCTAACAGTCACGACGGACAGATGGAGAATGAACCGGGGACTAACCGGCAAGACAACATAAAAACTCCTTTCTGGTGTTTTGTATTTAACACCAACTTTTTCCTTAACCTATAAAACAACTTTTTGAGTCGTGGAGATAAGAATAAAATTGTGAGGTATCGATCTTATCATTTACATTTCAAACGTTTTTTTATCCTTTTCAACCAACTTCAGCAATAAGAGGAGATCATGAATGTTTGATAATTAATTTTAATGAACTCTTTTTTCCATTATTTATAACTAGCGGCCGCCCGCGACTCCGGCTTCGCCTCGGGAAGGCATTCTATAGCTTAAAGCCTTTTTTGACAAATGGACTGTCCAACACAAAAATAATTTTCGTTTCAAACCAGCTCCTGAGATAAGCGTGTTAAAAAAAACAATCAAACTCTTCAGCTTGACTTCTACTAGGGTACTATTAGGGTGTCCACCCTGTATAGTCAAGACTGGTTAGCTGGTCCTAGCTAACCAGGATCAGTGAAAATCTGAGGCCAGGGGACACCGACACCCATCGATTGGACCCCCATGTATTTTTATCGAAATGGTATAGTTTAAGAGATATGATTATATTTAATCATCAGTGTTATATATAATTTTACAAGCGGCCGCCCGCGACTCCGTCCGCGTGGATTTCTTTTTTTCGAAATAAAAAGTAGCCTATGTTCTGTCTTAGGGTAGATTGTCTGTACCAAATTTCATCAAAATCGGTTGCGAGGTTTAAGCGGGAAAGCGTAACAGACAGACAGACAGACAGAGTTACTTTCGCATTTATAATATTAGATGGGATTTTACTTTTTCTATAAGTGAAAATAGCCTTGTTTATGCACACAAATGTTTGCAAATTTCAAACTTAAAGAACCTAGAAAGTTTTTGAAATAACTTAGAAGTCTAAGACTAAGTCCTAACTGAATAGGCAAAAGTATTTTTTTTAAGCCACGACTTTGCCCGTTTGGATTAATTTAATACCCTTGGGGGAAGAATTGATCGAAATGCTTTCTTAGCGGATATCGACTTCTTAACATCTACCTGCTGCCAATTTAGTCAGATCCGTCCAGTGGTTTAGGCTGTGCATTGATAGATCACTATGTCATTCAGTCACCTTGTAATATAAATAAATAAATAAATGCCTTGGACTGACACACCAATTGCCTAGCCCCAAACTAAGCTCGAAGCTTGTACTATGGAAGCTAGGGAACGGATAGACATACTTAAATACTTTTATAAACATCCATGACTCGAGTACAAATGCCGATGTTCATCACACAAACATTTGCCCCTAGCGGGATTCGAACCCGCAACCATTGGTTTTGTAGCTAGGGTCTCTAACCACTAGACCAACGGGCCGTCGTCGTGATAGATCACTATGTCATTAAGTCACCTTGTATTTATGACGTATATTTAGATAAAAGTGCTTAATCTACCTACCTCGGAGACAGAACAAAGCATGATGTTGTTATCACATATTATTATGTTTATTAATATAACGGGGAGTAACACAAGCTCTAAGATAGACGGACATACTCGTACACTTGCAATGATAACATTATATTGTTTTCGTACGGTTTTCCTCATAACTTGACCTGCGTGCTTTGGGAACTTATAAATACTCAAAACAAGTTTGATATCACCATTGGCTGTGTGAAGCTCAGTCGATTGTTGGTATTACTTGTGTAAAATGTTCAAGCCAAGTGCATTGTATTCCGTTTTAATCCTTTGTTTAAGTGTTGAAGGTAAGTCTTGTAATACTTGTAAGAAATTTATATCGTAATACTAGCGGCCGCCCGCAGGTACTTTGGCGTGGATTTCGGTTTCTGCACACATCGTGTTATACTATAGCTTAAAGCCTTCCTCGACAAATAGGTTTGGGCCACGTTGGATCTCTAGAACAAAAATAATGTTCCGAGTCGTTAGTTCTTGATACTCGTATCCGCGGTCAAACAAACTCTTTAGCTTTATTACATTAGTATTGATTTATTCCTGATGACTTACAAAAAAGACAAATCTTTATGGTATTCAAATGAAAGGCACACGACCAAGTTGGTCATCCGATGGTATCCATGAAAAATGTCCATTAGCCAATTTGGTATTGTCATAATAATTGTGTTATTCGACATTCATATTATTGTAATTATAATGTAATCGGAAACTGCAATTTGATTGACGCGCCTTCTGTCTTAAGATACTCTATATAGATATGATAACAGAATTAATAACATAATAAATTAATTTAATATACCTAAAGAGTTTGTTGGTGTGTATTATTGTTTGTTTGTTCGAACGCGCTAATCTCGGGAATTACAAAAATATTTTTGTGTTGGATAGTCCATGTGGCGAGGAAAGCTTTAGTTAGGCTATAGTTTAACCGAAATCTACGCGAAGTGAGTCGCGGGCGGTCGCCAGTCATTTGATATAGCGTAACTTAGGTGGAGCTCGAGATATATTTTATTTTATTTACAGATGCCGTATCTCACTTCCAAACAACTCGGTCGCCCTACGAGTATATGCACGAAATTGGTGGATACCTAAGGCTGCACATAATACCAGCTACTTGGAACGAAGCTAGGATCCGATGCTACTACGAAGGTATAGCACTTTTATAGAGACTTACTTCTTAGCTATCCATGGATTCTCCGTGCGGGTGCCGGGTCCATCGCGTGGAACAGAGAGGATTGTCAGTCGGCGCCTGGGACTTTCGACCCAGCGTGTAGGTTTAAGGGGCCCCTCTATAGTATACTAACGATCACCTTACCGCCACCGCTTAGCTAGTACTATTTAATGTAAAATATTAGCCTATTAATGTCCCACTGTATTTGAAATCATCTTTTCGACACAAAGATGGGTTTTGCCAAATGCGGACTGGTACGAGTTATCACAATCTCGGGCTGGGTACGGAAAAGCCGACACATTTTTTGTCCGACCCGGGAATCAAACCTGGGACCTCGAGGCTGCTCGGTACTTTAACCACTTGGCCATTGAGATAGATGTAACTTTGAATAATTTCATATGTGGCCATAGCTTTCGTACATAGTTTTAAATAACCGCCGATTTATTTATTGATTTATTTTTATGGCAGTCAAAATAAACTTATACTAACTGACAGAGACATCAAAGATCAGCAAGAAAAAAAAGAACATTTAAGTATGGTTAACACTTAAAGTCAGCCACGACATGCGATATGGACAGTAAAAAAAGTTTTCAATTAAATTGCAAACAAAACCATATATGAAAAAACTTGGACAAAAAGAAAACTGAATTCTAATAATGAATTACTGATTCATTACTTACATTTGTACTATTTCCTCTGACTGGACCTTTGATTTGGAGTAACAATAATTTCCCACATAAACATTTTTTTTTTCTTTTTAGGAGGATTTCTCGCGTCGCCGCTCAACCAAAGTCTGACTTCGGCTATGATGACCATGGTCGCCAGGGAACAGAAACCTCCATCAGCTATCTTCACTGGGATTCACTCACAATTCTCTTACGGAGACTTCGTTTCAGTTGAAGGTATGAATAGCATCCAGTGGTCGGACCAACATTTCGTCAAAATTGTTTGGTCTAGTCGTCAGATATGCTAGGGACAAGTATGCTGTTCGATGTAAAATTGACATTTGTAGCCGAGTAATGGATGTTTTCAGGACCTTTATTTATTCGTTCCCTAGAATCTTCTATTAGGAGCAATTGGTATATTTCAACATACAAGGATCCGACTCCGTGCTAAGTAGCTGAAGCAGTTGTTTTACAGACATCAGAATTAACTGTGGTATTAAATATAAACTTAAATAGAAACATATAACACCCAAACAAGGCAAACAGATATGTTCATGCACACAAAATGTTTGTCCCGTGCGGGGATCGAGCCCGTGACCCCTAGGTCTAATAAGCAACTTCTTGGCAATTACAAAATTAGTGTGTTGAATAATTTTTGGCGATGATTAACCGGTTTTGGTATTTATCACCATGCCATACCCGAATGAGCCCTAAAGACCTCCCCTGCCATCAAAGGTCTAAATCTAAACAGCCAATGGCTACTTCGTGATTTTAAATCTGATTATTCTTACAACCACATTACCTTAAATAAAAAATACAGAAGTTTATGATATTTTCCAGGAGTTCCACTCTATGCGATGGATCTTAAATGGGCGTATGGCGAACCGCAACCCTACAGAGAAGAATGTATTTTGATGAACGAATATGGCGAAATAGCAGATGTATCCTGCAAATCATCTTTGCCATACATATGCTACAAAAAGGGACCTGAGAGCGTGAAACATACTATATGCGGGACTCAAGACAAAGGTTAGTTAGTCACCATCATCATCATTATTATTATCATCATCATTATCTTATCATCATTATCTTATCATCATTATCTTATCATCATTACCATCATCAGCCTGTTGCAGTAAATTTTTTAAGAGTAGTGATGAGAAATAATTTGTACCTGCCCATCACCTCCCCGTGATGGGCATCTATTAATATATAATTAGTGACAACTGAAAGAAATGAAACAGCCTCGATATTAGTTTAAGTTACTGGGTCGGCCAAAATTTGAGTCGATTTTTTTTCTGAACACAGCTGGTGATTAAACCTAAACCCATCTGCGTTACGAAAACATGATTTCAAATTATGGAGGTCTTTGCCCTGCAGTGTTACATTATAAACGCGTGTCGGTGTGCTGGTAAACCATTGTTTCTTGAAAAATTAACAACTTATTTATACGCACACCTAAGGTATTTATGATCAGCAACCTAAGGTGTTTGTGGCCCAGATCCAATGACTATACCAACACCTTAAGCATTTTTTATGGAAGAGGGTCATAAACCACGTAGTAAGTGATCTCCGCCGCCCTAGACATTAACAACTCCATAGTATTTCTGATGCTTTTCCACAGGGTATAAGTTCGATTCCCGGACTGGCAGCTGCTACAAGGTCCACCGGGTGGGCCGTACGTGGTCCAGGGGGTTCATGACCTGCCAGGCTGAGGGGGGCCACATGGCCATCATCAACAGCGAAGTTGAAGCCCAGGTCTGGTGAAATACTTCTTACTTCTAACGAATGTTATTCCTAATTCCGGTTCTTCTTGATAGAAGCAACTTTCCGAACTCGGCGGTAGATTCATCTTGTAAAAAAAATTTACGGGCCCGTTGGTCTAGTGGTCGGAGACCCTGGCTACAAAACCAAGGGCCGCGGGTTAGAATCCCGCTAGGGGCAAATATTTGTGTGATGAACATCGGCATTTGTACACGAGTCATGGATATTTATAAAAGTATTTAAATATGTCTATCCAAGCTTCGAGCTTAGTTTGGGGCTAGGTGATTGGTGTGCTAGTACTACGTACAAGGAATTTATTTTTTCATTTATTTAACAACCGCCATTTATTTACCTATCTATTTGTTACCCATACAACTATGAAAGATTTAAATCAATTCCAATGTACAGGTGATGAGAGAACTACTTAAGGAAAACCCTGAAGACTCCATGTTCGCAGACTACAAGCATGTCGCCAGTATTGGCTACCAAAACTGGGGAGATCGAGGATCTTGGTGGACCATACATGGTAAGGCAGAGAAAATTATTATCCTACTACTATTATAAAGGCGAAAGTTTGTAAGTATGGATGTATGGATGTTTGTTACTCTTTCACGTAAAAACTACTGAATGGATTTGAATGAAACTTTACCACAATATAGCTTATACATCAGAATAACACATAGGATATTGGAAATCGAAATCCACGCGGTCGGAGTCGCGGGCGGCCGCTAGTTTATACTAAAAACGAGACTGATGACTCATATTTAAACCTGTCTAGCATGAATAGTAAAAGCTTCAAGCTTAATTTGAGCAGTTGGTGTTTAAGGGTGAGACTCCACCAAAGCTAAGATGTGTGCTGTGTGCTGTGTCGTAAGTTGCCAATAGGACTTAAAGCTGTGATTGATCATGTGTTAAGGCCAAAATGCTATTGGCAGCTTACGACACATCTTCGCTCCACAGCACACATCTTTGTTTTGGTGGAGTCTCCTTTGGAGGACCTTAAGTCCAAGGAATTTATTTATTTACTAGCGGACGCCTGCTTCTTCGATCGCATGGATTTTGTTTCGCGTCTATCCCATGGGAGCATTTGATCGAGATTAAAAGTATTTTATCACCTAAGTCAGTCCATTCCCTGCCTGTTTATCTAATTTCATCAAAATCCGTTCAGTAGTTACAGCGTGATTGACGGACAAACATCCAAACAAACCTGATGCAGTAGACTGTTGAACGTAGGCGAACCCGGATGAAGGGCTATGTGCATTTACCATTAGGTGACTTTAGCTCGTTTGCCTGTTACAGGCGGCGCTGTCCGCACCACTAGGCCATCACTCCGACGAATTTATGTATTTATTATTGTTCACAGGCCAGGAGCTGACAGAGGCAGGCTACGGGACCTGGGAGCAAGGCAGCCCCGACGGGAAGGACAGCCAGTTCTGCGGCGGCGTCAACAGGAGCGGGAAGCTCAACGACATCTGGTGCTCCAACCACACCTTCCCCGTCGTCTGCGAGCTGCCCGTCTCCCACAGCGCGGCCTACGGGTCCGTCTCGCTGCCAGAGAATCAGCAGCAGTAGACAATAATATAATAAATAACTGAATCTTATGTATACAAATGAATCGGAAAATGTGTTAGTAAGAGCGTAACTCAACAACTCTTGCAACATTTAGGCCTCTTCTTTTCTTAAGTATAGTATCAGCCTATTAATGTCCCACTGTAGGGCAAAGGCCTCCATCATTTGAAATCATGTTTTCGTTACAAAGATGGGTTTTGGCTTAATCACCACTCTTGCCAAATGCGGGTTGGCGATCACAAACCCGGGCTGTGTTCAGAAAAATCAACACAAATTTTGCCCGATTTGGGAATCGAACCCAGGACCTCGAGATCACGTCCCGGTACTTAAACCAATAGAACATCGAGGCGTCTTCTTTTCTTAAAGTGTTCATTTAAAAGTCTTCGGTCACAGGTTCAAATCATGCCATGGGAAAATGTTTGTGTAATGAACATCAGCATTTGTTCTCGAGTCATGGAGGTTAACACTAGTATTTAAGTATGTCTATCAGAGCAAGGCAGCCCCGACGGGAAGGACAGCCAGTTCTGCGGCGGCGTCAACAGGAGCGGGAAGCTCAACGACATCTGGTGCTCCAACCACACCTTCCCCGTCGTCTGCGAGCTGCCCGTCTCCCACAGCGCGGCCTACGGGTCCGTCTCGCTGCCAGAGAATCAGCAGCAGTAAACAATACTATAATACATATAATAAAATAATCTTATGTAGAAAAAATGTGTTAGTAAGAGCATAACTTGGACCAAATAGGCTTCTCCTTTTCGTAAAATGTTTTTTTTAAGTCATGGGTCGCGGGTAACAATCACGCCAGGGGAAATGTGTGATGAACAGCGTAGCTTACGGATCCGTCTTTCTGCCCGGGAATCAACAACAGTAGACAAAAAATCGGCCAAGTGCGAGTCGGACTCACGCACTGAGGGTTCCGTACAAATTCTATTTTTGACGTATTAAAAAAACTACTTACTTGATTTTGTTCAAACCAATTTTCGTTGGTAGTTTTTATGGTAATGTACATTATATATTTATTTCAGTTTTATCATCCTCTTATTTTAGAAATTAGGGGGGGGGGCACACATTTTTCCACTTTGGAAGGGTCTCTCACGCAAAGTATTCACTTTAGAAAAAAATGATATAAGAAACCTCAATACAATTTTCAAAGACCTATCCCTAGATACCCCACACGTATATGTTCAATGAAAAAATATATTTCGAGTTTCAGTTCTAACTATGGGGACCCCCAATTTTTTTTATTTTTTTTTCTATATTCGTGTGAAAACCTTGTTGCGGTTCACAGAATACATCTTCTCACCAAGTTTCAACAGTATAGTACTAATAGTTTCGGAAAAAAGTGGCTGTGACAGACTGGCGGACAGACAGACAGACAGACAGACATGACGAATCTATAAGGGTTCCGTTTTTTTTGCCATTTGGCTACGGAACCCTAAAAATCATCATTTCCCTAACCTGTTCCCAGTTTATCTGGGTTCGGCTCAATACGTTAACTTCTTCCAAACAGGCCTATCATTCGGTAGACAGTAGACAGTAATAAAAAATAATTAATAAAAATTAATCTTATAGATAAAAATTAATAGCAATGTGTGGTAAGAGCATAACAGCACCTGGACCAAATAGGCCTCTTCTTTTTTTAATGTTTTTTTGAAGGCAAGAAGAATTGACCACTAGACGTAGGGACGGGAGGCGGACGAAGTGGCGGGCAGAAAGGAAGTTCCTGAATAAATATATTGTATGTAGATATCAGAATCAACATCTAGATGTCGAAGTGCTAGTAGTGTACAAAAATTGACGTGCTAAAGAATTTCCTTGTAAATCTTATTGCCGAATAAATCTTTATCTTTATCTTTTATCTTAAGACGAAAACAAACAGACGTGTTCATAGCTTATGTTCAGAAAAATAACAGAAATGCTTGTCCCGTGCGGAGATCGCACCCGCTACCTCTTCGGTCTAATAGTCAACTGGTTGACGTACTAAAAAATAAAGGAAAGTGGATTTAAGTATGTCACTGTAACAAAATGTTATGTATGTAGGGGGTCATTTCACACTCCTTGGGATGGTGTTGTTGTGTTGATGAGTGAGATGTAGTTTGTAGTAGTCACAAGTAGTTTATAAATAAAATACAGTTAACATACAGACACCGTACTGGTAAATATTAGCCATGTAACTACAAAATAAAAACGTTTCAAAACATAACAAGTGCTTTTATTTGTAACAGGAATAAACCAGAATGGCACAGAGTATTGTTTAGGTAACTAGGGCATGATAAAAATATTTCATCCGTGTATTTTTGCTTCTACTCGTACAATTATTCTAAAATATCGCGAGCATTTAGTGAAAAACGGTTTTGAAAATCAATAGGTACTTTTGTATTCGTATATTCACATTTTATCTATTCACCTTTTTTATTGAAGTTTCAACGTATTACAAAGTCTTTAAAATTAACACAAAAAAAAATTTCAATTCCAAATGAAAACCACTGTGCAGAGAAAATAAAGAGAGCAATCTTAAAAAAAATAACTTCTCGATAGCCTAGTGGTTTAAATATCCGTGGTCTTGAGATCCTGGGTTCGATCAACGAGTTGGGAAAAAATTGCGTCGGTTTTTCCAAACTCAGCTCGGGTTTCCGAACCCCAATCGGCATTTGGCAAGCGTGATGATTTTTCCGAAACCTATCTTCGTAACGAAAACAAGATTTCAAATGATGAAGTCCTTTGCCCTGCAGATGAATATTCATAGGCCAAAAAAAAATACGAATTGAAAACTATTTCTCCATTTTTAGGGTTCCGTAGCCAAAATGGCAAAAAAAAATGGGTGCTCCCCATAGTTAGAACTGAAACTGAAAATATTTTTTTTCATTGAACATACGTGTGGGGTATCTTTGGATAGGTCTATAAAAATTATATTGAGGTTTCTAAGCTCATTTTTTTCTTAAGTGAATACTTTGCGTGACAGACTCTTCCAAGTGGAAAAAAGTGTGTCCCCCCCTCTAACTTCTAAAGTAAGAGGATGATAAATCTGAAATAAATATATAATGTACATTACCATAAAAACTACCAACGAAAATTAGTTCGAAAGAAATCTATTCAGTAGTTTTTTTAATACGTCAAAAATAGAATTTGTACGGAACCCTCAGTGCGGGAGTCCGACTCGCACTTGGCCAATTTTTGTAATATCCTTCAGTCGGCAAAACGAAACGGCAAATGGATGTTGATAAAAGGCCATCCTTTTTCGAGAATTAAACTATTGAATCCTTCGAAACATCACACAAGAATTCAACAATTTAAATGGCCATGGTTAGAGAAAAAAAAATTGACGCGCAAAAGAATTTACTTTAATCAATTTGCTTAATTACCATTATTTTAAATGATCTATCTAAATGTAAGATAAAAGGAAATACGACAAAGATAACCAGAAAAGTAAAGTAAGAAGTATCAGCCTATTAATAGCCCAGTTCAAGGCAAAGGCTAAAAACAATTTAAATCATAATTATAAACCGAACTAAGAGTTGGCTTAACCAACTTGCTTGCCAAATGTGGATTGTTGGTGAAATACACCCGGACTGTGTTCGGAAAAACCGTCATAATTTTCTTTGCATATAATTTGAGCTAACGCAAAAACCTGTTCCGTTTCAAAGGAACACCCAACCATACTTTTATAAAGTAATATGGTGCATAAAAATGAAACGCCGTCGTACAAACTCATAACCAAGAAGGGCCTTACATCATTAATTGGACTCTATCACGGAGGAAGATGGTTTAAAATTGAGCGCAGCAATGTCCCGTGCTTCCTAATGCGGTATAAAAGCGGGTTTATGTCATATGCCGATACAAAGCCATTTGCTTTGAAGTCATAATTTCAATAATATACGGTTTTGTGTCTCCTTTCATAAGTATTGCTGGCTGGGTCTTAATGGTGACTTTGTGAGCTATACCACTGATTATGAAAAAACTTGGCAAATACTTAAATGAACTGAATCCAAAGATATGGTAAATATTATCTTTGACTGAAATACTACTTAAACCACAGATTATAAGGTATAGATGTGCCCCAAAAAAATCAAATGTGCCCTATGTCACGTTTGCGTGTCTCCACCAAAATGCCAAAGTTCACCTAACTTTGCACCTAAGTCGTCATCCCACTTGACAGGTTAAGCACAACTGTCAAATTATTCGCTGCATCTTTTGATATTGATTATAATATAATCTGTTTTTTTTCGGTCGAAAAGCACCACGGAGGCCAAATTAAAAACCTCCTTAATTTAATTGACAAACAAAAAAACACGATTGTCACTCTCACATGACTTCTGTCATAATGTCAAGTTATTTGTCAAACGTTACGGAGCATCATGCGATGTTCACGATCAGCTGCTACACCTTCCATTACGTGGTGAAAAGGTTCCTTGTGGTTTGGAAGTATGTCCAGGTGAGAATTAAAAATCCGTCTATAATTGAAGAAAATATGGGTGAACATACATAAAAAAAAATTATACATACAGACGAATTGAGAACCTCCTCCTTTTTTGAACTCGGTTAAAAAACAAAGTATAAGGGTAGTCTGTGAGTGTAACTACCGTCCATTATACTGCCGTCGCCAACACACCTTCCTAGCAGGGTGACCATGGGTTACTTTATAGTCAGTTTTTTTAAAGAATATAAATTTTGCAAACAAAGACGTAGAGTTGATAATAATGTCAAACATTATTCTACAACGGAAGCAAAAAAGATAATTAAAAAAAAACACCGTACTTTTAAATAAATCAAAACTCAAGTGAAAATCTTAAACAACTGAGCAAGGTTCGCATATGCGTTGCCAGCCTTTTAAATCCCATACATCCCCAACTGAGCTCTGGCAACCTTACTCACCAGCAGAAACATAGCACAACAGTTACGAAGTGCTATTTCATTGTGATCTACTGTACGAAGGAGGTACTTCCCCAGACGAGCGGCTCATTCGAGTGGAAGATCCACTTAGTTGTTGGTCTCTTAAAATCGATCAATGCGATGTTGTGACATGTCTCATCAGGTGGTGTCTGACTGCTTGACACTCCTGGCTTCGTTCCTATGCTGCACATGTGGAGCCCTGATGCCGCTGAGCAACGCTTCTTCCGAGGAGATGTCGGTGGAAGCCTTCAAGGTATTTTATCCTCCACATACGAGTACAATGATGTTCAGTTAACACACACTTTTTTTAAAATCAAAAAGACAGTTCTGGTCTTTTGATCCATATGTGAAATGGGATCGATAGGCATGACAGTTTTTTTAGGAATTTTTAGTTACAGCCATAAGTTATGCCAAAAGCTTTTCGCGATTTCTGACATTTCCTAGTACTCAAACCTCATAGATACAGACGAATGGTCCGATAGAGTCATTCCATCCTTAAATTAAATAGGATCGATCGGCATGAAAAAATGTGCCTTTTCCAGCATTTCTTTGCTGACTGTTACTTTTACCAAAATCTATTAATGCAATTAATAAAGTTTTGGGCCTAACAACGTGTTCTTGTTAGTATAATAATGTTTTTGTACCTGTCGTTCAAAACCCATTTCAAAATTCCACTTTGTATAATACCACTGCAGGGCAAAGGCCTCCATCATTTGCAATCAAGTTTTCTTAACAAAGATGGCTTTTCATAGATAAAATCGGAGCCCGAGATAGAAGCGGGCCGAGCTAGCGGCGAGCCGTTCCGCCAGCAGCACCTGGTGGTAGACTTCACGCCGCAGCCCGAAGACAGTGAGGAGGCGGGCCTGAAGTGCCAGCAGGTCTGGGACCACCTGAACAGCCGGACTGACTTGGAAGGATTGATGGTCTCACCGGTAAAGAGATATGCAGACTGAGTCTGCCGCCAATCTATGTTGGCAACTTTTTGTCGGCGTATTATGTGGTAGCTTCACATATCATACATAACAGTCATGGGCACCGACATGTATACAAACACATTGTACATAATATGAACTTTACTGCTTTGAAATAAGAGTCGATGGTATGTAATGTGTATACATGTTAGTGCTCATGACTGTACACCACTAGCAGTATCAAGTCGGAGGGCAATATGCTCAATCGCAGGTCGACAACAAGATTATTTTAATATGGGCCTCAAGGTCATGCCTGCTTGCCGTGTCGGCGGCCTGATGGGCTTAGTGTGTACCTGTACCTTTGTAGTTGTTTTGAGGTGCACGATAGCGCTGATGTTAGCGCGCTCGACCTGCGATTGCAAAGTTAAGTATCTTTCGCAGAGGCCAGTCATTGGATTGGTGACCGAAAAATTCCATCTAGAGCTCCTCAGTACTTGGAAAGGCACGTTAGGCCGTTGGTCCTACGCCTCATCTCTCTACGGTCGTGTCAGATTGCTGTCCCACCGAACTATGAGAGTGAGGGTATAGGGAGTGCACCTGTGCTTACGCACTCACTTGTGCACTTAATATATCCTGCGTACCTGGCTGATCGCGAGATCGGGCGCCGTGGTCGAAAAAAAGCCGGAGGGTATTAGTTGTTACTGTCTCCATTCCACATTTTTTTGTAAGCGATACAGTCAGGTCACAAATGTACTCTTTATCCGTCAGTGCAATGATGCTGAAGTGGTGATGAAGGAGATGGCCAGCGCGGTACCAGTTCACAAGTCACCGACGCAGATACGGAAAGAGGACTTACCTGCTTTACATGCTATAAGAAACCTAAGCGACAGAGGTTTGTGCATTACGATATTTTGATAAATATGTAGATTCCTTGGACTAACATATGAATTGGCAAACTAAGCATGAAGCTTTTAGTTTACTACAAACCTACTCGTAGTTTTAAACAAAGAAGCTTTCTTCTGGTTGTCCAAATGCTTAAATTTTTCACAACCTTATTTTTATGTAGTGCGATTTAACAGAGCGCTTTGTGTGTTTAATACATGCATAATATAGTTTGTTGCGGTTGCTAAAGTTAAGCAACGTTCGCAGATGCCAGTCATCGGATGGGTGACCGAAAAATGTTCATCTTGAGCTCCTCCGTGCTTCGGAAGGCACGTTAAGCCGTTGGTCCTGCGCCTGATCTCTCTACGGTCGTGTCAGATTGCTGTCCCACCGAATTATGAGAGTAAAGGAATAGGGAGTGCACCTGTGCTTGCGCACTCACTTGTGCACTATAATATATCCTGCGTACCTGGCTGATCGTAAGATCGGCCGCCATGGCCGAATACGGCCGGAGGGTATTATTATTATTAAGACTCTGTGTGACCCAACTGTGCTGTCCAATTAGTTGGACCATGGTTATTTAATAGGGGGCAGTTGTCCAGTTTTAAAAAAAGTTGGATTACAGCATTTTTTAGTTCCATTGTCCGGTTCGTAAAAATATCTTGTCAACCCTAAAAAGTTCAAACTGCATCTTTGTGTGTCTGATTTCATCTTGTGATCGGGTAGCTCGCTTGTTGGAGAAGTAAATTGGAATACAGAGAGCACTCATTCACGCATTATGATTTATTTTTAGGAGTCTTAGATGCAGCATTTGCAGTCACATCGTCGTGTAAACAGAAGCATTGAAACCTTGTTGTGATGTTTTATATTTATTTATTTTTATTATTTATTTTGTTATGAAGCATTAATATGCTTTTGGGTTTTTAGTTTTTGCATTCTCGCCTGTATCAGTTTTTGAATACCATAATGTTAGTTGTGAATAAATATTATATTATTTATTTCCATCTGTACATATTTTATTTGTTTAAAAAGTGGCCTAAAGTGGTTTAAAGCCTATTTGTGTAAACTTAAGCCCCGTATCTGTTGATTCTGATGTCTGTAACTCAAGTGCTTAAGCTACTAAACCCGGAGTCAGATCAATTACGTGTTGTTGTGAAATGTGAAATTTATTAATTTTATTACAAGCGAATGCTAATGTAATGGGTAAGGGATCACCTCAAAATTTAGGTTTTATCATTAAACTGTATTCTGGACATTGTGGCGCACGTCACGGCTTGTCATACATAATGCGCATCGGCTCAGCGTGTCGCACGCGCGCATCAAACTCGCGTATGTCGTCGCGGCGGCGCGCGGCGTGCGCGTCGCTGGGCGCGTAGCCGTGCGCGCTGCACGGACAGCACGCGCCGCACAAGCAGAACGCGCATTTGTCGCGCACCGCGTCCCATGCTCCTGCGCGCAATGTTTGATTTAAAATATGTAACAGGAAAAGGGTAATATAGGTACAAAAGGCACGAATACGATGTGACTAGAGGTGACTACTGACGAGGTGGATTGCATGATGGTAATCAATTGTATCACCGCTTCCCATTGACATACTGTCGTACCAAATTAAACCTTCTAACCTTGACTTAGGGTCAAAATCGGAAATTCTACGCGAGGTCGATGATTGAACTTCGATCTACTTATTAATCACTGCACCATGAAGGCATGAAGAGATGATACTTGTATTTCTTACCACGAGCAGAGAGCATGACCCCCTTGGAGAGCATGACTCCCCCGAGGAAGGCTATTTTCAGCAGTGGCCTGCAACAGGCTGATGATGATAACTCATAGTCCTCACCGAGTCGCTGCGCCAGTAGGGCGTGTCGACCGCGTCGTCGACGGGCGCCTGGCAGATGGTATGCGGTTAGTCACTGCACCATGTAGGTATGAAGAGATGATACTTATATTCCTTACCTCGGGCAGAGAGCATATAGGCCAATGCTGGACGTGGCCCTTCCCCAGTTAGTCCATTGAGCTGCACAGGCTGATGATAATGACAATGATCCTTACCGAGTCGCCGTGCCAGCTCAGCGTAGCGCAGATAGGGCGTGTCGACCGCGTCGTCGACGGGCGCCTGGCAAACGCGCACCACGCGCGCGTCACGCAGGGCGCCCTTCACGTTCACTGTCACGCGGCGGGAGCGCAAGCACTTTCGTACTATATTAAACCTTCGTACCTTGACTTTGGGTCGAAAAACAAATGCAATGCCAGGTCCCGGGCTAGTCTGTTCACCATCTAGGCATGTAGAATACTAGATGATACTAGTATTCCTTACCATGGGCAAAGGATTTACCTGCCGATCGGGGGGACGGCTACGTCCAGCATTGGTCTACGACAGGATGATGACATGATGATGATGATCCTCACCGAGTCGCTGTGCCAGCTCAGCGTATCTCAGGTAGGGCGTGTCGACCGCGTCGTCGACGGGCGCCTGGCAGACGCGCACCACGCGCGCGTCACGCAGGGCGCCCTTCACGTTCACCGTCACGCGGCGGGAGCGCCCGAACAGAGGGCACTGGCTGTTCGCGTGCACTTTCTATAACCAAGCATATACTAATATAATAAAGCTGAAGAGTTTGATTGTTTGTTTGAACGCGTTAATCTCAGAAACTACTGGTTCGAATTGAGACATCCATTGGTCGAGGAAGGTTTCTATATAGAAAGGCTTTTATATAACACATAGATTGCCTATTATATAACGCTTTATGTGCGGAAGTCGCGGGCGGCCGCTACTTATTACAATAAAGAGTGATTAAAATACCTCTACGGCGGAAATGAGTACCAAATCGCAATTGCATCGTGATAGGTGTTAGTTCGCCATTCGTTGGCATATCCATAATTGTTTAGTTCCCAGTAAGTTCCCCGTGCCTCGGAATCAATTTAAGCATTTGGCCCTGTGTGATCTCTCTACGTGTCAAAATTCTATACCACCTTCCTGTAAATAAACTGAGTGCAGTACTTATTTGGTTGTAAAAGGTCGCAAAACGGCAAGAAAAACAAAACATTTCATTATACGATTATTTTTTACCGTTGGGCATCTTCTGAAGCATTCAGGCTTAGGCTTCCTCTCAAGCAGTAGTTCAGCAGATGTATTCTGAACCTTGCCTCTCCATTCTCGTCTTCGACTCTTGCAAATTGGGCGGCATCTAATGGTCAGAATAATTATGAGCTAGACATGTACTAGACATAAATATCCTGTCATTTTAAAAATCTATGTGTGAATTTGTGCCATTAGCTCGGCGGTGAGGTAAAATACCGTGAGGGAACCTGCACATTCAGATAGTTTCTGCCTTTAGTTCAGTTAGATCTGAATGTGTAACCATGATCCAAAACTGTCTGATTCCCCTTTAAGGGTTAAGAAGGTCTGATGGCAGTCGCTTCACTGTAATAACCAGACTCACCAAATCTTGGATCATGGTCAAAGCGGACCCTGACAAAGTAACTGGCTAAAAGTTACTTACTTGCATAGATCCGCTGACTCTTTAGGGTCCCTTTTTAA
Organism: Nomophila noctuella; assembly: GCA_958496325.1. Lineage (NCBI taxonomy): Eukaryota > Metazoa > Arthropoda > Insecta > Lepidoptera > Crambidae > Nomophila > Nomophila noctuella. Next base: position 939,159 of record OY292489.1, read on the forward strand.
ATCTGGTAATTGAATCATTGCTGTTTTTAATAATTATGTTTTATAGATCATTGCAACTGTTTTTCTGTCTAATGCTGAATTAACATTGATATCAGATTAACCTCAGATAAATGCAATCCACGAAATTAGCGAATAGTAAAATCTGACAACGTCATTTTGACAAATATTTTTTTATCATAAAATGACAAAATTAATGACTTTTCGTCTTTTCATCTAATTTCCTCTTTGGTTGAGGTTTTGGTCGAGTTTTACAATACCTACCAATTTCGTTGATAATGTTTCTCAAATAGGCACATTTGTTTCATTGCTGTTACTTTTAATATATTATGATTCTCTGTATTATAATTAGAAATCTATCAGTTATATCAAAATAAAAATCAAAAAAACTATCAGTAATATCAAAATCAAAATCCCTAAAAGTCTCAATCTCAATCACAAAATCAAGGCAATTCGCAATAAAATTGCTTTGTACAGACTGTTATACTTTTTATCATAACTTACAATGTCATTCCCTCTGTCCCAATTGAAAGGAATCACAACACATAAAAGGAAAACCAATTTATTAAACTATAAATAACTCAATCAAATACAATTATCAATAAAGGGACAGAAACAATACAATTAGAGAAACAAAGACTACGAACTAAGCGCATATGAAATAAATTATACTAAAACAAATATATCTAAACTGACAATATAAGAGTATGTTTTTTCATAAAATAACTTTTCTCTGCATTACGCAGTGGCTGAGAGCGGGAGGATGTCCCGGTGGTTCCATGGACCTAAAAACAAGCAAAAATTAAGAATGTCATAAAAACCTTTATCACAAATCATCTCATTTTGAATTTTAAGGTGTGAGACATTCCAGACAGACAGACTGAAGGATGAATAACAACTTCACATGCGTGAGGTCGGCGGGCGGTTCAAACCCACCTTCACTACTCAACCGGCACGCACCTCTGGATTATCAAAAATCTACATAATATGTGCGTAATTCATAACAGCTGCACGGTTAAGGAAAACATAGTGAGGAATCCTACACACTACGAGTAAGTATGTGTATTAGAAATGTCAATGGCAAACCACTCCATCAAAATTGCCAAGAGAGTTTTTGTGTGGTTCATTTCATGCTACGATCAAGACCCACAGAAATTAGCAATACGAATCAAAGAGGAGGAAGGTCCATTTTGCTCCTTACTTAGGATGTTTGCTGTCCCACTCTTGCATCTTGCTACACATATGCTGCACTTCTAACGAGGACTCTGGTATAGCCGTAGACGTCGTAGATCGGACGGTGCACTTCTTGCTTACAGAAATGGTTTTGTGGACTGCAAGAATAATGCTTACACTATTTGTAAAGGTCAGTCATTAGTCAAATAAAAAAATATATATATTCTTTATTAGTATAAGATATGTATATGTTATCTGTGGTTTAGGCTCCATAGAAGCACTTATAAATAGTCAAAAATGCTTCAAAAAAAAGTACTCGAACACAGATTCGGAAAAAGGAAACTTTTTTAATGGCTGCACCTAAATTAATAAGTCGCATAAAAAATCGTCCCGCGATCCCGCTTCTTAAATCATCTGTCATATATGTAAGTGAAAGTGTTCCTGGATCCGGAACCATGACTTCCGATTTATTTTTGGAGCACTAAACCACGGAGGCAGTTACTAAAGGCCATATAGGCTATATATGTAAAATCAGAACGAAAAAGACTTGCATTGATTATATAGTAACTGTTGTGCTATGTTTCTGCTGATGAGTAAGGTTGCCAGAGCTCAGTTGGGGAGGGTATGGGGTTAAGGCCGGCAACACATCAACGATACCTCTGGTGTCGCGGATGTCCATGGGCGGCGGTGATTGCTTACCATCAGGCGACCCGCTAGCTCGTTTGCCGCCTCTGACATAAAAAAAAAAAAAAAAAAAAAAATATCACAATGCTTTGCTATTCTTAACTATTTCTTAATACAAGAGGCCGTATCTCGCACCATTAGCTACCTATAATAAAAAAATATAAGTTTATGTTAATACGTGGCTCCATTACAAACCTTCTTTGTGAGGTGAAGAGGGCTTCACGGCTTCATTTTCCCGATATTCGCGGGAACCAAGAGAGCACATAGATTCGGGAAGCTTCGCTTCAAAGGTCCTGTCTATTAATCCTGTAGAAAATTAGCAAGCTACATATTAGTATTTATGAGAAATAATACTACTTTTGTCTGAACTATGGCCAAAACCTTTTCACTTGGTTATTCATTGGCCCCCAATAATAATAAGGTAGAAGACCTAAAGAAAACAGGTGATACAATCAGAACCATTTTATTTTTATACATCTTACTATACTGTCATGACGAGAGAATGGCGTTTGTCGTTAATGATTTGCTCATCATAACCAATATCTTAAAGCTAAAGAGTTTGTTTTTTGGAAGGCGCTTATCTCAGGAACTACTGGTACGAATTGAAAAAAAAATTGTGGTGGATAGTCCATTTGTCGAGAAAGGCTTTAAGCTGTAATATGTACACTATGTGAGTGGAAAACGAAATCTACGGGGACAAAGTCGCGGGCGGTCGCTAGTCCCTTTTAATGGCACAAAGAAATTAAAATATCTCGTGGGGTACCCAGTGTGAATTGGTTTGATTTCAAGATTGTAATAAACAATAATTACACCGTAAAATGAATCACCTTTCCCTTCCACAAATTCCAACATGGAGACTGCCGTGGTCTCCCTCACTTCTCCTGGTTCTTCAGGCAGCTGCCCGAGTGCTGAGGATTGCTCCGGCTCACTCTCACGGTCCAAGGCGTACAGATTCTTCTCCTAGAAGATAAAGCTCTAACCTACATTACGAGTATATAGTATTGTTTGTATTTTTATTTTTAATTTGTAGTTTATGATTGAGTGCATCAAGTACATGTTTAGTGTTTACACTCAATAAACCATTTCTTTCTTTCTATAATATTCAGAGATTGTTTGTTTGCTTGAACGCGCTAATCTCAAGAACTACTGGCTCGAATTGATATTTTTTTGTGTTCGATAGTCTATTCGTCGAGTTGAAAATATAACACGGAGGACGAAGTTACAGGCGGCCGCTACAGTCAATATTATGATGAAGATGTGATATAATGATTGTGTCGAATTTTTGAACAAATACATAATGTTTGTTGCCCACAATATGGGAACGGTGTTTATACCGATGTTATTGAATCATTTGTTGCATCTATTTATTTGAGTACCCTGAGTGTCACTCTCAAGCTGACAGTACTTACCGGCAGAACGATCAGGTTATGCAGATCTTTCCTGGTCTGCAAGTAATTCCAGAAGGCACAGCATTTCCTCTGAACAAAGTCGTTATCCACCTCTTCGACTGGTGTGAAGTCTATCATCAGGTGCTGGGGCTGGAGAGGCACTCCGCAAGCCGTGTCCGGGAATATACTAAAAAATATATATACCTTGTATGTACTTCTTCTTCCTAGCGTTTATCCCGTTTCTATGCGTGGTCCGCATTGACCATGATCCAGGATTTGGCGCGTCTGGTTATTTGTATATAGGGTGTAACAAAATATACTGCAAATATTTTAAGGGTGAATTCTTTAGTAGCAATGTAATCGATATCAGATATCAAAAAGTCAAAATTAATGCCTAAAAATTTTGCATTTTCTGCATTGGCCAAATTGCTCTTTTCGTCCTGTAAGCTTTGACCCCTCTCCACCACATTGCTTTTGGGGCAGGACAAGTGTAGTAATTGTATTACATTGATAAGACACGGCTAGCTGTCTTGCATATGACAAATTTTGTACTTTTCCCAATTATTCACTCAATTTATTTTGTTGAATTTCTCGGAAACTAGCGTATTAACAAAAAATATTTACTAGAAAAATTTATCACATTTCCACTAAACAATTCGCCCTTAAAATATTTGCAGTATATTTTGTTACACCTTATATATTCTTTCGAAAAAACAATCTTTGCTAATATAATAAAGTGAGAGGAAGAGTTTGTTTGTTTGTATGAAAGCGCTTATCTCAGGAACTACTAGTAAATAAATAAATATTTCTCAACATCACATACATTGATCTGACTCCGTGTTAAGTAGCTTATGCACTTGTGTTACAGTGTAACAACATCAAAAATACCAAGTGGTTGCTGCGTTCATGCTAAACGATTATTCTAGCATATCACTGTTTATTGATAAGACTTATTAAGATTTGATAAGTTTGTTAAAAACTGAAATTCAAATCAGAACAGTAACAGCAAGCTTGAATCATACATAGATTTACTTAAAATCGTAAATTTATATAAAGGTCAAATTACCCAAAATTATTCATTATAATTTTCTGTTACTCCCAAAAATAGATGGTTTCTCTCCAGACTTCGTATGAAAAAGGACTCAATATTGAATACCAACAAACCTGAAAGACTCATGGGACCCTGGTGGGATGCTGGTGGTTTCGAAGGTATCAGTAGCAGATACGTTGGTGGTCGTTGAATTCCGTTGAGTTGCCGCATCATCCGGTTTCATGATGATCGATGATTAACTAATAGATTATGCAGAGAAATAGGAATAAGAAATCTTCTGTCTACTTGACATATAAAATACCATGGGCCATAGAGTAAATATTTGATGAAAATGTTTGAGTTCCATTTACTTTTTATTAATTGTAAGTACCGCTTCTACCTCATTCTTCTACTCAAAGATTTTGGAATAGGTACCAATATTTTGATATTCATTCATCTCAGTTTGAGTTTCCACTGCAAAAGATGTATGATTTTGATCTTGACACATACAAATACTGTATGACCATAGAGTGTGTATTAAATATATCAAAAACGTATGACAATTAAATAATGGTCTCTTGAACGATATACGTTTAAATATAATGCTTTATTAAGTGTAGTGCGCTCAATTAAAGTGTGTTAAGGATATAAACGTTCTTGGCAAGTTATATGTAGTAAATCTTTCGGTAGAACCACACGCAGGAGATAAAGATTGAAATAAGAATTGTAAAGTGGCGAAAACATGGAATTTGCCGCTTCCCTAATTCCTCAATGCGAGGAAGCAAGCACAGATTTAAATTGTGAAACAAGTACAAATAAAACCAATTCAGAAGTAGAAGATGTATACGTACGGAAATGTATCCATGAGATTTGTGATAAAAAACCTATCGTTAAGACTGCATCAGAAGAATATTATCTCAAAGAAGAGAGTAGTTTCGATGTACCCGAGAGTGATGATGCAGATATACCATTTGCAGCAAGCGACTTCACAGATGCAGATTGCGGGGAACCAATGTTCAGTCAACATCTGATCATTGACTTCACTCCGGTAGAAGGAGTTGATGATAATGCTCAACTGCAGAAAAAATGCAGTGACTTCTGGCAGTTCGTTTATAATGAACCGCGACTGCAAAAGTTTTTAGTGTTACCAGAAATTGTTAGTCTTATGTTCTATGTTCTGATAGACAAAGAAAAATACGCCTATCTGACCCGGCTAACATCATAGCCCATTAAAAACATATAAAAGTAATCTTATAATAGAGCTTATACATTTTTTTGATTTCATGCATTTTACACTATCGATAGACTTTCACTTAAAGTCTTTTTGTCCCAATGGGCCCAGGGCCGCACGATTGATCGGGTACCCAGACCCTGCGCTTGGAGTCCCCAAACCAAAGGTTTAAAGGCCCATGTTCCCAGGGCCCCTAACAGTTGAAAGACAGCGGCCCTGTGTGGGGTACTATTTACCTAAATGCCTTGATGTGGCCGTGGTCTATGTTCGGCGATAATTCCTGAATTTAAAAAGACAACAGGCTCAAAATATGTCGCCTTCAGTTATAAATTATTTTAAGTTACTTTTAGGAACAACAAAACGGAGAAGTGGAAGTCGTTTCCAAGTCTAGCACTGAGTCTAGCTTGAGAGAACTGAAAAATATTCAGGCTCCAGCTGTCGACTGGATTGGTACGGGAGGTATGTACTTATTTTGATATCAATACATATCATAAAATCAAGTCGCATTCCGCTATCTTGCCCTTGGTGTGTGTATGATTCCTTAGATCTTTAAAATAAGAAAACAAGTTATGACGCAGTGTTGTTTAATATATATATTTTTTCATTGAAGTCACTTTAATGGAAAAGCATACACATTCTGATTGTGCCCTGAATGCTCAAATTAAAATCGTTCAAAATCATACCATGGTAGAGTTAAACAATTTAATCTTCACTATGATTTCTCAGATTTTATAATTTATTATATCTTTGCCGCCTCGACGGTCTCGTGGTACCGGGCCGTGATCTCGAGGTCCAGGGTTCGATTCTCAGGTCGGAAAAAAATTGTGTTGATTTTTCTGAACACAGCCCGGGTTTGTGATTGCCAACCCACATTTGGCAAGCGTGGTAATTAAGCCAAAACCCATCTTTGTAATAAAATAAAAACATGATTTCAAATGATGGAGGCCTTTGCTCTGCAGTGGGGCATAAATAGGCTGATAGTTTATATCTTTTCAGTCGGCCATGAAGTAGCATTTGCTGCGAAACATCAGGCCAAGTACTGCAGTGATGATGATGGAGACTACATTGACGGGCCAGCCCCTAGTCAGCATAGATCATCAGATCATCTTGAAGAGTCTCTTATGACAGGTAAGACATAACTACTCATTTATTATCTTACTCTGATGTAACAATCGATCGTCCAACTTGACATAAATGAAAGCGTTCATTTTTGATTACTTACGAATGTCTAACTCTAAATGAACATAACTCAAAGGTGACTGACTGACTGACTTATATAGTAATCTATATAGCATAGGCTCACTAGATCACTCACTAGACGGATTGGGCCAAAATTTAAGATGCATGTAGATGTTAGGACGAACGAAGGCATCCACTAAGAAACGATTTGGATCAATTCTACCCCCAAAGGGATAAAATAGTTAATGAAAGTTTGTATGAAACCACGCGGACAAAGTCGCGGGTGGCTGCTAGTACTACATACATCATCAAACTAGAGCAACAGCAATTACTTTAATAATAAAAAAAAAAACTTTGCTCATGCAGATACAAGGTTCAGCTTTTAACAATTAGCTAACGTAGTTTCATGTTAACAAAGGGCAAACATAGCCTTAATCAATTATATAAAAAAAACCTTTGCCCATGCTGATAAAAGGTTCAGTATTCAACAAATGGTTCAGCATTAAACTATTAGCTATATAGGTAGTTTTATATTAACAAACTAGCGGCCCGCCCCGGCTTCGCCCGTGGTACTTGTCCACTATTTAATGGATAATATTATACATAAAAACCTTCCTCATGAGTTACTCTATCTATTAAAAAAAAACCGCATCAAAATCCGTTGCGTAGTTTTAAAGATTTAAGCGTTCATAGGGACATACAACATACAACATGACAGAAAAAGCGACTTTGTTTTATACTATGTAGTGATAGCAAACATAGCCTAAGTCAAACTTCTTCATGGCAAACCTTTTTGGTCTACTCAAGAATGCAGAGGTGCTAAAACCTCGAACACCGGTATAATTGGCAAGTTTGCAAAAAGCCAAATACATAATTTAAAATTACAAGCTTTTGAGCGAACGTAAAGTTTGGGATCGGTCCATGAGACAGAAGCGAGGAGTTGTAAACTGAACCTTATGACTTCAGTGTCAAGATTGTGTTTCGCATGGTGACAGACTTGAATGCTGCGCTCAGGTTAATGGTGTCTGAAATATGCAGGTCTCATCTTCAAGCAAGCTGTGACTCGGTCGAGGAGGTCGGAAAATGTGGATACGTGTGTACTTATAACGACAGACCCGTTGGTTCAGTGGTTAAGACTATAAACCCAAAACCGAGAGTGGTGGGTTCGAATCCTGCTAGAGATAAATGTTTGTATGATGAGCTTTGCTACATAAAATGGAGTCATGGATGATCAGTTAACTAGCATATATATGTATCTAACAAGATGTAAGCTAAACTGCAGCTTGCCAGTTGATGTGTTAATCCAACGAAATTTGATGAACTTTGGTTTGTTATAACGTAGACACGCGAAGACTCAGTAAAGTCAAGAACCTTACCGTCTGGATTCAGCATCGTCATCGGATGATACACTTAGGACCGTATTAAAATTCAAAACTTCAGAAACCTCAGTAATCAAACCAATCTGATGTCCCGGTCAAGAGGCGCCGTTTTTACAGCAGTCGCTTTTTATATCTCACAATAACAAGGAAACTCATAAAATCTGCTCCGTGGCGTCCAACAAAAGGCCCTCTCATAAAAATTATGAAATGAAGCAAACAATAATGCGAAACGACGAAAAGTATCAAATGCGAAAACAAAGACGGGACGCAAACAAAAATAATGATAAGAACATTGTAAAACAAACTGGAAATCGTGGATTTGCCTGCTTCAGTGTTACATTAATTCATTCCACTGTTTGGATTGTTTTCGCGAAATTAAATTACTCACGAGTAAACAAAACTCTCTGTAAAATTCTCAACGACCCCGAAAATTAATTACAAATAACTTTGACTTAATGAATTCACCGCCCTCCCCCAATATCGAAAGCCTACTTGTGGTGTACAAAGAAGCGAGCAAATTGAATAGAACAATGTTGGGTCCGCAAGCCATTCTAGTGCCTCTTAGTTATACAGTTTACTACGAATAATAAAAAACATTTCATTTAGAAACCTATGTAAATAAAATATAATTGTTATTTTTAAGTTTCGCTTAAATTCTTAAAGGAATGAAGCAAATCGATTAATTTTGGTCTTAAAAAAAGTGGCAGTCTAGGGTAGGTTAAAACAAGAAAATTTCTAAAAACGACACTTTTATTTTCTCTCTCAAACTTTCCTACCTGTCAAACGTAGGTAAAAACGTTATGTATGACACTAACATTGAAACGAAGTTCACTGGGTCAACTTGTAAATTATAAGAACGCATTAAAGCTCTGGCGAGCAAACTCACCGACAAAAACATAACATGTTATGTGTAATTATTTGATCAGCTGAATTTTCTGTGCACATCTTATTGTTTACAATTCAAATAATGTATGGTGCAGCTGACATTCCAAATTAATTAATGAGTCATTAAGTGCAAATCCATTGGTGTTCTATACACTGTCGGTTCAATTAGGTAAATGTCAGGCTTACTATGCAAAAACATGTTGATGTAGACGTTGCCCCTTTTGGGGCACAACACTTAATTGTGATCTTTTATACATTGACTAGCGACCCGCCCCTACTTCGCACGGGTGCAACTAAGTTTATTAGTGTTTCTCTACTATATAATGCATGTATTATACATAAAAACGTTCCTCTTGAATCACTCTATATATTAAAAAAACCGCATCAAAATCTGTTGAGTAGTTTCAAAGATTTAAGCATACAAAGGGACATAGGGACAGAGAAAGCGACTTTGTTTTATACTATGTAGTGAAGAATCATTCAACCATCAGTGTCACTATACAAAAGGCACATCCAAACGTAAGGCGCGTCGTTCCTTTTGCGTGGAGTGCGTCAATAGAGCGGCACACGTCCGCCAGTGTAGTCACAAACGCGTAGTAGTGCGATTAGAAGACATTATAGGTACTCCAGCCCCGATAGACTAGTGGTGATACCTGGTATGGCAAAATCTGTAAAGTACCTGGTCTCAAGGCCCTAAGTTCCATTCCCGGGTTATGCAAAATGCGGGTCCTATTACCTGGGTTGATGATGAATTCGTGGTTTGGCAAGCATGATGATTAAGCCGAAACCCATTATACCCATAAGTTATAAGAGTATTGATTTGACACTACAGCATCGTGACATCACGATTCAATATTTCATACATTTTTTTCTACAAGGTAACGTTTTTGACATTTAAAAAAAGGAGGTGATTTGACCTGTCAGTCAAATACCGTATTAGACGACATTATACCCCGACCTCGATGGAATAGTAGTTGGTACCTAGTCTTGAGGTCCTGGGTTCACTATTCGGGTCGAGAAAATATGAGACTGTTTTTGTATAGGTATGGAAAGCATGGCGAATAATCACAGTTGTCAATATTGAAACACACACACAACCAGCCACTAGGTGGCTCAATTAGACGACATTATACCCCACCCGCGATTGACTAGTGGTTGGTACCTGGTCTCGAGATCCTGGATACGATTCCCGGGTCGGAAAAGAATGTGTCCGTTTTTAAGAACAGCGAGGGTTCGTGATTACCAATCCGTACTTGGCAAACGTGGTGACTAAGTATAGTAGTCAGTATAGAAGCACACAAGACCAAAGGTTTTTACCGAACTTACGATACCCAAGAAAACTGAATTTTAAACTTTCGCGTTGCATTACAATTATTTAACATTACAACGGGACTAAACTCAGTTCGCTTGTGACCACGGCTGTAGCATCACAGCCGAAACGTCAAGCAGTAAGTACTCTGGTACTTATAAAAATAATATCGCGTTTAGTCCCGTTGTAATCTATATCTTCTATACTTATAATAAATCTGTAGAGAGGTCAATTCTGTACATGAAATATATTTTCAAAATAACTATCAGGGGGTGATTAGTGATCGATACTGATGCCAAAAATGCAATTAGTAAAATTTTTGTCTGTCTGTCTGTCTGTCTGTCTGTCTGTCTGTCTGTATGTTCCTTATAGAAACAAAAACTACTGGACGGATTTTGACGAAACTTGGTATAATTATTCTTCATACTCCTGGGCATATTATAGAATACTTTTCATCACGCTATAATCAACAGGAGCAGCGTAGTGAAGGGAAATGTGGGGAAAACGGGGGAATATACTCCATTTCATAAGCTTCAGTCGCGTGTGCAGGCTTAATGGTTAAAGTTACATAGAAATCATGTATCACGAAAATATTCTACATAAAATTGCTTAAAAAATATATCCCAACAGCATATGTCTATCTTTTATGGTTGACTCACAATAACGTGTGTAACTCAGGATCCAAATTGGTTTGAACGCGCTAAGCTCAGCAACTACTGGTTCGAATTGACAAAATATTTTGTGTTGGATAGTCCACTTACCATTTGTCAAGGTAGGCTTTAAGCTATCTATAGTAACAATTAGTGCGGAAACCGTAACCTACGCGGACGGAGCCGCTGGCGGCCGCTAGTGTTAAATAAAACTGAATTTAATCTAAAAACAAAAACATTTTAAACATGTCAGGGATTGGAATATTGAATAGAAACAAACAGAAATATATTAATATGATATAAAGCTCTACTACCGATTCTAAAAACTGATTCTACCGAGAAGATATATTGTCGGACAAACAAATTGACGTATTTCTCAATAAACTCCTGTGTTCCAATATCCAATTCAAATATCATTACGTTTGGAATATCATATATTAATTCGTTGAACAATCTCAATAATTTCATTTATATACCTACGCTCTGTTATGCAAACTACGAATCTATATAATTAATTAAGGTTTAACCGTACGCTCACTAGCGCCACCATTGGATTTAATTGGACAATTTTTAAAATAGCGGTAATTTGCCTTACAATAAATTACGCCTAGAATTTCAGTTATTAAGAAACACTCCAAGCGGTAAAAACGCGATCGAAGTTCGGCTGAAGTCCATTTTCTATACAACATTACACGATGTAATTACGGCATGGTGTTTCATCCTCCATCTATCTATACTAATATATAAAGCTGAAGAGTTTGTTTGTATGTTTGTTTGTTTGTTTGAACGCGCTAATCTCAGGAACTACGGGTCCGATTTGAAAAAATATTTTTGTGTTGGATTGTCCATTTGACGGGGAAGGCTTTAGGCTATTGGAAATCGAAATCCACGCGGTCGGAGTCGCGGGCGGCCGCTTGTTTGATACATGAAAACCACTCCACCATCGAGACGACTTCGATATAGTTAAATATAAATAAATGTAACTAGTCTGTACTATAAAAACCGTACGACGAGACGAATCGAGGAAACGGCCCTTACTTAAGGCACTTTACCATCGGGGCGTTAGAAATTGTCTTTCTATTGTTGGAATTACTATCTAAGGGTAGCGCTAGTGAGCGTCCAAAACATTCCTAGCATTCAATAGGTACGCAGTCGCATAGTCAATCAGTTGGATGCAATATCTTGGAAGGCATGTGCGATGCACTCGAGTCGCGTGCTGCGGTCCGTTTGATCTGCAATCGAATTGTGGACCGTGATTGTCCAGGGAATTGCCATATTGGACCGACAATACATCTTACGGCGGTTCTCGAGGTATTCTACTCTCGAATCGAGTGTGATAGTTTAGAATGTGTGTTCGTTGATGATAATCTATACTAATTAAGCTGACGAGTTTGTTTGTTTGTTTGAACGCGCTTATCTCAGGAATAATTGGTCCGATAACCGATTTGAAAATTTCTTTTCGTGTTGGATAGCCCATTTGACGAGGAAGGCTTCGGGGCTCGGGCTATAGTATAACCGAAATCCACGCGGACGGAGTCGCGCGAGGCGTCCAGTATACCTGTATGTGCGAAAACCGAAAACCACGCGCACGGAGTCGCGGGCGGTCGCTAGCAATATTATAAACTAATATAAAACAAGGATAAATATTGAGTTTACTTATGTATCAAAAAAGTTCATAAAAAGAACACATCGCAAAAGAATATATTTCACAAACAATAAAAATATTATCTATTTATTTAATTAGCACTATTAAAAAAAGTATATGTATCTCTTGTTTCATAAGCACTTTGTGTACAACGTACATAAATTAATAAACGTAATTTGTATGTCTCAGTATCAAATTTATCGACAACTAAGCCTTTGAGCCACGTCGATTACCTCCCGACCTTAATAGCCGTGGCTTTGGTTCCGACTTTGGTCTGAATTCACCGAAGTAATTATTCCACAGTCTGGAAATTGATGTGGAATTACCCCCTTGGGTCGGAAATCTCTGATCGTGTCAGATAGCTATGCAAGCTTTGATAGTCAGCTAATTGACGCTCCAATGCAACATAATTATTACATGGCGCAGTTTTATTTATCGTAAACAATACAGAGCAACTGTCGAGTTTCTTGCCGATTCTTCATGCCAGTAACTGCCTTCCGAATCGGTGGTCGAGTCATTTTTTGTTGCAATTTTGATGATTAATAAGTGCTTCTATGAAGCCTATATTAATAAAAAATATTTTGATTTGCTTTAGACCTATGTCATGGCCTAGTAGAATATCATAATTATTAGTACTAACTTTGACATACCATGTTTTCTAAAAATAAAAGGGATAATTTTAAACACGACGATGATAATAAAGAAAATATTCAGAAAACAAATATCAGAAAATGTTTCGGAGACTATAAAACGCCGTTAGTCGGAAGAAGAGTATATAAAGCTATTGATAAGCATAAACAAACCAACATTACAAGTATTGAAGAAAGAACAAGACCAATACTAAACAACTCTGGGTGTCAATCATTAAGAATAAACTTTAGACCAACTGAAGAAGATGATAAAGATTTCGATAAGTGCATCAATTTATTGAAGAAATTTTCTGAAAAATATCAAATAGGGAATATACAAATAGCGACTCCAGTTAACACAAAAGATACGTTAGTAGAATTAGAACATAAGAAAAATACCAAAAACTATATAAATTATTGCCGAAATCAAAATATTAATAGAAAGTTTTTGTGTTCAAGGACTTAGCAATGTGCAAGAAACAGGTTATGAAGTTTCTAAACATTTTGTGACGCGTATATATCCTTTCTTATTATTCATATCACAAATGATTACAATATTTACTAATTCAAATAAATGCAAAAACAATAATTTGAAAGTCTCAAACAATTTGTATTTTAATTGCCATCATTACATGCGGATTCGTGATCACAAAATCGGGCTTTCTTCGGAAAACTGACACAAATGTTGCCCGACCCGGGAGTCGAACCCAAGACCTAGAGAGACCACGTAGGACGTTCTTATGACTAAGTTTCTGAGAATATTTAATTTCTTCGCTTGATTATTATATTTTCCACAGACACTTCCAAACCAGACATGACTGGTTTGCAAATGTTGAAAGACAAGAAAGGAGTTAGACCAGACAAGATAAAACTACACGGACCATCGACGAACGCTGAGCAGCTCTGCTCTCAAATGGAGGCATGGGACCTGAAACACCCAAAGTTTGTAACTTTTGCGTTAGTTGTAATGTACGTGACCTTCAAAACTCTTTTTTTAAATTCCACCTTATTTACTCCTATCGTACACCATATCGGACGTTGAATATGCTGCTTTCTGAAGTCAAGGCTTGACTTTTTTTAAATGTACTAGTTAGGCAACAAACAAGATGGTCACCTGATGGTAAGTGATCACCGTTGCCCTTAGACTTCAACAACCGCACAGAGGTCGCAGATGCGTTGCTTGCTTTTAATACCCCATATCCTCCCCAATTGAGCTCTGACAACCTTACTCATCAGAAACATAGCATAACAGTCACGAAGTGGTACTTCACTGTGTGTTGTGCTATCCTACATCATCATCATCGTATGTCGTAGTCCACTGCTGGTCATGGGCCTCTCTACTAAACTCACAAATTGTTTGTTTTTTAGGAGCATGGATCCCCCTGGTCGCGTGCCCCCTCTGACACATGCAATCTTACAACGGAAGACACAAGAGCGTTAAATCATGGGTAACAGTACAAAAATACGAGACAATAAATATCTCACAACCCCACATACATGAACTGACTTCAAAGTGAGTAGCTGAAGACTCCTGGAAAGATTACTACCAACGGACGAATTACATGATTACTAAAATAGAAACCTACATACGAGTATAGCACCCAGAATAGTACGAACAAACATGTTCTATATTCATGGCCATACATTTTTGTCATTTGTGGGAATCGAACTCGCTAACCCTTGGAGAATTAACTTCATTACCAAACCGGCCAATAATATAATGTACATAGCTTAAGTGTTATCTAACAACAGGATTAAAGCTCAAGCCTCGAAATTCGAGAGAAAAGTGACTCTAAATAAACGCTTCTTCAGTAGCGTATCAATATAATTAAAGTGCCTAAAAGTAAATATTCAATTCAACCAACGGAGCAGCACAAACCCACCTATTAATTATTTATTGTTTTTCCTTTACCTCAAAGTTGTTTAATATCTTACAAATCCAAGTCAAATATCGCAACTTCTGTAATTAGTCAAAACAGTTTCTTCGTTTGTGAAAACGCCACGAGTTTTGTAACTCAAACTTAAGATAGTTGTAGAGTTTATCTTATTTATCTTAATAAGAATTTAAGTCCGACTTGATTTTATTGTTCGCCATTAAACGATTTTAGGTATTATGTTGATATTTTATTTTTATAAGGTACTTATTTAATCTTGTTGACGTGAAAACTTAGCATTGTGTTACAATATCTTCAAAATAAAACCGACGACACAGGAAATAATATTATTATTTAAAACATAGGTACTATTTTGTATCATGATACTTAAGCGTTAACGTAAAGATAACTATGAAAACCTTTACCAATCCCGCCTTTAAATTGAGACTCATTAAACAAAAAAAATCTAATTGATGCACCCAACAATAAGAACATGGCAGCAAGTACATATGAGGACCTCCTCCTTTTTTTGAATTCGGTTAAAGGTGAAAGAAATACTTGAAAGTCCGGACTAAAATTTGAAGTTAAGTGCTTGCTACTACCATAGTGGTACCTCTAACGTAGCGTACCTACTTAATTACTATGAATATGCACGTGTGCATAGTAATATGGCGGATTGTTGCTTTTAGCCATGACAGTATATCATCCCGGCTGGCATAATGTGCAGGAGAGCGTCGTTTATTTATGGTTCATAAATTTATACCGTTAAGTCAATCTGCCTTCAATATTTAAAATAATAATTAATAACATGGTGTATACTCTTTCCAAAAAAAAATGAAGCATTACATTATTGAATAAATTATTGACAAAAAAAACAAACAAATGTTTCTTTATGAAACTCTTATGTCTTTCTATTTTTAAACTTCAATATGTAGAAGTCTCATGAAAAACTAAATTACCTTCGTAAAAAAAGTGAAATGATACATATTATGACACTTTCCTTCTTTTTTGTACATTCAGATGGAGTAACAAATGTAAAGATGTATTTTAGGAAATACATATGTATAGTAGGAAATATTTTAGAAAGAACATTATTTCAATTCTGAAATCATAATGAGAACGTAACAATGGGCGGATGGGAATTTCCCAAATAGTTTATCCTTTAGTTAGCTCAACTAGGCTAGCTTTCCCAATTAACAACCCTCGCTCCGTTACGCTTCGCAGTTCCCATCCAACCTCTTTACAACTACCGCATGGAAATTCATATTTGCCGAGCTCACCCACAATAAGTATAATGAACCGCCCACGTTGGTATAATTGAATTTACTGGCAATTAGGTAACTGCTACTCAGAAGTGAGGCACTAATCAGTTTTCAAGTTATAATTAGAGTATGGAGTACAGTCAGCGTCAGATAGATAGTGACACTTTGAATACTCAAATAAATAGCGCAACCAAATCTATACTAATACATATAATAAAGCTAAAGAGTTCGTTTGTTTGCACGATTAGATGGATTAAAATGTTGATGAAAACAATATGGAAACTTTGTTTGTACCGATATAATTGACTTATTTTGTTGCGTCTATTTATTTGAAGACTTTGAGTATCACTATCTATCAGACGCTGACTGTGCGTACATAGGTAAAGTTTTTTTTAAGTAAAGAGTAGTTACATTTTAATTTACTTGACAAGTAAGGTCTTAGTTGCATTTTTTTTTATGTCAGAGGCGGCAAACGAGCTAGCGGGTCGCCTGATGGTAAGCAATCACCGCCGCCTATCATGGACATCCGCGACACCAGAGGTATCGTTGATGTGATACTGTGATGCCGGCCTTAACCCCATACCCTCTCCAACTGAGCTCTGGCAACCTTACTCACCAGCAGAAACAGATACGGACAGCAGAACAGTTTCTGAGATAAGAATAATTTTTATTTTTTTTTATAAATAAACTAGCGGCCCGTCACGCGGTTTCATCCGCGTCCCGGGGAACTACTTCCCGTACCGGGATAAAATATAGCCTATGTTACTCTGGGTGAATGTAGCTTTCCAACAGTGAAAGAATTTTTCAAATCTGCCAAGTAGTTTCGGAGCCTAATCAATTCATACAAACAAACAAACAAACAAAAAATCAAACCTTTCCTCTTTCTTCCTGTAAAGATATGTTGAAACATAAAAAAAATGTGGTTTATTCCCTAAATCTATGCTCGTCAGTTGTGAGGAAGACTACTCAAAGAGTAGGAGGTATACCACCAACAATGTATTTTTAGTAGGTAGTAGGTTTTAGTAATAGGATACTTTATGTAAGAGGCTGTAAATAAAATATTTACTTCATTTCATTATTTACCTATACATTTTAAACAATTTCGGAAATATGACCAGACAGTTCTATTTGTTTGTTTCGAGTCAGATCAACTTTTGCAGTTGCTGCTATTTTTATTCGGAGAAAATTTTGCTTTTCAGTAAGTTAGTGTCAGATTTCAGACACAGTATATCTTAATGGAAAAGGCTTTCAAAAAGACGTCTGTGTTTTTCTAACAACTAACATTTGGAAAAACTGTTTCTTCGCAAATAATAGTTCAGTTACTTAATATATTGGAAACAGATTACAATCATTAGATATTCCCCTGGCCCCGACACCATACAATTGTATTGTACGACGGCATTATTTTGTACGACGTACGTTGGTTACGGTTGGCAATCTGAAGCGATACTACATATATATACTATATTTTAACCGTGTCTGATATCTGTATCAGACACGGTTAAAATATAGTATGGCAAGAGCATATCCAAGATAAATAAAGATCTATGCAATTGTCAATTTTGGGAGCCTTTTACTTTGCCAGGGTTTTCTCAACATCATCATCATCTTAGCGCGCTTCTACCGGTTTCATCCTCCGCCATTGCTTTGCAGCCCAGGGTACGCTGCTACTATGATCCTGAATTGACCAGCCTGGTTATTACAATGGAGCGACTGGCTTCTGATCTGATTCCGTAACCCTTAAAAGGAAAACCAAGCAATTTGGATCATCGTCGGGACCAACGGCTTAACGTACCTTCATAAGCGTGGATATATTCGAATCATCATTATTATCGGACAATTAGGTGGTTCAAGCCTGCAATGTCTTTACCAAACTGGTAAAACCATCCCAAAGTTGATGTGTTCCCTGCGGGATTCGAACCAACGACCTCCGAGGTTTGAGCCGAGTGCTCCAACCACTAAACCACAAAGGCAGTTTCGGTTTTCTCAACATATGCTGCACAGAATTGCATACTCACTCAAAGTAACCATATTCAGAAATGTTGCAGTTCTGGTGAACTTTCGACTTGCTAAGTGGTTTGCATGTATTTATTATGCACTTTAGAACAACGGGTGCCTAAGCTAGAAGCGCCCAACTTAGACTAAGTTATTACTAGACTGTGTTGCTCTCGTCTCCACACCTCATATGCCGAGAGGTATCTTCAAGGCAGGGAAGTATCTAAGCACATTTTGTTCAAAAATATTACAAATATGTGCTAATAATAAATACAAATATAAAGTAACTTCAATAAGCCGCTTGTGTACCTACCTACAGTCGTACCTACCTCGACCTTACAGAAAACCACAATAAGGAACATAGGACATAGTAAGTGTGTAGCTCACTTAACTGTGACATCCTACTACTATGAAAAAGGCGAAAGTTTGTATGTATGGATGTTTGTTACACTTTCACGTAAAACTACTGAATGGATTTGAATGAAACTTTACCACAGTATAGCTTATACATCAAAATAACACATAGTTTTTGTTTGTTTGTTTGTTTGAACGCGCTAATCTCAGGAAGTACTGGACCAATTTGCAAAAATATTTTTGTGTTAGATAGTCCAAATGACGAATAAGGCTTTAGGCTATTGGAAATCTAAATCCACGCGGACGGAGTCGCGGGCGGCCGCTAGTAAAAAAATAAAATCACACACTTTAAATAGTTTCAACAATTATTTATTATAATTATTTTGTTAAAATAATTTCCGACTTTAACGTAATCGGTCATCAAATTAACATAATTTAGTGGGTACCATAAATATCTGACTTTAGTATTCATATCACACGTCTCACGTTACATTGAAATGTGATTCCCACCTTTCTCGAGGGTTGTGTGGGAAATAACCGCCATTTATTCCCGATTTGCGCGTGTAAAACATTTATTTCATGGGCGCCGCGCGTTAACACTCGACAGGGATGACTTTATCGTGGCACGTCACGACGAAGAATTCCACTTTGGACACCCAATAATTGAGCACCTATAACTGGAGCACCTGACCCAGTTCGCTTTAGGGTGAGACTCCACCAAAGCTGAGATGTGCGAACTGAGATGTGTCGTTAATAGCCGATAGGGTTTTGGCTCCAAAACGTGACCATCTCAAAAATATAATCCTATTGGCCGCTTACGGCACATCTCCGCTCCGCTCCCACATCTCAGCTTTGGTGGAGTCCCACTTTTAAGCACCTTTTCTTATTTATTAGCTTGCAAGCAAAAGGGCCAGCCACAAATTCCAATCGGTTGCAAAGTAAACCAGACCAAGAACTCAAGAACAGTTGCGGGTACTCAAAGATAAGGTTGTCTATGTAGATCAAATCTTTGCGTTAGCCTGCCAAAGACGGGACAGGGGACACTTAGGCTTGCTGATACCCGTGGCCATCCACCAATGCAGCGGAAGGTACCGCGGGGTTTAGTGGGTAAACCCCTGGGACATAGTCCCAGGAGCAGTGCTACCTTAGAGCACCGGGAGTCCCACACACGGCCTGTCCACTCCCCCAGGACTAGGTCAGGGTGCGTAACGCATTCCCCGCGTTAAAAAAAAAGGGGGACACTTAATCTTAGGTATTTTCATACCTACGATTGTTTATATCAACCATCACTTACTATAAATCATTTCAATAATTATTAATTCTATTATTTTGTTTAATTAATTTCCGTGTGTACAGCTGTACTGTGTGGACTAAGCAACGTGTATTATATTCCGTTGTAATCAATATGTTCATAAGCCATTGAAACAATTATTTATTTTTCAGCATCATAATGTTAACATTATTTGTTCAGCTTGATAAAACTACATATAACGGGTGAGTGCCCTCAGGCCATTTTTTATTGTAAGTAATTTTTTTGTTATTTACAGCTCGTTTTTTTTGCTTAAAGTTTGAAATAAAAGGCTGAATTTTTTTTCTAAAATAAATTCATATATTGTTATTGAAAGTGGGACATGTCCCATTATATTAAATCGGTAGTCATCCCTAGCGAAGACTTTTTCACTTAGCAAGGTATATCTTTACACCCTCCCCAGCCCATATGTCTCTGCGGTTTGAATGATGAACTTTATGAGAGCAGTTATCTTTTATACCGAAAATACTGAAGCTCTTTTAAAAACTTCCCTCGTATTTCGAGTAGTTTTAGTTTTTTTATAAACATGTTGCGATTGCGTTGCTGAATAAATTTCTCCGAATAAGATTTTGTGCATTAAATGTCTCTTTGACAAAGTTGTAAAACAGTTTTAAAAATTCGTTAGTACATTTTCAGGATCAAACTTAAACGTATTTAAATATCGTCTTATCTATACTTATATGTAAATACTAATATATTAAGCTGAAGAGTTTGTTTGTATGTTTGTTTGTTTGAACGCGCTAATCTCAGGAACTACTGGTCCGATTTGAAAAAATATTTAAGTGCTGGATAGTCCATTTGACGAGGAAGGCTTTATTTAGGCTATTGGAACTCGAACTCTACGCGGACGGAGTCGCAGGCGGCCGCTAGCTATTAATATTATAAATGTGAAAGATTGTTCGTTTGGATGTTTGTCTGTCAATCACGCTGAAATTACTGAACAGATTTTGATGAAACTTGGTATAGAGAAAGGGCAGGGCTGACTTAGGTGATAGGATACTTTTTACCCCGATTAAATCTCCCATGGGATAAACCGAAACTCACGTGGACGAAGTCGCGGGCGGCCGCTAGTTTGTCATAAAAACACTTAATGTTTGATGAGATATAATTAACTAAATCCCATCTAATACCTAGTAGGTTAGCATTTATGCAATTTGTATCTGGGTCATATCGAACACCACCTTTCTAGGGCGAAGCCACACTGGGGCAAGCTGGGGCAGTTGCCCCATCTTAGCTCTGATCAGTCAGGTACCTAATCATTTTTTTTTTAATTTAATAATATTTACCGGGAGATGGAGAGGATAGGTTGACTGCTGCCCCACCCTGAGCGCAAGCCTGGCTGCTTCCATGCCACCCTTATTCACATGCATGTTTATCTAGGTCGGTATTTTAATCAACCACTACTGACTCGCAGAGCAGAACCATTGCAAGAATACACTATTGGCTGTAAAAAGTCTACTAAGTCTACATCGCTTTCAAATTGTAATTGCCTCAGGCCATTCGAACTGCGCTATCACCTCAGAATACAAACTACATGGCACCTTACCAGACTAAATGAAATAAAATGCATCTGCCAAGTTGCAACGAACATAGGACTTGTCAGAATGCCAAGACCTGCATGCTAGGCAAGGAAACTTGAGATAAAACGAGCATTCCGCTTAATTATCTGACTCGTACGGAACTCATGAATAAGATAACTGGTGAGCGCTAAAATATGTTTAATTTTATGCATACAGTTGAAAAATAAAAAATATAAATTTTTTGTTGCTCTTTTGAGTCAAGCATTTGCTGCACGTTAAAAATAAGGCATGTGTTGAACATTTTTTAAGTAAGTAGACATGGGGCCACGGCCACGGCGAATAATGTTTTGGGATACAAATGCCGGCTATGCTAATATCATCATACTGTAATTAAAACAATGGCTACACACTAGGCGATCAGCTATAAAATATAATATAACATATAGATGTATCTGCCAGCTACATCCAACTCACAACAGACATATTTATCAAATCTCCAGTTTTCTCAGTGAAATCTGTCAAAAACTTTAAAACCAAATGCCTAACTTGCATTTGCTTGCAGCCATCACTCATCAATCAGTCTACCGCATCGCACGCGGCTATAATAACCTCAACCTAATACTCTTAAACGAAAGCTTTGAAATCAAATGCCCAGCTTGCATAGATTTAAATATTTATATATGCCCCGACACCAGCAAACTGCGGCATTACTTTGTTCAAGATGACGTACGTTTCAACATTCTGACACTGCGATAAGAGGCGCCGTCGCTTCAAATTATAGTGACATTATTTGAGCGAGTCAAAGTACGGCGCGGGCATCCCTAATGATTTAAAACTTCGAATAGCTTGCATAACTGCAGAATGCAAGCCTACGCGCGGAGTGCATGTGCAAGTTTCATCTGAATTTCAAATGACTCCCCTACGAGTTCTCGAGTTAGTTCAGTAGCTGTTTACTCTCTGGGAACGATAGCTTCATTCATTGGCAACGAGGTTCGTCCATACATCTCGGATGTCTATCATCGTATATGACTTTGAAAAGTTTGTAAAAGGCGCCGTGGATTGAAATTCACGTAAGAAATTATCGGAGGACAAGACTCACTTTAGGTCGCTGCGCTACAATAGTAAGTAGTAAGTAAGTAAGTAAGAATGTTTACTACATAAATGTTAATCAAGCCGTATCCAGAGTGTTCTAACTTAGTAAAATTCACAGAAAAAAAATATGCAGGTTAAAACCAACCGATCGGTGAAAATAAAATTATATAGGGGTCCAGCTCAGATGTAAGTAGAGCTAAATGTTTACCATTAAAACAATTTAATCGTAATTCTTCTTCACATTATAGATATCTGTTCATCAATATAATTCATCAATTCTCCAACCAACGTCAACCCAACCTTACAGCACAAAAACATCGGATCCAATCCATTTACGAAATCCGAAGTCATGAATAATTCCTTAAACTCTTAATCCGGCGAGAACATCGCATTGCATAGCTGTCAGAGCAGTTAAACTGGAAGTTGGGCAGACTTGTGACTGCAAATAGGAGGAGTTGGCGTCCGGAGTCCGGATACGGCGGGACTGAGCGGATACCGGATAATCTCGCCGGATCACAGCTGCACTACGGATTTTTAAATTCCGTGCAGTCGGTGCAAGGGACGGGAAGAAGCGGGTAAAAGAATTGAGTACTTTGTTGATAGTAATCTTTTCATCCGCAGGCGTCGTCTCGCGTGATGTGTTTGCTTGTCATCAAGTTCCAAAGTGGACCTCATGTAACGTAACTTGGTGGTTACGTTACATGAATCCCGATAACCCTCTGCCACCCCACAGCAGTACTTATGCATAAAACATTTCCCATCAATCAAAAGTCTTCGATAATTTAGAAGAAACAAGAACAGGAAGAAAAAAGCGCCATCAGCAATGTGAATCCATCAGTGCTGTTCATGTTCTGAAAGAAATGTACTGGCTCGCTACATATCCATACCAGTTCCACTATTTCTGTTGCAGTCAGAGGTTAGCCAGACCCCACTTTGCCACTTGGGCACAATCGACACGTGTCCAGGGCCCCTCGATCGATTAGGGCCCCCATACCAGTGTCTAGGGGCCCCCACGATAACCAAATCTGAGGTTTAAAAATGTGACGGCTCAGCCGCTGCACGCTGCATCTTCTCACTTGCATGTCCAACGCTTCTGGCAAATGGATATACATCGCTGCGACGCGGCCGGGGCACGATATTTTGATCCTCTCGCAAACTGTCATGACAATATATTTCCTTGGAGCTTTTGAGATGTGTATTTATCTTTCAGAATATTATATTAAGGAGACTTTATATCGTTCCACTATACGTCATATGAGATGCAATAGAATGTGTATGCAGGTTCTGCGTCTACCATCTTTAGGAATCATCCTTTGCCTAAATCGGATTATTGACTTCCCTCAGCAAAATTCAGCTAAGACACTCAGGCCGATTATAAGCACGAAGGCTGTTATTTTAATACCCCCTTCGAGTAGAATTAGTAGTGGAATACTCAGAAACCAACGATACAACTCTACATAGGACTGATCTTCAAATAAACAGCATGTTCAGAGTCTTATCGCAAAAAAAGGAGGAACTTGGAAAAGTTTGACAAAACTGTATCAACATTTAGCGAACAAAGCGGGTAAGAGGCATATTTTATATGGATAATCCTCCCCAGGAGGCCTAAGAATGTGTTTATCTGGCAAAGTTTGCAACTCCCAGCCGAGGACAACTTATCATCGCGCTAAGTTTAAGTTATGACTTGGAGACGACGGTCGTATGGAGGTCACAATAGTGCGCTTTACAATCACTCTGCGACATAAACTTTGTTGTTAGAGGAATTGCTAGACAGGAGGGTAACTTAGTCGATTACTATGAATGACCCTCATTATTCTTTGCCAGCAGAACTATGTACCTACCTTATTGTTCCCAGTTCACTTTTCTTTAAAGTTAAACGTTCGTAGGAGTTAGGATCTACCATAGGAGTTTTTTTGCAGTTATAACTTTTAACAAAAAAGACATTACTTATTCTGAAGGTATTATTAGGCTAAAACCCATGATGACTCAAAAATTAATACTAATTGGTAGTAAATTTTCTTCAGACAATCTTTTCAGCCATGAAACCATAGCATTAGTCATGAATCCTAGCCCCAACCATTTACAAAATTAATCGTAAAGAATAATCAAACACCTCTCTTCAACGCATTTTGAATTAATTTTTGAGTCTCTTTAGAGTTCAGATATCAAGTATGGTTTATTCCACTTAGATTACCTATATATAATTACAGAGAAAACCACCAGAACCTTTTCAAGGGTGAAGCGCTTGTCACAGGAGATTTTAAGGCCGTTGAGATAAAAGTATTTATTAGGGTCCTTCATAAAACAGTTTTGAATACCTCGCGTGGAATTTTACGAGATGGGTTCGATTTATGATCAAACATTTTTACCTTTAATGGGCCTTCATTATATTAACTCTAAATGAAAATGTTAGGCCAATATTTTTAGATACTGTATGGAGGGAACATCAATCTTGGGAAGATTATGCTTAATACAACCTTTATAAATATATTACACTAGCTGCCTTATTCCATTTTTGGCCGGATTACAAAAACCTTTTTTTTCTTTGCCTGGGTCATTCAACTAACGAATCACTCAAATGAATAACGTAAAAAGTGTTACTCATAAATCTAATCGGTTTGAAGTCGATCTTTGGATTAAAATGAGATTATGGTGGTGATGTTGCGTTCACAATCAGGTAAAGTAAACGATATGCACGACTCTTTGAACAATGCCATCAAAAACTTTACTAGTCATCTACGAATGAACGAACCAATATGCCACAGTTTGATATACTACGATGCGCCACTAACAGCGACCGTTTGGCATAAAAGGCACATGCTGCGGTCCCATCGGGGGAATGATAAAAACAAATCCGACCTATCCTAGGATAATGAACAGGTCTATTGTGCGATCGATTTTACTGCCATTCCTTTTTACGGTACTTTTATCGCTTATTTACGACAAATATCCCCTTTTTATCGTCACGAGATACTCTCCTTTAAATTGAGGCTTTCGGTCTGGTTTAGCCGTTTACTGTAGAAAAAATATAGAGTGCTTTTTATGCCTTCCTTCCCTCTGTTAGTAGACAGGCTAGTTTTTTTACAGGACACTTGATGGCCGTACGCTGTATTCGTTTAGAATGATTGAGCTTCCAAGACCTAGAAGGTCCCGTGATCTAATGACACTTAAATGGAACACACAGAAAACAAAAGAGTTTATCAACATTGCTACACAATTTTCATTCAATTTATCCCATAAATTATTTCAGGTAGGTAAAATCCTCGGCTCTGATCAATAAACCCTTGAGTCAGTGTTACCTCATTATTCAGGGCTATGGCTCAATTTATGATTCAACGGTTGCCACGTCTTAACAATAATACAGGTAAACAATTACTATGTTTAGGTACAATAGCTTCAGACCTACGTCAGAACTGTATATTTTGTTCAGTGACTCATACGTTCATTAGAAATGGTGTGTTTTGTAAAAATAATACACAAAATACCTTTGACCTTCAACATAGCATTACGAGGGCCGTTCAATAAATACTTAGCCTAAATATGAAAAAATCAAATTTATAAGAAAGTTTTAATTTATTTTACTACACTGTCTCCTTTCAAATCGATACACTTGGCACAGCAATGCTGCAACCATTTTAACCCATCCAAAAAATACGATTTCCCGAGGTCTTCAAAATAGGTCTCTGGGGCGGCGATGACCGCATCATTCGACCCAAATCTTTTTCTGGCGAGTGATTTTTTCGAATTTGGGATCAAGAAGAAGTCACAAAAAGCCAAAATTGGGGATTACGATGGATGGAGCAACAATTTGTAACACAATTCTACCAATTTGGCCATGACAACGGCGGAGGTGTTAGCCGCCGCGTTATCGTGGTGGAGCAGCACTTTTTGCTTTGCCAAATGCGGCCGTTTTTTTTCAATTTGTCATCGAATCGGCCTGGTAAGTCAGAATAGTGAAGCCTCATAGTTGTTTTACCCTTCTCGGTGTAATCGATGTAGATCACACCTCGTGAAAATCAAAAAACAGCGGCCATTGCCTTTCCGGCCGATTTAACAGTCTTCGCCTTCCTTGGAGCACACTTGCCGGGAGAAGTCCACTGTTTCGTCTGTTCCCTGGGTTTGGTGTGTACCAGCGAACCCACGCTTTGTTGACGGTCATAAAACGCTGAAAGAACTCGCTGGATAGCGTTGCAACAGGGCCAAACATGTTGCCGATGTTGTCTTACGGTTGCGCTTGTTGTCAGGTGGGAGCAAACGCGGCAGCCTCCGCGCCAACAACTTTCTCACACCCAATTCATAGTGCAGAATATGATACAGTGTTCTTTCTGCAATGCCCACAGTCTCAGCTATCTCGTGAATCTTCAATCGCCGGTCTGTCAACACGATAACGTGGATTTTTTTACCTTTTCCTCCGTAGAAGCCGTTTTTAGCTTGGGTTAGCTTGGCTCATCAAAAACCGACGTGCGGCTACGACCAAATTCATTGAACCAATTTTTGTTGGTCACCATGGAAGAAGAAGAGTCACCGTTCACAGCAATCAAGCGCTCTTTGATTTCTATGCCCATTTTCCCTTCCAAAATCAAGAATCTAATCACTTAACGATTTTGTTCCTTTCCATTTTTGTACAAACTGACCGACAAGCTCACTTCCATAGGCTGTCAAAATAAAACAAATAAAGGGAGAAGACTGAAAAGTCCTCAGTATACTTCAAAACGTATTTACTGTACGATAGTAAAACAATTTTGAAACAATAGCGGCATCTGGCAGCAAGGCTAAGTAAGTACTTATTGAATGGCCCTAGTATAAGCAAACTGAACTCTCAAAGTTTTTTTTCGCAAATTTTCGATGATGATGATGAGCATGCAATAATATTATGAGGAATCCTTAAATATGAGTAATAAATAGGTAGGTACCTACATATTATATTACTAGTCAACAAATGAGTGCACATTATTTTTAAATTCTATACAATTTTCAATAGTTTAAACGAACAATAGTTTTAACTGATTTGTCCAAAGTAATCGTCTAGGATATCTCTTCATTTAAACCATCTTTAAACCGTCTTTAAAAGAACATTCAAGCAAATTAAATAGAATCAAGCAGAAATTCAAGATAAAGTACTTAAAAAGATAAATATGACGTTTACTTTACAAATTTTGCTTCGCTTTTGATAAGTTAAGCTAATATATATTTTTTCAACACCAAAAGCGAAAAGGCGAGGTTTTTTCTTAAAAAAATACGTTTCATCAAAGAAGTTGATATTTGACTTGTTATCCTAACGAGTTTCCCGAATCCGCCCGGCGCAAACTTTGTAATTGCTCTCCAAGGAACCCCTGAATTAGACGGTAATTAATAAAATCAGACATAAATATTTTTCCGAATGTTTCGGCAATGCTTATTACTTAAGATATAAATGCTCCGAGCATTTATATCTTAAGTAAGCCTTTGATTTAATTTTCGGAGATGAGAGATGGACTTGGGAGTTTTAACTACCATTTAGTTAATTAATAATATCTTGTTAACCGAGTTTGGATTATGGTGATATTTTTGCGGACATGCAACGACGTTTTACTGCAAAGTGAGTACGTAAGAATGAATATAAGCGTTTAGACTTTCGCGTTGCATTATACAATATTATTTTACGGGACTAAACGCGATATTAATTATATAACGTGATATTAGAGTTTAAGTGAAATATTTTTAATTTTCTTTGCTGAATCCTAAATGCATGTTAGTCGAAGAATGACGCTTTAACGCAACTTATAAATAAGGTCAGCAGAGTTGACTCCCGTAGCTGTTCACAGTTCAGATCTCGAAGTGACGACAGTGACAATACACTTCAACATGTTAAAGTTAATATTAGTGGTTTTACTAAGTGCAACATTGGGAGAATCGCAAAAATTTTTCAATCCAGACACAGCTTTGGATAACTTTTTCAATATAGATCGAGTGAAAGATTATATCCGTGAGCCAGTCATTGGACTAGACTCGGATCAAATCAAGAGGAGACTAGACAGGTATTTAGAACTTCACGAGGAAACATTATCAATCGACGGGGTCAAACACATGGACTTCCTTAAACCCGACGCAAAAGGAACCGATCTATGGGCAAAATACATGCCAACAAATGATCCGCGGTCTTTGATGAAAAATCCTTTGTTGGAATTGTCAGTCCCAGCAATTATCGGCAGGAACGGGTACGACTGCGAAACACATGTGGTCGTCTCTCAAGGGTACATACTGAACGTCCACCGAATACCGAGAGCGAAGAACAGCTCTATCGTCTCCAAAAACACAGTTATCCTTCAACACGGGTTATTCGACAGTTCTTTCGACTGGATCATCAATGGCCCGAACAGATCCCTTGCCTACGTCCTTGCTGATGCGGGATACGACGTCTGGATGACCAACGCGAGGGGAAACATCCACGCTCGGGAGCACGCCTGGTACAAGACCGACTCGAAAGAGTTCTGGAACTTCTCCTTCCACGAGATGGCTAAGTATGACATTCCGGCTGTTATCGAGCACATCAGAATGATTAAAGGCACCGAGACTAAGATCGCTTACATGGGTCACTCGATGGGCACGGCTATCCTGTTCTCGATGCTGTCCATGCGGCCGGAGTACAACGAGGTGCTGTCAACAGGCATCGCCCTGGCACCGACGGTGTTCCTGTCACATATCGAGTCGCCGCTTAAGGGTGTCAAATACTTCCTCGACCCCCTGGCCAACGCGGCCCAATGGATAAGTACGTACGAAGTGTTACCCAGAGAATTTTACATCGCAATGTCTGCAAGTTGTCAAAATGATTTTGGCAAAACGCTTTGCAGAGAATTGGTGTTTCATTTGATAGGCTACGACGAAGACCAGATAAATAAGACGGTCGTCTCCCAGTTCTGGAATAAAGGGAACGGGGCTTCGTGGAAGACATTGCTGCATTTATACCAGATGATATCTAGCGGGGAGTTTAAGCGGTTTGATTATGGGAAATCTGAGTATAACATAAGGATGTACGGTTTCCCTGAGCCACCAGAATATGATTTAAGTAAAGTGAAATTAAACATTACTCTGTTTTGGGCGAAGAACGACCTGCTATCAAATGAGGTAGATGTTGGAATACTCCATGAAAAAGTCCCTAGCACTGAAATGTATAAAATTGACAACCCGAACTTCAACCATATTGATTACTTGTGGGCTACTGAAGCGCCAAGACTCGTCAACAACAAAGTGTTGGAAATATTTAAAGACGCTATGCCAAGTAATGAGGACAATAATATTTAAAGATTAGTATAATCTATATAAAATCAGTCTATATTATCCGGATTCAAATTGTATACCTTTTATTCAATTACTATTGTAACAAAGTATGTAATACCTTATTTATTACAAAAAAAAACTTGGAAAATTTTGAATAGTTGTTGTTTCTTACCAAATAATAATTAGCCAGGGTCAGAGTACAAAGTTAGTAAAAATTTACATTTACCGAGAAGTAACATAGTTTTTTTTCATAGCACTATCTAAATAGATACCTATAGCTGCAAAATAAATGATCAGAAACAACATAGGTGATGTTGTACAAGAAAGATAACAAAAATCATTTTTACAATTGTTTTCGTTATAAAGATCCACTCTTGCCAAATGCGGATCATAAACCCAAGCAGTGCTCGGAAAGACTGATACTACCCGACCCGGGTATCGAACCCAGAATATATACAAACATGGCTCGAACTTAATCCACAAGTCGAGTTATTTTCAATGGCAGTAATTTTAATGTTATTTAGATTGGAAGTTATTTGTAGCGCTTACGATAATTGCTTATGCGTCAATCAATTAGCCAAGATGTTCTATAAAATATCGGATGTTTCAGTTCAAAATTGTTCCTATATCTAAAAAAGAAATAAAACCAACCGCAAAAGGAGATAAAATACGTTTATTTCTTAAAATTTGTCAAATAATCAGACATGGATATCCAGAACAACCAATATCTCTCGGAAAGGGAACATTTCCCGCATTCTATTTTATATAGTATGCCATATACACAACAAAAATTATATACCTATCATTATGTATCGCGTACAAACTAGTTTACATTATTTAGACACAAAGTACCTATTAGCATTTTAAATGCCTTATAATCTAATATAAATCATTTTCGTCACCCGACTGAACATTCAACCACTCACGACTTATACAGTTTTATACATTTCTCTACACGATGCTCCTTTGTAGTGAATCCATATTAAAAAGATTTTCTACTTCCATGTCTGTTTGCAATTGAATAGGCTGCGAAAGCTTCATTTAATGTGTAATATAATATGTAATAAAAATTATTAGAGGTCCAGTATTAAAAGGAAACTCTAATAAGAAAATAAAATAGGGTCGTAATTATATTAAAAAGTCGGGCCACATACAAAGGAGCAAATCTCAGACCCAAATGATACAATTCATTAAAAAAGCCTCTCACTAAACATAATTCACAAATATAATATTTAAATGCTAAAATACATACCAAGTTCTCATCGTGGTCACTCAACTAATGCAATAGTATTGTTTAGCGTATCTAGATGTTATATTAGTTTACAATATTTTAATTATTATTGTATTTTTATATAATATTTTTGTACACCTAAACAGGGTTAATGATGTAAGTGACAGGATATCTAAACTAAATCACAAGGTTTTCAAACAGCTAATCTTCACCCGCTTACCAAACATATTCTAATTTAACTATTAATTATTAACTTTGTTATACATTTCCTTTACACTAGAATTTCATACGATTTATAGTTTACAATATATTTGTATTAATACCCAATCACCACATAGATGATAAATATATTAACAGGCATGCTATTACGAATAATGAAAACTAAATACGCACATTTATTTTATAAATTTCATATTATACCTAGAGGCATTTCCCATACATTATTCGAGGTACAACTGACATGTTTGGTAACCGAGCGAGTATCGTGTCAAACTTATTTGATCGACATATAATTGCATAAATAAAGCTTATAATCCAACTTACTAACTAACGTAGTTATATTTTATTTAAGGCGTTGTTTTGCTGTTTGCAAAACAGAAGATTGCCGCGTGAGAGTTCGCGCGGCAAAATACGCTACGGCGGCAATTGAAGAACAGGCCTTACTACCAAGCCTTAAAGCAATCTTAAAACGAGCATCTCACTTACTCACTCGTTTTAAGATTGCTTTATGACCTGATGGTTAGGCCCCAGGAGTTGATTTTGCCACTAGGTTTAACTAGTTCAAAAGTCCCAGGCCCAGAGGTCCGTATTATTTATCCAAAACAAAAAAATCTAGCTTGAAACCAGTAAAAACTGAGTTAAAACAAACAATAACGCAAATATAAAAAAAATAACGGATAATTTCACTTTACTTGCTGAAATAATTCAGTGACAATTCATTATATCGTGCTCAATACGGACCCTTTTAAGACTAAAAACCGTTAGTTTAAACCTTAAATGGCTCAATTCAACTAGTTACATCAACTATACTCGCCGGATTTTGCCAGACAAAATCAATTTTGCCGCAGTCAAATTTGCCTCGATCTTTACAATCGGTTTTTTACACTTAGGAGTCAAGTGTTGACATTGAAATTATACTTATTTCTTGCGAAACGAGTTTAACAATAGGGAGACTTAACGTCACATGTTGCTTGTATGTTGTTACGTAGGATTATTGCGATCCTGCCAATGGATACTAAAACATATCCATTCAATTTTAATAACATATTTGAATACGCACAGTTTGTCTTTATTTTTCGAATGTGTACTTTGAAAGTAAGCATTTGGTTATGTGCAATTCGTCACTAAGACTTCGAATAAATATGTGTCTTTTTCATTGCAATTATTATAATATCATATTTTTAAGTGATCTGGTAACAAATCTCGTTGATACATGTGAACATTACAAATACCCTCTTATATTATGTACGATTGGTGCAACACACATATAAATAAAGTTTATATATGAACCCTAAGTCACAGGTACATACGACAGAAACAGTAATAACTGTCGATTATAAGATTTTATACTATGTAGTGATAAAATAAAATACGTACGCTTCTGTAACCGTTTATATTTTAAGACGATCTGCGAGAATTGATCCATGTAGATTGTAAGAAATCTATTAAAATAGTAAGGAGATCGATTACACGTACCAAAATTATACAGCCCATTCAAAGTTGACCACAAAAATTCCAGTAGAGAGGATTTTATGAGAAGGCTAATCGCATTTCTTATGAACAGGCTGATTTACTCTATACAAGAATCATTTTAATTTCTGATGGTAAACACAGTCCCTCAAAGTAACAAAAAACTGAATTTTAAATATTGCATTTTCTAATAATTACTAAAAAAAATTAAAAAGGCTTCAACTTGAAAATTCATGATGGTACATTTCATAACATTTGCTTTACTGGCCTTATTCCAACTTGGCCGTTCCGGACCGCACGTTTCATTTCACACGTTATGTCGTTAGCCGTTCCGTTTTACGCGTTAGCCAAATGGCGTACGACGGTTATTGGTGCGTAAATATGACACCCTCAACAAACTAGCTTTCCGAACTGAAGCATGTTTTAAACTTTACGTTATTATTGAAATATTTAACTCTGACAGACGTATGGTAAACACATGTCTACTCCTGGGATGATTTGCGGGAACCGAAATACCCATGGACAATAAATTCATCGCTTTATCATCAAAACCCTACATTCCAACTGAACATGGGAAAAGAAGAATATCAAATGTGTAAATAAATAAAATTACAATGGGTCGTAAATACATAATGAGTTTTCTTACGAGTGAAATAATTTGTAAAGTTAAAATGAAAAAGTAATTCAATTACGTGAAGTAATTATCTCTTAAGTGGATGAAAATAAATAATGGAGAAGTTCCTAATTAGCTTATTTCTATTGAAATCCTAAATCAGTACCACTACTAAAAAAATTGAATAAACTACGAACTATGTATTTTATTCATGTGGCAAATAAAGGAACTATAAATATCAATAGTGCTGCAAGCAATCGTTTTGAAGTCGATATTTTTTTTTTGACTTTTAGTTTCCATCGAAACTCTTATATTATAGATTGCTTTTGAATAATTTAGAACTGCATAAAAAGGTGTTAAGTACAAGCATTTGGACAACATTTTAAGAGATTTTTATTCATGTTTGTCAGTAATTCGACGATTGGCACGCGGGCAATACGATTCTTGTAAATCTACCGCGGCTTTCCAAAGCTTTACAATGTACAAATCTCGTTCCAAATATAAGATTTAAAAGCATTCTGTATTACAAGAAATTCGAGGTTTATGTAAAGGTGGCAATCGATATAAGCTCCGCACTATATATTGAGAATGTATTATGGTGGAAGATATTTAATATTCTAAATTATAATTAGACCGACTTTAAGACAATTTTAACCCTTTTTTATATAGAATAAGTGTATTAAAGTAGGTACTCTAAATTCATACAAATCAACTGTAAGCGTTATTTCTATTAAAAATATTAATTTAGAATGGTACAAACAAATCTCGAAGTGATATCTGAGTTCCTGTTTTATTCGATCTGCATACAAGAAATTAGACAATATACTTACGGTTTTCAAATCCGGCGCAGCATTGTTTTTCACTCAATACCATCACAATATTGCAGTTATTCTATCATAATAAATCCCGAAAGAATCAAGTATCTACGTAATTTAAATACGATATTATTACAATGTGGACCAATCGCACATAAACCAAAAACTATAGAGAATGGTATTTGTCTATACAAATATTATAAAGAGGAAAGGTTTGATTTTTTGTTTGTATGAATTGAATAGGCTCCGAAACTACTTGGCAGATTTGAAAAATTCTTTCACTGTTGAAAAGCTACATTCACCCAGAGTAACATAGGCTATATGTTATCCCGGTACGGGAAGTAGTTCCCCCGGGACGCGGGTGAAACCGCGTGACGGGCCGCTAGTTTTCAATATTTTAAAGTTTATTAAGTCTTCGAAAAAGCTTTCGGGCCCGTATTCGGGAAAAACCAAAGCTTGAAAGGTACACGTGTAAAACATTTGTGTTGAATTTCAGTTTACGTTTATCAGACGTGAATAACAAATGTCGGCGTGAATTAAATAAATTAATTAATATCCAAATACGGGCCATTGGCTCTGAATTCATCATAATTATTCTTAAACACTAAATTACCTACTATTTCAAAATTCTCATTTTCTTACAAGAATTGAAGTTAAACGTTAACAATAAATATTTCGTTTAAGTTATTTGTAAATTTGCCTATAAATGTTCGAATGAAGAAAGGGTCTTTAAACGTTGTACTCCGATTGCATAAATTCGTTTAACACGTGTAGACATTTAGAAAGGTAGTTATTAAAAAGTGAAGTTACAACTTTATTACAATTTAAATGGCATATTTTATTATTTATCCTAAACTTCATGACATGTATATTTATGAACCCATCTTATTAAAAAGATAAAACTGTTTCTACCAGTATATAAAAAACGATGACGAGCTAATATCCTCAAATAATTTTGAATGTTATGTGAACTGTGATGAAAAGTATTGGTACAAAGAATAGATGTGGCAAAATTATTACAAAACACATTTTTCCTGCCAAAACTTCGACGTCGGTGGCCTTTTATATAAGACCGGCAACCCACGCGAAGACCCATTCATCGTTTGATTTTGTAATGATGGTAAATCTGTCATAACCGTGATTCAAATTCAACAAAAAAGAAAACAAAATCTCAGCGAACTCGTAAATATTGACGTTGAATCATTACGCCATTTTTATTTCATTATAATTCTATATGTATAGTTAGATTAATGTGAGCTAATGTGAAAGACCATACAATCTTTTCGCACGAAAACCATAAGTGATATATTTTATCTTGTAATGAACCAGACCCAATGACAAAAAAATAGCTTCGTCCTATTGTATCCTTAAGAGATGATGCTGCAAGTGACTTATCATCACAGACTATTTCTAGTCGAATACGACAAAAACGAAATTTAATTTCGTTCCTGCCCATAATTCGTAGATTTGATTACATATCTACTTCGTCAACACAAGCGCAAATAAACTTTTTTCAAACTATTATTTTTGGTCTACCTATATCGCGTCACAAAGTATAAATAAAGGCTGTGCATTTCAACAACTAAGTTCTGTTCTTTAAGTAGTCTAGTAAATAAGTAACAATGGTCGGTTACATATTTTTATTTTAAACTAAACTTAAATTACATTTATTCATTGCACTTATATTTCATCATAGAAATGTTAGCGCCAGCTTCAGAAATTTGCATTAAAAAATAACATCTATTTCTATTAGCTTTAGGTTTAATTCACAACAACCTGACATTTGATTTTATTTTTGAAGCTGGCAATACATAATCTGCAAGCGTACGATTAAAAATCAATCTGTCAAAGTGACGTTTCGACGTCAAACGTGTCAGTTCGACGCGCACTGCCGAGACATTAAAGCTCGTGGGAGTTTTAAAAAGTAAAAACGAAAAAATAAATCCTACTGCATTACTTAAGAGTAAACTTAAAAGTTACCACTCGAAACAACACTTTATTCTTAGCACGTTACGGTGTACCTTCGCGTCGCCATCGAATCTCGTGCGTCGACGTCTCACCAATGTTTATTACTCGAGTCCAATTAATCACCTCTTTCGAATTATTGCTAAGGTATTACACATCCCTCATCCGACCCCCTGGCTCTGCGACTACTCGTAATGGTATACGAACCACTTCGACTTCGGCATTTTATATGACGAAGAAGATTCACGATGAAGAAGAAAAAAAATATGAGTGTTTACTCGTTTGCTGGTTGATATCTGTCGTACACATATGTATTTCATACATAACTCATTTAGAATCCACATTAATTCATGAATTTTCAAAATTAAAACAAATTTGTTTATGTACAGGTAAACTCACTGCGAGATTATAACTCTCAATTTAATGATAAAAAACTGCACTGCTTCATAATTATTACTTATACTCAATGAAGCATCAAATTAAATACCTTTGCGTCGGTAATGTACTACGCTCACTGCCGTCAAAAATTACTTAGGTACTCAGGAGCGATCCGTCATCAAATATTAATTTCGAATCGAGGAGAGCCTCTCCCTCTACGCGAGAAACCGTCGTCGAACCGCTTTCAAAATCTCCAACTACGTTCTGGTATGTTTCACTACCTAAAGTTTCGAGAGGTGAAACGAACGGGGGACGAATCGCCGCGCGCACACGTTTGCATCTCGGATCGCCACGGACGGGGAGGAAATGATATACCAGGGTGCGTCGGCGCGGCGCGGCGTGGTCACGTAGTCGCGCGGCGTGGTCACGTGGTCACGCGCTGGTGTCACGTGGTCACGCGCTGGTGTCACGTGGTCGCGCGGTCACGTGGTCGCGGGGCGTGGTCAGAGGGCGCGGCGGGCGTGGCGGGCGCGCTAGACTGCGGCGCGCGGGGCGGCGGCGCGCTGTCAATACGCGCGCCGCTCCTCCAGCTCCGACATCTGCAACCACCAAGCGTTGACGCTTAAGACATAACTGAAGAAGTACGTACTTGACCGTGCTGCGATGGGAGCGACCCGTGCGGGATAACCCAAACACGGCGTTCGTCCGAGAGCGGCGCGTGAGCCCGACAGGTGCAAAACGGTCTTAACTTTAGCAAAAAAATAAAATGTATATAATAACTCAGCACTTCGTGAAAATACAAAGTAAGTCAGCCAGCATGAAGCAGGAAGACTCTATCTTGCAGATCCGATTCGGGAATTACCAAGTATGATACATTTTTTATTTCGTAATTATGTCCACAAGATTTTTAACTGAACAAACAGTCCCACGACTGTCATCTGCACAGTCCTTTAAGCTCCTTTGTGCCTGATGCAAAAGTGGAGCCCCAAATGCCATGATAACGGATGTGGTCCCTGATTGCAAAAACAGGTAGGCTAGCCAAGATGCCACTTTGACGAATTCGCCAGACGCCGTTGTAGCAACTTATATCTCCATCCCGGTCACATAAATAGGTCGTGTGCGGGAGGGCAATATAAGTCGCGACGTAAGCGTATGGCGAATTCGTCAAAGTGGTGTCTTAACTACGGGCCGGTCCAACTAGCTTATTTCTCGACAGCGAGCGGATCGCTATAACACTACTTGTAGTTAGACGGCGTGTGTGTACTCACGTTGTGGTGGCGCGCGCGCTTGAGCTTGGGCTCGTCGGGCGCGTCGTCGCCCAGCTCGCCCGCGCCGCCGCCGTACCCGCCTCTGCAATCGAACAAGCACAGCTAAGTAACAAATACTATACAAACATTATAGTTAAAAGGTATAATAATTCGTAGCATTTAAAAATGCTTAAATAAAATATACAAAAAGTTTAATACTTAACAAGCTAACACAATTACTTTAACACGATAATATAACGTCAGCTATTGTGTCAGACCTCGATACTCCATTTTTATTTTTCAAATGGAGTTACTGTACGGGCTAGCACGTACATTAGTTGTTGTCAGCATTTTTACGCTACATTCATTATTTTGTTCTTTCAATAATCAGTTCGTAATCGGTCATCATTCGCACCGCGCGTACTCACGTTCATATCATTCTAGTTTTAACAGTTTATCAATATATCAATTTTCTATCAACTATCAAGACTTTCACTTCTCTCGGAACTATCATAAAAGGTGTACCAACCCGTACATCTTTTTTGGTCCTTCGAAAAGGTCCTCGCGAGTGACTCAGTGAATACGGAAATTTAAAGTACCTACGTGGCTCTGTGTCGCAAGTGAGGAGAAATTTCACAGCAGTTATCGAAGAAATATCAAGGATTTTCATTACCTCGGGTTCCTAACACTGGGTACCTACTTCGCATCGTGAGCAGTCAGCAACCACGGTTTGAGAGGATTCCAGTCAAGTAAGGCGTATCAGTCAAGTAAGGCGTATCATTTTATTTGCTCTCACTCAGTCATAGCAATCAGCAAAGATGTCCAGCATGGAAGACTTCCTACAGACTCAGGAGCAGATAGCAGCAGCTATTGAGCAGGTATATACCAACTTTAAGAAAGATGGCTCGGATAGGAAAACTGCTACTTATATTAGACAAAGACTCGAAACATTAGACGGTTATTGGCATGAATATCAGTCGAATCATATTAAATTATGTGGGTATGAGGATAAGTCGCACCATTACTTTCTATCGAATAGGTTTGAGATTACAAGGGATAGGTACTCAAATATCAGGGCAACTATTCAAAATTATCAGCCAAGAGACGAAGGCAGCAGACCTTCTACTCCGCTTATCAAGGCAGCTACACCTATGACCGTTCCGAGCTCTCGACAAGCCGCGGAACCTGGCGCGTCATCTCGTTCTCAAGGCGTGACCAGCAAAACTGATGAAATGTTGCGTAAACAAAGCAGCAACTTTAAGGCCTTTGAACACAGTATTTCTAACATTAATATGGATAACATCATGGAAAAGTGGGAATTTGACCATTTACTGCGCGTTGTACAATCGCGCTGGGCGGCGATCGACTCTCTACATTGGGAACTGGATAGCGAATTAGGTGGTCGCGAAGCTGAATACGAAGCTACGTATTTCAAATACGAAAGAAAGTACAACGAAGTAATCAAGGCAATCAATAGAAAAATGTGGTCTGTATCACACCGCGAGCAATCAACACCTCACTTAGAATTACCATCATTTAGCGGTAACTACCATCAATGGACCTCATTCAAAGATCTCTTTATAGAGACAATCCACAATAACCCCACTCTATCGAGTGCCCAACGAATGCAATTTTTAAAATCTAAAGTTAAAGGGGAGGCTGAACGTCTCATCCAGCATTTAACAATATCATCGGACAATTATGCCATTTGCTGGGACATATTGACCCATAGATATGACAACAAGAAACTGATTCTTAACTCGCATTTTGACATATTATTTAACAT
Organism: Nomophila noctuella; assembly: GCA_958496325.1. NCBI lineage: Eukaryota > Metazoa > Arthropoda > Insecta > Lepidoptera > Crambidae > Nomophila > Nomophila noctuella. Next base: position 978,725 of record OY292489.1, read on the forward strand.
CCCTGCCACGCAACAAGCTTCAGTTAATCATCTGAAAAGAATTCATGACACGACTCGCGAAACATTGAACGCCATCAAAAATCTTGGAATATCAGTTGACTCTTGGGATCCGCTACTAATTTATATCTTATCTCAAAAATTAGATACCGAGACCCATAGTGAATATATAGCATCAGTTAAGCAGCCGAGGGAAGTTCCTAACATCACTGAATTTTTATTATTTTTAGAAAACAAGTTTACGACGATGGAGAGTTCCAAACGTAAACAAGAATCATCTCAGAACAAATCTTTCAATCGCAACCCTAATTTTAACATTTCATCGCCTTCAAATCAAAAATATCACAAATCATTTAATAACAACTTGAACATGAAGCAATCATTTCCGACCCAGAATCGAAACATGTCGCAATCATTTTACAACAAAAACGTCTACACTACAAAATATTATAAGTGTCCAATCTGCCGTAGCGATGACCACGGAATTTTCCATTGTAGGCAGTTTCTAGACATGTCCCCAATTGCAAAGCGAAAAACAATTGCAAAGTTCAACATATGCCAAAATTGCCTTTATTGCCACAATGGTAAGGCTTGCATTTCAGATAAAAAGTGTCGTGAATGCAACAATGCACACAACACATTACTGCACGAGGCATTTGCGCAATCAGATAGTGCTCACATCGCGACCTCAAAGAAATTTGGAAACGCAGCACCGTCCCCGTCGGCACCGGAACCGTCAAGCAATATACGTAGCAACTCTCACGTGTCTTTGCAAAATGAAATTCCAGATGTTTTATTACCAACCGCTATCATCAAGGTTCAATCGTCTAAAGGAAATTATATCACTCTCCGCATTTTGCTAGACCAAGGATCGCAGGCCTCGATCGTGACAGAAAACGCGGCCCAGCGGCTAGGGTTGCCACGCCTTAGGTGTCAAGGTGTAATTTCGGGTATAGGCTCGAATGAAAACAACTGCAAGGGGATAATACATATCAAATATCAATCAATGAACAACGATTATGAATTTGAAACTAATGTTCTTATCATTAATAATCTCGTGAAAAATCTACCTAGCCAATCATTTAGAAAGCCAACATGGCCTTACTTACAAAATATAACCTTAGCAGATCCTGATTTTAATACAAGCCGCCCTATCGACATGTTACTTGGCGCCGACATCTATTCCTTAATTCTGTTAGAAGGGATTTGTAGAGAAGATCCAGAATCGCCTATCGCACAAAACACTCGATTAGGTTGGATTTTAAGCGGCAATGTGAAAACCCTACAATGTAATGTGATATTAAATGATTTAGTTGACATTCAAAGGTTTTGGCAAATAGAAGATATAATTCAGGAAAATGACTTATCAGTAGAAGATCAACAGTGTATTGACTATTATAAGGAAACTACTACCAGGCGAGCTGATGGTAGATACGAGGTTAGGATCCCTTTCAAACAAAATTTTGAACAGAGTTTAGGCGATTCCAAATCGAAAGCTATTGCACAATTCAGAACTTTAGAAAGAAAATTCCCGAGAAGTAAAGATATGGAAAATCATTACAAATCATTTATGCAAGAGTATTTATCATTAGGTCATATGACACCGGTTATCAACAACTCTACTTCTGGCTGTTACCTAACTCATCATAGCGTGGAGCGCTCTGAAGCTGCCACAACCAAGTTTAGAGTAGTTTTTAATGCGTCTTCAAAAACCGCGTCAGGTTATAGCTTGAATGACGTCATGGCAAGCGGTCCTAATCTGCAGCAGGACTTGCAAGCCCTCATTATCAAATGGAGACAATATCAATTCGCATTTACCGCAGATTGTGAAAAAATGTTCCGACAGATTTGGGTTCACTCGGAAGATCAAAAATATCAAAAAATAATATGGCGCGACAGCGAAAATCAGCCCCTTAAAGAATATCAACTGGCAACGGTAACATACGGCACCAAATCTGCCCCGTTTCTGGCTATGATGACGCTTAGACAGCTAGCATCAGACGAGCGTTCAAAATATATCAACAAAAACAACGACTATCAAGATCAAGCTCCAGACGTCCTTGAGAGATCATGTTACATGGACGACCTTGTCCACGGAGGGCACTCGGTTTCATCCACAAAACAATTATGTGACGACCTCATCACTTTGTTAAAATCTGGTGGATTTAATCTCAGAAAGTGGAGATCAAACATTCCTGAAGTAATGCAATTAAATAATAATTCCAACATGCAACAGAATTTTGATTTCAAGCAGGACGAATGTGCCAAAACTCTTGGCCTAAGCTGGAACCCACAACAAGATACGTTTTCGTTTGATAGTAAAATTGAGCAAAAATCAAAATCTGATACCAAGCGATCACTATTATCAGATATCTCTAAGCTGTTTGACCCCTTAGGTTGGCTAGCACCTATATCAACTAAGCTAAAAATCATATTTCAACGTGTGTGGTCAGCTGATATCAAATGGGACGATAGGTTACCAGAGGAAATCCAAACAGAGTGGGTTCAGATAAAAGAAGATATCAAAAACAACATAAATAACTTTAAAATAAATAGGTGGATAGGTACAAGGCAAAAAGACTGTATTGAATTACATGGATTTTGTGACGCGTCGTTAAAAGCGTATGCTTGCGTAATATATTGCAGAATAAAGAGAAATGAAAATACAGAATTGTCATTGTTAGTTGGGAAGGCCAGATTAGTACCATCAAAATCAAAAGTTTCATTACCTAAGTTAGAATTAAGCGGAGCTCTTTTACTCTCCAAATTAATGCTTAAAGTTAAAGAATGTTTGAGCTATTATGACGTCAAAATTTACGGTTGGACCGACTCCATGATCGTGTTGGGCTGGCTGAATGGCGATCCCACAAGATGGAAAGCCTTCGTATCAAATAGAGTAAAAGAAATTTGTCATGTTATGCCATCGAAATGTTGGCGGTATGTTAAGTCCGAAGAAAACCCCGCTGACTGTGCCAGCCGTGGATTAACTGCCTCTCAGTTGGCAACTCATACATTATGGTGGCTGGGACCAACATTTCTTTCAACTTTCGAAGAACAAGGCCAACAACAATCCTATTCCACAGATGTCGAGGTGAAGGACATTAAGCAAGTCAACGTCATAACAGAGCAGAATTCAGACAACATTATACAACAGCTGTTATCAAAATACAGTTCATTTAATAAGGTAGTCAGAGTGACAGCATGGCTATTAAGAATTATACCTAAACAACATCATAATCAAAGCTACTTGACACTATCAGAACTAACACGTGCAAAAACTTTAATAATCAAACGCATTCAGCAAATTGAATTTTCAAAAGAAATTAATTGTATCAAAGATGGTAGCAAGATACCTATTAAAAGTAAGTTATGTGAATTAAATCCATTTTTGGACAACGATGGCTTACTTCGAGTTGGTGGTCGACTCAGGAACGCCCCCATCAGTCTGGAGAGGAAACATCCTGTCATTATACCAAACAACTGTCGCTTGGCAGAGCTTCTCATAGATCAAACTCATCAACTTACCTTTCATGGTGGAGCACGCCTGACCTCAGCCTTCCTGCGCCATAAGTACTGGATTCTTGGAGGAAACAGAGCAGTGAAAAAGCAGTTATACCGTTGTGTTATCTGCCGCCGGCACAAACATATCAATCATCAGCAAATAATGGGTGACTTACCTGCCGCCCGGACGATGCCGTCGCGACCCTTCTTCCACACCGGCGTAGACTTGACTGGGTTCGTGGATGTAAAATCTAGTAAAGGGCGTGGAATCAAATCGACTAAGGGATACGTAGTCGTGTTTGTATGTATGGTCACTAAGGCCGTACATCTCGAGCTGGTGTCAGATTTGACATCATCATCATTTCTATCAGCTCTCCGTAGAATGGCTGCACGACGAGGAGCCCCTTGTCACATGTATAGTGACAATGGGACAAATTTCGTGGGCGCCAGTAGAATGCTCAAGCAAGAATACTTGGATCTACATAACACCTTAGATGATCAATTCTTTACAGCCATCGCCGACATGGACATAGAATGGCATTTTAATGCACCATCTTGGCCGAGCGCGGGCGGCCTGTGGGAGGCCGCCGTGAAAAGCCTAAAATATCACATGAAGAGGGTTATAGGCGAACAAAAGCTGACGTTTGAGGAGTATTCAACGCTCTTAGCTCAACTAGAAGCGTGCCTCAACGCTAGACCTTTATGTCCTTTGACAGAGGATAGCGAGGATTTGGATTACTTGACCCCTTCCCACTTCTTAGCTAGTGGACCAACTTTGACTATTATTGAAACGGAAAAAGATCAACGGACAAGATGGCAATTAACACAAAAAATATTTGACGATATATGGCGAAGATGGCAAACTGAGTATCTGAGTCAACTCTCAACACGTAGCAAATGGCGAACAGCAAAGGATAATTTTAAAATTGATGATATTGTGATTATTCACGATGCTAATCTACCATCAGGAAAGTGGGCACTCGGTCGGGTCGTAACATTGCACCCCGGTAAGGATGGATTCGTTCGTGTCGTCACGCTTAAAACGAAGAACGGTTTCGTAAAGAGGCCTATTACAAAAATATCACTCTTACCAACTAGCAAAGATGAAGATTTAACAGATCAAAAACAAACGCCGAAAGTTGTGGCCTCGTCAACTACAGGACATGGTCCGAAACCAACTTACAACAAGCCGCGAACTTTCTTGTTTGCAATATTAATGTGGTTCCTTTTAATAACAACACCTCCAGTATATTCATCTCATCAAATATCAACACTGAACAACTCTCAGGGATTCTATTTCGACAAAATTGGCAACATGCGTTTAGAGCAAGATAATTGGAAATTAATTATTTATTATGAAATGAATCCGTACTGGCAAGGCATCGAACTATTAAATAAGTATATCAAACACCTTGACGATTCATGTTTCAATGTTATGAATAAAAAGATAGCGCAGTGTGACATCATCCTTCTCCAGTTACATCACGGACTCGCCGAGCTCGAGCACTACAATGGAATCCTGCTCGGTCAGCAACTCACACGGCGCAGCACGCGACTACGGCGCGGTCTTATCAACGGTATCGGTTCCATCGCAAACACATTGTTTGGCGTCCTTGACGAGAACTTCGCCGAACAATATCAGAGAGACATACAGACCGTTAGGGATAATCAGAAACATTTGGCGCTTTTATGGAAAAATCAGACCTCGGTTGTAGAAGCGGAGCTAAATATGATCAAAAGAGTCGAATCAGCAATTGACAAGCAACATAAAGGTTTTAATCGTCATCTTAATTCCCTAGAAAACGTGATCAAAGGACAGGCAATTGCACTTCAGCAAGAAATGCACAACAATGAATTTACACTATCATCAGTTATAGCTAAAGGCATATTGACTAGTCTTCAAAACATGCAAGAGACGTTAGTAGAATCTATTACCGATATTTATCTTGGCAAGTTCAACTTTCATCTTCTAACTCCGGAACAGTTAAGAAATGAACTGAATATAATCAACGGGCTGTTATCAAAGGACCTTACGCTGCCAATTAACAATGTTCATTCTGACCTATCAAAAATATATCATTTACTTATGGTAAAAGCGAGAGCCTTAAAAGATTTTATCATTTTTGAAGTGAATATCCCTTTGGTGCGAAGAGACAACTATGACATATATAAACTTATACCCATCCCACTTCAAGCCAATAACAAAATGATTCAGTTAATACCCGTATCAAGCTACGTAGCCATAAACATACAAAAAGATTCCTACGTACCAATGTTTGAGAAAGACAGACGAGACTGTGTTATGTATGACAGCGATACGTACATATGCCCTTCGAAACAACCTATTTATCAAATGAGATCAGATGAGAGCTTGTGTTTGAAAACTCAGTTATCAGATCAGTGCGAAACAACAAACTCTATGTGTCGTAATTCCTGGACAGAATTATGCAACATTAATACCTACTTATTTTTCTGTTGCGGTGAATGCCCTATACGAATCATATGCGGGAGTCAAGTTACCGCTGAACAATTGAATATGGCTGGAATTATTACACTAAGCGACAATTGCATAATAAAGGGAGACACCTTTACTTTGTATCCACATAGGAAATTGTCAAATATCGTCAATCAAACAGCAGACATAATTAAAATTGACATTCCGTCTATAAATACCATCATGAACATATCAATACCATCATCAGCAATCGAAACTCAATATAATATCTCTACTTCTGTTGATATCGAGAGCATTAATAGACAAATCAAAGAGATGAAGGCCGCCGCCTCTGATGGAATTCCGGCGGATCGGGTCTCGTACCACGACGTGCACCACTACGTCGCTATTTACGTGGTGGGCGCTTGCAGCCTTATCACATTGGCAGTCATCCTCGCTCGGCGCTGGCGCCGCCGCTCCGGGCGGCCGAGGCAAGAGCCTCAGCCCCCTCTGGAGGCATCGGTTTGCGTTCCTGCGGTCCTCCCCCAGTGTAGTGTGAGTGAAAGTGTAGTGAGAAAGTGTGGTGATGTTAATATTGAAATGTGCGATAAATTCAGTGCGAGTGCAAACCCAAATACATCAAGTGCGCGTCTCGTTAATAAGGCTACGTCGCCTATTTTCCATAGGGACTTTAGTTCGTTATAATTTTAAGTTTATTATTGTTCCATCACCTTGTTAACAAAAATTGTTCTCTCATCTTGTTATCACGTCACTCACCACCATTCATCTCCCATCTTTGGCCCGGGAGCATGTACGGGCTAGCACGTACATTAGTTGTTGTCAGCATTTTTACGCTACATTCATTATTTTGTTCTTTCAATAATCAGTTCGTAATCGGTCATCATTCGCACCGCGCGTACTCACGTTCATATCATTCTAGTTTTAACAGTTTATCAATATGTATATCAATTTTCTATCAACTATCAAGACTTTCACTTCTCTCGGAACTATCATAAAAGGTGTACCAACCCGTACAGTTACGATGTTTGATATTTTAGCCAACGATTTTAGACTGTAGCAAACCGGGAAAGCCAACACTAAGTAAAAGTGTTCCCCGCGAGATTTGAGCCTCGACATCGGTGGTTTTAGAGCACAGCGCTCTAACCACTACACCACAAAGGCACACACGGATGCAGTTTTAAAAATGCTTAGTTGTGGTTAATAATAAAAAATAGAATAAATAATAAACGTCAGCGACACGGCACTCACGAGTAGTAGGGGGAGTGCTGGTGGATGACCACGCTGGCGGGCACCTCCTCCTCCTGGATGGAGACCAGGTTGCCGCCCGTCGTCGTGCCCACCACGTACTTCTCTGCAACACACAACCACACGCACTCGTTAATTAGATCAATATTATTGAGATTATTTTATCAAAATATGCTGTGGTTAAACGCTTTCATTTGATTTTCAGCAGAAGCCCTTTAATCTTTGAATTGAAAAACGTTTTTTTTTTTCAGTTAAATAGTCTGTTTGTCGGGGAAGGCTAGCTTTAATGTTACACTATGTGTGCGGAAACCGAAATCCACGCGGACTGAGACGCGGGCGGCCGCTAATCTACACTAATATTATGAAAAAATTGTATTTTTGTATTTAACGGATAAACTCAAAAACTACTGGACCGATTTGAATAATTCTTTCACTGTTGGCTAGCTACACTATCCCCGGTGAACATACTTTTGATCCCGGAAAAAGGGGGGGGATATTTGAAAGAAGAAATTACGCTCGGTTGCAGCCGCAGGCGGAAGGCTTATAGATAAAAACAGTTAATCAATAAAAGGAATCGGATCATTTACCTTCTCTCTCGCCGCCGGCGCCGTTGGTGACGACGGTGATCTGGTGTCCCGCCATCACCAGCCCGCTGCCGCTCGGCGTGTACGACATCCCGTGACCTGCAACCCGCAAAGTCATCTTAATCTTATCTTCACTTTATAACTCACAAACAAGAACGTGCTCACGTGTTTGTTCGGACTATTTAGAAGATGGTTTATGTGAAGTTTGCACAAAATCGGTCGAGGTTCTTCATTCACCACACGTAGCGAAGCACATGCTGGGCCTCTAGTAAATTATTTAAATATCTATAACCTAATGTAGAGAGTAATCGACCTACAGTAGAAGAAGTAAAAACTCAGAAGAGCATGTAGCGCTTATATTATTTTTCAAATATCGCGCGTCAATTGTGATTTCCACAATCTTTATTACTTTCACATGACTTGAGAGAAACAGAGCGCTGATGCAAAGTTACCACGGCTCAATGTTAAATAAATAACAAGTAATAAACCATTGCCAAGTAGTGGGAAAATATTGGTCAATAAAAATATAAAAAAATCTTTGGACTAACTACACCAATTGCCTAGTCCCATACTAAGGACGTAGTTGTACTATGAAAGATGGAAACGGATACACATACTTAAAACCCTAAATAAACGTCCATGACTGTAGTACGAATGCCGATGTTCATCGCAAAAACATCCACATCTACCGGGATTCGAACCCGGTTTTGTAGCCACTAGAATAACGAGCCCGTCAAAAGTCGAAGGCTTTATTTACCTGGTGAGCCCGGCGCGCTTTGACTGACGTGCGGGAACAGATACTGCGACTGACCACCGCTGTTGTTCAGCCGTTGCTGGCTTGACTGGAAAATTGGGAACGAAATATTAAATTACATACTACAAGTCTTAAGCAAAACTTTCTAACACCTAAATATGAAAAATCACAGCGTAGTTAGTAGACTGTACCGACGCATGGACAAACTTTTGTACGGAGATAGTTTTTAATGTGTTGGGGAGGAAAACACACTAGAGGGCCACTTGATGGTAAGTCATCACCGCTGCCCATTGACACCAACAACCGCACAAGGGTCGCAGATGCGTTGCTTTTAAAAATCCCATACCCTCTCCAACTGAGCTCTAGCAACCTTACTCACCAGCAGAAACATACAAAGCATAGCACAACTGTTACGAATGCCTCTAATTGGCTAATGTGTTGGTTTCTATTTTGTTATTCATAAGATTTGCTTTTTTTTAATGTCAGAGGCGGCAAACGAGCTAGCGGGTCGCCTGATGGTAAGCAATCACCGCCGCCCATGGACATCCGCGACACCAGAGGTATCGTTGATGTGTTGCCGGCCTTAACCCCATACCCTCCCCAACTGAGCTCTGGCAACCTTACTCACCAGCAGAAACATAGCACAACAGTTACGAAGTGCTACTTCACTGCGGTCTTCTGTAAGGTGGAGGTACTTCCCCAGACGAGCGGCTCATTCGAGTGGAATTTCCACAAAGCTCTACCTCTCTTATTTGTATTTTTAAATCACGTAAACAGTTGTTAGTTGTGGAATTGACTTTGAAAATAGTGACGTCATATAAACCCGTCTCGCTATACGCGATATGCGTAACAGCATTTCCCAAAGCTACTAAGCTGAATAAATGGTGCCTGTGCGTACCTGGTGATCCTGGTCGTCGGCGGTGAGCAGGTCGGGCGTGGGCTCGCGACTGAGCTCCTCGGGCGTGACCAGCCCGGACACGCCCACCTGCGACGGAGACGTCGGCGCACTCCTAGAATGTACAAAAAGACACATGTAAACTCGTAATGCACTCTTCGTGGCTCCATGTGTAGCGAGCCCGTTCATTCTGCTGAGAACAATATTATCTGCCGCTAGGACGGTACAACTCGTACGTCATAACGTTTGTAATAAAAACTACCGTTAAGTAATGTTTGTTAGCGCTCGATTATTGTAATTTTAGTTTATAAGTTATATTTTTTTCTCAATAAGTGAATACCCTTGTAATTGTAATGAGAAATAATAAAGTTCTTTATCCATAAATTAAATTAAAGACTCATTGTAGTTTCGACCAAGGGTTAGCACCGCTCCACGTCTTCTGTGAGTGTCGTATAGGAGTATTGAAGTAGTTTCTACAAGATTGAAAAGATAACGCAGCATTGAGCTTTAAGCACGTTACAAGGATAAAAATACAAAAAATAACCTATTCCCTACCGTATGTGTCATATGAGATATACATCAGGAGGATCCATAAAAATCTGGATCGTGATTCGACTGCGGAAACTAAAATGTTTTCCGAACTTCATCTGTCTATTCTTCATCTTCAAGCTAAGTTTGAAGCTAGGCAATAAGTGTTTCTCAGTATTCTAACGGCTACACTTCGGAGAAAGCGGGCATGACACAACCTAATTCCCGGAGGTCCTTTCCACATGCTTCACCCTCGACCGCATCATCATTCCATCAAATGAGATGGGATGATGATGATTGATGAGACCCAATTATTATTTGAAACAAAAAAAAATATTCAGAAACACTCTAGTTGGTGCGTTATTCCATAGAAGTAGTTACCTGGAGGAGAGTCCGAAGGGCGCGCGGAACTGCACGCCGCGCGGGCGCCGCGGACGGAAGGCCAGCTCGATGAGCTTGCCCTCGCTCTGCGGGTCGATGCGCCAGAAGCTGCCCTTGCCCGGCTCCTCCTGGCTGCGCGGCACCTTGATGAAGTATCTGCAAACACATAAGATTGGGTTTACAATGGTGTAAATAAATCCGCCATCTCTTCCTTTCGTAAAAAGTACTAAGTGCTAGTCCTCGTTGAACTCGCGAACGCGAGCGAAATTTCGAACATATTTATCCGGCTGTTTTTCGACCGTGGAGGCCGATCTTATGACCAGCCAGATATATACGGTAGGTATAGACCACAAATGAGTGCGCCAGCACAGTTGGTCTCCCCATTTCCTCACTCTCATAGTTCGGTGGAAAAGCAATCTGACACGACCGTAGAGAGATCAGGCGCAGAAGCAACGGCTTAACGTGCCTTCCGAACGCTTAGCTGGAAGCGATTCCGTGGATTCGCCGGTAGCGGCATCTAAGGCGTCTCAAGGTCACTGCTGCGGAGTTTTCTGGGTATTCCTTCAATAGACTCTACGCGGAGAAGTTCCGTACAATCTCGGTCAGTTGAGACCGTTGGAATGGACGGAATCACCAGTGACTCACCTGTTGAGCGAGAGATTGTGACGTATGGAGTTCTGCCAGCCCTTGTCCGCGGTCCGGTAGTACGGGTAGTGCTTGGTGATGTAGCTGTAGATGCCGCTGAGCGTGAGCTGCTTGTCGGGCGCCGAGGCGACGGCCTGCACGATGAGCTGCTCTCGGTCAGTTGAGGCTGTTGGAATGGACGGAACCACTAGCGACTCACCTGTTGAGCGAAAGATTGTGACGTATGGAGTTCTGCCAGCCCTTGTCCGCGGTCCGGTAGTACGGGTAGTGCTTGGTGATGTAGCTGTAGATGCCGCTGAGCGTGAGCTGCTTGTCGGGCGCCGAGGCGACGGCCTGCACGATGAGCTGCGCGTAGCTGTAGGGCGGCTTCGCGTCGTCGCGGCCCTCGCGGTGCTCGCGGGAATCGCGCACGTCTCGACTACTGTTGTAGCCGGAATCTGACGTCGTTGATGACACCTGTAAGTGTATAGAACAGTCATCAGTATATGAGAAGCTATAGGAAGTTTTTACGTTTCAATTTTCCACGCCACTTAAGTTTCAAGTCGCGTTTAGATTTCCATCTAGTTTTGAAGTGAGAAGAAGTAGCGAGAATCATCAGCCTTCTCATTGTAAATCAATACCTAATGAGTTGCAGGATTACTTGTGGCAGGATAAACCAGATACCAAGGCCCTTAAGGTAAACTTACCGCTTTAAAAGGCGCTCTTCTAGCCACTGCGCCATGGAATAGAAATCTGAAAAAAGCTCGTAGTGGCGCTGTTAACACACCACACTGCTGCCACTAAATGGTTGCTTCTTGACACAAGACTCTTTATATCTTAGTGGTAATACTCACCGCAGTGCCATTACTGTTCGGCCGCTGGTGGTCCGCAAGAGCCGCGTACTGCGCCACCAGGCCGAGGTCGGCGTGCCGCCGGCCGGACGAGCCCGCGCCGCGCGGCGACGTCGGACAACTGTTCGCTGCGCTTATCGTGCCCGCAACGTTGTTGGTGATACTCACCGCAGTGCCATTACTGTTCGGCCGCTGGTGGTCCGCAAGAGCCGCGTACTGCGCCACCAGGCCGAGGTCGGCGTGCCGCCGGCCGGACGAGCCCGCGCCGCGCGGCGACGTCGGACAACTGTTCGCTGCGCTTATCGTGCCTGCAACGTTGTTGGTGATACTCACCGCAGTGCCATTACTGTTCGGCCGCTGGTGGTCCGCCAGAGCCGCGTACTGAGCCACCAGGCCGAGGTCGGCGTGTCGCCGGCCGGACGAGCCCGCGCCGCGCGGCGACGTCGGACAACTGTTCGCTGCGCTTATCGTGCCTGCAACATTGTTGGAACACGTTCTATACCCACCAGGTACAACTTCAAGTATATAAAGGAACATGCATAAAACATTAAAAAAATATAACTCGATGAATAGAACTGAAATAGGAACGCGGAACCGATGCTTCTAATGTTACTTGAATACTCTCTACAAAAAAATATTTACGACTTTCACGATTTAGTACATTATCAAATTCCTCAAATATCACTAGCTGTTCGGTTTCCTTACACATAGTGTTATACTATAGCTGTAAGCCTTTCTCGGCAAATGGACTATTCAGTAAAATAAAATAAAAATCTATTCGAACCAGTAGCTCCTGAGAGTAGCGCTTTCAAAAAACCAACTCTACAGCCTTTTTATATAAGTATAGATAGTATAGATAATTCGACGAAACCATGATACCGTAGCCTGTTTATGTCAGGAAAAACTGTCTGAGAATTTGAAACGTTCTCCACCGAATCCACAATACAAGCTCACATTAAACAAGCAAGCAAACTCGTCATAAACACACCAGTAGGCGAGGGCGCAGGGCTCCGGGCGTCATTCTCCATGGGTATGGCGATCCGCAGCGGCACGAGCGGCGCGCCGCCCGAGCTGCCGCCAGCGCCGCTCTCGCCCACAAGTGACTGGAACTCCAGCCGGATATTTGTGGAAGGGAACCGTAGTGTGCATCTGAAACATTAACGATAGTTCTATTAGCTAAATAAAAATAATCCTCACTAATGTTATAAATAGGAAAGTAATTCTGTCTGTCTGTTACACTTTCCCGCTTAAACCTCTCAACCGATTTTGATGACATTTGGCACAGACAATATTTAGACTCTGAGAAAGAACATAGGCTACCTTATATTGCGAAAAAAAAAAGGTATGTGAAACCCACGCGGACGAAGACGGGGCGGCCGCTAGTAATAAATAAAACTTTATTCGATAAACTAGCGGCCGCCCGCGACTCCGTCCGCGTGGATTTCGATTTCCAATATCCTATGTGTTATTCTGATGTATAAGCTATATTGTGGTAAAGTTTCATTCAAATCCATTCATGGTCTAAGATCCCGCCATACAAGGACCTTCATCGAGCTGGTTATTGGATGAAACATTTTTTATACACAATTTTACATGCCAATAATTATATTGCATATGGGTTGCCTAGTAAATTTCAGTCCAGGATAAAAAAAATAAAAAATAATATAAAAAATTAAAAAGTTATTGAATCAAAATTAAATGAAAATAAAGATTATTTCATTATGAACACGGTGGTACAGGGTTTCCTCCGAAAAATCAGTCCAGAATTAGGGTTGTCGCATTTTGAAAAGTGAAATATTGCCGCTATGAAAAAGAGTGTTCGCGTGCTATTTGATAGTGCAAATGACAAGGATAACGATAGACTTGGATATTCTGTGTATCATTTTGGAGTAATTAATTACTTAACTGGAAGAATAGTGTTGTAATTAAATTTTTAATTTTTTAAGTCCAAATTAATCATATCCTGGACTGAAATTTACTAGGCAACCCATATGCAATATAATAATTGACATGTTAAATTATGTATAAAACATGTTTCATCCAATAACCAGCTCGATGAAGGTCCTTGTATGGCGGGATCTTAGACTATCAGTAGTTTTTACGTGAAAGAGTAACAAACATCCATACATCCATACATCCATACATTCACACATACAAACTTTCGCCTTTATAATAGTAGTAGGATAATGTGCGCAGAATCTACATAATTTATTTTAGTTGCTAAATTACTAAAATCAGCCAAAAATTAAAGTTAACACTCATCATCATCGGTTGCTTCCTCGGGCAAAGCCGCGGATAAAAACTAGTAGTACTATAAGGATTAAGGATATCATAAAAGGAAAAGTATAAGATGTACCATATGGTGGGTGGGTCTCGTCCTTATTTTATCAGGAGCCTTGTGAAATAATAATAACGGAAGAAATTCAGAGCTTCCCGCAAGATATTTCCGTCATATGAAAAAATACGTCCCTCCAAAATTTCAACATCTCAAATTTTCACACGAGCGTACACAAGGGCTCTTATTATACGATTCTTATACTTTGAGTGTAATTAAGTATACTACGAAGCCACGAAAAGAAAAACTCCCGACTAATTAACCAAACAATACAAGTCAATTTGGCGCCCAACATGTAATAACCGATCGCGGTTCATCGACCATTGTTATATCGATTAGAATAGAATTCATGCCTAGTTGTTGTTAGAGTATTAATACAAATTCTCGGAAACGGTTGTTTTCGCCATAGCTCTGCAGTGCAGTAAATTCACCAGCATACGGGCAAGGCTTAAGTAGACACTCAGACATCTATAAGGACCCGTTGCGTGGCGACGTCCCAATTGCATCCTCATTATGCTCAGTCTGCTGTGTTGCTGATGGCTTGCCAATACGTGTGATATACAGTCACTGCATTTAGAATGGTAGCGTATTGATTTTGATTGATGTATGGCGCCCAACGTGTGGTCGATGGAATTACGGTAGTGTCAACAAAACCTTCTTTTTTTTCCTCAGGCGATGCATTTACGCGCCATAGCATAGTTAATCCTGCAGGCGTATGTGTGCTCAGAACCCATTATTGTCGTTTCCTCTACACCCGGCTTTCAACGACAACTAAAAAAGTATTACGTATCGTCCAAAGTAAACGAGTCGAAAAGTACAGAGAGCGGGATTACCTAACCAGCCGTCGCGTGGCGAGGATCCAAGTGCATCCTCATTATCAGGGCAGACGCCGCGGCCGGAACACTTGTTAATAGTTCCGGTCACACGTCTAATAACGCAATGAGAGGCAGATTAGGTCAATGACAACTAGGAACGATGACTTCACACAGGTACGAATTAGTCAGTGTTCCTCCTACTACATTGTTTATGTACACATAATGTACGTTTTTGTACCAGAGCAATGTTTAGGGTGTACCCTAAAACAAAAACGTCGCATCAAAATCTTTTGTCGTTTTGAAGATCTAAACATTTATTTTTTACACAAAGAATGAAGCTACATTATTCATACTATTTTAAGATACTTTTATTACCTGATTTGTAATGTCCCAAAATATTACAACTAATTTATCAAAATGTCACCCTTGTCGTAAACGACGAAACGTTCCTTGAATTTAACATAACAATTAACTTGATTTACAAGTACTTACCTACATAAAATCTATTTATGAAAACTAAATTGTATTACACTGTAACTCGTACATGTTTATTTGTTTATTACATTTACTGACATTATCAGAATGTTATTACATTTTACAATCGATTGTGTGTAATGAAGCTCCATCAGCGCGCAATATAAACAGTCGCGTGTATAACTTCTACTGGCTTTGTTTTTATTGTGCTCTACTTTACTACAACAGATTATCAAAATGATATTTTATCCATTGTCTGTCCTGGCGACTACGAGTAGTATCAAAGCGCTTAACTCGGCTTATTTGATAACAATTGTTACTCCAATCTTCTTCTTCTTCTTCGTCCTAGCGTTTTCCCAGCCTAGTGCCGGGGTCCGCTTTCCTGCTTAACCTCCTCCACTTTGCCCGGTCTTCTGCATCCTCGGGAGTAAGGTCGTTCTCTACCATGTCGGCCTTCACGACATCCAGCCAGCGCTTCTTGGGCCTACCGCGTGATCTTGGACCTTGGACAATTAAGTCAAGGCATCTATTCCCGACGTAGTCAGACGGCCTGCGGCTGATGTGACCATACCATCGGAGACGACTTTCCTGAAGCTTATCCGCTACGTCACGGACACCGAGACTGCCACGGATGTGCTCGTTACGGATACGATCAAATCGCGTAACGCCACACATCCATCGCAACATCTTCATCTCCGCGACGTGAAGCTGCTGGACATGTCGCCCAAGGACAGGCCAGGTCTCGCTGCCGTATAGTAGGACTGGTCGGATGATGCTCTTGTACACAAGGCCCTTTAATTTCACCGGTATCCTGGTGTCGCACAGGACGCCGGTTACTTCTCGCCATTTGGCCCACGCTGCGCTTATTCGGGCTTGGATGTCGTGGTCGAGTTCACCAGACTTGTGCAGAACGGACCCAAGGTATTTGAATTTATCCGTTGTCGCAACGGATTCATCACCTACCTTTATTGGGTCCGAGTCCGTGCTGCCACACGCCATGTACTCGGTCTTCGCAACATTTAGCTTCAGACCACCGTTCTCTAGCGCGTCCTTCCATTGGTTCACCTTATGCTCCAGTTTTCGTTTATCCTCATCTGTAAGTGCAATGTCATCAGCATACATCATAAGCCATGGGGATGGCTCATGGACTTTTGCCGAAACAACGTCCAGCACTACACTGAACAGAAAAGGACTCAGGGCCGAGCCTTGGTGTACACCAACTGTGATCGGGAACGGACGGGTATCGCCAACGGCGGTCCTCACTATGGATTCCGAGCCGTGGTACATGTCTCGGATAATGTCAATATAGGCTTGTGGCACATTTTTCTCCTTCAAAGCCCACCAGATTACCTGGCGCGGAACACAGTCAAAGGCTTTCTGGAGATCAAGGAAGGCCATGTGCAAAGGCATTTTCTTCTCCCTGTAAGCCTCGACTAGGATTCTGAGGGCAAAGATGGGATCGATTGTTCCACAGCCAGGACGAAACCCA
Source organism: Nomophila noctuella (assembly GCA_958496325.1). Taxonomy (NCBI): domain Eukaryota; kingdom Metazoa; phylum Arthropoda; class Insecta; order Lepidoptera; family Crambidae; genus Nomophila; species Nomophila noctuella. The sequence goes on from OY292489.1 coordinate 995,653, forward strand.
TACTGACACTCCGAGACAGTGCACTCTTGCCGGAGTCTTGAGTCGATTACGCGCTCGAAGAGTTTCAACAATTGTTACTCCAATACACGAAATTAAATAAATACGGAACACGGCATCAAAAGTCGGAGACAATCTGAATATCAAAGGAGGGAATAGAGGAGTAATAATTTATTAGAGCTCGTCTATTATGTAAAACGTCGGGTTCAACCAGGCGGTGCGTCGAACTCTTCGATAAAAGATTCGAAGCTGACTGTCATCTAACTTTTCTATATCGCGGAATCAAATGTTTGCCGTCGACAGCGACTCTGGCCTTTCAAACTTTAATCTGATGCCGTGTAGGGTTGACAGTGGAAATGTAACAATGACTTGTAGAGCCGATATCTTTAAGTTCTAACTTTAAAGATACGAGTGTGAGGTGAGAGGGCAAGGAATTGATGTATCTATTCTTGCTATGTTCAACAAGTTTCCATAAACATATTTTTCAGAATATTTTTCAAAATGATACTGTACATACAATATTCCTACTGTGACTGATGGCGTTATCTAATAATGTTGATTTTGAAAACCACATGGAGTCGCTCAAAAAGGCTTATAAAGAAGCTTGTCGAATGTATATTAATTTATCAATGAAGTTTCACAAATGGGAGCGAAAGTTTTTAAATCGACGGCGTCGTCTTAGTAAGGATATGGAATTTCATCTCTTTTATTACTTTTGACTTACCCGACAACCCTAAAGAAGAGATATTTTGTTGCAAAATTTTAAAGAGCGTTATTAGACCGGATCCGATATTTTCCCAACATTTTTTTCCACTTTTCACTAAGCTTTCGTGTTCGGAATGGAAGAGATTAAACGTTAATCTGTTGGTAGATTCGACTTGAGCTTCAAATATAAAACCGGAGTCGATTATAATGCCGCAGTTATTAAACCTACTAAAAGTATACGATAAAAAGAAGTCGAAATATGCATTAGACTGTAAAGAGCAAAACGCCGACGTTTTAAGTATTCCTATTTTGCATTAAAACTTTGTAACTACGTCATTAAATTCTATTATGATAGGTGATTATTATTATCCTCAAACATTTAATTAAATGGAGCAAACGGGCACGTTGTTTGGTAAAAGTACCTAAAAGATTTTGATATAACAAATCCTTATCTAATGTAAGTCATTTATTCAGAAAATAGGTTGTAAATGCTTTTACACGCGCCTGTATTGTTTGTCTACCAGTTTTTCTACTATTATTTGATCTAATTACAAAACTTACTTATATTGGGATTACAGAAAAAAAACTACCAAGTTTACTTAACACAATCTAATTCATAGTTGAAACAATGTAACGTCCATACTAAAAGATTTTATACTGCTTAAAAATGTATGAAAACAATTTCTATGAAGCACGCGACATCAAAACATGTATGAAGCACAGCTACCCTTTACCGAAATTGGCAAAGGAAAATACTGAGCCAGCCAACCATGTGTTCACTGCATGACAGTTAAGCTTCTTTTATAGCCGACACGGACAAATTAAAAGGGCCTATGGCAACACTGAAGCTTTTCAAATGACGATATAAACAAGCATGATACCTTATTTATAACGTTAAATAGACGTTTTACTTTTTAATAACACAAATTAGCTCATGATTTTATGCCCTAATTGTAGAAGCTTCACTTTACTTATATGTGTTGTTGTATTAAAATGAGCAACCTGGTTAGGAACTAATCAATCAATCTCCCCATTAATGACGTTTTGATAACTTATACCATAACGAGAATATTTACTATTTTCGTTTACAAGACAAAACTTCAAAATTCCAAAGCTTATTTTGAACACACAACTGTCTGGGCAGCTAATATAACATAGCAGCTAGGATCAAACTTGTTTTCAACTTCAGAGATGAAATTGGAAAATCCCCTTCCATTGCAGGAGGGGACACACAGTTGAAAATATCAATTCCTTTGAAATTACACATCGCCCGTCGTTGCGAGCCCAGTCTTCACAAATAGCGCGTATCGATTCGTAGGTAGCAGGTAGTGAATAGTGGATAGAACTACCCAGGCAACACTGGATGGGGTGTAACGCCCTAGGACACAGGTTTTCAAAATGTTTAAAGTCAAAGTATTTATTCCTTTTGCAATATGATTTACAGATGCATTATGCCTGCCAAAAAAAAGACAAGATGACTAAACAGGGCTTAAAAAAGACATGGTTAGAAATAACTTTTTTGTTTACAATCTTTACTTACATTCTTTATTCACGTAGACAATGGGAAAACACTGATAAACAGTAAGATTTAGCAACGAAATGTTTATTCAATTAACCAGTCAAATAGTTAGTATAAATCCTACGTTTTAACGGAATAGATTGGTCGATACATTTGGTGTTTATTTGATAAGTCGAGCATACTACGGCAATTCCCACAAAGTACAAACATTAGCGTGCATGAACAAATATTATATTTGTCTGTGTTTGTATTGGACTGTGTAATTACTATGTTTGATAAAGATGCGGTTTACAAAAAAAAATAGTTTTTATATCTGAATAAGTTCTTTCGGTTGACTTAAACTTCAATTTAACCAAGCTGGAGTCTCTGTTTTTTTTGTTTGTTTGAAAGCGCTAATCTCAATTTGGAATTGAAAAGATATTGTACCGGATAATCACACGTTTGGGGAAGTACTTCCACCTGGAGTGAGTATGAGGAGCTCAGTTGGGAAGGGTGTGGGGTCTTAAAGACAGGCAACGCATCTGCGACCCTTGAGCGGCTGTTGAAGTCCATGGGCAGCGGTTAACACTTACCATCAGGTGTCCTTCTTGTTTGTTTACCACCCTATAATAAACGGTACTATTCTAGGCCAGCCAATGCACTACATAAACATTAATTTTCTGGAAATAAGTTTGAGAACCCGTTTCCTTGCTTCGGCGAAATGCCTGATTGCCCCCGCGTGTCTATTAAGAACGTTTGTATGTAGCTTTATTGGCAACGTAGACCTACGTGGTTTTTCAAGTTTTAATTGCGGGGAAATATAAAGATACTCGGAATAAAAATGCGATTTATTTGCTTCATTCGTGGCATATATTGATTTAAAAGAAAAAATAATGGACTCTTCGCAATTCTCATTCAATCGCGCAAATCGTTTGGTTCTATCGTATTAGCATAATTTCCCCTTTTTTACTACAGATTTTGTTCTTAGGCCAAACATTGATGCCCTGATACACAGCACAGGTCATACTCATATTGGGCACAGATGTGTTAGAAAATTATGCAATGCAGTCCGCTATTCGCTATATTAGGGGGCGCAGCTTCGATAGACACACGTTACACTAAAACGGCTGCACAGCACACGTATAAAATTTAAAGATAAGCTACATAAACACATCTGTATACTATGTCCTATCGTATTTGCATTAAACCGGCGACATTGTTGTAAAAATGCGGCGTGCAACTGCTAAGCTATCTCTGTGAGAGATCTTTACCACCCCGGCATGGGTTGGTGCCACGGCATACTAAGTAAAGAGCCGTGAAGCAACTCACCTCTAATACGACTACATAAGTTTCATTGTAAACTAAGTTCATAAGTTAAAGTAAAGCACAGGTCTGACAAGTCACCAAAGATTTGTGGAATAAAGTGTAATGAATATGCTCTGTAATCGCCGCTCAAAACTCAAACGCAATCGCAACACCTGGGGAGTTGCACTTGAACTTATATGTAGGTATGAAGTAACAGCATCTTTGGTAGACTGAAAAAAACTTGGGTAGTTATAATCCGAATACTTATGTTTAGGTTTCATGAACACACACGTGAAATTTAATATTATTTTTCATGTTATCCATTATTATTATTATTACTAAAAGGCAAAACCTATCAGCAGCACCAATATCGTAACGAAATTACCTTTGTAAAACAATAAAGGAAGCAGAATATAACTTAGATATAAATTCATGAAATAAAATAATATATTAAAGGACATGGCCAATTCCTGCCTAGTGATGGCCACGAATGGCACAAAAGCACAAAATATATTAAATTAAAATATGAATCTTCTATATCTATAAAACTCAAAGGTGACTGACTGATTGACTGACTGACTGACTGATTACATAGTGATCTATCAACGCACAGCCCAAACCACTGGACGGATCGGGCTGAAATTTTGTATGCAGGTAGATGTTATGACGTAGGCATCCGCTAAGAAAGGATTTTGATTAATTCAACCCCCAAGGGTGTAAAATAGGGGATGATCGGTAGTATGAAACTTTGTCAATTTTAAACCTATCGGGCTGATATTTTGCATACATAAAGCTACTATGACGTAGACATCGTCTATGCAAACATATTGATAAATTCTAACCCCCAAGGGGGTAAAATAGGGGCTGAACGTTAGTATGAAACTTTGTCATTTTTTAACCGATCGGCTTGAGACTTTGCGTTCATAAAGCTACTATGACGTAGGCATCGCCTAATTAATGAGATTGATAAATTCCAACCCCCAAGGGGGTAAAATAGGGGATGAACGGTAGTATGAAACTTTGTCAATTTTAAACCTATCGGGCTGATATTTTGCATACATAAAGCTACTATGACGTAGGCATCGCCTAATTAATGAGATTGATAAATTCCAACCCCCAAGGGGGTAAAATAGGGGATGAACTTTAGTATGAAACTTTGTCATTTTTAACCGATCGGGCTGAGACTTTGCATTCATAAAGATAATATGACGTAGGCATCCCCTTTCACAGATTATTTCAAAAATCCACCCCTAACGGGAAAAAAAGTTGATATAGAAACCAAAATCCACGCGGACGAAGTCGCAGGCGCCCGCTAGTTTTCATATATTTTTCAATCTTGTAGAACTTGTCAGTATTTAAAAGAAATTAATTAGTAATTTAACTTCCGCTATACACTGCTTTTGTAAAAATGCGTTCCTTTCAACGTAAATACGGATAGTCTGCTCTTGTCCTCCATAAACACAATATAATATTCTATGAAAAACAGTGACATACAATAAAATATAGCTTTAACTATAAAAAAATTTTTGAAATTGTATCATTTACCGTATTAATTATCACAAGCAACTTATTTTAAACATAGTATTTTATTATTTTTCCCAAAATGAATATTACTTTAAGCAGAAAGGAATGAATATTATTGTCATTATTTCGACAGTTACTGTCAAATATTTAAATCCGTTGCCATGGAAATAATATTACAATGCGTGACAGAGTAAGCGTTAGCAAAATTACGATAAGAGAAAAAGAGACAACACTTTTTTCACGGTACACCGTTGAGTAACCTTAGTAACCAATGTATCATATCATCCATCAAAACAATGCTCCAGTAAGGGATTGAAATGTTTTTTGCAATCTTTGTGTGTCTGTATAATTATAACCTCAAGTTCTTGGACTTTAGTTGTTAATGATTTTTAATGTTCTGATAGGAACGAGTCTAATGCGATACGACATGTTTGTGGGAAATTAATTTGGTATCTAGGCAAACGTTCCGTAGAATGTTGGCCATGTCTTTTAGTACTCGGGACAATAGAGCGCGACTGCAAGTCGCACCTAGATGCAATCGGTGCATTACCGTCCCTATCTTCGCTGCACTGTAACAATGTCGTGTGCGATTGTCTAATTCGCACTGCACATAATATAGTCATTTTGTCCCACCCGACCCCGTTACCACAGGGTGCGACGGGGTCAAATGCTAATAGGCTAGTTGCCTCATATCACCATTTATAAAATCCCTTTCAATTCGAATATTATTCCGTACAAGGGTCCAAAATATGTAAACTTCATTAAATATAAATATGGGATTGCTGCAAAAATTCAACTTAAACCCGATACATTTTTACTTTTTTTTCTCTTGATTGAAAACACCGTCCGCCATGATTCTACGTCACCAATATTGTAAACAACACAATTTCAAACGACAGTTTCGACAGGTTATTCGTGGTCTTTCATTTAAACGCGTTGATTGTTGTTTATTTCACTATTAAAATATTATACACTTCCCATTTATTGAAAAAAAACCTGCCCAAAATAGATACTTTGATGGTTACAAAATGTTTTGCTTCAAATTCTGATTCGCAAATTCTCATCACTGGGTACTTTAATCCACAACTTCTTATTGATGTATTCTTACATTCACGCACGATACAATAGTGGTAATTCATAAATGTACCATGTAATCTCTACGAAGACATGGTTTTAATTCCGATAAACACTTTTTGGTTATGTCACGCGTATTGTTGACAAGAACAGTGACGCCACGGCACAGACCATCATGGCGGACGGCGTTTACGGTAGTATAGTGAAATTAATAATTTAAAATTCAAAATACAGTTGGATGGATGCTTCAAACAAAATTCATATTTTTTTTATGTTGTAATATAATCGTAATGAACCGTTCTATCAAATAATAAAAATAGTGGCAACTAGCCTATTGTATATATTTTAGTCATACTGTGAACATTTTTGCAACACCCTTATTTTATGAACTGTTTTGGCCAACGGTCAAATAGGTTAAAAGTGTACAACATTTGTGATATCAAATAAAAATGTTTAAAGAGAAGAGACGGTGCCTTGCATATTACAAGTGAGCCTTTATACACGATTACTTGAACGACATCTTTAGATCGAATTGAAATCATTTGTTCAATCCTCGATTAATATGTGTTATCATTCGATGAAAGATCCTACCTAATGACTCGGCCACCAATCCCTCGGACCGATCTGAATGCGATGGTATACAGCAATGGTTGTGTGACGTCGATGGTACATAGACGAGACAGCGCGAATATTAATGGTTATCTAGGCAGAAGGGATAGACGTAGCTGTGTAGCTTAGGTCCGTAGGTACCCCGGACGTCCGTGCCGGACGAGGCGCTCCCTAATGAGCCGCCTCTCCTTCAGACCGATCTGAATATGATAGTACCTACGGCGATAATTAATCATAAATACCTTCTGTCGCTTACAGTTATGAGAGATAGCACAGACGTCACAAAATAATCTATCAGCGGTTATCTAGGCAGCGGGAGTAGACGTAGCCGCGTAGCTTAGGTCTGTTCCCCGGACGTCCGTGCCGGACGAGGCGCTCGCTAATGACCCGCCTCTCCTTCAGACCAATCTGAATATGATAGTACCTACGGCGATAATTAATCATAAATACCTTCTATCGCTTACAGTTATGAGAGATAGCACAGACGTCACAAAATAATCTATCAGCGGTTATCTAGGCAGCGGAAGTAGACGTAGCCGCGTAGCTTAGGTCCGTACCCCGGACGTCCGTGCCGGACGAGGCGCTCGCTAATGAGCCGCCTCTCCTTCAGACCGATCTGAATAAATGATAGTACCTACGGCGATAATTAACTAGTTAATCATAAATACCTTCTGTCGCTTACAGTTATGAGAGATAGCATAGACGTCACAAAATAATCTATCAGCGGTTATCTAGGCAGCGGGAGTAGACGTAGCCGCGTAGCTTAGGTCCGTACCCCGGACGTCCGTGCCGGACGAGGCGCTCGCTAATGACCCGCCTCTCCTTCAGACCGATCTGAATGCATAGTATGACGATAATAACTCATAAATTCTATCACATACAGCTATGTCTAATAGTTCAGACGTCACTGTGAGTCTACCATCGGTTATCCAGGTAGCAGAGGCACCGCAGTTACAGGCATTACGACTGTAACTGCGGTGTCTAGTTCTGGACACCAATGTCTGTGCAGGGCCGTACAAGGCGCTCGCTAATTAGCCGCGTTTATAATACGAAATGACGTATCACATTACAGCTTTAGTGCGAGCCTCCAACAGTAAACAGCCAATAGGATTTTGGCATTAAAACGTGAACATCTCAGAATTGAAATCCTGTTGCCACACATCTCCGCTTTGGCGGATTATCACACTTAAGAGGGGGTGTAAAAAATATCGCGTATTTTCAAACACATTTTAAACCTTGAAAATGAACTTCAAATGACCCGAAAAAAAAATCGTAGATATTCAAGCATCGTTCCTAAATAGTTATCACAGAAAATATTGAAAAAATTGCAATTTTCATTGATAAAAAAAATCTTGAAGTTGCGTCTGACTTGATTCTTGGTTACATTTATTTCCGAGACGATGCATTTTGGTGAACCAATATTTTGGCATATAATATCAAATCATATTATCTAAATATTTATCACAGAACATTTTGAAAAAATATCATAGTTTACGAGTAATTCAAAGAAAACTAGTTTGGCGCTTACTACGTTCATATTCCGCGCAGTAAGCTATCGTCTGTCGCACCTGGCGCGTGCTCACAGGCATGTTTTGTTTCATCGGTTAGTCGCAACCTCTCCGTTGAGACGAGAAGACTATGATTCAGTACTCTCCCGGCTCGAAAAAATATTTCGTAAAATTATTATAAGGATTGACGTGAATGACGGATCGGCCGAGAACAGTATATGCAAGAAAGAACGATGCTTTCAAATAGTCGCTTGTTGGAAGACTTAGTAGCAATTTGAAATTGAAAGTTTACAATTCCAGCCTCAACTATTAAAACTTAGTTTTCATAATCAGTCTTTTACTGTGTACAATAAATGGACGAATAAATTAGGTGTTGCGGCAATATAATGTGTAAATAATTTATTTTGTGTATTACTGTTACTAGATAAGAGATTTACGATTTAGAAGTTTTTGTTTTGCTCCTTTGAAACGTGACAATCTGTACATAAAATATTTTAATATTTAAACTGTGCAAGAGTAACTGTATGACATAGTGAGAGTACGAAAGAAAATGTATTGAAAAATAATGTTACAACGAGGCAAGATAAATTAAACCCGTTCAAAAAAATGGTGTTTCAAAAAGCAACTTTCAACTTTCTTGCCTATAGATTACTGCTTCCTAAATTCGGTAGTAGAATTTTTCAGTATTGTGCTATTATTATTGACGATTTAAAAGTGCCACACCGAGATCTACATAAATATAGTATTTTTCGATTTTGATTTGGCTGACGGGAATCAGTAGTGTGTCTGTGTGTGTGGGAATCATGCAACTCATAGTAAATGATATTATAGGTAAGGGAGACGTTAATTTCACCGAATTGCGGTACATGCAACTGCAAAAAAATTACACTGTATTTTAAAATCAAAAATTTTGTATTTCACAAATACGTTTACCTACGTTTTTTAAACGAGTATAATAATTTTGTAGAATTAAGAAATTTAGGAGTACTACCCATTCCCTAAAAGTAAGAAATAGTTCTGCCAAGCAGTCGATCCAGCTCGGGTACCGAGCTCCTAACCACACTGTGTTGGTGTAGTAACGGAACTCTATATTGTGGCGATGCAGATGGGGCCTTATTTCAAAACACATTAAAATTAACCAGGCCGTAATTATTTTTATGCAATCATTGTAAATATAGCACATTGCAAATTAATTAATGTTCATTAATTCTTACAAGTTGATTAACAACGATATAACACGTCTTTTTTTAAACCTACTAGCACTTAAACGGGCCTGGCCGTTCTCAGGAAATGGAAAATACAAACAAATCTTTTTTTAAAGATTTTTTGTATTGTCATTGGTTTTCAGATACCTACGTCAGTTAAATAATTAAAAATCTAGAATAATAAGAATGACATGGTTCTCATTCTTATTCATGTGCACAGCGACAAGAATTTGATAAATTCTCAAATTATTGTCGACGTTATTTAAAAAATCTTGTATCTTATAATGTCCTTTTCTCTTTGAGCAATTCTTTATTTTAAGTCTAATTAGATGTAAAGGTGCAAAATTACGGTTTACGGTTTAAGAAATTTATTTCTCAATTACATAATACATGTTATTCACTTTCACTGAGAAACACTGGATAACAATTAGTAATTATTCTGTACGTTTAACACAAGCACTAGTAGTAACTAAGTAAATCATTTATTAGTAGATCTGAATTTATGTTAGTATTTCCATTTTTCTCAATTTTAATGAGGGTATTTGTCTTAATACACACAACAATACTCGAGCGAGAAAGACGAGTCAGTCACAGTTCTATTACGTATCGAAAAACAGTTGCTGTCATAGATGCCATTTGCTGCCATGTGTGAGGAGTCATGCAGATTTAAAACATTTAAAGTAAAATCAAAAATTGGAAGACAAAATTAAAATTTAAAGATTAAATTAAAATTTACAAAGATTTTGTAGTTAAAAAAACATATTATACAATTATTAAGTAAATAACTTGCGCGTACCTTTGCGTATTAATAACTACCAGAAAAAAGTACAATACAAGTCACTCAAAGCATAAACAAAATAAATCATTATAATACTAACATTTATGTATTACTAGCTTTCCAACGCATAGTTACGTCATCCTGCTTTCAATACTCTCTTTGACAATTTTTATCTGATTTACTTTGAATACTGTGCGGAATCGCCCGAAACAAATTGAAGTGGCGACCTCTGTCTCATTGCGTTGAAGTCATAGGACGAGAGGGGGCCGAGGAAGCGCGCGGGTGCGATCCGATGGGTGTCGAAATTGATGCGCCCTCTTAACAATTACTTATGTATGTGCAAGTTACCGTCAGATACCACATATGGTCGTCGCTGCCCATGGATATCAAAAACTTTAAAAGAGTAATTAGCCTTCCAGTTCTGTAGACTTTTGTCGTTTTCACACTTTATTGTAACATTCACCAGATTTCCAAAAACAATAGCACTTATCATTCTCGCCAGTTCATAATCACCCTGTTATTATAAATTGGGCACACAATGCCCAAGGTTCGGATTCCGTCATGTCAATAAATTGACATCTCGACGTCGTCCTCCGAACACTAGTTGACTGCTGACCCTAAGCTGATGAATCAATTGAGATGACATCGTTGCAAATTATAATATTCTACACTATTCTATAATAACAAGTAGTATGAAGCTATATGATGCTTCATACTCGTCTCTAGTTTTATAAGCCAAGGAAGGAAGGACATGAAACAAGAACGACTGCGAACTTGTTTGCGCTTCTTGTGGGGTAGGGGCTTGATCCCGGCCTGGCGGCGCCTTCTCCGCCGGGCGTGCGCGCGGTGCGGGCGACAGCGCGGGCGGCGCCGGCGCGGGCGATCGCCACGCTGCTGTTGCCTCTGGAGCTCTGCGATGCACTCTTCCACCACCTTGTCGGATGCGTCTAACTACTAGCGCTATCCCTGAGCTTACGATTACACCGAGTATGATGTATATCATGGCGTAATGATGTAAGTCGTGGTTGGACACGCTGTCTATCAAAACCTTGCTTTCTTTCAGTTCCTTTATATGATTCTGGATAGTTGCCGCCTCTTGCTCTAATTCTGTATGATCACTGATGTTCAAATGCGGTATGCTGATGTTGATTATATGATTAATTGGCGAAATTTTCGGTGTATACAAATTTGGTGATAAATTGACCTCGCTTGTGTGAGGCTTATGCGGATAGATAGTGAATAAGTCAGTCTTGATTATACAACCATGACCTATAGTAATGAGACCCGCGCCCGTCAGCTGGTGCGCGGTCATCTGATCCTCGCACATTGTTCTAATTTGACACTGCTCGCAACATGAATAAATATAGGTATTTATAGCGTAGCTGTCTTCCCATATGTTTTTGCATAAACTTGATTCTATTTCACATTCATTGTTTTTTAATTGACACAAATTTTTGTCACTCTTCATCTGGTACTCTGGTTTTTGACTGTGACAAAAGTATGTTTCCATCTGTACGAAGCAGCCTCTGACGTCTATTTCGCTCATGGGTATGAAGGTGTCTTTCTTGATGTTCATTCCCACGTAATCGGATACGGGGACCAGCTTGATGGTTTTGTCGTCTCGACTTTTGGGTACAGAAACAATTTTCAAAATTTCGTAACTTTCTCGACTGACTAGTGGTATTCTCAATTCAAATATCAGATATTCTTGCATAATTCTGGTTTTTACTTTTATCAGATTATATAATTTTCTTAAATCCGAATGAATATTATCGACTGGTAACGATACATCTTTGTTCAATTTGCTTGCTATTTTACTTAATTCGTCGATCAATTGCTCTGGCGTCAGCAAGTGTAAGTTGAAGCGCCCTTGATAAACATCCGCTACTGTGTCCATTAGTGTATTTTGTAGGTTTTTCAGGTTGCTGAGTACGTTACTTGCTATTATCGACCCAATCGCAAAGTCATTAACGATGCTATTCGCTTGTGCAGTTATTTCTATTTGTTTTATATTATTCTCCAATACATTCATGTGTTTATTAATTATTTTATGTTGTTGGTTCATAACACTTTCTGTTCGTTTTAAGAGATTATTTTCTGATTCGACGACCGATGTTTGGTTTTTCCACAGATCTACGATGTGTTTCTGATTCTCTTGCAGAAGACTTATATCAGCTTTGTACTGTTCGGCGAATCTCTCATCTAATACTCCGAATAAACTATTAGCGAGATATCCGACTCCGTTGATAAGGCCTCTGCGCAGACGCTGTCTAGCCGGGCGCTCGCCGAGTTGCTGACTCAACAGGAGTTGGTTGTAGTACTCCAGTTCTGCGTATCCGTGACGTAATTGGATTATCAATGCATTACAGTGAGCTTGTTCTCGCATTGTTTTGCATGTTTTGTCGAGTGTGTTTATATAAGATTCAAGTGCCTTGTTGCCTTCCCAGTAGGGGTCCATTTGATAATATACAATGAGCTTCCATTCGTCCTTGATTAACGACATATCAGCGACTTTGTCAAAGAACATACTCTGATTATCTCGAAATCTTGTGATGTTCACGTTGGCATTGAGACTTGATATCATGGTCATGAATAGAAGGAACGTCATGAGCATCGAGGTAAAAAATGAATTCTTGTTAATTCTTGCTCTTGTTTGAGTGCGACTTTTTGGCTGAATCACCCTTAAGCTTGCTCTTAAGGAACTGCATCTTCTGCGCGTACGACAACGAAGGATTGTTGTGAATAGCCTCGCAGAACAAATCCTTGAAGGAAGTCCACTGCTGATAGTTTCCATTAAATATGGGAATGTCTAGGTGGGGGGTAGACTTTTCTCTATGTGAGACTGACCACATTTTGGTATTAATGGCTCTCTTGATCTCATAATATTTCTTCTCATGCTCGGTGAAACGTAACTCATAGTGTTTGTTGGATCCTTCCAGGTCGCTGTCCAGTTCCCAGTGTAAGGAATCTATTGCCGACCAGCGCGCTTGGATGGCTTTTAAGGAATCCTCAAATTCCCACTTTTCTTTGATTACTTCAAGATCTATGTTAGAGACCGTTCTTGAGAACGCCTTGAAGTTGCTTAGTTGCTTCTTCAATAGTTCATCTAACTTGCTATTGCTGCCTGAACTTCTTTTCACAGCACTTGTATCTTCCTTGGCTATTAAAGTGTTGTGGTCGTCGCCGCCGTCTGTCGTTTCTCGCGGAAGAGATTGCTCTTGCTCTGCGGTTTCCTCCATCGATTGATCAGCCCAGCTCTTAGTTTCATGCGATGTACCGGGTTGCACTGTAGTACTACTGAAACTTGTTTTTTCGATGTATTGGTAAACGGTTAAATATTCTTGCCTTGTTCGCTCATAATAATTTTCACCGAAATATGCGTCATCCTGTGACAGACGGTCTTTAAGCTTGTCATGATTTTTTCTATAATCTGCCCACAATTTGTCTAACGTATCTAAACGTCTTTGTATATAATCTGGGCTCTTCCGTGCTTGGCCATCTTTCTTGAAATTAACCAGCACCACGGGCGTAGCCAGGGGGAGGGTTTTGGGGGTTCAAACCCCCCCCGAAAAGTTAAGATAAAATTTAACTATATTAATTAATTACACTCAAAAGTATGTGGTTTGGATTGGATTCTCTACGGGCGCACCGCGCCGAGCCGCTCGTCGTCGTGTCACATTCGGTAATATTCGTGTAGTTACATGCCGCGTCGTGCCGTTTCGTATAGGCACCGTGCGTAGCGATGACTCTGCCATCTTGTGACTCATATTCGAACTGACCAAGCTAAATGTCAATCTCAATGTCGGTAATTCTACTGTCAAACCACGGAAAACACCGTGCCTTATTCTGCCATCTAGTGACTCGAATTCGAACTGACCAAGGTAAATGTCAAATTTTACTGTCAAACCACAGAAGAAAAATCGGGATTTTAGCGCCCTCTATAGTTTCTGCACGGTGCCTATCCCACGCGCACCGCGCGCATGTCGCGTTCATTATCGAGAAATTTATTCATCCCTTTTCTCGACCATACAATTCAACAATTAATTGAGAGATTTACGAAACACCGTAAAGTAGTATCGGCACTGTCTGGTGTGTTACCGTCAAATTTTGCGAAAGGTTGTGAAATTGAAGAGGCATTTTGTATGTATTCAGAAGTGCTGCCTGAAAAGAGTACATCTATCGTCAAAGCAGAACTTGAAGTGTGGAAAGCAGCTATGACTCTCACCTCCCCTACTCCAAAATCAGCTTTGGAATGCTTAGATAAGTGCGACCAAAAACTCTATCCAAATATTTACACATTGTTGCAAATACTGGCTACGTTACCTGTTTCCACTGCTACCCCAGAAAGGTCTTTTTCAAGTCTAAGAAGGCTTAAAAACTACTTGCGGAACACAACGGGTGAAAACGGACTGAATGGCTTGGCTCTCATGAACATTCACTATGGGATAGAAATTGATGCGAATGAAGTAGTGGATATATTTAAAAAGAAGAACAGAAGATTAATTCTATAACGTGTACCTAGGTATTTTTTTTATTTAGCCTATATTGTCCCCCTGCTTGAAAAAGGTCTTCGACGATTCCTTCCATTCCAGAAGTTTTCTCTGAATCTGTTTATTACATATTAAATATTGTTCTTATGAAGAAACGGCTATTTTATGTATTTTTATTCGTTTTATTTTCTTGAACCCCCCCCGATTCTAAAACCTGGCTACGCCCGTGACCAGCACCTTCTTGATTTCTTCTGCAATCTTGACTTGTTCATAGAGTATGTCATTAGTAGCCATGACTTATGACAAAATTAAACCGACTTCAAAAAAATCGTGAACATAAAAATAAACTAAAAATTAAAAAAATAATTCCTCATATCTATTACTATAATTTTCCTAAACTATGTCAAAGTAATCTTAAACAAACTAACTGAAGTCGGTGCCTACCCAAAAACAGAAGAGAAAAAAAGCACCGACTTCAGTTAGTTTGTTTAAGATTACTTTGACATAGTTTAGGAAAATTATAGTAATAGATATGAGGAATTATTTTTTTAATTTTTAGTTTATTTTTATGTTCACGATTTTTTTGAAGTCGGTTTAATTTTTTTTTAAAAAGTCAGTTTATTTAATTAGTTTTAGTTGTGTTAAAGCGTTGTGAACTCAATTATTAATAAGTCACTTTCTGTTTGACCCTAAGGTTGACTGGTAGAGAATGCCATGAGGCATTAAGTCCGCCTTTTGTACAATTTTTATATGGTGCAATAAAGTTTAAATAAATAAATAAATAAATAAATAAGAACTTAGTTGTTGTTAAGTGTGGATAAATTTCTTGTTCTCGCGAGGAAGGCCCAGCGAGACTTCTCGGCGAGATTTCTCGCCGTGGGTCTGGATGTAATATACACAAGTATCACATTAGCCCTACATACATTCGATCGACCAATTGCAGTTCTGCCTTCCAACTCCTAACCGTTAAGGAGTACCTACTGTAGCTTCATCATCAGCACAGTAGCATCAGATGTTGATTCAAGCATACCTCACAAGCAACATTTAAGCCTTAAATACTACTAAATAGTTTCCATCGACCAATTGCAGTTCTGCCTTCCAACTCCTAACCGTTAAGGAGTACTGTAGCATCATCATCAGGACAGCAGCATCAAATGTTGACACCCTGAAGCATATACCTGAGTAAGACATGATTACGTAACAAAAACACCATACGAGCATACAATTTTCGGTGGTTGCCCTCGATTTCTCCTGGATTCCATCATCAGATCCTGGACTGGTGAATATGGGACCACCTCAGAACTGAACTCTATCCAACAAAAAAAAAATTTTTGAAATCCGTCCATAATTGACGAAATTATCGGTGAACATACATAAAAAAAAAAAAAAAAAAAATATTATACATACAGACGAATTGAGAACCTCCTCCTTTTTTGAAGTCGGTTAAAAATTACTTGACAGTGATAACTTGCCTTGATTAACCTTGATAGAGAAGGTGACGTCGTCACGTCACTGTGTCTTGATAACTTGATTATATATTGTTTATAAAAGTAGGTACCTTTAATTCTTGTTGTGCACTGACTTGATAAACTGGTAATTGTTGTTGTATGTTTCGCGAAATTCACACAATTTGGACTTGCTTTCCACAATGAGGACTTGATTTCCACAGCTTGCTTCTTGCTAGTTCTTGATAGTTCAGAGTCTCGTGTGCTCTAGAGTGACTTGTGCGCCTCTCAATCCACGTTGGTGAGACCCGCTTCTGGGAGGCCAACGGAACCGATTCGCTATCACTTATAGTGCAGGCAATGAAGCATTTTGGGTCCGAATTTTTTTACTGTGAACCGATTTGCATGAAATTTTGGAATTAGTTTCATTGCACCCTTCAATTCAAAAGTGAAAATGATTTGAACGCCGCAACTACCCCTGGAGTGGTTGCCACCCCATCTCGGGGGTGAGTATTCTTTTTTTAAGATAACCTTGGATATCGATAGGAAGACAAATTTTAAGCAAAAAATCATTTATAAAGTTTTTCGATAAATCTAATACTTTTCAAGTTATTGGCAATTGAATATTCGCAATTTTGTCACGTTTTTCATCGGTTTTTTGCAAATATCTCCAAAAATATAACTTTTATCCATAATGTTATGAGGAACAAAATTGTGGCAGGTAAAAAACTAAACAATTTTGTTTATAATAACGTATTCTAAGTGCAATATTAAGTTAGATATTAAAGATCAAAGCCGTTTTTTATTTTGTCTGCATTTTAATCGATGTGGTCAATGTCATCTAGCGGCGAGCAGATGCATTTTATGCATTCTTATAATTAAGAGTTTTGTAGTGCTTGAAATAAGCTTTCAAATGAGTACAATTAAAAGTCTTTTGCACGTAAAATAAGTAAGCTGTATTACAAATAAGAGGAGCAACCAATATTTTTTCTTTTAAAACAATGGGTTTCATAAGTGCCATTTCCACCAGAATTGAAATTATTCGTATTCCGCCAAGAATTAACTTTATTATGAAGTGTTTGATAAATTTTATCAGTTTGGCTGCTTTAGGACACATATTTTTCAAAATAGACAGGATTAAAATAAAAATATAAAATCTCATATTTTAAAAAATCCCACTTTCTTTTCATAATATCTCAAAAATTACGATAGATGCGTATAAATGTGTAAGGATAAAAAATTGAGGTATTTTTCTGACAAAAAATTTAGTAATTTTGTTATTTCTGTTAAACAAAAACTGACGGAGATATGATTGTTTAAAGAGCGCGTGGCAGCGGCAATCACAGCCTCTCTTAAGCCCTTTAACCCTTCACCGTTTTCGAAAAACGTTTTTAATTATATATTGCAATAAAGGATGTTGTAGTTCTTCTAATTACCTTTTCAATGCTGTTTTAGAAATTGTGATAGCATGAATAGCTTGGAAATGGCACTTGTGAAACCCATTGATTTACAAGAAAAAGCATTCGATGATCCTCTTCTTTGTAATACAGCTTACTTATTTTACGTGCAAAAGACTTTTAATTGTACTCATTTGAAAGCTTATTTCAAGCACTACAAAACTCTTAATTATAAGAATCCATAAAATGCATCTGCTCGCCGCTAGATGACATTGACCAAATCGATTAAATTGCAGACAAAATAAAAAACGGCTACGATCTTTAATATATATCTTAATATTGCACATAGAAAACTTTAGGATAAACAAAATTATTTAATTTTCTACCTGCTACAATTTTGTTCCTTATAAAATTTTCGATAAAACTTATATTTTTGGAGATATTTGCTAAAAACCGATGAAAAACGTGACAAAATTGCGAATTTTCAATTGCCAATAACTTGAAAAGTATTAGATTTATCGAAAAACTTTAAAGATGATTTTTTGCTTAAAATTAGTAATCCAATCGATATCCGAGGTTATCTTAAAAAAAAAATACTCACCCCCGAGATGGGGTGGCAACCACTCCAGGGGTAGTTGCGGCGTTCAAATCATTTTCACTTTTGAATTTAAGGGTACAATGAAACTAATTCCAAAATTTCATGCAAATCGGTTCACAGTAAAAAAAATCGGAGGTTGGACCATATTTTTCGCTTCAATGACTGCGCTATTAAAACACACAAAACACTAAACTGAAGCTCGAAGGACCATGTAAGATGCAGAGTCTCTTGTTAGATCGTACACCTTAGTAGTTGCTTGGGTTTATTGATAATGACAGTCTCGATTGCAGATAAAATGATGTTTATTGACACGAGTACACGCTTACTTGCTATAACGTGAACTGACTAAATTAATCGTACAAATAATATTGCTGACGCGGGAAATGTGCGGTAATTAGACCGTACACAGTCCAAAACAGAGCAAGCTTGCATTCTAAACACGAATATAACGACTCAAATCTGAAAGAAGCAAGCTTATGTGTGTTTTACTTTCTCTAAATGTGCTCTTCGGCAGAATAAGTTCTGACATGCAGTGTCCGACATGTCAGATTTTCCTAAAAACTTCGGTCACGGGAGAAAGCTACTACAATCAATAAACGACAACTACCAGTTCTGAGCTAAGCTTACATTACTAAATAACGGAGGTCGTGAATCGTCATGTAAATAAGCCCGGCTGGTACACGCCGAAACAGACCCTATCCCCGCTAGGCAGGGTCTTTAATACCGTGTTGCAGCTAGATCTGAAACTGTTTCAGTAATACAAAGCTGCGGGCCTCGAAAGTTCCGAAGTGTTTGTGTGTCAGAGTAGAATAAACAAACAAACAACATTCACAGGTACATATAAACATTCCGAATGTCGTGTTATTTCGAGCCCGGTTATGCTGGCTTATGTCACGAGAATAAATCTGAAGAAGAATTATTATTTATGAATAAATTAACTTCAATTTATACATTTTATTATTATGTAGAGGTTAAATAATGATCGTAAAAGAAGTGACGCTGCCTTACTTTGATACAAGTAGGTACGTCTATAATAAAGGCACACCCAATAATACCCAAACTACCACATACAATATTCATGTAAATGTAATTATTTTCCAAGAGCTTTGACCCGATATAATCAGGGTACGCATTAATTACGATTCAATATTTGGCAGCTACAGATTATATTAAAAGGAATTGGTATGCCGCTGTCTTGATATTAAAAGTGTTTTATAGCGTGTTACAACTTCGACAATACCCAAATAAAAAACCCTATTTCTTAGGTATTTTTATATTGATGAAAGTAATAAACAGGGGTTACAGCAAAACTTTCTCCAAGGCCGAAACACGTATTTTATACGTCGAACCGCGTAGCCTAATATCACAGAGTCCTCAAAACACCGAAACTACGCCCGGTCCTAGCAAAACTCCAGTTTCAGCTGTCTTCCTAGGCTTCAAACCAACAGGTCCGCAGGCGAAACTCAGCCATTCCAAAACCGTCCTTTTGCGTCTATAAATAAGTCGAAAAATTCCGCACACACACGCCCAAGTAACATCGATCGGGATTATGTACCTTACGCGTATAGGAATACGGGACACAGTGTGTGGCCCGATGGCGGAGTATCGATCGCCGAATGAAAACGGCGCGTCCTTCACCCCATGCCCTTTGTTGGGTCCGTTGTTCAAAACATTACAGGAACTGGAGTTGAGAAAACGTCTGAACCTCAACTTAGAACTTGGATTATTATCTGATAATATGTGTATAGCCGTTTACCCTTCACATTTACCTATGCAAATACAATAAATGAAATCAACTGTAAGTCTTTCACTTTCCGATACCAAATAACCAACAAACCTGAATAAAATTGATAACGAAAATCACAAACAAATGTTTGTTTACAAAAGAAGAGCGTACCAGATTGTCTGCCGTCAAGGATAGCACGATATCTTTCTACAAAATGATCGTTGGGACGTTGTTTTTGCCTTACAATTAAACAATATACAAATATTGAATTATTCCATTCAAAGAAATAATACGCTATTAATATAAGGTGCGCGATATGTCACAAATAATAGGAAGGCTCTTAAAATATAACTACTTCCGTATACGATAATAACAGGGTATATTTTTTCTTAATGAATATTAGATTCTGGAAAATGCGAGTTGTTCCAAAAACATTGTTTGTTGTGTAAATTCACATACTTGTATCAGAATTGTAAGCATATTCAATGCTTATAATTTCCCAAGTAAGTGTTCCGCAGAAATAGTCCAAAAATAGCTATGTATTAACATAGGGATTATACAGCAAATATCCTATGATTTACAATACAGAATGTCTGAAAACAACGTGTTAAACGACTAGCAGGGGTCCACAGAGCAAGGGTGTCTTCAAATTGCGCTATTAATAATAATTCTCAAGCAATTAAACGTCGTATAGTATCTTAAAAATACTTAATGGAGCACAAGGGGTGCGGATTTATTAGAAAATTCCTGAAATACTAATGTCTACCTGCTCCTTCGTAGTTCGTACGTTTGGAGTTAATTTTGAGACGCTCTATGATTATTAATTAATTATGTTTTTACACAGATTGCTAAAGCAAAATAAAGTTATAAGTAGCATTATTCCGCTCAAAAAGTAAACAGACCTTAAAGTGTTGGCAACCATAGATATACGAGTAACTTGTAGGAAACTACATACACCAAATATTTGTACTCGTAAAATGTATGTTTTGTAAAATATTTCTTGCTGTAAAATTGTTTAGACTGTTACCACGACACCGATGAAAATAAGAAAATCTATAATTTTCCATTTGGTTTGACAACAGTCGCTAATGGAAAGGTTTGAGGAGTTAAGTTACAGTTTACATTACAATTACTTAGCCTAAGAACGTTGGCAATATCGCGTTTCGTCGGAACAGATCATACACTGTCGCATTTCTAGAAAATGTAAGAATATCGTTCAGCCTTTTCAAGTACCAAGAATTTCGCCGTATTTAATAATGTTTTTATATAGGACCAGTGACTGGTCCTTTATCAATCTACAATGTTATTGATTTATCTGAAATGTAGACAACTTTTTTAATATTGGAAGCAATACAGACCCTGGCAACATCTTTTATCGTCATATCGTTAACTAGAAATACTCAAATATTGAAAAATTAGGATACTTCAAAAGCTGAGACAAGAGAATTGCGCCTTTTTGCCATCCACATAGACATGATTGTCGAATTTAGACATGAACTCTTGAGGTGCGAACGAAACCCTTACTTTGGGTAAAACACTTCTAAAACCAGTTTCATTCGTTTGAGATGCTCTCATTAAAGAATTGGCCGATTAATATCCCCCAAAAGGGCAAAAGGCTTCAATTATTTTAAAATCATGTTTTTGTTACTAACATACGTTTGACGACCTGTTTGGTGTAATGGTCAAGATGTTGCCTATTACGCAAGAGGTCGCGGGCTCGATCCCCGCACAGGACAAACATTTGTGTGCATGAACATGTCTGTTTGTCCTGGTCTGGGTGTTATACGTATCTATTTAAGTAAATTTGTAATTACCACTACTTAACACGGGGTCAGGTCAATGAATGTGATGTTGTGAAATATTTATTTATTTATTTATTTATACATATTGGTTATCACAAACCCGGACTGTCTTCGAAGAACCAACAAACATTTTGCAACAATCAGAATTGACCCCGGAACGTCAAGATCACGGTCCGGTGCTTAAACGCTTGACCATTAAGGCAATCAACCTCATCTTCTTAAAATATAATAACAATAAGATAGTATTCTACTTCATTTAACTCGACAATCCTCAGCCTATGTAATCACATTGTCCGCTATAATCTGACAGTGACATCCCCCCCGAGGGCGGTTATTGAATCACCCAACTCGCGACGCGTGCCACGTCACTTCTGACACGACCACGACGTAGTGTCACTTCATTATCTTATTGTAGCACATCACTTCATTGGGTGGCGTGATTCCTGATCGCAATCGTTACCTTCATATAATAGCGGGACTAAATTAGATACGATTTCTGCATGATTCGGTACAAGTAAAGCAAGAGCGTGATGGTTAGTGATCACAGGAGCCCATGGACTTCAGACTTAGACAACTCAAGCCCGACAGGGCCTGAAATTTACGTACTCGCCCTTGAAAACTTCTGAGGAACCTATCATGTGTCAATAGTCAGGGCATTGACCTTTGCTTCTTATTGAAATGTTTCGCAATTAAATATGCTTACGATCGATGCCGTTAAGACCATTTCCCATCATATTTATTTACGATTAATATTAGCTTTGACTGAACATTGATCGTGTTATAAGCCTATTGTATTTCAATTCATCTACCTAACCCGATCGATCCGAAACATGCGTGTACGTCTCCGCACGCGACTGAACGGTCTCAACTTCGTTCTACTGTCTGAAATAATTCCATAAACAACTCCAACAATAGCGAAATGGGTCAAAAGCCCGTTACATCACACCCGTAGTACCGCGGTACAGAAACTGACTGTTCCAGTTAAATATTTCTAGGCTCAAAATACTCTGTTAGGCCGATTTTATCGTGGGAACGGCCATGCCCTTTAGCTAGTTCGAAACACGTCTGTTCCAAATGTCTAATTGAGGCCGAAATACTAACAAGTTGTAACTATTAATAAATCAGACAGCGTGGTAAACTTCGGAATACACTTCAGCTGTCTAAGCATTTATGTGGAGTATCCTTCAAATCAATTTATCTCAGATTGAGAGATGTTTATTTGTTAATAGGGACTAGAATAATCAGTAATAGCTGCTTACCATCAGGTGGGCTGCGTACTCAGACAGACTTGACTTAAAACGAATACCAAAATAACATATAAAAAAAACTTAGCAGCTGAAAAATAACAATATCATCACACAAGCGCTTCCCCCGGTTGCATCCTCGGTCATTGCCTCGGAGCCCAGGGTAGGCTACGACTATGATTCTGAATTGTCTGGTCTTGTTATTACAATGGAGCGACGACGGACGAAAAATGTATAGGCACATAATGTAAATCCCTTCAGTAGATTTATAAGATAGCTATCTTGTACTCGTGGAGCACATTATTAAAGGGCAGCCACCGACTACCCTTCGTTCAATACTTACATCCCTAATATCCCTTATTTGACCCTATTTACTGAACCGCAACCTTGATGTAATAACGAGCATTTACCTGCAACAACAAAGAAAGGAAATGTTAGATAAAGTCTTTTATATACTAAGTATTATTACTTATGATAATAGAGGATGTGCATTTATAAAGGACAGGTATATTTTATTATCAATCTGTAACCGGCCGGTAAAATGTTACAAATGAATAGGTATGTTTGTAAGTTGTAGGTATGTAGGTATGCATTGTCGCTTTAAAATTGAGTTATAAATTCCTCCCTACTTTCCATCATACATTAATTACATCCCATATAAAACATTTTCAGGAAAATAAGGGTTACAACCATGTTTCATAAATAATCCTTTACATGTTCAGAGGGATAATTTTTTAATTTAAGTTAAAATTACTTTTTTATTGAAATCTCAAATACAAAACAAGTAAATCCCATAAAAAGTAAAAAGTAAAAAAAAAAATCTTTTCGCCCCCACCAACTTTTGACGCGTGTAACATCGGACAATTCGAATCCCGAGGGATGGTGGAGTGGTTGAGGGGAAATAAGGACAACCGCAGGCAACAGGTAGTACACAATTTTTGTTTACACAAGTTTCGGTTTCGCTTTCAAGCTCCTTCAATTCCCGGTCGGGCATAAATTTTGTTGTTTTTGTAGCACGGGTTTGCGCTGGCAGACCCTTGGTTATTGTTTGGTGCTGACCAATCTGTATTTGGCGTTTTGATTGAGACAGTACCAATCATGATGAAAACGAGATCACTCTGTTAAACTTATTAATTTAAATCAATAATTAATTGTATACTTTCAGGCGTAATTCTATAATGATATATCAAAGAAACTATTTGAGTCCTTATTTAACTTTTTTTTAATAACTTTTGTAAGTGCGAGATTAATTCGGATTTAAAATTCGGAAAAAAAATTATAACTTCAGTAATGATTCAGGGAAAATGGCATTAGCAAGCTGATGCTCTAATAAACAACAAGTGAGGTATTTGTAAGATGATTCAGGGAAAATCTCAGAGGCAGTGATATTTTCGCCCCAAGAAAATAATATTCTCCCTCCTCCCCGTTCAATTTAATACCGCCATCCTGAAGAAGAATACACATAGGCGAAATTTACTTGTACATATTTACAGAAAGGTCAAAGGTGCCTCTTTTTATTGGTAAAAGTATTTTGAATTAACTTGCGACATGAATGATTTTATTTTTAGTGTCAAGCCCTTATTCAAATAAGTCAAAGATTATATTAAGGCTTTTAGGAATATTAATAAACTTAGATATGGGTGCTTTACTAAGAGAGGGCAAATCTCTTTTCACAATGATTATTAGCAGACATATGTTCAGGTTTCGACCAAGCCGTTACAAAGTAGGATACACAACACAATCTTGACTTATTTTGTTTATTGTGTTACACATGTTTTCAGCATTTTAGTTAATATTAAGTCACTTTAGCACGTATATAACTTCTTGACCATTACCTGCTTAGTGTAAATGGTCAAGAAATTGACTCGACCTCGTGATGGCTGGTTCAACTCCGCACGAGACAAATATTTGTGTGCATGAACATGTCTGGTTGTCCTGATCTGGGTTTTAAATTATATGTATCTATATTAAGTACACATAGTTCTCATACCACTGTTGATTCCGACATCTGTTACACAAGTGCTTAAGCTACTTAACACAGAGTCAGATCAATGTATGTGTTTTTGTGAAATGTTAATACCTATGTTTTTATTTATATTATTAATGTAGCTAGCCTTCCCCTGTTTAAGCTCTCACTCTACTTAGTCCACCCATGTCTCAGTGCGACCCTACAGCACATAAGCGTGCATACCTACCGGCCCGCGCCCCGGGCAGCTACCCAGCAACAGCTGACGTCAGCGGGCGACGACCCCCAAGGCCGCGCCACCCCGCTACCAGCCTAATGACACGCACCGACGGGTATTGGACCCGGTACCGTCAGCACACTGCTATACAAGTACTACAATAAGGGATATAATGGTAGGGTATTGGAACCGATACCGTTGGCATACTGCTCGAGATGTTTTATAACAACGAGGGGTATGAGGTACAACAGTACACATATGCACCTACGTTATTAATGACAACCATCTTAGCAGAAGGTTATTTTGGGGCCCTCTAAAGGTGAGAGGGAGACTCGTGCAAAATTGTTCAGGCAGGACCGGTACTACTCGTAGACTGTGTTTCAATCATACATTATTTCAGTTTATGCTATACAAGTAAACATGCTCAAAAAAGGCGCAATTTTTGGTCATATTTCGTGAATCGTACCTTAACAGCCTAATGAGACGCACTCAATCGCTGCGATTTGGACCGGTGCTGGTACAGTCAGCAGAATTTAACACACTTTCGTACAAACAAGCTTTTCGCAAGCAAGGATAAATTTTCAAAACACGCTTTTATTATAAAACCCATTAAGAGCGATATAAAAAGCATAAACAACAACTAAACATCTCGTCCAATCTAACAATACCGCATCAAATAATTTCGCCGACCGTACTTCAAGGCTACATAAAAATACAACGGATCATTTCAGTTCCGTTCGTACCCGAATAAACGTTCGTTTGTTGTTAAAATACGCACTAAATCATGCTTTATAGAGAGTGAGGACAAGATACGAAGCGGTTAAGTATTTTAAACTGCCGCATCGCCTCCCTTGCTCCGGCGGCAGATAAGGGTCGTATTTAAGAGGTCAAGGCTCCTCCGAATTTGTCTGAGTAAGAAGTTTTTAGTGTAAATAATTAAATGTACACGCTGAAGTTTTAATTGCCAAGTGTTTTTACTATAAATAAAAGGGGAACGGTAGAACGTATGCTTTCCAGGAACTATCTCCTATATCTTTACCACCTCTGCAGAGGTAATTTTGAATTTAGGTATACGGGTACGCAATGCGGCACAGAATAATAACATTACGAATTCACTGGATAGTAATCGCGATTACGAGTGTCCTACCGAGGAAAACGTTTGCTAGCAGATAACCATTTACATGCAGTATAATTGAAACCAAATACTACAAGTCTTGGGCAGCGTATTAGTTACGGTTGAACCAAAATTTAAGTAGGTTGGTTGTTACTAATTGTTACAAAGTTTGCCAGACATACATGTCCGTATAACTGCGTACACACAAATAGCGTCAATTACCCTACGGCTCATACAGTAATCGCATAAACAAATAGAAGAGCGTCCCTTGCAAGACGTCCCGGGTCCCAGCGGTCGAGTCGAGTCCCGGCGCAAACAAACAGGTTACGTAACGTACAGCCAGACGTGTAAACATTCCCGAGTAGGGCTACCGCTGAACAACAAACCGTCTGGAGACAATCATTCTATTCAATTTTTGACGATTTATAAGTGCCTTGAAGAGGCCTACATGAACACAGAATATTTTGATTTGATTTGATTTGAATGATTTGTCGTCAAGGGATAGGTAAGGAGATGACAAAAAAAATATTCTGTCAATTAAAAGGGCAAAACATTAATAGTCAATAAGTCAGGGATGTTACGAATGAGACAAAAATCCCACTTTGATTTAATGACTTTGACAAATGACGCATGAGTGAAAAAGAAAATATTTTACTCATCTTTTGAAGCTGATAGGTAATATCAGTGTCACCATGAGAAGAGCATGTCGCAAAACACTGCTAGAGTACACATAAGAACACATAGATCCTTTTAAATAATTAAATAAACTACCTATTATTATTTATATTATTAAGTTTAGTGGTGATTCATGTTCATCTGGCACTTAAGACACAGCTAGTTCGCTCGGAAGTGATACAGGGAAACGTTAGATTTTGTAAAACTAAATTATAAATATGATTTTTAAATAATCTTTGTCAATATCATCTACGCCCTGCAAACCCTAGTTGGCTGGCGCAATGGAGTTCGTCGCGAACAGAATTCGCGCAGCCAAGCTATGCAGACTCGGCCGGAGTTTAATGCTTCCACTATAATGCATAGCCCGGGATGCCTTTTGCGTATTCCGCCGGCTCAATACCTAGGAATGCTATTAAACTCAGCCTCGCATATCATGGACGGCTGACGTTTTAATTATTGTCATGATTTCTTCTCGCTTCTCGAGACATAGCTTTTCTTAAAGCATATGTTTGGAATTAACAAATTCTACACATTTTGCGGGACATTACGAACAACTTAGATAGTTCCTGTTATTAGTACTATGCTTTTGCTTATCCTCAATTAATAAAAGGTTAAGATCGACTGCGAGCCTTTGAAGATCGACAATTCACCATCAAAAGTCACTGTTATCCCTAAGATCATTTCAACAGTTTACGCATATCCACCGCGCTAACAACCTATTCATTAACTATTCGAAACTTTACTACAAAAGTAGATACGAATTCATTAATAAATTACCAATTATACACTATCACGCACAAACAGAGACGCCCAATTCGTCACTAGACAGATAACATCAATAAACCCACTTGACCCAAGGTCACAGCCGTATCTGTTATATCATATTTGCAAACAACAACGCGATGTTGTACCTAAAGCTTATAACGACTGACGAAAATAATGAATTTATTATGAATATTTCAAAATATTTACAACAACTAATGACTAGTCGCCTGTTTGGCACACGAAGATTTGTTGGTATGGTTTGGAAAGCGCTGTGACTTCAAAGGTCTATTAATGATAATATATTTAATGATTTATTGCCATCATCACCGTGAACTTATTCCCTTTCTTAGCCTGGATGTAGAAGTGTATATAGTGCACGCTTGTCAGAGGGAAGGTTACCGCATAACGATATAAACACACACGCGGGAAAACGTCATTAAATCACATAACATACCTACCTACTTAGGTAGTAACAATATGGAGTTGTGTTAAAAAATATCCTAGGATAGATATTTGGACGGGCCCGTTTCGAGCTTAGTTTGTGGCTAGGCAATTGGTGTGTTAGACCAAGTAATTTATTATTATTAAAATATAAATAAATAAATTCTTTGGGCTAACAAACCAATTGACTAGCCCCGAACTAAGCTCGCAGTTTGTGCTGTGGATGCTAGGGAACGGATAGACATACTTAAATACTTTTATACACATCCATGACTCGAGTACAAATGCCGATGCCCATCACACAAACATTTTCATTCGAAACCGCGACTCTCGGTTTAGTAGCCAGGTCTTTGACCACTAGGCCATCGGGCCCGTCGATATTATTTATTATTTCACGATATAGTTACACTCAAAGTTCAGAAAATTAATTTTCTTTTTACAAAACCCGTCTTCAAAGTCATAATAAGCCCACGTGCGGATTTACGACATGACATAATAGATTTAAATAATAAAAAGATCTCGTCACAAAGACGACCTTCACCCGGATCGCGACTCCCCCCACCCTAGGGCTAAGGGGGTTAAGTGTCTAAGCCTAGTCTTACGAATATTTCTAGCCTATTCTACCAGCTCTTCATAATGCTTACTATTTATTAAACTCGGAAAATATGAAAGTTAATAAAACAAATTATCGGGAAAATACAAAACAAATGTGACCCATTTAATATTTTGGTTTTTGTCTTCAGTAATAAAACATTGGAATTTACCAATTATTTTTGCTGAGTTCAACGTTATCATAAGTATTTAATAAATAGCGGCCGCCCGTCCGCCTAGATTTCGGTTCCCGCACACATAGTACTATTGCTTAAATCCTTCCTCGGGAAAACGGATTGTCCAACACAAAAATATTTTTTCGCGCGGATCCAAACTCTTGCTCGCGAGTGTATTTTTTTTCTGTCAAATAAAGCGTGATCGTGGCAGCCTGCATGAACCGCATGTCTATTGTCTTCGTCTAATTGATGCGTCCTTCGGCGCAGTTAGTTTGGGAAGTCGCGACTCGCGAGTGACCCAGATCAGCGACAAGCCAGAGAGGCGCGGCCACTGATGCCCCAACAACAGCTGATCGAGTTCGACAGAGATGGCGAACTACGATGGAGTACAGTCATCAAATTTTATACATTCTTTAAATTAATTGCAAGAAAACATAAGACATTACATCTTAATAAAACTAATTTGTTTCCAAAAATATTTTCAAACGGAGATAACAGTTTGTGCTTTTGGCTGTTCACTTTAAAAAACCTACACTCGGATAAGCCATCATTAACACCACAAAAGACTTGATAGACAAAATGCTCAGGATAACGAGGACACACATAAACTGTGTCGCCGTCCTGTACACGAACATGTGATAAAATTATAAAAAGGACAAAACGTAGCAGGCTTGGACAAAATAGGCCAAAAATAACTAAGCTCATCTTACATATGCCATCATACTTCACCAACTCGCATCATCATCTGTTCTGCAAAGGTAGTACGCAAATACTTTCAGACTGAAGAGTTTTCCGAACGCGACTATACCAGCACAATGGACTAGATCCTCAATGAATTTAATCAAACGCCAAATGGGGCGGAAAGCCGGCGAGCACACGTAACGAATAAGAATTCTGACGGCGGGTGAGGAGCAACAATTAATTTTAACAACGCCAACGATATGAAAAATACGTCAATATATAATAACATCGACGTGGGAAATTGAAGTCAGTGTTATTAAAACAGTTCATGCTAAATATATACTAATTAACACTAATACGCGCTTATCTCAGAAACAACTGGTTCAAATAAAAAAAAAGGAAGAGGAAGGCTTTAAGCTTTAGTATAACACTATATTGGCATAAACTGAACTTCACGCGGATGGAGTCGCGGGCGGCCCCAAGTAATAATTAAAAAAAACACATCAAAAATTTTGCATGAAAACCTGTCACGCCTCAATGAACCCAAATGTAAGTTCTGTTAAAGTTAAAAATGTTACCGCGGTAATTTTAAATTAACTTCCTAATTTATTAGTGTTTAAAGCACTGACCTCTATAGCGCACTTGTATATATAGAGGTCAGTGGTTTAAAGATTTGGTAAAAGAGAAGCAGTTTGACACAATTTAACTGGCAGTCATGTGACAATAACAAACACCTCACAGTTATTGTATTTCTCAATTGATCGGTAATGCTTAAGAGTATTTATTGCATATCACAATACTATTGTTTCCAACTACACCGATTAACACAACACGTGTAAGTTTTGCATTGAAATAAAATCTACATACTTAAGTATATCATCCTACAAACCGGTTATTTTATAGATAGAATATATTTGTTATTCAAGAAAACTTTAGTATAGAACCACACTTAGCATACTTGATTTACTAACAATACAAATACTTGTTTTACCCAATCATAAACGAATAAAAAAAATCCGTTTAAAAGTAGTTGTATTTCATTAGTAACAGTCGCGTAAACCTAAGGAAACGTTATGTCACCCATAGTAATTAATTCGCTGGTACATTTATTGCCCGAAGCACTAAGGGTCGAGTGTTAGAATCCTTCTTTAAAAAATAATATTTCACATCATCACGTACATTGATCTGACTCCGAGGTGTTACATCGAAGTATCTAAAGCATTCGTGGTACTGACATCAGAATCAACAAATATACTTAAACGAGCTTTATATATTATAGATAACTACATACATAAAAACACCCAGACCAAGACAAACAGACATGTTCATGCACACAAATGTTTGTCCTGTGCGCGGATCGACATTAAAACACAAATATTCTAAACAACATACTCGTGATAATTAATGAACAGCATGCGAAATGAAGTGACATCACAGCTATTTCGGCGTAACGACTGCGGTGACGTCACACATGCTCTTGTGACTTGTCAACCCACTTGCGTCGCCCACAGATAATTTGTCAAAACGTTAATTAAAACCCCGAAGTAGAACTACGAACTGTTACTGAATTTGCAAGGAGTAATGTGCAAAAATCTTTTTAACGCTAATTAAGTAGGCAGTGAAACCTATTTAGTTAGGTAATTCGAAGTAACCAATGCGGCCAACCATTAAAGCTTCACATAAAGCATTGTTACCACTCTATAAAGTTATTAACTAGATATATAGAACCTTGCAATACGACGGTATTTTATTGGCTGTAACATAAAAAAAAATACCAGAGAATATCGAAAGCTTTCAGTTCTGCCTACTACTCTGATAAAACACAAAACATCTATACGGAATACATATGTGTATCACTGTTGACAATTGTTTTGCTTAGAATACTCGTAGTGAAGCAAGGTGCGTAAAACGATCAATGATATTTATGCCAACCTGCTACCTAGGGGACCCCTGCCATTCCCCTTTATTTGTTCCCCATTAGTGCAAAAGAGCATTCATGGGTGCAAGACACTACTCCACATATAGAATGAGGGGAACACGTGTATCTATGACACGCAAAGAATATTCAACATTCATGGAAACTCAATTTAGGTATAATAATGCGATTATCGATTAAGATTCATTAGAATCGAGAATGACTAATTAATTTTATTTACTCTAGCGAATATCTAAGAATGGTTATAAAGGTGTATATGTCAACGCATTTAGTTATAATTAGCATCGCTTTATCGAGATTACCTTAAAAGATGGTGATAAGATCTTAATTTGTACAAAGTTACCGTAAATATCCATTCTAAGGAGATAATATAACTCTTCCAGGAAGTCCAAGACTACTAGAGGAATAGTGGCATTATTATTCAAACGCAATACTTGTCATAGACGCAATAATCTTACTTTATCGGGCAATGGAGCCTTTCTCGTGAAATAGACAATCCATCAAATTATTTTTTCCATCCGAGCCTGTAGTTCCTGAGATAAGAGCGATCAAACAAACTCAACAGCTTTATAGTTTTTAAAAATTCTAATGCAATACTTGGCTAATAATAACCTTCATTTCAACAATATAACTTCATCGTCGAAACAGTGTAAGAAAACAAATATTCCCTTGACGACACGAGATTTAAACCCTTCAAAAGATATTTACATTCAGGTCGTAAACGCAGACATAAGAATTATAATATCGCCCCGGAGTGAAGAATTACTCCAGCAATAAAAGTCTGAGATAAAAGTATATTGCTGCTAAGGGATTTCCAGGGATTGTTAAAGTATTTGACAGCCAAGATGCGTGCGGGATTGTCTGGGATAACAACGAGCGAGAAGTTTCAGTAAAATTTTCAATGAATTTACATTAACTACCTAGTTATGAATTCAAAATCCAACTAATATTATCACGCTGAAACTACTGAACGGATTTTTATGAAATTGGGACGGCAGATATTGGTTGACTTGTAGGTTATAGGATACTTTTATCCCTATTATATGCCCAAACAATGACAAATAATTCATAAATACCACCCTTATTGTTATTTTACGGAAAACTTTGCCCTTACGTCGCGTGACTAACGATTTCACTTTTTGGTCTCGAAACTATCGTGTAATTTGCATCCGACGCGATTTGTTTTAATAAATTAATGCAAACATTATACGAGTTTACCCACGGATGTAGGCAAAACCAGTTCTAATTTTGGCGATCCATTTGCGAACTTGTCACTCCGATTGCTAACTTTGGATCCTACTTTTAGTTTCCATTCTGTTCAGGAAATTACTATTAGCTGGGGCCATTGGACAAATAGCAACACAATATTGTAATTTACATTAGTACAAAAACAGCTTGAAACGCTAAGTTATTTTTTTATTTCACTTGTTTTTACCCGCAGCTTTCGCCGCATTATCAAGACTCCTGTTTTATCCCATGGGAGCATTTAATCGGGATAAATAGAATCCTATCACCTACATAAGCCCATACCCTGCCTGTACAAATTTCATCAAAATCCGTTCAATCATTTCAGCGTGATTGACAAACTTTCAAATTTCTAAAATAATATGAATATGACATTCACATGAATAATCTATAAAAAATAATTCATTATTTTGCATCAAATAAATAGCCTGATGATTCATGTCACAAGCATCTAAAGGAGTCGCGTGATTCTTCTACAGCTACAACCAAATAAAAGATTGCCGCTCCAAATGCAATATAATTCCTAGAAGGACTATCTAAATGGTATGCACACCTTTGCATGCACAAACGGCCTTGACATTAAAGAACATTGGGATGGTACTGCATAGGTATATTATAATCGAATTAAAAACACGAATGACAAACCAAACTTATTTCTTGCAGAATATTAAACAAAAAATATTGAGTCATGCTTAATTAAAAAGGAATCGAACCCCAAACGGAACAGGCGAAATGGTGACGATAATTACTAAGCGACCGGCTCCAAACATAGCGTGGCCTAAATGTCAGCAAAGTGCGAACTGGAATAATCATCAAAGGTTCTGTCCAAGGAAAATAATAACATTTTACGAGATTTTAATGACTAATTGATATAAGAAAATGCTCATTTTGTTTGAATCATGCTCTGTTTTAGGGCCTGCTGCAGCTACGAACTGTCTTTAAACATAATGCCAAATTCATTTTTGGGCGAAAATACTGAAAAACAACGATTATTAGCTCGTAAAACACAGCCGGCAACAGATTTAAATAAATAAATTATAGAAAACATACAAAAATATCTTGATTTACCGAAAAACCGAATGACATAATATTACAAGAGTACGGTTCCCACACTAAGCAGAGCCTGTTTCGTGGGGAGAATTTCCAATTTATTCACGATATTTATTTTTATCTAACTGCTTTTTTTGTGAAAGAATACACGTATTATATAATCTCTACTAAACATTAGCGAGGCACTATTCACTTCTCATGGTAAAACAACCACTCCAATGTCGCCGCCCCGCGGGACCCTAACCACGCACCCCCACTTCCCGCGCTAGGACAGACAGCCCGCCAATATTTGCACACAATACCACGCCCGCCATGCCAGCCATGCCTCTGACGCATCAATGGACGGAAGGCCGTCCATAAACCTACTACGGGAGCTCGTCTGTGACGTCATTCAGGCTGTATTCGGCTTTTTTTTAAATGTCAATTCGTTTGTCACACGAGGATATGGTGTATCTAATTGTCTAAATGGAGTGCCTTCGGCATCTCATAATAATACCATGAAGGGTCGCTCCATAAGTTATGTATGTGTGCTCATCAGAATATTCAAGTAAAGAGGCAAAAACTGGCTCTTACATTAACCTATTCACCGCACACGTGTGCCGTGTTCAGGTCAAACTTCGAAAAAGCTCTTGGTCTCTTACATCTTATTGGTAAAACTACTGTTTTACGACGAAGATGTGTCAAGATCTTTCCAACGTATAAAAGGTAAGATACCTTTTACTGGTATAAAATAATATCCCTGATGAAAGATCTCATTACTAAGAACGCGGATCACACAAATATCTTTACTTATTAAATCTCGAGAGGAAGTTTTGACACTTAAAAGCAAATTGCTAATCTTCCCAGCGGTACCGTGACGCATGAATGGACGGAAGGTCATAAAAACTACTACAGGCGTTCTCTGTTACGAATGACGTCATCAAATGATTCATTAGATATCAATATTCTGCGTTTTCTAGACATAGTTAATTTGACTTCAACATTTTTAACTTTACGACTTTTCAGCAAAGTGATTTCTAGGAACAGTGGTTTAAGTTAAGCATACGGCGCGGCGTAAACACAACCGGTAAGTTCAACCGGAATTGTGCAAATATTTTTTTAATCAGTTTTGCGGATTCTAATCATCAATATCTTATTTGGTAAATGTGGGAAAGAACCAGTTTCGTAAAACCAACCAAGTGATACAATGAAAAGTGTCAAAAAATAAACGGAAGCAATGGTAAATAATATTTTGGAACTTGAATAAAAAATTTGACATGTCAAACTATACGTTTAATCCTTAAGATACCTACTTATTTATCTTTATAATTATCATTTGCTCAACGTAGACAACAAAGCGCGAAATTAACTACCTATTTACAGATCTGTTACTTCGAAAGTAGGTAATTATATTTACGTCGGCTGACGTCAACGAATTTGCGGTCTAAAAATGGAAATCGTCCTAAGCTGTTTGCCGGCATTCGTCTAAAGCCATTTATTTAACGAAGATAAAAGCCGTCCACATATTTACTCTCACACATAGTAACTCGCATAATCTATGCGTCATTCACATTTTACAAAGAAAAAATTACTTGTTTATTTTCACCGTTAACGACTAAGTTGACAAGTGCCAATGAACTATCATTAAAATAAACGTTGACCATTCTCGAACAGTGCGGAGTACTAGCGTGATGACGTCATGCTTTTTCCAATCCGTATGTAGATACTTACTTACATACAATATTACGTCATGGATTTTCCAATTTTGTGCATGATTCACGCATCAATACATTAAATATTAATTTATATTTGATATGCAATATCTAATTCGTTAAGGTCTAATATGTAATTTGATTGGCGTGAAAATAACTCAATTGTAAATGCGTGTGGGCCTATGCTGCATTGTTTTCCATCATGTCGAAGAAACTAGTAGAACGCGTGGCATCTGAAATGCGCCAATCTTGTTAGAATTTATTCAATTATACTAATCCCTTCAAAAATACTCAGCAAGAACAGGATTAAATTTTTTTGATGTTCATAAACAACAATTTGCATCCCGAGGCTCAAACCCATAATCATATGGTCAGAAACACTGCCCTCCATAACGCTGTCAAAGCAACGACCGTAAAACAGTCAACAGACAAAGTGCCGAAACGCCGAAGCAAAACGACCAGCCCGAAAAGGCTGAGAAAACTCGGCCGGCAGTCATGCTTCCAGACAGGCGAGATTGATAATAGGATCTGTTGCCAACCGGGCCGGCTCCAAAACAAAATAAACTTTACAGAGCACGCACAAGACGTAAAATCGATAAATTCGCGTCGAGTTTACCTTTGCAACGGGCGAATTCTTTGTCGAGAGAAAAGCGAACTTACGACGGAAGATTTAAGAGTAAGGTGCGCCACGAATATGGTAATAAATGATCTACTTGGAGGAGGCGTGCGGCTTGATTGAGCGACGCGACAGGACGCTTTGAAAACATAATGTGGACCGCTAAAGGTTTCCGTGAAGCACGTGAACGTGTTTTCAACTCGTTCCATCGACCACATCCTCGCTGTATTCATATCCATTCCATTTTATGTGACGCCAAATGTTATATTTCCAATGAAAATAATTGTAGTGAATTTAAATGTAAAACAGTGACATTATTGCCAAAGCACAATAAAATTGCAGGCCGGCATGACCTACTTACGTTCAATTGATGAATCCTAATATTTTACTTGAAAACTACGGAATTTCCAACATCCCAACTAATATTATAAATGCGAAAGTAACTCTGTCTGTCTGTCTGTCTGTCTGTCTGTCTGTCTGTTACGCTTTCCCGCTTAAACCTCGCAACCGATTTTGATGAAATTTGGTACATACAATCTTTAGACCCTGAGACAGAACATAGGCTACTTTTTATTTCGAAAAAAAGAAGTCCACGCGGACGGTGTCGCGGGCGGCCGCTAGTTCAAAATAAATGTAGTCAACAAAGGTACGTCGTTTCGTAAATTACAGTTTAACCACACGCGTAATTCCCCACAAGCGTTTCTTTGCTATTAGCAGGCACGGCAGATAAATTATTATTAGTTGATATCAAACGCTGTAATCAAATTCGCGGAGCATTCTCGGCCGGTCTAGCCGGCATGTTCCAGTGTATTAATGCATAAAAGCGCTGTCTGTGTTATCCCATGGCGGAGGCCCATTACCGACGGCTCTCGGCCGCGTGGCGTCATGTTGTCTCAGGGGAGCAGTGACCCCGCGCTCGCGAATGCCGCGGGGACGACGCCGCGACGTCAGAACCGCGCGGAAAAAACGCCGCCAAACAAATGTGCCAATGAAAAAACACCATGAACACGTGATACCGTTGCTAACACGAAAAAAACGCTCACAGGCGTGATTAAGAAACAAAATCCTCGCGTGTGAAACAAGATAGGTACGTTTTACCGGTCAACGCTTTCGTTTTTGCTCCAAAGATCGATATTAATGCGAGCAGCTTTTTATCCGGCATTTCAGGACCAAATATCACGTGTTATTTAATTAGGACCGGTCAAAAACCACAAGTCAACATTGTAAAGGCACTTAAGCGTTTAAAAAATCTATCAGCGATGGACCACATTGGTGAATGGAATGCGCAGTCAATATACACGTTTTGTGCGAGAGGCCCGGTTTATAGGCTGGACAAAGGTTTCGTTTGCCGTGAAGTAGCTCGCAAATCCTATGGACAATCCTACGG
The DNA here is from genome assembly GCA_958496325.1 of Nomophila noctuella. Taxonomy (NCBI): domain Eukaryota; kingdom Metazoa; phylum Arthropoda; class Insecta; order Lepidoptera; family Crambidae; genus Nomophila; species Nomophila noctuella. Next base: position 1,033,109 of record OY292489.1, read on the forward strand.
ACGTTTTACATAAACCGCTGTGAAGGCACGCCGTGCTTTTGTAGTCAAGCAGTTTGCATAAACTGCTAAGTACATTATTTCACAAAAATACGAACACTTTAGAAGCATACCTTTACATTACATTTTACGACCGACGACGACACTATACGAACGTTTTATGCTACTTTTGTAGACCATAGATACATATTTTATTCATCGTTATTGAGCGTGCTGGCATGCCATGCCCCAGCAGTCTCTAGAGACTAGTTCATTGAGTGACAATTACCACTTCATAATTAATATTCACAGAAAAATAAAACACCAGAGAACTACAAACGTGTTCGACATTCCAATATTTATTTTGATTGCTCTCTTTATTTTAATTTGGAAGCACAAAATCGTTTAGTGTAGAAACACAATAGGCTAAAATTACTCGACATAATATCGGCATAGTATGTCATCTCCCATTTAAAAATATGTCAAATCATGAACACGACGGAACGTTAATTCAGCCGCAAAAATTCGGTCGCTTTTTTCTGCATAGTGTGTTCCTACACCTAAACGCAAAATTCGGCGATGCAAAGCTAAATCTGCTGTAAAACGGTACTGCTACGTAAATCCACGCAGCTTCCATGTCACATTACGTCATTGCCTGTCTCCAGGCTCCACGTAACCGCTAATGTGTCATTTATAGCCGCCATTATCTGCGCAAACCCTCTGGAAAACCACTGATACCGCCACGACACACCGCGTCACGTGTGTTTGTGTAGTGTTGTACTGCGTCAGAGTTAGGGTTGCCAACTTATTGGTCCAAACAGTATTAGGTTGCATTTCCTCTAGAGATAGCAAGCTTAGAAGCGCTGAGTAAAATAAGTGATTCTATTAGTTTTTAACAAACAAATATCTCGCAACGATTGCTCGCACATCTCAGAAGAAATCCCAGTCTTATACTGTTTTTTACATTGTTTATATATTTATTTCTGTTAAATTAGCAGTGGCGTTTATAATGTGCAGTTCTCGACGCTGTTAAAACTTGTAGGTTAAATACCTAGGCCTGAAATCATTATTGTTTTCCAGTATCAGTATTGTTTCCAAAATATTTTCCAAAATATTAAACCTAATATTTTTCTTTCAATAAAATTTTGCCATCCCTGTTCTGTGTGCTGGCACGGCTCGTGTTTGATTTGCTAACGAATGACAAACACAGTTTTTAGGACTCTAGGATACGTTGAGCTGAATAAATTTGTACGCCACGAATGAAACATGTCGCTCGTCAAATAAACAGGAAAAAAAAAAATGGAAACCCATTGTGAATCTGGTATGGCCTTTCCAAATTTAATTTGAATCCCAACTTAGTAAGCCTATTTCGTGTTCTAGACAAGAATTTGTAACTTAGAGAAACTAATGTTTTGTTTTTAATTTATGATTATAACAGCGCTGAAATCAGCGTATTACATGCATAACGTAATACATACTTTGAAATAAATCGATATATGAAAAGCCTAATTACTTTAATACATTTCTTTTGGAAAGTATACTGTTGAAATATGAAATATTGAACCTTATTTGACGATTCATGTTAACTGACCATAGTTTGACACGTCTGTTACTCTGTGTCATTGCTACGAAATCTCTCGAAATATAACTACGTTTTGTTCAGATAATACTTTCTTTTCTTTAATTACAACAGGTTATGGGCCCAGGCCACCTGATCATTCCATAAAAGTGAAGTGGAAAGTATTAAATAAGTGAAAAGTTAAAAATTCACTGAAAACAAAACAGTGTAGTTCCGAATAATTTCGAAACTCGGCACGGATTTTCGTCTTCATTAGCAAAATGTCGTCAAATAATACGATGGCACTGATTGAAAAGCTAACAGGAAGAGAAAACTATCCTACGTGGCGGTTTGCAGTGCAAACCTACCTCGAACATGAAGAATTATGGAGTTGTGTCACCGCGAAAGACAAAATGGATCCCAAAATCGATACTAAAGCGAAGTCAAAAATTATCTTGTTGGTACATCCCATCAATTATGTACACATTCAAGAAGCCAAGACCGCAAAAGAGGTTTGGGATAACTTAGCCAAAGCTTTCGATGACAAAGGATTAACACGCCGAGTTGGTCTGTTGAGAGATCTGATTAATACGTCGCTTGAAAATTGTCTGAACATAGAAGACTATGTTAACAAGATCATGACCAGTGCTCATAAATTAAGGAACATCGGATTTGAAGTTAATGAGGAATGGCTTGGTACCTTATTACTGGCTGGTCTACCAGAAATGTATCAACCGATGATTATGGCACTAGAAAGCTCCGGTATGACAATAACGGCTGATTCAGTAAAGACTAAGCTTCTGCAAGAGGTGAAAAGCTCCGAGTCTAGTGCTTTATATATTAAAAGCAAGGGAAATCAGCATGTCAAACAAGCTCAGGATAAAATTAAAATTGGTAAAGGTCCAAGGTGCTTTATATGCAATGAGTATGGGCATATAAGTAAATATTGCCGAAATAAGAAGAAGGAACAGAACACAGATTCTAGTTATGTCGCTGTGTTATCTGCAACAAATAACAACGACAGCCATTGGTACATTGATTCTGGCGTATCAATGCATATGACAATGCACCGTGATTTGCTTTATGATGAAACTACTCCACCGATTTCCACAATAAGGGTAGCTAATGACGAGAAGCTAGTTGTGAAGGCCTGTGGAAAGATCAATATCAATGTTCTCAATGTGCAAGGCAAGTTGGATACAATCCAGGTACAGAATGTTCTCTATGTTCCCGAGTTGGCGACTAACCTACTTTCTGTCAGTCAAATAATAAAAAGTGGCTGTCAAGTGCAATTTGACAAACAAGGTTGTCAAATTCTGAATAAAGTTAACAAGCAAGTCGCAGCTGCTAAAATGATAAATAATATGTACAGGCTAGTTACACATAGTGTACCATCATACGTATCTGCTTCATCAGAGAATGATTCTCATTTATGGCATCAGAGAATGTCACATTTGAATTTTGAAGATTTGAATAAACTGTCGGAAAGTGCAGGAGTCAAATTAGAAGAAACTAAAGATGAATCCAGTGATGATGTTTGCTCAGACGAAGGATCTATGTATGAGCCAGAGATAAATATAGATTCCTCAGAATTAACGAATGTAACTACAAGATCTAAAGCAAGATTAAACAAAATGCAAGAAAATACATATATGTGTATAGAAGAACTCGTAGGACAGGAAAATGTTCCAAGAACATATTATGATGAAGCCGTATCAAATGAAAATGTTCACGCGGCCAAATGGAAGCAATCCATTCAGGAAGAGCTACAGGCACATGCAAAGAACAAGACTTGGGAATTGATTAAGAAGCCTGAAGGAGTACGTGCGATTGGAAATAAATGGGTCTTTAGAATAAAAGATGAACCATCTGGTCCACTCTATAAGTCTAGGTTGTGTGCCAAAGAGTGTAGCCAGAAACAAGGCATTGATTATAAAGAGATATACTCTCCTACAGTGAGGTATGATACAGTTCGAGTATTACTTTCAGAGGCAACGCAACATAATTTAAATATGTATGGTGATGTCAAAGAAGACATTTGTATGTCACCACCTGAAGGTTTGGATGCTGATTTGAACGTGGTATGTAAACTTGAACGTAAACAAGCACCACGGTGTTGGAACCAGAAGTTTGATAGCTCACTAAAGAAATTATGCAATAAAGAGCAAAGTGCTGACATATTTACTAAAGCTCTGCCTAGAGACAAGTTTCAGTATCTTAGGAGTAAAATTGGCATGAAGAAGTTTAAATAGTTTTTTTTTGAGACATGTATTAAACTTAGAACTCTGTTCAGTGTGCCAACTTAGTTGTGTTTGAAGCTTGTGTTTATGAGATAAGATTTTTGTTTGTATTTAAGTCAAAAGGGTTCAAATTTGGTGAGAGTGTTGAAATATGAAATATTGAACCTTATTTGACGATTCATGTTAACTGACCATAGTTTGACACGTCTGTTACTCTGTGTCATTGCTACGAAATCTCTCGAAATATAACTACGTTTTGTTCAGATAATACTTTCTTTTCTTTAATTACAACATATACCATAAAAGCAAAGTCGAAGACGTACATTTCGCCATCTTCTTTGAATAGAATTGGCCTGAAATAGTTATGTTTGCAGCCACTCTGAGATGGCTAAGCTTACAAGTTATATTTAGAATGAAACCTCTAAAAATCTGGCATCGAGGCAATGGCAAAAAGAACGAAGAAAGGCAAAGAACCCTTTTTCAGAAATGGAAGTAATTTTTCTGCGGTAAAAATATTTTAGTTGCGGTAAATATACAAAATTCTTACTTTCGTCTAACATTTTTATTAAATTGATAAATTGTTTAGAGATACTTGACGCCACACACAATAAGTTATATTATATTGGTTCATTAGGTTATTGTTCATTTACCTATCACTGCAAAAAATACAAATATCCGAACTTGTAATGGATTTTTAAAACCTCAAAGGCAGAAGAATGACGACGTAGGACAGATTTTATTATACCTGTACCAAAAATAGATTCAATATGTAAATTTTAAATTGTGACTTTAGAAACGGTCGGTAGATAAGACCTTATAAACATTGTAGGCATTTCATTAAGTCCCTGCTGAAAGATTTAGCATAACGACCATTATTTTCCGTGCCTCATCATTTTCTTCCTAAATCGCGCTTTTCGCACTCGCTAATATAATATCCACATTCCCAAGACAAAAGATAAACATAACACAGGTCTTTGTCGCCGATCCCTTTGTAAACAAATTGGACGGGCGCGCGGTTCAGAAATAGGTCGACGCCGCCCTCTGACGGCGACGGCTGTATTTTTGGCAGTGCAACGTGCCAGCGCCCGCGCCGCCGACTCTCGGGAAAAAATAGTCTGCGAAATAGTTCCGCGCGCATCTCTAATTGCTATTGATGTCGCTAACACGTGGTCGTTACGTCACGGTACAAAGTTTCCGCGATCGCCGATCTTCCCGCCTGGGAGTAAAGGAACACGTGATTAGATGCTTCAAATGATATTGGCTTAAGAATAAAACTTATTTTGAAACATGTACCTAGCCTACTATAGTTTATCGATCATCATGACTGAATGGTTGTTACATGCATAATACCCCTCTGGCTGATTTTCGACCATGTCGGCCGAGCTTCCAATATATCCTAATATTAAAGTGCACAAGTGAGTACGCAAGCCCAGGTGCAACTCTCTATTCCCTCACTCTCATAGTTCAGTGTGACAGCACAGCTATCTGATCTGACACTCTTCTTTGATCTGACATTAATAGTTACATGAATATTGCCAAAATAAACACTGTAGATCCCAGTCATTTGAAGATCGGTGTCAGTCAACCTAGAATCAAAATGTACATTTCTAGATTTAATTTCTAGTCCGTTTAGTACAGAAATAATCTGCAGAGGTTTATGTAAAAAGCCAGCGGAAATACTAATTAATCGCTTGTAAGAGCCGGCGTAAGTTATTTGACAACATCATAGAGAAATAGTTTCCATGATAGTCCGGGAATAAACATTAATACAAGCGACTAAATCTGCGTTTCCGTGCCGCGTTTTATTCCTTTTTTGGTGTCAAAGAACTTGTGAACACCAGGAACTAGTTTCTAAGGGGTATAAACATAGTGAACTCAATTAAGTTTAGGTCGGAGATTAATATTTTATCATTTGTGACAGACACTTTCCGTTTGTTGGCAATGGACCGCCGAAACTCGTCTGCCCCTTATACGTATTTCAAAAATGCATTCACTTGAAATTCTTAGAATACCACCCATAACTTAATTTGCATCAACAGTTATTCGATTCGCGATATCAAATACGCACCTCTGTTTACCGTGCACGGTCATCGTACCCGGTGTTCCGTCTCCTAATTAGACTTTGTCAAGCCGTGTTGCCTCGCCATTCCGTATTCATTGTTCCATAATTCGGCCATGATATTCAAAATCTATGCACGACATGCACAGTTCGATTCTATCAAGAGATGCGTCGCCTTGAATGCATACATAAAATAAGTAAGTCTGTTTGGGGTGATTAATTTTCTTAATACCGTATTTGCATTGATTCGCTTCAGAAATAGAGGCAACAAGCGACTGAATGATGATTTGTCGCAACTCGCAATACACATTGAAAATATTCTAAATCCGATCACACACGTCGTATTCGAAATTAATCATACAGCTATAAATCCCAAAGATTTATTTATAGTATTACAATTAAACAAAGTAAACCGTTCATTGATCTTTATGACTAAGTAGTGAGATAAACAAAGAATCAATTTTGCTACACGTCCTACAATCATCAAAATGGTGACAAAAGAAAGCGTCTGAGGTCGTATAAAATCGCTGACTATCTCCGATACTCCTTCGCATCCGTAAAACAAAACAAACAATTAATTTCCGCAGTATATCTGCGCGTCTTTAATCCGTATATCTAGTTCAAGAGCGCGGTTCCGACGGACAGACAAACAAGTCGGGCATGTAGCGGATCTTCTAAATATTTCAGCCGGCTCGGCGGTACGTGGGCTTTTCAGTTATGTATGTCCGGTTCAATACGGTTAATGTGTTTCAGTATATTTTTTTGAACACGCGAAGAACACGCATCAAGGTCGAGCTGAGTCTACCACAACGCTTTTATTGTAATGAAATAATTTAGACGTTACTTTGCGAAAAGTTTTGTTTACTAAGATAGTTATAATAAATTGGACATTTCTTCATTTATACATCGCTCAAGTCGAATACGAACGAAAAGCTGGCTAATCCTTTTGATTACTTTATATTCATTCTTAACAGCTCACTATCACCAAATCTGAAAAATACTATAGTTGAACCAGTACGCATCGCACTTTTACTTCTCATCGACACAACGCAAAATTCTTTACCCTTTCTTGATTTCTCAGAACGCAAACCGGAGCTGACACGAAATGACTAAAAATGACCACACCAAATGACTAGACATTAGCTCAAATAACTACAATGACTCAAGTTGTGCTAAATCGATGCATCTAACACGTCATCTTTTTGATTAGATTCAGATATTAAATGCCAAAATATGTGTATCATACGCCCAAGACACAGAGTTAGACGAAAAATCCAACTTGCTTTTTAATCAATAGCAACAGTACTACATATAACATCAAAAAGTTAATTTTCGCCCAGCAGAAAAAAAATCAGCATGATCATTATTCATTTTCAACACATGAAAAAGATCTAAGTCCGTGGATGCCACGATTGTGCACGACATATCAAAGTTTATGCAACCAAAAAGCAAGCGCCATTTTCCCAGGAACAAAAAAAATTGGCCAAGTGCGAGTCGGACTCCCGCACTAAGGGTTCCGTACAAATTCTATTTTTGACGTACTAAAAAAAAACTACTGAATAGATTTCGTTCGAACCAATTTTCGTTGGTAGTTTTTATGGTAATGTACATTATATATTTATTTCAGTTTTATCATCCTCTTACTTTAGAAGTTAGAGGGGGGGGGACACACTTTTTTCCACTTTGGAAGAGTCTGTCACGCAAAGTATTCACTTAAGAAAAAAATGAGCTTAGAAACCTCAATATAATTTTTAAAGACCTATCCATAGATACCCCATACGTATATGTTCAAAAAAAATATTTTCAGTTTCAGTTCTAACTATGGGGACCCCCCATTTTTTTATTTTTTTTCTATTTTCGTATGAAAACCTTGTTGCGGTTCACAGAATACATCTACTCACCAAGTTTCAATAGTATAGTACTTATAGTTTCGGAAAAAAGTGGCTGTGACAGACAGACAGACAGACAGACAGACAGACAGACAGACATGACGAATCTATAAGGGTTCCGTTTTTTGCCATTTTGGCTACGGAACCCTAATAAAAACCACGTTCCCTCTGAACATAAAATAATACAATACCGGTCCAACGAAAACCCGGAACAGTTTTTATTATCTTGGCAGAACAAAACGAATCACTGTTTACACTGCCGTCATAATTTCAAGACAGTTTCTGTTATGTTTCGTTATCAGTTTTAATATCGCGTCGGTCGAAGCTTATCTCGGCGGAAACATTCTTGCACCTTGTCTAATTCATGAACGAGCGGCGATAAAATATCTGCACAGTGTAGGAATTGGAAGCAATAGTAATTGATACGTGCCAATGTTTATCTGGTTTGATATTATTTTTATGTATTTCAGTGATAAAGTAAGTAAGCGATAAATTGTCGACTGAAATATTATTTACTGTTTACATAGCAATACAAAAAAAAACAACTAGGCAATAAAGATATAATTAACCCAAATAGCTTATCTAATACATGATAACAAATAGTCTTTAAAGTTGATAAATTGCACAAACTACAGTCCGGAAACATATTGGACGAGGCTTCCTGACAAAAGGCACGTGCTTTTCTCACATTTCAACTATAAATGAGAAGAAAAACCGCACCATTTCGACGATAGAACTATTGAGATGAAAACAAACGCATTATAAAATCGAGCACAGACCGATTCGGCTTGAGGATGTACTCATAAACTAGGTTTACTCCAAAAAAATATGCCAAATCAATATTTTACAGTAACGCGATCACAAAGTGTACACCTTAAGAAAAATAAAGCGTAAACATTGTTCTCCTCACTGTTATTTATTAGGTTACGCCGATAAGTTCGCGAGTGCGCTGTATCGGCAAGGCAACAGCGACGTTTAACTCGTCTCCTCGTCAATTAAGTACAGACAACAACAGAAAGACTTTGGACTTTGTACCACCTTTATATCAAAGGCATAAGCGCTACTATTCAACAGCAAGTTATCTTGTAGCCCGGCTAAAAGTCCAAACACCAATTTTAAAAAAAATATGCGTCATTAACACTAGTAGATAAGATATTGTTTAATGAATACATAACCACTTTTTGTAAGTATACCAATCCCTAGTAAATTAGAGATATCATATGATATACTCATAAGACAACGTTTGACTTATATCTGTCGCAATTCCGTCCTAAATAAATACGTGTACTACGGATTAATAATTAACCGAGCACCCCTCGTTACATTGTAGACGTACACATTGCATACCAACTGGGACAGACTCATACGAAAATGCCACGAACTATTTCTACCTCGGTAAACGTGGATCCCACATGACAAGTTGTATCGTAATTGCTAACTAAATAAGGCGACACGGCAAAGGATATCGGTCGTCAACTAATTATAGGATCCTTGTCAACTGTCTTCACCTACTTTGGTAGCTTCTAATTACATATTTGTATTCAAATTATAGTACAGTTGTTTCATATAACGCCATGGAACATAAATCAGTAGTCTACTAAATAGCTTTAACCTCTTTTTAAAAGTCTTAGATCATGTAATTTTAAAAACCTGACAGCATTAAGATTGATCTTGTTCCAAAGTAGGCTTTTGTGTTACGGATATCATAATCAAGCAAGATTTTTATGAGACATTTCCAAATATGTATGTATATATGCTTCTTTTTTGTAAGCACCAAGCTACAAGAATTAGACATCCAAAACATTCAAGGAATTTCATTTAAAAAAATATTCTCATGCCGCTCTTGTTCAACGAAAGCCAACTTTTAAAATAAGATTATTATTTCATGTATTCATTTTGGCCGCTTGTTTATTTATCACGTTTCTTTCGAATGAATGGATCTAAATTTGGCCCGTTTTTATGAACACTATGATTGAATAGATTGACGTTGAATGGACGTCATGTCACAAATCTGACGCCGTTTAGGCGATGGCATGCGAAATTGTCCCAGCAGCTGGACCGAAATTTAATGGACAGCCAATAGGTATCTTTTATCACAATCAAAATATATTCGAACCTGTTTTTGAGGGCCAAGAGTATTCAAAACAGAAATCTGATATCAAATTGTTATATCTCTCATCCTTCTTGAGCCGTATTACGGAGGGTCGTGATTAGAGATGCGCCGAATATTCGGTTTGTATTCGGTATTCGGCATATTCGGCACTTTTTTCACTATTCGTTTTCGGCCGAATTATTCGGTTCTAGTGCCGAATATATTCGGTTCGAGTACTTCTATTTTCATGGCTAAATGACATGGAATAGTGAGGAACTGGAACTGACAGACACGTATCTTATTCAAGGTTTATGTTTTTTTTTATAATTTAAATAAAGTTGAGAAGAACATTTAGGTAACATAACAAATCAACTTTTGTTTTGTCATCCCTCATTAAGTTAGAAAAGTCCCAAGCACGTAATCTTTTACGCCCACTTATATTGTAGGCACGTTAAGCCGTTGGTCATGCGCCTATCTCTCTACGTTTATGTCAGACAGATTACTGTCCCACCAAACTATTAGAGTGAGTGAATAGGGAGTGCACCTGTGGTTGTGCACTCACTTGAGCACTGATGAGTGCTCAAGTGAGAACGTACGTCCTGCGTACTTGGCTGCTTGTAAGATGGGCTGCCATGGCATGGTCGGAAAATGGCCAGTAGGTATTACATAATATTAATTTTGCAAATAGTAAAAAATAAAATGAGAGCGCGGCACGTAAGCTGGTTGCGGGTGGCGTTTATGTTTGAACCTGTTTAAGCAGGAATGCAGTAAAATGGTGAACCGAATAATTCGGCCGAATATCCGGTTCGGTAAAGATTGAACCGAATAGTATTCGGTATTCGGTTATTCGGTGAAACCACTATTCGGCGCATCTCTAGTCGTGATCATTGTATGAAATGAAACACAAAATGACTTTCTTGGCGAATAAAATGAAGTGTTATGCCTTCTCCATAATAACCATATAGGAACTAGGGAAACAAAATTTTTCAAAACTGCAGCAAAAGGACAGGACAAGCACGTTAAATTACTAAGCTTGTCCCGTCATATCGGTAAGCAAAAACAAGGGGTGACGTACTTATTATCATCAGATAACATTGAAATCACTTAACAAAAAGCATCATACTAAAGTACATAGCAACAATAATAACTGTCGATATCCAAATATCAACAAAATATTTAAGATAAAATTTGCACTACATGACACTCAAAACATGAACATCAGGGTACCTATCAACAACCAAATTCATCAAGAAATAAGAGTTTTCACTCTCCTCAAGCGGTCTAAAAAAATATCTAATAACATCTACCACGACCTACACGTAATTAGCGAACATTCCACCAAACATAATAATACTTAAGATGCAATGTGCTAGACAAGCCGCCATTATCAGCGTGCACTAGGTCGCCAAACCTGTATCAGATATAAATAGGCATTAGATAACATTGCCACGGTAATGTGCGCCTAATCGACCGATACTTAAAAGCCAATTTCGTTTGGCGCCACTCTCGTTTGAGATGACCTTCAAAATTTATGCGTTTGCGGTTAGTGGTGTCGTCAAAACAAATAACAACCAAAACCAAAACTGCTCTAGTGAAGGACTAAATATGTGTACTCTGTAAGTAGATATCGAAGTGATTTAATTATAAATATGGCAAAATAGGTTATGCCCGCAGCTTTCCCCGCCTTATCAAGATCCCTGTTTTATCCCAACTGTGAATTTATCATGATAAAATATATGATATCACCTAAGCTAGCCTATACCTTTTTTTTTTGGAGGGGAATGCTTTGACGCACCATGTCGCCGCGGGCTAGCTTAGCCCGCGACAAGCTAGCCTATACCCTGCCTGAATACAAAACTACATCAAAATCCGTTCAGTGGTTTCAGCGTGACTGATGGGCGAACATCCAAACAAACAAACTTTCACATTTATAATATTAGTCGATAAAGATAAGATGTATTTACATCTTCATCAGCAGCTCACTGCTGGGCATCAGATTTTTCCAGATAGAGGGTTATTCCCAGCTACCACACTGGGGAGACAGGTTGGTGACCGCTGTGAAAGATAAAACACAAGGGAACGCTGCTGCCAATTCCCCGGAATGTTCCATAGTCGCTTCTTACGAAAACTCGGGGGGAGAAATGATAAATTCTAAGCCAGGACCACACATCGACATCTTGCATATTTAATTGCCGTGAGCAACCATTATCTACACTAACAGCAATAACAAACGTCATAATGAAAATACAATTAAGTCTAAAATAATCAGGTGTTAAAATTTCATTGACGTAATTACACTCGTATCGTATTGATTGGTTTAATTAGGTCTTCATTACGCTTATTTGTCCCACTTTAGAATCTATAATGTGTAAACGAGTGCCTACTTAATTCCGTGATTAATTATATTTTGACTGGCAACATTCCGATGACGCATTAAGGAATCACGGCGTAGGCGCCAGAGGACTTGGATTCGAATCCCAAGCCAAACAATGATATGAAACATTTACGTTTACCGTAAGTCTGGTTGTTCATAATCATTTAAGTCTTAATTGTGACTTAAAAGGACAAGTGGGCTACGTCACCTCAATGAGAATTATGTGATTATCTAAACATAGCGTTGTATGTCCACAGTTACATTTTAAATAGTTTTTGATATTATGTTAGCAACCAAACAGGCCGATTGCTGATTGATCGCCCATTCTTAACAAAAATAAAACATTAAATTTATAACCGCTTTTTTACTTTCATAGTATTACCAGACTGGGGCGTTCAACCTAAACACCAAGCTTGCTCGTCGCTACAAAAATAAAATACCGAGCCAATTAATAACTAATCAAACGAATTCCGATTGCTTTATCGCCATCGCGTTATCGGCACAAATCGAGCGACAACTTCGTGCCACAGTTCGTGTCCACTCATTATCAGATGTAAACAATAAGCCATGATGACTTCACTATCGATACCTTTGTGTGAGCATTATATTCATAGCGAATGCACGTGTCACTTTGTAGCGTTTCGAATTACTAGGTACTTCAATTCTTACAATCATATTGTTAAAACCAGAGAGTTATTTCACAAAAAAATCTAATGTAGAAACCTATTACAGCTGGGATGTATATCTAAAGTTTCTCTAAAATTCGGTACAAGGACGCGTTATCACGCAATTACATCTAACAAAATCATTATTTTGGAACCAGCAAATATTTTTTTCGTTATTCAAATCTTTGTGCGGACATGATAATTTGAGGCTACCGTTGATGGGGACCGAATTTCACTCGAATGATTGTAATACCGGTTTGGTATTTTCAAAATCAAAAACTCTTTATTCATGAAGGTTTAAGAGAAGCCTTCAAGATAACAGAAAGAATCTACTGCCAGCTAATCCAGTTATCTATCGAGAAGAAGACAATATTCCCTTAGCCAAATCCTACACTGTGGAAAGACCTATGTCCAGCAGTGGACTGCGATGCGATGAAGTGCAACACTGTTAGAAGTACATCAGGCCAGTCCGGGTAGGAGCACAATGTGTTTACCAACATTGGAAGTGCATTGTGCATTGCGCAACTCGCATCGTTGGCAAGCGCGCGCATGCGTCTTCGCCGCGGCGCCGGCTCGGCGACACACGGGAGGCCGACACGACACGGACAGCTAGCCTCATCATTACCCTTAATATAGAACCAAAAATTTTTTTTAGATATGAAATCGCATACCCCCTTTTATTTTTATTGATTCATGTTTTTATGTTTATACCTGCTATCAAAAAATCCCTCATTAATAAGCACTAGTACGAATTTATCTGTTATCAATCATTCAAAGTTCATTGCAGGTGTAGTCGCAGGTGTTTCGTTCGACACTTTGAGGAGACATCAAGCCTCCACAGTGCAAACTCTATTCCATTTTCCATTAAAATCTATGTTTTTACATAGAGACTAAACAACTCTCAGTATCTTGTATGGTATAGGCAAACATGGCTCTTAACACCATCACATCGAACGACTTGGTCGCACCATTCGCCATATGTCATGTCATTTAAAATATGACAGTATCCACAAAAATAAATCTTCCCAATCTAGCTTAAACTTTTCGGTATAGATATTAAAATCAAAGAAGATTATAAATCCTAAGTAATAAAACTTGGAAAGTGGATTTGACTTCTTTCTTTGCAAAAGTTTAGTAGGAAAAATGGAAACACAGAAAAGCAAATAAACATGTTATTAATCTTACCTACTGAGATTACTTGGAATATTGAATGAAAAATAACAAAACGCGACGATACATTACAACTACGTACGTTTTATGGTAACAAATTGATAAATCTTATCGATATGTGCACTGTATCACACAATTCACATTATCAAAAGTCAAATTGCAATAAAAAATATCCGTACGTGGAAGATACTAGTCGCTGTTCAAAAAATAATATAGACAATAGCCTATGCTGCAACATGTATAAGTTGTAATTCGTAAAATAGGCATGCACCTGCACCATTTACCTACGTACAATACCTATACATTACGATATTAATAGTAAAATTGATTCTCTATAGTCGCAGTCGCTATTCAGACAAGAGGACATTATGATAATGGCACTAAGTATGCGTGCGACTGCGTGATAAGCCCCCCTATGTGTATCGTTACGCAATAGGAGACGCACAAACAAACGATTCGTCACACACCAGCGTGTAAACACGGAGCCTAGTTGTAAATAGACGCCGGCTAAGTGATCACCTTGCTCTCTATTTATAATCGATGCTAAATTATAATATTGCTTTGCGATGCACCGGCCTGCGCTAGTTTCGTACTGCGTCACGAATTAGTTGAAAAGAAAGTGTAAACAAAATGCGAAGACAACTATCCTAGTCTTTGGTTCCTATTTGTATATTGTTTAATTCTTCATCATCTTCATTATTCGCCAGTGTATCTGGGGACGGCGCAATATGACTATGTAGACTACTTTCGGCAGGGACCGATCATACGTCATCGAGTCACCCACACCTCTTTCACCCATGTCATCCTTTATGTTTAAGTATGATAGCTTTATTTGGTGCCTATTGGAAATTATTTTACAGCACTAAATGTTTCTCTAACAACATCCCAGTCGACCATCGCCATGATTAACGATACTAATTGCTTTAAAACCTGGGAACAGGACAGTGAAACGGCGACCTAGATTGATCAGTATTAACGGAGCGGCACTAAGTACCCGCCAGGTGCGCATGGTCTAAGACTAGGCGCATAGCGGGGGCAAGGCCGTAGAAACCACGCAGCATGTGTGACACACATTCAGACGTTAAACATGGTGTCGCCTTATGCACTAGGGCCGGCAGTAGAATGCATAGTAATGAGTTCTCTATACTTATGTCCAAAACCTACAAATAAAACTAAATATCATTTTTTGGATTGCCACACCATTGCCTTAATCTATACTTGGTAATGTAATAAAGCTGAAGGGTTTGTTTGATTGTTTGTTTGGACGCGCTAATCTCGGAAACTACTGGTCCGATTTGAAAAATGTACTCATTCAGGTGCAATAATTGATTGATTGATTGAAATCCAAGCTGAGCTAGAATTTTGTACAATGGAGTGTAACGGATAAACAGACTTAAATAGGTACTTAATACAAACAGCCATGACTCGAGAAAAATGCCAATGTTTATCACATAAACATTTTCTCCCAGCAGGATTCGAATACACGACTCTTCGATTTTCCGCCTCACCAGCTTGCCTGTTACTGTTCTTTAAAGACAAAGATGACAACAAAACGTATTGTAGGTACCTATGTGTCTTTTAAAGCGACTAAATCAAAAATGGTCCTTATCCGATTGACACTGCTGTATTATCGACTCGGAACAGTTCCGAAATAAACAGTACTCAAATTGCTAATTGCTTTGACAAATGATTCTGGAATCCTAGCTATATCACGTAACCAATGTTATTGTCGCCGGACTAGCATATTATGTTACACAAAGATACAATGAACTTTGCTCCTCAAGGACAGTCAATCTCTGTGGAAGATTTTCAGTTTACGAGCAAAATGCTCGAAAAACAACGTTATTTTTGAATGAATAGGCCAATTTCTCGGTTTGTTTACTAATAAATTGCACTCATAAGATTCTAGGGCAAGTCGCTTGTTGGAAATTTCCCTAATTACCTTGCATCCATTAAGATACAATCTGTACGCTTTGTTTGTTGTCTCAGAGCAGTCGTTATTGTCGCGAAGATCGTGAAAATGTGTCTGCTACACACAACTGTAAATATTTTGCGCAATAAATGTTTATTTGCTAAACATGTAACTTCACTATTTGGCTTTCCATTCAGCTGAAAGCGTGTTTTCCGCTTCATAGGTAGTCGGCGAACGAATGCCCGGTTTAACGAAAAAAGAAACATATAAAATAATCAGTTGCTTTAAAATTTGTAACCCACATTAAGCCCTGTTAAGGTAAATCACTTAATTCATATGAACATTTATTGTTTTGAATTCACTTCAAACATTTATCAACTGTCTTTTTAAAGTAGGTTAGTCCCTAATTAGTATTTTTTACAGCATTATCAGACCATAGACTTATTAACCCTGGCATAAACCCCAAACAAGTAAACATGAGAGGCAAGTGCCTAAGTAGTATTAAATTCAGTTATATAGTAGTGCTCATGCGACATCCCTATCAGTGCAATAAACAAACACAACGACTTATGCTCAGAGTGGGGTAGCGTCAAACTGGTTCTAGGCTAGCTCCAAACACATGATCAAAGACAACAATATATATATTTACGAGCATATAGGTACTTGCTCCATACCTATGTTTATGTAAACAGGTAAATTGTCACAATAAATTGTTGTACACCTGGTTAGTTTACAAGATACTTCATACTACATTTGAGACAGGCATGTTATGTGCCATGCTTTAAGGATGTGCAATAACACTTAATTTTTTCTATTGTACCAAGAGAAATCAGTCCGTTGTTGGAAATAGGTTTTTCCCAGATAGGATGATATACTTTAAATATCCCTTACCCTAAGTCACTTTTTATAGCCCATACAACATAAATTTAAATCATTGGATATGCCCTGACACTCGAAGCTGGGGAATTATTTTGTTAGACATACCTATGTTTCAAGATGCTTTCGCTATGATAAGAAGGGACTACCTATCATTCAAAAATGTTAGTGCCAATGTCTGAGCGCTAAATGTTCAACACAGATATATATGCATAATGTTTTCTTCTGTTTCCGTGGCTGTTACTCATGAAATAAAACAACTTTCAAACAGATAGAATAGTGGTATAATTTTAAACTAAATGTTTACTAGAGAAATCAAGCTTTCAGCTACTTTTCAACAGTCATGATTAGAGATGGAGGAGTCATTCCATAGTTTAAAATTATACCAAGATTTTATCTGTTTAAATGTTGTTTTATTTCACAGATATGCATGTGTTGCAACAGGAAAAGTCCACTGTCCGCACTACTCAAGATTCCACTTAATTGCATCAATCAAATGGTTGAACGACCCACATAGTACTGAACCTAGAGTAAACACTTATGTATGTTTATTACACTAATTGCTGATAATTTTAATGCTAATTAGTATTTATAGCACTGGGATCATCAAGGTCATACAAGTCTGAGACAAATGTTTGTAATAAAATACACTGTATGTAGATTATATTACAATTTAGTGACTAAATTTCCTTATTTTAAATACTAAAGAATTATTATTTCCTATTGATTTGGTATACTGCGGTATGAACAGATTAAACATTCAGATTTTATGTGGAATTTTAAAGATCAGTCAATGTTTTTACACAACACAGACACACAGTTAATATTATTAATATTACATGATTGAACTAGGTTTTACCAGCAACTGAGCCTGCTTTATCAGGATTCCTGTTTTATCCCATAAGATATTTAAACAGGATAAAAACTATCCTTTTAACCCTAAGTCGGCCCATACCCCGCCTAAATACCAAAGTTCATCAAAAACCGTTCAGTAGCTTCAGTGAGATTGATGAACAAACATCCAAACAAACTTTCACATTTAGTATGATGAAAGCACAACCAAATCTTCGACAGACAATATCTCAAACATTTTCCTGTACTAATCACAACATCAATAAATTAATGTATGATACAATGCTTGGCGACCAATGACATTGCTTGAGATAGTAGTCACAAAAGAGACTCATGGATAGTAATAGAATATTGAAGAAAACCCAAGCTGATACATATCATAATCATAAATTCTTAGCTTAGCCCAGAGGAAAAGAAATGACATTGTAAAATGACCTGTAAACAAAACGAGTACAAAAAAAATGACAAACACATCTGAGGCAGTGACTTGCAAACAAGCCATTTATAATCTTCAATGAATGTATTTCTATGTATTGCATCATCCTCAAGTAGTACAACAGTTTTGTTTTGGATGCAGCAATCTTCTTATTTAAATATAGTATTGTGTACTTCCCACCTACAATAGTGTTTTATTCAGCAATCAGAATGAATCTGAGATAATTAATAAAGTGACCTCAAACATTATCAGTGTTTTGTTTACACTCTAGTATTATTGAGATATCACTTGTTGTTGATACTAAGTAAACAAAAGACAATATGTAGAGATACAAATAAAAATAGTCAATCAACTATGAATATGCATCATTCTTTCAGATAAAATGGGAGTTTCCATACATTTTTAACCATTGAATATCTTCTCATTGTTTACCAAACAAAACATTCCAAAAATATGGGGCCACCACATGTGTCAACATAGATTGTAATATCAATTTGGTTTTTGTTAAACTACAGGTGGGTAGACAGTAAACAAAAAGGTTTGTTTACAAACATAAAGGTAATGAGCGCACGTAAATAAAGTCGGCTTATCTGAGCGGCGCGGCGCAAGTGTCGCGGTAGGAAGAGTAAGCAAACGGGCGGACTCACCTCTTGGGCAGCAGCATCGCGGCCGAGCCCTTGCGCTGGAACACGCCGTCCACGAGCACGCCGTTCTTGCTGTTGCACGTCAGGTAGAACTCCGGGTGGTCGTAGAACAGCTCCAGGTGCCGGCGTGAGATGAAGCTCGAGTGGCCCATGTTGACGTCCACCTGGCCGCGGCTCGAGTTGCGCCCGATCACCACGCGCTTCTGCCGGATGATGTACTCGAAGTCCCGGCCGTCGAGCCGCGCGATCGGCACCGACGCCGGCTCCTGCGCCCACTGCACCTTCGACGGCGACGACGGCGCCGACTTCAGGGACAGGAGCGCCCATGCGTCGCTCTCGGAGCTTCGCGTGAACTGAGTCTGGGCCATGTCAGGCTCGCGCGTACTGTATCACCAACGCTGTCCGCTCGCGGGGCGTGTACTTGCACGAGGGCACATCACAAACGCGCCGCGAGATCCGCCGCCTCCGCGTCGCGACCCGGATATCCGAAGCCTGCCGAATCAGTGCCTACTCTACAATTTGAGGTTACTGACGGGACGCACATGCGCAAAGTTTCGACTTGTGCGGTAAACAAGAATTATATAAACCACCACACCACCACGTGATAAAAACGTATACATATACCTACTCCGGAACTACCGATCGATACTATTCTGTACTATAACACCGTCTATGAACGAAATATTAACCTTTCGGTTGTTGCACAACTGAATTTTCGCAATTGCACCGAAATTAGACACTAAAGTAAACACGAGGCGAGAACAAAAATAACCAAAAACGTCAGTTCAGCATACGCAGTTTACAAGTTCGGTGCGCCATCTACACAGCATACCAACAAAACAAATCACGACATACACCATTACACGCAGTTGCGCAGTTGAGTGCTTTGAATAATATGCCCAGGAATCTAAATATGAATCCATAAAAACACAGGAGCTATAAAATTTCAGTAAAACAAAATAGAATGTTTACGGATAATGGCTAAATATGCATAAAACATTTTAAAATATGTAATGTTATAAAAATTGTTTTTGTAAAACGGAACTGACTCAAACAGTGATCACATATAGGGATGTATGTTATTTTATGACTATTTTCATACAAGCATCGAATGAAAAAATAAAACAACTAGTGTTGGATTAAGATAATATTTTAATTGAGTTCTTTCAAACAATGGTTAAGGAATGTCCAAATCACTCTCTTAATGATAAATTCTGTTTTCTATTTGGTATCATCATCATCATTACCATCTTACTGTTTTGAATTAGTGCCCATATATTTAACTATTCATTTGTGGGATCAAATCAAAAAGTGACAAACACATGAATAATTTTCAGCCACATTGTAATCGATTGTGTATCGAAAGCAATCGATACTGATTCGTTAGCTATGGAGGGTTTGTTACAGCACTAATGTTTATGAGTCTATGGTGCGTGATGACGTCACCGTTAGCGATAAATGCATTCCGCTTGAAGAATTACATTAGGTTCAGTAAATTATCATCTATGAGAAGCAGGGGCTTACTTACTTTTAGTAACTTTCAGTTTTTATAGAAGGACTTAAATTGAACTGCACATTTTGTATTCTCGAATTTCTCCTTGTATGTACAGGTTTTAATTGGCAATTTGTTTTCTAACAAAAATTTAGTGATTAGATGACAGCACATTTTCTAAGTGTAGGTGTTTGTTAAAATAAGTGGCCAATTTGTTACTGCCTTAAAAACAGAAAATTTTGTATGGCACAATAATTTGGTGAACTAAATGTTCATAAGCGGAACGCATGATAATTATATTTTAAATATTTTTCTGTTTACTGTCAGTCGTCAGTCAATATGACATATCGTACAGTAGTGGTAATTTTGTGATTAATATTTTATTTTAAAAGTCTACCAGTCTATTGAAAAAGAGCTTTTTTACAATTTACAGAAAATTATCGTGCAAGTTACTAGTGTAGTTGTTTAAACTACAAAGGGTAAGTGAAGAAAATACGCGCCAAATTTAAATATGATGTTATTGCCAATTACTTTTTCTCTGCAAATCTTTAATCAAAGATATTGGTATTTCCAGTATCTTTGGTTTTAACTGTTAAGAAACAAAATAACAGGGTGGACTGTTTGTCAAATGAGTAATTGAATTTTATAATACGGGGTTATCCTATTTAATACTTAAATATTGGAATCAGGTATGCTGAAACATAATCAACAGATAGAGCTTCTAAATGGTTATCCATTATTACAATTTGAAAGCTTCATAATGGAATTTCATTAGTATCACTATTAATTTAGCTATGGTTGTAAATAAACAACAACTTTTCAGAAAATCTTTATTAGACTAGAAAATTATCACAGAATAAGACAAGTTTATGATTATACATAATAAAATAATTCAAGTTACATTTGACATTATCTCGTGTCAGAATGTTTAGCTGATTAAAGAGTTAATCATCCAGCTGAGTCAAGCTGGCCACTCCTCGGTTAATCCAGTGCTTTTGCGGTGTGTCTGAATTGAGTGTGATGTACATGACAAAGTTGCTCGAGTGTCCAGTGGTGGCCAGAACTCCCTTCCGCTCGCTGGTCTTGTAAATGGGGCAAAAGTAACACGGTGGAGGGTTAAAGTTGGATATGAGAGCGGGCTGGAACCAGATGATCGGGATTGTGTCAAATAAAATCTTGGGGTAGGACTCGTCTAGTTGCATCGTTGAGCGGTTCCATCTTGCACCTTCCAGGAACAGGCCCTGTACAAATTATTTATGTCATGCATTGGTAACAAGTCAATTTCCCAACTGTTGAGAAGAAAGACTTGGATATTGAAAATATTCTTGTGGGAAAATACATTGTGTTGTTTTGAATTTATAATCTTACTTAATTCCTTATTGATACTGTGTTAAATAATCAAATTCAGTTTATATGAAAATCGATTATTCAAAACAATAACATCTTTTAAAGCCATGCTATTCTGTGAAAAATATTTTTAAGGTAAAACTTTATTTCTCATGTATTTAAATTCTTGTATGCATTGTGCATTACAAAATTTTGCCCTTATTTAATATTTGTAGGTCTGAATCTTACCTAGACCTAGATTTCAGCTTCAACAATATAATCCTAAATTAAAATTCAAAAATTTATACATGCAAAAACATTATTGTATTAATTATCAAGCTACCATGCATATTTAAGTTGCAACCATTGTATTAAAATGTGCAAGTCTAGTTTAGACATGTGCATGATACATTGACCCTATCAATTCAAATCGCACACACAGACCAGTCCATCTCAACTCACCCACACAAACACGCTGTGCTCTTGGTCTTGCCTATCCACTGGATGCGTTTGCTGCTTGCATACATTGATAAAATATTAAATATACCTACTAATACTTTGTTGATCAGAATTGAGTGATACAAAGTATGTGTGTAATTTTCACATCCATGCGATCTTTTTCCACAATAGTTCATCAGTTCATGAAATAAAACTACTTTTAAACAGATTGAATCGCAGTATTATTTTGAACTACAAGCAAGTAGGAAAAATAGTTTTATTTCATGAGTAACAGTAGCATATACCTTAGTTCATCAGCTCTTTACCTAATTCCCATATTCTTAGAACCGAAACCATTATTTTTATTTTTAAGAGCACTGTGCCTTTACGTCAATGTTATGTCAGTTTATTATTCCAGACATGTCACAGTCTGCGTGACGTTCTCGTGCATATTTAACATGATCATGTACAGAATATAAGACAAAAAGGTTAGCAGTTGCTGCGTAAACATAATGGCCAAAAACCTAAAATGCTTTATCATGATTTGATCATATAGCAAGGACTCTCTTTTCTTTTCAAAAATATTGTATGTTATTATCTTTCATTCTACGTGACACCTACAAAACGACAAAACAGGTTGTGGCAAACGGAATCTCTAGTCCATTTGACACCACATCTAGTGATGTCTAGAAACGTGTTTTTGTCAAACTACTCTGAATTCATTATTTTAAGTTAGGATCTTTTACGATATATATTTTTTATTATTTCCTATAAGTATTAAACTTGCAAAGCGGTACGAGACATATCGATTCTAAAGATACATTTAGCACATGGCTGCTCGTAAGACCACGTTGAATTTATTTATGGCTGTCATGTCTGACTTCGTCATGGCAGTTACAGCGATGCGCGCGATGGGACAATAAAATTACAATCATATCAAACGCGTGCCTGCGATTCTCGGCTTTATGCCAATTCGGATAGAAACGAAAATTCGATAATATTAATAAAAACATCTGTTCTATATTCTGTTCCGAAAGTTCAAGTACAAAGTTTAATGTCCATCGAAACGATTGTTATTACATAGTTTATAGTCGGATTGATGTTAACGCAATATCGATTAAATAGAGGCGAAATATGATAATTTATCATTAATTCTCTCGCCCATTAGCATTTGGGCTAAAGTCAATACGCAGAGGCTACTTAGGACCATTATGATTTTAGATATTTATTCAAAATAGATTTCCAATTAACCTTCGGCCATCATTGCGTCACATCTGACCACAAAATTACAATAGCTTTGAATGTTTGAAAGAGATAGATAACTAACTGATAAGATAACTCCAATGTTACTGCTCGAAGGATTAACTAGCTAAGCTTTCATTTAGCCTCTGCGTAACGAACGACATTGACGGATTTAATAGATAATCCGATTTAACATTGGGATTATATCCGACTGAAATCCAGCGGCAAAGTTATTTCGATGATGTGACGTTCAAAGGTAGTCTCGTATACCGAGGTATCGAGTTTTGTAGAACTTATTCGTTCAAAACATGTTGGAACGCATTTATTATACGCTATAAAGCTACAAGCTAGCTAGACTTGCAACCATGTATGGGGTCAGGACACCGTCCCTCCCACTAAAAACCCGGATGCCTTTTCACCAGTTCGGTGCGAGAGATGGGGTGCTCTTCTTTTATTATGTCTACGAGCCTGTCTATGTTATAACTTTTCTGAACTTTTTTAATGGGCATTGGACTGATCTCTGTCAAATGGACTATCGCTAAAGAGAAAGAAATGTATCCAGTTTTGATCGAGCTTCCGTACCTTACAATAGACGCCAAACTCGGGCTGGTCCTCGCACTCAGACTCCATGCTGGTGATGTTGAACTCGAAGTGCACCTGGTCGATGGGGATCTTGTTGTGCCGCGAGTAGTTCTGCAGGACGCCGGTGAGGAAGGACTGCGTGAAGTAGAACCCAGATATCCAGAACACGATCGGAGGGCCTTCGTCTATCCAGTCTTGGAGGAACTTGAGCCTGGATCATTTAAATTGAATGAGTTAAACTGCAAAAAATATTTGAGATAGTCTGACGATGATCTTAGTAGGTAGCACCTACTAAAGGTACATATTTTGTAATTTTTACCGGGATTTCGTGTAAATAACTAACATTTTGTATTCGTTGTAGTTAGCAAACATCTTAATTTAATTTAACCTGAATTAAATGCACTTTTTGTACGGTATATTAAAATATTAATGCAAGATTGACAAAGTATTGTTTTATCAAATCTTTCCTTTAAATAGAGCTTTTATATACAGCTCTATCAAAGGCATTAACCTATAGGCAATACAAGATATTGTGCTACTGGATTATCGTTTCGGTCCATTCTCGCAGTCCAAAATACTACAAAATTATTTAATACCCGATCTCTTGTTTTTTGTATTATTCAATAATATTCAGAGGCAACATGCTTTGTTATTCCAGTCGGCGATGTCGGAGCAGGTGTTAGACAAGGAGACGTGGCCGCAGGAGGCGGAGTCGGCCATCAACGACATCCGCAAGCACGTGAAGGCGGCCAACATCTCGCCGCTGCTGCCGAGCACCAACCAGCGCATCTACATCAACCTCACCACGCTCGAGAACACAGACTACTGCGTAGAGATGTCCGCCGCCGGCTTCCGCGTCGTCGGGAGGAAATACGACGACTCCGCTCTCTCTACCATTGAGAACATGAACTACGAGACGCCCTACGCGCTCCTCAACAGCATCAGCCAGAAGTACAGGGAATCCTTCGGCGGAGAACTCATGAACAAACTCCTCGACCTCGCCAAGAACTCGGAGGGTTGAGTTTCGCCGCTCGGCGTATTGAATTTAGTTAGTAGACTTCGAAGTGTCAACAAATATGTCAGTATTCATCAGTGCTATATTTTCAGTTCCTCAAGTGTGAGCTCACAAGAGTAGTATTACAGTAGTTGCTGTCCGGCGCACAGTCCCCCTGCACACGTGTTCGTCGGTATTTGACCGACGTGGCCTATTTTGATACTCGCGAGGTAAATTCGGGTCCATTGAGGTTGAGAATTCGAAATTTCTTGATGTGGCATAGTGAGATGGAATTGTACTAGTATTAACTTAAATTTAATCGTTACGATCTGTATTTGTTTATTATTCGTATTACTGTCTGAGCTACCTACTGTACTCTAGTTATAATTATCGTGTATCATGCAAGTGCAATAATGTAGCTTACGGCAGCGTTTACAGTACAATAACAGACTGAGTACAAAATGTATTTATATGTATAGTATACAAGTGTGTGTACACATGCTGTAGTTACTGTGTTGTGATAGTAAACATAATTTACAAATTCAGGCTTTCATTTCTTACATTTCTCTGAATACCTTAGTAAATAAATGTTCATTAACTGGAACGGTTTTCAGATTACCATTTAATAAAACTTTTTTTCTGCAAGAGGCATGGTCGCCAATGGACATCTATAACTCCACAAGGGTCGTTAAAACCCCATATCTTCCCCAACTGAGCTCTGGAGAACTTATAGTCACAAAGAAAAAGTTAGCACTGAAGTTACGAAGATCTATATAATGTGGTCTTCTTCAAGGTTGAACTTCTTCCCTAGACGAACGGCTCATTCGAGTGGAAGTTCCATCAAGCTCAGCTCTCTTAAAACCTACCTTCAAAGAGACGGATAAGTACTGTTTTCTCGGCAACCCAGCTCACCTGGACAAGAAGTCAGCGACGTAGGACCCGAGCGGCTTCATGGAGGGGTAGGACTTGGAGGCCCAGACGCCGGGCACGATGCCCTTGACGAAGGCGTTGTTGCACTGCTCCAGCTCGGCGCTCATGATGGCCAGCCCCTGCGCCGCCAGGTGCACGCCGTGCAGCGTGCGCGCCACCACCGACAGCAGCCGGTTGTAGCGGATCAGCTCCTGGACGTACACGATATAAAAAATATCAGCCTATTAATATCACACTGCAGGGCCAAGGCCTCCATCATTTGAAACCATGTTTTCGTGAAAAAGACGGAGTTTTAGCTTAACCACCACACCACACGTAGCCACAAAACGCCGCCACTGGCCTTTTCATACTTACATTTTAATTGTAGCATGTGGCGGCCATGGGTTTTAAATGCAGTAATATATGCCTGGGGCGTCCTGAAATACAGGGTCACCCTAGCTTAGGCTACAGTTTCACACGCTTATTTGCCCTGTAATTTTCTCATCTTTAGAAGTACCTGTACATTATGCTTTGTGGAAAATTAGGGGCTGTTCGTGGACGAAATTTTTTGCCAAAAGTTTTAGGTAGGCTTTAGGTAGGCGTTGAACCTATAATGATGTAAAACAAAATAGTTTTATTTAGTGAGCATTTAGTGAAGCGTTATTAGATCCTCATTCTCTTTTTACATCAGCACCAGGTATCTATTTAGAGCGTCAATTCGATCGAGCAGGTGGCAGCCTGTATACATGTGACCCAATATATATGCGCGTGTAACTGACCTGCTTGAGCACAGTGTTCATGCTGTTGTAGTACATGACGGGGTACTTCTGCGAGACCTCGAAGACGTCGTACTGCCGGGGCAGGCGCGACATCATCTCGCGCGTGAGCTCGACCACGCCGCCGCCCTCGCCGCCGCCCTCCCCGCCGCCGCCGGACACGATCGACGTCTGCGTCAGCAGGCAGCCGAACAGCAGCTGACGGGGCAATGATGATGATGATGAAGCGGTACGAGGAAATCGGGGTGTCCCTAAATCATATTTCGGCTAGATCATCATCATCAGCATATAACAGTTCTCAGTTAGACCTAGTCCCACCACGTCGTGGTGGGATGTTGTTGGTATTATTCCGCAAGATGGCGTTCCTCAACAGAGGGTTCGACTGTTCTGAGATTGTGGACTGAAAAATGAGTTGTGACGTGATGTGACATCAAATTGACGAATGACAGGTACACCATACAGCAGAAATACAGTCTCGAAACACCCTCATTATGTCAACAGAAATCGGCCCAAGTTAAACTGGAAACGAGACAGGTATGACGTGGAAAGAAGAAGACTTGTATGAAGGGCGATTAGAACGACTTGTGTTAACTTAAGCTGTATTCTTTATTACGCGTTTCTATATTACTCTCAAAAACGTAGAAAATCAGCTTACCGCCGAAGTCTCCTTGTTGTCCTTAGTGATGTCCGCGTTCTCGTGCAGGCCGAACACCTCGGGCTTGGCGATCATCGGCAGCGCCTTGATGTGCTCCAGCACCGACCCGTAGTCCATGCTCGGCGGCATGCGGTAGTCTCCGCTCGGAGAGAACGAGTAGCTGCAGTGACATGAAATACATAGTAAAGAAAACTGCGCGTCAGACGAAGTGCTTTGGACTTTTTTCCGCCCTTTTCCGAGCTTCACGGCTGACCGGACCGTACCTACACTTCAGTAGGTATATCAAGAAAGTGATGTCAATTAAAGAATACATTATCAAAGATGATCAAAGTTTATTATATTAAGGGCCTGCTAAGCGCACAAGTTAACCACAGTCAATAGGTAAGTCTTCCACTAAATCTGAGACGTTAAAAACATACGAAACATAGAATTAAGTATCTAAACTGTTTTTATAGAGTCGGTGCCGCGCAACTCGCAAATCATGATGATTTTATGAATAGGCGGATCGAAAAAGTCTGTTGGCTGGTGCTGCCACATGAAACAAAACAACTTTCCACTAACTCAGGCTCAGCAGTGACCTCGTCGTTGTAGAAGATGGAGAGCAGCGACATGATGAGCCGGCGGTCCTTGTCGTCTGTGACGCGCCCGCCGTAGTTGCACTCGCCCGCGAGGTAGTTCAGCGCCTCGAAGGGAGTCTCCGCGTATTCCGTCAGGAACATCTGCAGGGCATAGCAAGTGCAATGACGGGCAGGAATATAAACGCAAACGAGAAGTGTCAGGCTTTCTGTGTCAGGTGCTGTAGCTTTCAAAAATTAGGGCCATAGTGCCATACGGTACAATATTGTGATCTTAGGAACCAGAGATCGTGATTTTATGTGGATACCTACATTGAAAGGACCAAAAACTACCACATGAACTTCTTCAATATACCGTAAGATTCCGCTTTCAACTTGTGACCATCCACTGTTAGATGATGACCTCGGATTTGATCGTCAATCTCACTTTAACTATACGAGCCAGATGCGATCCGAAAGTAAAAAGACAATGCCGATTATTGCAGAAAGAAAGAAGTTCTTAGCTGTCTCACTCAGTTCGGCCTTAACAAATATCTTTTGTAACGAGCTCAAGAATACAAGGTTCGTGGACGCGAGAAAAAAAGATGCCAATTTTAGGCAACGCCCTTTTTAACACCATAGGTACATATTCTCACCTGCAACTGCATAACACAGATCCTCAGATCGCTCTCATTGAACTCGTACTGTATATTCCATCCCAGCGGCCCGAAGGCCCTCCGCTCCTGCACGATGGCGTGAAAGAAGCACAGCGCGAACAGCAGACGTCGCCACTCCTCAGTCCTCGGGCAGCTGATGTAGAACTCCGGGTCGCAGATCGGGTCCGATATGTACGATCGGTAGATGTTGTTTTTGAGGCCTTTTGGGGCCTCGTTGGTCATCTTGACTCCTGTGGTATTGGGTAATTAAGTAAGTTAACGGATCTTGCAGCATGTTAATTCGCTAAAAGCAAGAGTTTCGATCGATCCTTTCGCATAATGACTCGAGCCCCACTCACGGCTGCAGGGTAAAAAGCTACAACTTAACATGATTCTTCTCCATTATGGACGATGAGATGAGTTGAGAGATTAGAGGCGACCAATCACCCCTGTTTTTTGAAAATTATATTCCATTTCTATTTTCTAAATAATCTCGATCTACTGCTCGCGGAAGAACCTCCATAACTAGTTATCAGGATCGATAAGGTCCTGCTGCACTAACCGTTCTGCAGCACGGTGACGGAGAAGGCTCGGCTGGGGTAGCTGGTAAGCCAGTCCATCACGTGGCAGTTCTGCAGCACCACCCAGCCGCCCGTCTGGAAGGCTTGGTTATCAGATGGTTGAACAAGACACTGACCGTTCTGCAGCACGGTGACGGGGAATGCCCGGCTGGGGTAGCTGGTGAGCCAGCAGCGGAAGGCGTGGTGCGTGGCCTGAGGCACGATCACCTCGGCGCAGATCCGCTCCAGCTCGCCCATCCACGAGTCCATCACGTGGCAGTTCTGCAGCACCACCCAGCCGCCCGTCTGGATGGCTTGGTTTATCATGTGGTGTAACAAGACACTGACCGTTCTGCAGCACGGTGACGGGGAAGGCTCGGCTGGGGTAGCTGGTGAGCCAGCAGCGGAAGGCGTGGTGCGTGGCCTGAGGCACGATCACCTCGGCGCAGATCCGCTCCAGCTCGCCCATCCACGAGTCCATCACGTGGCAGTTCTGCAGCACCACCCAGCCGCCCGTCTGGATGGCTTGGTTTATCATGTGGTGTAACAAGACACTGACCGTTCTGCAGCACGGTGACGGGGAAGGCTCGGCTGGGGTAGCTGGTGAGCCAGCAGCGGAAGGCGTGGTGCGTGGCCTGAGGCACGATCACCTCGGCGCAGATCCGCTCCAGCTCGCCCATCCACGAGTCCATCACGTGGCAGTTCTGCAGCACCACCCAGCCGCCCGTCTGGATCGCTTGGTTAATCATGTTCGCCGCTATCGGACCCTGGGATAAATTGAATAGGCTTTTGTCACTTCACAATTCTTCGAGTGTCAATATTAGTGCGAATTCGGGGGTAGATGCAGATACATCAGCCCGAGCCCGTTCAAGTAGACGACGCCCGCCGCGCACCGCCAGTTCGCTTGTGACCACAGCTGTAGCATCACAGCCGAAACGTCAAGCAGTAAGTACTCTGGTACTTATAAAAATAATATCGCGTTTAGTACTTATAAAAATAATGTTAAATAATTGTAATGCAACGTGAAAGTTTAAAGTTATATTTTAGGAATATGTTTCCCAGCATCTCTAAAATGCGATGTTGATACTTGACTATCTAATAAATAACCAATAGTTAAGTGACTCCGTCCACATGGATTTCGGTTTCCACACACATAATATTACAGTAAGCCTTCCACGTCAAATGGACTATCCAATAGTTTTTTTTTTCGATTCGATGCAGTAGTAAAGTTCTTGAGATAAGTGCGTATCCTCAAAAAAACAAACGCTTTAGCTTTATTATATAAGTACCTATAGAGCAAACTCATTGTCATCTACGAGAAAATGCGAAAAACACCTAAACTCACCTGCCCCTGCCCAAGCGAGATAGTCTCGAAGCTGATGACCTTCTTCTCCATGGAGAACTTGACCAGGCCCGACATGGGGTCAGAGCCAGCCGAGAGGATGAAGATGAGCGGCGAGCAGCAGTTGCTGTCGTTGTACGACTTCTCCAGGTCGAAGGGCGGCGGCTCGATGTACACGCGGCCCATCTCTTCAATTACGTATTGCTGGACGAGGGGGATAAGCTTGTCGGGACGGATGCATCTGTAGATAGATGTAGAAAAGGAAAGTAATCATCATCATCATCTGGCTATCGCAGTCCACAGCTGGACATAGGCCTCTCCTAGGGCTCTCCATTTAGCCTGATCCTCGGCGACTCCAGCTTCTCCCAGCCATCTTGCGCAAATCGTCACTCCACCTGGCCTGAGGGCGTCTTACACTACCTTTTTTGGACACTTGCTGAAACGCTGTATCAATTACAAAGTAAAATAAAGTATCAGTCTATTTTTTTTATATAAAAAAAGGTGGCAAACGAGCAAACGGATTGCCTGATAGAAAGCAATCAGCGCCGTCCATGCGGGCTGGCGACCAAAAGTGATATGCCTGGCTGAAAATAACAACTCATCAAAATTATAATGATATTTGTTAACGGGACTAAACGCTATTTTAATTATATAGTATATATATACTACTATATATATACTACTTACTGCTTGACTGCTTGCTTGCTTTTAGTATATATATACTACATAATTAAAATCGCGTTTAGTCCCGTTAACAAATATCATTATAGTAATGCAACGCGAAAGTCTAAAATCTCATCAAAATTACATGCAAAATGCCCACTTTAAGCTGCTCCTAACTTGTCCATTGAGACATTAAATATGTACATAAAAAACTACCAATTCACGATTACTAAGTAGATAACAGGGTTACAAATAATACACAAGAAATGAAAAGAAAGTTCTGGAGACGCAATAGACAAAATATCCTTTCCTCACCTTAGTATGATAAGTTTTGGAATGCCCCGCAGGTTTTCGTAAGGCGGCGGCAGCGAGTTTTCGTGAGGAGCGGATAAGTCATAGAAATCCTTCCACGCCTGCACATTCTTCTCAAAGTTTTCTTTGAATCCACGTAGCCTGAAGTCAAAATGTAAAGATAATGTTGGTAATGTCTTTCCTCAACAGAAAAACCTCCCATAGTCACCAAGCTCGGGATGTTGGTGTTGGTTAGTGAACGCGGTAACTTAAAAGAGCCATTATTAAGGTCATTTTCGTTGGCTAAGTTACTTGAGCATGGGCAAATAAATAAAATAATCACAGGGAAACGCTGCTGCCATTCCAGAAAATCGAGACGGCAAAAAATACCTTAATGTCAAATGGTAAAAGCAATCCTGTTTGTTGTTTAAAAAAATAAGAATAAGATGCCAGTTGATATTGAACTCTATGGCCTTGTGGAAGTGGAAGATGCAAAGCACGGACCCGTTGAGGTTGCTGGAACGCACAATCTCGGACCAGGCCTTGTCGGAGAGCCAGGCGGGCGCGGGGTTCTCGTGCGGGTTCTCCAGCGCCACGCCGCCCGTCAGCAGGAATGCCACCAGCTCGTCGTCTATGGCGCCCTATGGAGATACATCAGCATTTCCATCATCAGTATGTTACAGTGGAAAAAGGCTTCCGAATTATTTTCTAATCCCTACGCTAGAAAAGCTAATTGGCAACTCTAGTGTAGCGAACGATAAAATGATAATACGGGAACACTGCGCTCATTCTCTCGGAATGTCTACTAGTCTCTTCTTACGGCACCCACTTTTGACATCGATAAAGGCATTATGACTTCATTCGTTGATCGTACACCCCCGTACTACTTGAACGAAACTACTGGAACAAGATCTCAAAAAAAATGCTTAAAATATCACAAACCCTGGCCCTCAGGATGCCGAGCGTCAGAACGAGAGAGAAGATGAGCTTGTCCTTCTCGAAGAGGCTGCGGCAGACGTTCTCGTAGATGCTCTTGGTGAAGTACGCGTTGAGCCCGGTCAGCCGCTCGTCCAGGTCCTCGCTCTTCGGAGAGTTCAGGATCGCCTGGTTGTACAGGTTTATAAACCTGTCGGAAGATAGGTTGGTGGAATGTTAAAACGTGTATTAATAGAAGTTATGTTTGCATTACTAAAAATAACGAATCTCCGCCGTAGTTCGCAAAAATGTACGTAATATCAGTTCCCGATCAGTATGTTACCTCCACCTTACAGAATCTGATCAGATCAGATCTGTTGGTGAGTAAGGTTTATAGTCCTAGCTAAGGAGCTAGGCCTCCCTTAATTGAATTTTTAAAGGCATGTCAAGAATCTGCTAACTTTGCGAAGTTTTTGGTGTCCATGGGCGGCTCCATGGACGAAGCCAGCTTCGGACTCAGGGCGGGGCAGTAGTCAACCTATCGTCCTCTCATCCGGTTTTTTTTGTAACTTAAAAAACAAGTGTTAAATAAGACACCTTATAGATCACAGCCCCCTCCCTGGCCAAAGCACCCTTGCTTGACCCAGTCCGGCTACGCCCATGGGCGGAGTTGATCACTTATCATCAGATGAACCTATAGCTGGTTTCCCTATCTCGTTTGTAAGAAGAAACTAACCAGTTGAGCGAGTACTGGTACATGGGGTCGATGGCGGCCAGGTCGGATATGCAGAAGAACAGCACGGAGCTGTGCTTGGACACCGGCACGTACAGCAGCCTCGTCTGTCTGTCTCTAGCCAGGATGTGGTGTCTCACTCACCAGTTGAGCGAGTACTGGTACATGGGGTCGATGGCGGCCAGGTCGGATATGCAGAAGAACAGCACGGAGCTGTGCTTGGACACCGGCACGTACAGCAGCCTCGTCTGTCTGTCTCTAGCCAGGATGTGGTGGCTGACTCACCAGTTGAGCGAGTACTGGTACATGGGGTCGATGGCGGCCAGGTCGGATATGCAGAAGAACAGCACGGAGCTGTGCTTGGATACCGGCACGTACAGCAGCCTCGTCTGTCTGTCTCTAGCCAGGATGTGGTGGCTGACTCACCAGTTGAGCGAGTACTGGTACATGGGGTCGATGGCGGTCAAGTCTGATATGCAGAAGAACAGCACGGAGCTGTGCTTGGACACCGGCACGTACAGCAGCCTCGTCTGTCTGTCTCTAGCCAGGATGTGGTGTCTCACTCACCAGTTGAGCGAGTACTGGTACATGGGGTCGATGGCGGCCAGGTCGGATATGCAGAAGAACAGCACGGAGCTGTGCTTGGACACCGGCACGTACAGCAGCCTGGCTTCGTCTATCTCCTTCTCCGTGATGGCGGCGGAGGCCTGCTTTGCTTCTATCTCTATGGAGAGGACTTTGGATGATGATAGGATTTGGTTGGCCGACTCGTCTTCTAAGATGTTCCCGGCTGATGAAAGTACCTGTTAAAACGGAAACGCATGAAAAATTTATCTGAAAATATCACACACTCACATTTTAAACTGATATCCTTGTAGCACTTGCGATATGGATATCATTGGAGTTACACAAATAGCTTACTTTTATAGATAACATAATTAAGAAACACCCAGACAATATATGTACATACAGACTTCGTTAATGTACAAAAATATTTTGACTTTGTGAGGTTCGAAATTAAGCTTGTAATGATTTATGTTAGTTACCACTTTGATAGATTTAAATTCAAATTCAAATTCAAAATATTATTTATTAACATAGGCTTCATAGAAGCACTTATTAATCGTCAAGTAAATTACAAAATAATGACTCTACCACCGATGACGACAGTACCTTATATGTTTTCAGCGTAGTTCCCTGAGCCAAAAACTAATACAGGAGTAACTATTTCATTTTGAGCAAATTAGCTGTTATTTTTTACTCAAATGAAAAACCATAAAATTAAATAACATGTGAGTAATGTGGTAGTTAGGACAAGTCCAACAATAATATAACATGCCTCAAGGATCTTATCCTCGATCTCCTTGAGCGTGCGCTTGTTATTTGCTCCCTCTACGATGAGCTGGTTCTTCTTGAGCTCGAGCTCGGGTCGGTCCTGCGCTACCACGATGCCCAGCAGCTGGTCCTGCAGCCCTTGCGGCGTTATCATGAAGTTCAGCATCGTCACCTGGGGGACGCAAGGAACCTTGGCAGTCAACAGATTAAGGCTAAGGAGATGCGCCAAAAGCAGCCGAAATGATTATATTGCTCAGATTCTCTCCGCACTTCTCCGCTTTGGTGGGTTCTCAGCCTTAGCATTGGCGCAAATATATACACTTGTACCCCTATATTAGGCGTTGGTATGACTTGAGATGACGCGATGAGCAGTAATTTGGAACGTTGGCCTGTTTAGTAATATTTACGGAAATATGGCATTTATTAGCTATCGAGCAATTACAGTTAAATACACTAGCTTAAAAACAAAGGAACCTAATGTTTTTAGGTTGTAAGACTTATAATCGTTTTGCGTCTAAATAAAAAAGTTAAAAGGGGCGTTTTAAAAAAACAGTTATATTATGTACAATTGTACATAGTTGAACCGCGATTGCTTTCAATCGCTGAGCCGTTTAGATCTTTTCTGCACGCGTAGCATTCGTAGCGTTACGTAGCAATCGTAGAAGCGTAGTAATACCCTTCGTAGCAAGAGTATTAGTAGTCGTCAGTCGTAGTCGATTCCCTCATTTAGGATGACACTCAACGAAAAGAGCAAATGTGCCGTAAGTAGACAATAGGATTTCAATGCTGAAATGGTCACGTGTTAAGGTCAAATCCTATTGGCTGCTTACGACATATCTCCGCTCCGTTCCGCAACTATGTTTTTATGATATCTATGAACAACTGACCTTGACGGCGATTTCAGGTAGGTAGTGCGGATTGCTCAGCCTGGTAGTAATGTAGAAGCGGAACCGATGGTCGTACTCCAGGATATTGTCACCAAGCTTCAGACAGTCGATGCCGCCAGATCTATTTCAGAATAATTTGAAAACTTTACTATCTGTTTTTGAAACAATGTTATTAGATGATGAGATGGTAATAGGGAAAATTAAAATTGTTATTGACTAGCTTTATGGTTCATTTGGCAGTGCTTCTGAAACAGGCCAAGAGTCGTTTAATCAAAGTCAAATCTTCTACATCAAAATAAATTTATAGTTTTCAAAATAAGAGGAGGTTGATTTCAAAGGAGGGCAATAAAGTGCATCTTACATAAGGTGGATTATTAAAAGTCTTGATCAGATAAGTTTAGTCGAGTGCAAGTTCCCTAAGCTCTTGTTTCTCCATCACCTGAACACATTCCTCAGCAGCACGGGCTCCAGCACTGCGTCGAGCTGTTCTCTGATGTTCTCCATGATGACGGGGAAGCCCATCTGGATGGCGTTCTCCAGCACGCGCACGTAGTTCGGGTCCGTCAGCTTTATCACCTTCAGCTGGTTCTCTCGCTCCATGTTCTTTATCCACTTGTTCGCTTGCTCTGGAATGGAAGTGCTCTGGACAATGAACCCGTTTAGGTTCGTTGATGGAAATTTCGGTTTGCGTTCTACTGCTTTACAGAGACAGTCTACGTATTTAGAGATCTCAATATTGCATATGTCAAATTGGACCCAGGCCTTGTCCACTACATATAAAATAATTTTTGATCGTCAATCAGACTAACGATCTGTGATATTTCAACCTGTCTCTCGACATTGGCAAAATCATATTGCAGTATCAACAAAACATTTCGGCCAAGTAAAAAAATAAGCTGTCTAAAAGTAAATATTAATAGTTGCGATATTTACCTCTTTCTCTTCCTTACCCAGTTTCAACTTCGAGCCCGCGAGGGCGTTTCCACACAAAAAAGCCGAGAGCTTTATAAATGTTTTTGTTAAATCGACCCTTGTTATCGGAGACTCACATTATATTATTATTATAAACAAAAATTCGCTGCGGCAACCTAGTAAGTAAATTGACCCTAATGATAAGATATCGTTTCACCTTGCGGGTCGATCATGAGCGGCCAGCGGCGCGACTTCTCGACGATGATGCCGTTCTCGATGGAGAACGCGTCCACGGGCAGCCCGGCGATGTTCCACGCGCGGATCACCACCGGCTCGCCCAGCGTCGTCATCAGCGAGAACGCCTCGGAGCATGGGATGTCTGTTTGCTTACTTAGAGTTAGTATGTAAACATGTTTACATTGGTTGTAGGTAGCCATTTCGATTGTTCGATAGTCTGCCTCGAAAATTTGTGACTGACCGATAAAAACCAACTTAGTTTTAAGTATTTTCAAGTTATAAACCAAGATGGATAGGGAGATCGGGACTTGAGCAGCAATGCGGACCCAGTAAAGATTGGAAGTTATTAACGACTGCCAATGAATCACTAAATCAATCATCAAATCGTGTAATTCAAGCTGCTATGATATTAAAACCTCACAAAAGGTAAGTACATATACTCACTGAGCGCTAAAGTGCGTGTGTTCCATATCTGTATGATCTCCCGCCTGTAGTTGACTGTGTACGGCCCGAGGTAGGCTATGAAGCCAGCTGACAGAAGTACGTCCCCTAAAATATTACTTCGTTTTACTATTTACGGAAGGGAAGGAAAACAGTTCTTATGAACTCATGATACCTAAGTCGAGCTATTTGTAGTCCAGGGAGTTTATATGAATGGACCTACCTCTTAGAGGATGATCATATTGAGTTAATTTGTTAAGCATAAGCACAAATCTTTTAAGACGCCAACTATCTTTATGTTTCTGAAGTTTTTTTTTTGTAGTGGGACTGTATTCAAGTTATCTTGCAAGACAGCCGTGTGAGCAGGCTATCGTCCCACTACTTATCCCTTACGGTAAACTTCCCACCCGGAGGCCAGGACCAGTACTCTATGCCAAGCTAAGACGCCTCGTCACGTATCGACAGGGCCGTCTTTCACCTATTAGGGGCCCTGGTAGCCTAGCTAAAATGCAACTTTTGCGAACGCGAATTATCGTTTGGTCGCGACTTATATCTCCATCCCGCACACGAAACGATAATTAGCGTTCGCAAAAGTGGTAGCTTGGCTTGCCCACCTGGGCACATGGGCCTTTAAACCTCTTGTTTGGTAAATGTGGGCCCCAGAGACTGTTCTAAGGGCCACAATCGATCACGGGGCCCTGAGTTCTTGCCTATGGTGCTCAGTGGGAAAGACGTGTCAGCATACCGATGATGTTCCCCAGCAGCTCCTGCAACTGGTGCGCCAGGTCGGTCCAGCGCGCCTTCTCCCCGCCCAGGCCGCCGATGAGCTGCTCCGCGCGGGACAGCTTCGTGGAGCACAGGTCGATCTCGTCCTCCAGACCTTTCTTCTTGCGAGTCATCTCGGCGAACTCGTCATTGAGGGCCTGGTGTGTGTAATGTTTGGAAATACTAAATATTTTCGGACATTTACAGCTTAATCAAAATAAACAACGAAAGGAAATGCTTATAAAGTCACATTGATACTTGAACCCGTAACAACTAGCCCATAAGCCCGTCAGAGTTTCTATCAAATATAACAGCATGATTATCCAAAACACACTTGTCCAAATTTTTACCAAAAATACTCGTATGTCCAGTAAAGGAATAAAATCCCACATAAAATAGAACCTTATGCCTTTAACACACGCTTGAAAACCTACATATGTAAGGGATCATTGTAAGGGTTCAGAACTGATATTTCTTTCTAAAAAGTCCTACACTCCCAAGGCGTTGCGTACTGCACCTGCAGTTTGTCGAGCACGCCCTGCAGCTGCGCTCTCTTCGCATTGAGCGTGTTCATCTGCTGCTGGAGCTCGCCCTCCGCCTCCGCCAACGCAGCTTTCTTCGGCGCTACTACCTGAGACGGAAAAGTTGGGAGTTAATTCTGATGATTTGCAAAACAACAATGGGGAAAAGATCTTAGCTCCTTAACACTTAATAACTATCCATGGACGTTACGGTGTTTTGTGGGCGTTTCTGAGCTTCGTTATCCTCACGAAAGCAAACAAACCAAATCTCATCAGGAAGAAATTCTCTAGACTAGAAGAAGAAAGACATCGATAGATCATTTTAATTACAGTTAAGGGAAAGTGTGATAGGTACCAATTTCAAATTGGTACACAATAAATAGCAAACCAAATAAAGTTGGTAATAGGTATTAAAAAAAGAAGTAGATATGTAATACATATGTTTCTAATGATAAAAAAATAATAACGTATTTTACATACCTTGATGACTCGATCATATACATCCATGGCGCGCACCCAGCGGCACAGACCCTCGCACGCGGACGACACTTTCGATATCACGACCGGGTCAAACTCCCGATCGGGGATATACCTAAAACACCACATAAAATGTGTAAAGCCATGACTTTCTAACGATTAACCTTGCTATTAAATATGCGGATCATCGGATCATGGGTGACAGAAAATTTTAATTTTGAGCTCTTTCCCGCATAGGGAAAGTTAAGCCATTGGTCCTGCGCTTGATCTCTCTCCGGCGAGTGAGGTAATAGGGAGTGCATCTGTGCACTTCTTATAAGTGCACAAGTGAGTGCGCAAGCAATGCAATATTTCCTGCGTAGGCTGATCCTTAGATCGGCCGCCATGGCCGAAAACCGGCCGGAGGGTATTATTTTAATTAGTACAAGTAGGAAGGAAATGATTACAAAATGTACTGCTGAAAACATTGCTATGTAAAATTACCTGTCTCTTATTTTTTTCATAACAGGGACCGGTATGTTGTCTTTGTCGTAATTCCTCAAGCTGTCCAAGAACTTCATGTCTCCCAGCATCTTCTGCGACGGGCCCCAGTAGTCTTCGTAAGGTTTCCCTAAAATTAATAATTCGATATTATTGGAATCAGGTAAGCTGGTTTTGTGATTTTTCATTTTAGACGTATCATCTTTGGCTAAAGTGCACAATAGTTCGTTCGGTATCTTAAGCAAAACGTCAACGTAACAATAACAAACACACACACACACACATACACGGATAATAAAATGACGGATGCAAGGGTGTACCCCTGTACCGCATCATCAAGAACCGTTTTATAAATAAAACTAGCGGCCGCCCGCGACTCCGTCCGCGTGGATTAGATTTCCAATACCCTATGTGTTATTCTGAT
Organism: Nomophila noctuella; assembly: GCA_958496325.1. NCBI lineage: Eukaryota > Metazoa > Arthropoda > Insecta > Lepidoptera > Crambidae > Nomophila > Nomophila noctuella. The sequence continues at coordinate 1,072,459 of OY292489.1, forward strand.
GTATAAGCTATATTGTGGTAAAGTTTCATTCAAATCCATTCAGTAGTTTTTACGTGAAAGAGTAACAAACATCCATACATCCACACATCCATACATCCATACATCCATACATCTTTACATCCATACATCCATACATCCATACATCCACACATACAAACTTTCGCCTTTATAATAGTAGTAGGATTAAGTTTTTAAAGGTGTAATAAATGGATCGTAAAGCAACAGCGGCCTTACCGTTAGCATCCATCTTCCTATCGCCCTTAATGCTCTTCATCACACACACCGCCTCCATGACCAGCTTGACGCCAGCGGGGGGGTTCTTCATGGACTTGACGAGCGTGATGTCTGCCGGCTTGAGCGTGTTGAGCGCCGACAGAGCCGCTTCAAGCGCCGGCACCGCCTCGGCCAGGTCGGACTCGCAGTCGTCCTTGATGGCTTGGGCTGCGGCGGCCGCCTCGTTGGCGAGAGCCTCGTCCGCGCCTACGATCTGGTACACCACAGCATAGTGTTACTACGATAACTTATTTTTTTGGTGGGAAACTGCTTGATAACTTTGTAGCTAGACCTATGCTCCTGCCTGACGAGTGCTATGCATTTGCTTTGTTAAAACTCAAAATTTATTATTTCCAAAAGGCTTCATGAAAGCACTTATGAGTTGTAAATTACAATAATATGTTGACTACTAACACCCCTGATTAATACCATACCGATCCTCTAAGCTGCACCGTCTTAGAACAGTGCTAAACCATTTTTTTACGGTGTCTTACGAAGCGCCTAAGTGATATTTCGGGGAATGGACCGACTTCCCCTGAGTTTTATAGGTTACCATAATGCAGTCAGCAACCCCACCAGCAACACTCATCCAGCCTTATAACTACTTTATTTCTACTTGAAATGAAAAGACACATGAAATTTTGGAATAACGCGCTTTTACGCAAACAAGTTGAACATCATCTTTCAAAAATTGTATCTGTACCACGCACCTCTTTCTGCTTCTCCACGACGACGGTGTCCTGTTCAATCTTGATCATGAGCTTCTCTGTCTTGTCGGAGGTCTCCACCAGCAGCGGCTGCAGGTCGCGCAGGTTCTGCTGCATCACCGCCACCTGGCCGGCTGCGAAGTCCAGCTGTTCCAGGCCTGTCTCGTATCTAGAGATAATAGTGTACGGTCAGCTGCAATTCAAGGTAAACCCTTGCAGTTCAATAGTAGTGCTTATTCCTTTAACGTAAGGGCACTGCAAAATCTAAGTAGATCCGGTGGACTTGGAAAGGCCACAATTGTGTAATTTTATTTTATTTTGTAGTCTATGCTTGTTAGCTGTGCCCGTGGTAAAGTCAGTCGTACGTCGATAGTCGGTATTTCTGCAAGTAAATAAATGTTCGTTTTACTAAAGAAAAGGAACTGATTCCATCCTGAACATTCCAAAGTCTTTAAAATGTATTATTAAACATTACAACGGGACTAAAGCGTTCGCTTGTGACCACGGCTGTAGCATCGCAGCCGAAACGTCAAGCAGTAAGTACTCAGGTACTTATAAAAATAAAATCGCGTTTAGCCCCTTTGTAATGTTAAATAATTGTAATGCAACGCGAAAGTTTAAAGTTATATGTATCCTTAAAATGTACGTAGAAGGAAGGATATAGGAAAGTGTCAATTAAAATAAACGAAAAAGTACAAACTTAATCACCTGATCCTGGCTCTAGTAATCTGGTCCACTTTCATCGCATACAGGCTCTGGAAGGCCTTGATCAACTCCAAGTAACTCGTCGGCGTCACGTATACTTTACGCTTCTGCTCCGAATAGAACCTTAACACACACAACACAAAATTAAATGATAAGTACAAATTGTGTAGTAAATTGCAACGTGAGAATCTCTGTAAACTTTAGAGTAAGCTACAAACCCTGCCGCCGTTCCCTTACTCTGCATAAAAAAGACCTATCAGCGTCAATAAGTTCAATCGGTCCCAAACCAAGATAATGGTTTAACTAGCCTTAATTTGAAAATAGTAGATTGAACAGGACTTGTCACTTTACTACAAGTACTTACTTAGATGTGCTGAGTAACAGTTGTTCGATCTCACAGTCCGTTTAGGTATGACTGTTGTGAAGATAGCCGTGCTCACCTACATTGATTCTGTTAGCGTCAGCTCAAAAGCGCTCTAATACATAGTAACTTTTTCCAGCTAAACTGACTTTGGGAGATATATGTCTTTATCTTTCTCTTTGATGGGTGAGGTGATGTGCACATTGGTTTTTTTTGTGTGAGGTCAAAAGCACTCCCAATGCCTAGTAATTTTTCAGCTCAATCGACTTTGGGAGACAGATGTGCTATCTTTCTGTATCTTTCTTTTCTATAGATAAATTAATTGTAGCTGGTGCCTACCTGTCGCTGAGCGAGACGACGGTCATGTGGAAGAGCTGGCACATCTCGACGCAGGCGACGCGCAGGTCGTCGTCCACGTTCTCCATGCGCGCTATGAACATACTCGCCACGCGCTCCAGCGCCTCTGCCGGCCACGCCGTGAACCTATGGTGGTAAACATGTTTCTTTTATTATCCCTACTAATATTATAGATGCTAAAAATGTCCCCGTCTGTTAAATGTTACGCTTTCCCTTTGCTTAAATGTCTAAAACGATTTTGAAGAACTAAAGCTACCTTTTATTGCGACAAAAGGGATCTGAAATCCACGCGGACGAAGCCGCGGGCGGTTGCTAGTAAGTATTAATACGAATTATAAAAATAGTTTTTGTTCTTTTCAATGCTTGCGATGACCCCTTCGGGGACAGTATTTTTGAGGATTTCTGTCCTAATTCACGTAACCAGGGGGGAACGAGGGGCAGCTCGCTTTCAGTGGCACTCGAGGCAATCTGCCTTTATAGGGTTCCCCTATCACGCTCCACGTAGAGGCAGCTCGCTTCTGGGGGCAGGAACGCTGCTGCACTTCACCCCTTAGTCTCTTCTTATAGCACACATGACTTTACGGCTAGGCTCCCTCACCAGTCGATGGTGCAGCAGTTGATGAGCGAGGGGAACATGCGCAGGCGGTTGCGGAACGAGTCGCCGATGGGCGACATGGCGAGCACGATGCGCAGGTTCGCTTTGACTCGCTCCACGTAGAACCCGAACATCGCCAGCGGGGTCGTCTCCATCTTTTTACCCTGTTTGATACAATACGTGTCAGATGTGCGTATGTCAATCAGTAACAGGAGTATATGTAAGTTTTATAATTTAAACAAACATGGCAATATCACGTACCTACAGAACGTCGTATGTTCAAATTCAAAGGGCATGGTATAAGTGTAGAAACACACACTTGGCTGAAAATACGGGACCAAAGTTCGACGGAAATGCATTTTTTATACAATATTGCGTTATTATGAAAAACTTGCATTAATCATGAGATCTGTTTCGCCACTTAAGACCAAAGTAATAAAAAAATACTTACCACAAATAGTTCCAAGCAACCGTCAGCAAGAAATAAAGTAATACAATAATGAAATACAAATGAAAGACAAGTGCTAGCTAACGGAATAGTTATTTACACAAAGCGCGTTTTGAACATTAACTTACAGCTTCTCTGACGGCCGTCTGCATCTTATCCAGGATCTCCACCTTCTCATCCATCCCGTAGAGGTTGGGGATGTCGCCCGTGTTCAACAACATGTTGATGTCCTCCACCATGCCTTCGTACATTATCTAATACAACGAGTTCAGTTTATTATCAAGGTGAAACGTGTTGCTATAAGAAGAATTCTCCAAGCATACTTCCTATGAAAGAACAACTAAGTCAAAAAGTCTAAGAATTCGTTTTCTTTTAAAATACATATATGTACTTAGGTATTTTTTCATTTAAGTCCCGTGATCTTCTGTAAAAACGGGGCATTGAAGTGTTGAGTGCCTAATTGTGTATTATGTTAAGTTTAGTAGCATCATTAACTCTTCCACACTCCTTAAGCAGCTTTACACCAAGTAGCTACCGTGATACATCCAATATTTTGAGTTTTGAGTTGAGTTGTTGAGTTTCGAGTTAGTTCGGTTACAAACCTGGTTATCGGCGAATAGAAAGACGAGCGGCTTGCCAATGATGCCGGCCTTCATCAAGAGCTTGCGGATGTCATCACGCCACTCGTTCTGGCCGTACACTCGCGAAATCTCGATCTATGGAAACATTGAACATTGCAGCCAATCTGAAGTACTCACACTTCTCGTGAATAAGACATTTAACTGAAATTGAAATTGCGAGACTGAAGTTCGGCGGCAATGCATTTTTAATACAAAATAACGCGACGGTATATTGGCATAGTGTGTCATCTCGACAAACGTGACGAAACGTAAATTCAGCAGCGTAAATACGGTCGCTTCTTTTTCCGCATTTTGTTTCAACACTTAGCGATTTGATCATCACATGTGTTTTGAACGCTCAGACTTCTAAGATCTAATTTTATTCTAACCTGGATGACGTTCATTTCTAAAATGCTCGCAGCGAGTTTGACAGCACTGCTTCTGCCACTGCCTCCGACGCCGACCAAGAGGAGATTTCCTTAAATTAATAGCAAACGTTTAACGGTTTTCGAATATTGCGTAAGTTTATGCGTTAGCAAAAAAATAGCAACCAATAATAAAAATATGGTGTCGTCACCATCTCTTCATTCACCTGAAAGGAGTGAATGAAGAGTTGACGGCTGATAGGAATGAGTGGAAGGAGAAGACATGTTGCGCCGACCCCGCCTAGTGTGGGATAAGGGCAGGAGGATGATTTTGTCACCATAAAAGTCGTCGACGCTTTGCTTTCCCATGCATACTGATCTTTATGAATCAGCATAGGAATCAAGGCAGCTGACTTGATAATAACAAAGGCAAGAAAAACATTCATATTCATATTCATACTCGTATTCTTTGCTTCCTTGTTGTGTAATAGTATATTTTTTACAGCATCATCTTTACTGCCTTGGAGGGCCTTGACAGAATTAGGCAAGTGGTTGTAAATTTGGACAGCCATAATAGAATGATCAATTGTTAAACAGTTTTAAACTACTAGGTACTACAAGCAAACCAACAGTACCATTATCCTGCAACAGCACGCGCGTGCACCTTGAGATGTGGTCGAGCGCGTACCGGAACATGACCAGCGACATCGGCGACGACGACACCACGTTGTACTCCTCCAGGTAGTACTCCATCTTCACCGCCATGTCGTCCAGGTCCATCACCTGCAGACAGCTAACGTTGGTAGTCTGCCTAGTTAACAACCTAACCACAACTCCCAATTTAGGCTGCAATGCAGGTTAAAGCTATAGACCAGGACACTATTGTATTTTATGTCTTCTTAAAAGGCCGACAATGCAATTGATCTTGGATCAATGGACAATGGATCTCTTTGGTTGGTGATTATTGTTTACCATCTGGTGACTCGCCTCCTTGTTTGTTGTTGTTCTTGGGGTTTGCAAACTTGCCAGTCGACTTCATCTGAGCCACTATACTTAATAACTCTTTCTGAACCCGCATTACAAGGCAACCAGTTGAAATTGACGGTTGAAAGGTCAAAGAGCCACATACCAAATTATTATTTTTAGGAATAATAGAATAATACCGATTCTAGTTACATTCTAGCATCCTAACCTGGTCGTAGATCTTTGGATCGGCATCGGGCTCCATGTAGTTCCCGAAGAATATGTTCGCAGCGTGCTTGTTTCCCAGCTTCTCGCCCTCGGGGATGTAGCCCGTCTCGCCCAGGACCTGGTCCATGTGCACGCGGAAGTTGCCGTACACCGCCCGGTGGACCACTTCGAACAGCTTCTGTCTGAGGGGTGAAGCACAAGTCTGTGAGTCTATTTCAAATTGATTTTGCCCCGCGATTGGTTTTTGAATTTGAGATACGTGAAGTAAACACTCTTGCCTATTGGTCTATTTGCCTAGTTTGAACGAAATAAGCAGGTCGCGGCAGACAGTATTTTTTTTATTATAATGTCATATAGGCTGAAGCCTATAAAGCTAATTGTATAGGCACTTAAAAGTTCAGTAACGAGACTCGAAAATCATCACAATCGGACCCGTCAAAGCGGTCAGCAACATCCAACTCCATAGCTTTGCACCAAAACGGTCATTAAAACCATCATCAGAACCATCGACGCTTATGGCATCTTTACCCCGCCTTACTTCTGACACCACTCACCTGTCTGCATCATCCACCAGCCTATCGTAGAAGACCCGGTAAGTCTCATGTATCCAGAGCAGCACGAGCTTGTTGAGCTCCTTCATATGCGTGCCAGGGACGAGCAGGATGCCCTTGATCACGCGGGCGAAATCCCGCAAGTTGAAGACGTAGTGGTACTAGCTTAAAAGGACACAGACTTCTTCGCCTAAATCATCCTTCTAGTATTTGGGTATCGAATCGACTTACAAACATTTCAACCTCGGCACAAATAGGTGGCCAAGAACTTTACCATCTTCCTGATTTATGATCCCTACTATTGTCATAAACGGTAGACATACAGACGGATCCTGTGTCCTACCTGACTGAATTTCAAAGAGCTAGCTCATCTATCAGAACTTAAACTTCGCCTGTCTTCTGACATCTGAAGCTACTACTCACCTGTCAGCATCATCGACTAGCCTATCATAGAAGACCCGATAAGTCTCATGTATCCACAGCAGCACGAGCTTATTTAGCTCCTTCATGTGCGTGCCAGGGACGAGCAGGATGCCCTTGATCACACGCGCGAAGTCACGCAAGTTGAACAGGTAGTGGCACTTGCTCGGCGTAGGCAGGAATTGTAGCGTCACGGCTTTGTATACTTCCATTGTCGCCGCTACTACGCCCTGGAATAAACGTTTGGGAAAGGTTGACATATAGTGGTAGTAATGACAGCTCAGGTCGCCAATAAGCATGAAAAGCTTTCTCAAGAAACTCAATGAAAGTTTCTTTTTTGGAACTAAAAAGTTGCCCTGATTAGCCTGGAAGTAATTGCTATTTCTGCCATTGACAGTTATAACGCAGAAATCTCCAATGTTTGTCTACTGAGATAACATTTGTTCGGTGTCTTACAGCTTTTTTTGAAGATTTGATTTATTTTTTTGGTTAGAACAGTTCTTTACCTTGCTCTGCCTCATGAGTGTATCCGTGAATCCCTTAGTGAAGTGCCAGTCCATGATGGTGCAGAAGATCTTGTTGAGCGTGTTGTCCTCGAACGAGTCCAGCGTGATGAGCAGCATGTGACGCGTCAGCCGGGAGGAGATCAGGTTGGACCCGCCGCCGGGGGGCAACATTGCGGATACCAAGAGCTATGGGACATAGAATTTTGGTACTCCTTATACATAGTTTACGGAAACGTAAAAAATCTCTTGTTATAAGGTTGATAAGGAACCCAAAAATTTTGTTTTTTATAAGGATGACAACTTAAGTTAAGGGTCAGGACTCAAAATCTACTCAAACTCAAAATACTCTTTATAAAAATAAACTTCATAGAACCTTTTTTAAATCGTCAAAAACTACAAAATAATTACTCAACCACCGATTCGAAATGCAGAAGAATGGCGAGAAGAATCGACAAGAAATTCGACAGTTGCTCTTTTCAAAAGACACGTGTTTTAATAACAATGGTACTTAAATCAATTACAGTGATTATTTGATCTTAGTCCTGACTTGCCAACCCAATTTTTTTTTTTGTTAAATGTAGAACAAGCATTGCTGCTTGGTGCACGAGCATACGGATTGCCTCATGCCTGAACACTTCAGTTGAAATTACAATCTTTACACACAACAGCGTGCAGGACTCACCACATCGACGACCTCCTGGCGCACCATCTCCTTGAGGTCGTACCAGTGGCCGTGGTCGATCCACTGCCGCAGCAGCTCCAGCGGCGGCTGCGCGCCGTACACCTCCTTCTGCGGCATGCTCAGGTCGTCCACGAACAGGACGCACTGTACAATGGAGTGCAACATCAGTCAACCATCACCATCATATCGCCAAGCAAGCATTTCGTTCCTGGACATTAAAGTCTCCAACCGATGCTCATGTTTTTGCAGGGAATAGCAAATAATGTAGTAATTTCTATAAAGATCCTAACAACACTAAATGGGTCATTATGATTAAATCTCGAGACTGTAACTACATGTTATTGCAAACGTATGTTGGTATATTTATTTATTTATTTATTTAATCTTTATTGCACGATGTAAACATTGTACAAAAGGCGGACTTAATGCCTCATGTCATTCTCTACCAGTCAACCCTAAGGTCAAACAGAAAGTGAGTAGGTAGTGCTATTAAAAAGAAGAAAATATACTTTTATTACTTATAACACATAATATACTACATAAACTATACATATACCTAAATACATATATATACATATAATACATATATTATACAATAAAATTCAACTATATATATGAACCAAATAACAAAGATGTGAAATATAAATGATAAATGATGCTAACTTGCCAGATTAAGTACTGAAACAGGTGGACGATGATGCGCAAGAATTAATGAGGAAATGAAGAACTAAAAATTTAAAAGCTCTTCTACTCGGAGCCTGCCTAATTATATATTCCAACATACATTTATTTAAGTTTTTTTTTATAACAACTACTTTACCTTTTTGCCCATAGAAGGTCCAAAAACGCCTTTACGTCTTCGGTCCACTTTCGACATGATGATATCTTGAGTCTGTGGGAAAAGTATATATAATGCGGAATGCGTAAGTTATTTAACACTTGATGGTAAATCAATACACATAAAATCATTGATGGTAGAAATAGTCTGATCCAAATGTTGTATAACTACTTATACAACACAAGTTGTTCTACAACAGAAGTTGAATAGCCATTGCCTGTTATCCTAAAAAACCAATAAAATGGTTAGAATAGAAATTGACCAGAATGAACACAACTAACCTGATTGGCAGTGGTTCTGGCAGAGAAGTTGATGGTGTTGGTGATATATCTCTCCTTGGGCAGCGAGAGCAAGAAGTTGAGCACCAGCGATGACTTGCCGGTGCCCGTGGGACCCACCAGCAGGATCGGGATCTTCGACTTGACCATCTTGGAGACGAAGTACCGGAGGCATGCGTTCTCGTTCGTCAGGATTATCAGCTCGTTTACCTAAATATTTGTTAAGTTATAAGTAAATATTATTTTAAACTAATAGTGCTGAAAAACTTTTTGTCTTTGTGAACCAGAACGGGTGAATTTGGTAAGGTGTTTCATGTGCCATTTGTTTTATGGGATTGGGGCCAATGCTAGTCTGAGTAACACGGCGAACACTCTGCCAAGTATTGTTTTCGGGTTCGTTTCGTCCTTTCATGTCCAGTCGCGGTAATTCTCCAAAAGCTCAAGTCGGTCATGTATGCTTCAAATTCGAGACCTACACCAATTTGATAGTTGCAACTTGCAAGTGGCCAAAAAGAGAATAAGAAGAAGAAGAACGACCACCATGAATATCATTATATCATACTAACCTTAGCATTAGCAGCAAGAGGAACTTCCTTCTCCAGATCGACCCACGGAATCCATGTGCCATTATTCCGCTTGTCATACACATAGTCGAAGACCGTGTCCTTGTCTCCGAAGAGTTGGTTCTTGGTCAGCTTGAACGACTTCGGCTTGGGGTACGTCGCATTGGCGCCGTCCAGCAGTTTGCGGAAGAACGAGTCGAAAGACTTGCGGCTGTCACCTAAATATAGGATTTTCTTACATTCATGATTAGATTGGTGGATTTCACATGTAAATAATTATGTATGTAGCTTCAATAAAATAAGCGCATGAATAAAAGTCAAACAGAGAAAAATAAATAGGTAACTGCATCGTGAAAAAACCAATGGGAAAAATTCTGGATTAATCTATTCTTCTAAGCAGATTGTAAAATGATACAAGCATTTTATTTAGCTCAACTTCCATACAAAATACTTTTGTATTGGTAGTGCAGGCAATGAAGCATTTTGGGTCCGAATTTTTTTACTGTGAACCGATTTGCATGAAATTTTGGAATTAGTTTCATTGCACCCTTCAATTCAAAAGTGAAAATGATTTGAACGCCGCAACTACCCCTGGAGTGGTTGCCACCCCATCTCGAGGGTGAGTATTCTTTTTTTAAGATAACCTCGGATATCGATGGGAAGACTAATTTTAAGCAAAAAATCATCTATAAAGTTTTTCGATAAATCTAATACTTTTCAAGTTATTGGCAATTTAATATTCGCAATTTTGTCACGTTTTTCATCGGTTTTTTGCAAATATCTCCAAAAATATAACTTTTATCGATAATGTTATGAGGAACAAAATTGTGGCAGGTAAAAAACTAAACAATTTTGTTTATTATAACGTATTCTAAGTGCAATATTAAGTTAGATATTAAAGATCAAAGACGTTTTTTATTTTGTCTGCATTTTAATGTATGTGGTCAATGTCATCTAGCGTTGAGCAGATGCATTTTATGCATTCTTATAATTAAGAATTTTGTAGTGCTTAAAATAAGCTTTCAAATGAGTACAATTAAAAGTCTTTTGCACGTAAAATAAGTAAGCTGTATTACAAATAAGAGGAGCATCCAATATTTTTTCTTTTAAAACAATGGGTTTCATAAGTGCCATTTCCACCAGAATTGAAATTATTCGTATTCCGCCAAGAATTAACTTTATTATGAAGTGTTTGATAAATTGTATCAGTTTCGCTGCCTTAGGACACATATTTTTCAAAATAGACAGGATTAAAATAAAAATATAAAATCTCATATTTTAAAAAATCCCACCTTCTTTTCATAATATCTCAAGAATTACGATAGATGCGTATAAAAGTGTAGGGGTAAAAAATTTAGGTATTTTTCTGACAAAAAATTTAGTAATTTTGTTATTTCTGTTAAATAAAAACTGACGGAGATATGATTGTTTAAAGAGCGCGTGGCAGCGGCAATCACAGCCTCTCTTAAGCCCTTTAACCCTTCACCGTTTTCGAAAAACGTTTTTAATTATATATTGCAATAAAGGATGTTGTAGTTCTTCTAATTACCTTTTCAATGCTGTTTTAGAAATTGTGATAGCATGAATAGCTTGGAAATGGCACTTGTGAAACCCATTGTTTTACAAGAAAAAGCATTCGATGATCCCCTTATTTGTAATACAGCTTACTTATTTTACGTGCAAAAGACTTTTAATTGTACTCATTTGAAAGCTTATTTCAAGCACTACAAAACTCTTAATTATAAGAATCCATAAAATGCATCTGCTCGCCGCTAGATGACATTGACCAAATCGATTAAATTGCAGACAAAATAAAAAACGGCTACGATCTTTAATATATATCTTAATATTGCACATAGAAAACTTTAGGATAAACAAAATTATTTAATTTTTTACCAGCTACAATTTTGTTCCTTATAAAATTTTCGATAAAACTTATAATTTTGGAGATATTTGCAAAAAACCGATGAAAAACGTGACAAAATTGCGAATTTTCAATTGCCAATAACTTGAAAAGTATTAGATTTATCGAAAAACTTTATAGATGATTTTTTGCTTAAAATTAGTAATCCAATCGATATCCGAGGTTATCTTAAAAAAAAAATACTCACCCCCGAGATGGGGTGGCAACCACTCCAGGCGTAGTTGCGGCGTTCAAATTATTTTCACTTTTGAATTTAAGGGAACAATGAAACTAATTCCAAAATTTCATGCAAATCGGTTCACAGTAAAAAAATTCGGAGGTTGGACCATATTTTTCGCTTCAATGACTGCGCTATGGGGGCTAGCGCCCAATAAAGCAAGGGAGTATTGGAAGTGTACCTGTAAGCGTGGCGCAGAGTCCCCACAGCAGGCTGAACACGAAGGTGCACTGCAGCCACATGGTGCTGAACTGACCCTCGCCCTCCAGCAGACACGTGAACAGCCGGGTGAACGACTGAGGAGACATTTTTTTTAAAGAAGGACGAGAAATGTGTAAACTGTTTACTTATTGCTAAGAGTATTGTACTGTTTTGGAGAAATCCCAACAAATTCTGTTCGACCCGGGGTTCGAATTGAGGACCTCTTAAGCGGATGTTTTTTTCAAATTCCTTAATTCATTTACTGTCATGAACAAAGACTACGTTAATACCGGTGCCCTAAGTTGCTATAGAAAGCCTTGCATTACATTGCTTCTAGACTGGTGTCTCGTGTCAGAATTGAAAAAAAACATGAACAAAAAAATAAAGAGCTGCTGCTAGCACGAATACAAATTCCTCAAATCATAAAAGCACTCACGTAGAACTGATGTATCTCGCCGACAACGACGAAGTGGTGGCACTTGGTCAGCATGAACTCGAAGATGGGAGGCACCAGCCAGTCGATCAGCTCCTGGATCAGCTCGTACTGCTCGGGGATCAGCCGCTTGCTCAGGTGGAAGTTGTACGAGTCGAGGAACGCTCGCCATCCTGCAATGAGGTTTGACTCTTAGGTTAGGCATGAGATCAGGTTGCCAGATAGATTAGCTATACATACTAAGAGACTGGGAGACTAAGTTCTGCAGCATTTGCTGTAAGAAAAATACGACGCCTGACTGATATTGAAACGGCGAGATTGGTTTATTTCAGCTATTTTCATAGTGTTATGTCTTACGGTCTGTTATTGTGGGGATCGTCTGCTGATATACAAACAATTTTTGTATTACAGAAAAGGGCGATCCGTGCAATATATGACCTTAAGCCGCGTGATTCACTCCGTGAGATATTCAAGGAGATTAATATTTTAACTACAGCGTCTCAATACATCTTTGACTGCATAATTTATACGCGCAAGAACCTACACAATTTTTCTAGAAAAAATGACTTTCATAGCTTTAATACAAGAAATAAACATAAGCTTGCCGTTCCAAGTCACAGGCTTCATAAGACTGGGAAGTCTTTTATTGGACTTGGTGTCAAAATATTTAATAAATTGCCTGAAAGTGTTATTGAATTTCCTAAACATAAATTTAAGATGTTTATTAAATCAACCTTGATGAAGAAAGGTTATTATAAAATAGATGATTATTTAAATGATAAATATGCATGGACATGTTAATCTGCTCAGCCGCACTTAATTTGTAGTTATTATAAGTATTTGACAAAATTGTAAAATTGAAATTTATTTTAAAAAAAGGCAAAACTGTCTGAGTTTCTTGCGGCGTCTCTTCTCAGCAGGCCATTCACGTCGAGGCGCTGGTAGGGCGAAAAAAGTTTTGACGTGCAAAAGAATTTACTAAGTGAATCAAATTGCTGAATAAATATTTTCATTTTCATTTTCATTTTCATTTCATATATCTGTTTGGTGTAGAGCGCCCATTTGATGTAGGTATGCAAACATTAGATCCAAAACTAAAAAAAAGAAGTTAGAGCCCGTTTTAACACCTTCAAGTCTCATAAAGCTCCTCGATGACATACAAAACTTAACAGATAATTTTCTGCCAAATTATCTTCTAATAGTTCTAATTAGGCTTGGATTGTGGTTTGAGAAGATTTAGCTACATCTAACTTCTATGGTAAAAAATAGGTACTGACTGACCTAGTTGTTCAGGCTCCATGTATATCATACCGCAACGAGAGACTGTGGCAGGAGATGCGAACTCCAGATCCGCCGGTTCGAATATAAGGTTCATTTTATTTGTCATCTGCAAAGATCACCATTTTATTGAAATAAATACAATTTTTAGTGTAGCCTGTGAAGGAAATCGTCGTGAGCATCACATCAATTTTGAATGACCGCAATATATATTACAACTCTTACTCGCAAAATCTTGGATCAATGCGCAATTATGGCTAAGCAAGATCGAGGCAAATCACCTGCAGAGAGAGTAGCGTAGTAAGACATCTGAGCATTTGAGTACTACTTCTTCTACGCAGGATATTCCCGTTGAGGGTAAAATAGTATTTTGACTTTTCTATACTAACTAGCGGCCTCTCGCGAAACCGAATTTCACGCGAACGGAGTCGCGGCCGGTCGCGAGTATGATAAGATAAAGCTTGATGGTCCAGCAAGACCCTAATATAATGATGACATAACCTGTATAATCTCTCCGCTCATGAGGCACAGCTTCTTGTTGTCGTCGAGCACGGTGTTCATGTTCTCGATCCAGACCGCGTCCACCGGCCCGTCGAACAGGATCCACTTGCGGTCGCGCGTGATCGACATCGCGTACTCGCGGAACGCTATAGCCAAGACTCCGTCTGACCTAGGTAACGAAAGCATCCGAATTTACATTCTCTTAAACCACAAAAATAAGTCTTAGGGTATAAAAGACATGTGTTCAATGATTACGAATATGATTAAATTAAGCAAATAGCAAGGAGAAATTCGTCAGGTCCACTAACGGTCTCGGTAGCTAAATGATCAAAGCGCTTGCGGATTGCAAGAGGCGTTGAGTTTGATTCCAGCCTGAACCACCTAAGATCAAACAAAAATTATATGATTTAACTCAGATTTTTGTAATATTATGCTAAATCTCCTATTGAGCATAGGTACACACACTAACTATTGGGCGCTATCAGCAGGAACTTTTACTATGTTAAATACGTTTCTACTATGATCAAATTGTGTTTTATAGTTCACTATGGCCTGACCCCTGTGGAATGCTTTCGTACAACAGTGGACTGCAAAAGGCCTGTATATCATCACAAACAACTCACCACTCATGCGAAGCCGGATCAAAGCATCCATACAGCTGGCCCATAGTGATCGCCTTCGGGTTGAGTATCCTGTATATGGCGCCGAACTCCTTGTGTCGGGGCGGCGGCTTCATCAGCTGCAGCGCTCGCAGCGAGTCCGCCAGCGACTGGTAAGCCTGCGTCTTGCCGCCCATCGGCGGGCCCACGATCATGAACCCGTGACGGACCAGCATCATCTCGTATATCTGAAACATGAATTATTCCAATCAGCTACCCTGTTTTGTTGCCTTAACAAACAAATTTGACAAAATTAACAAAAAGTTAGACTAACTTTTTTCCCACCTTTTTGTTTTTACTATCATATAACGTATATTTCTCATTTTTTAAACAATGCTTGATAGTTTGTTTGTCTACGTAGTAAGTCAACATTATAAGGAACTAGCGGCCGCCCGCGACTCCGTCCGCGTGGTTTCCGGTTTCCGCAAACGTAGGTATATACTATACCTATAAAGTTCCATACAAACATTAATCCCCTTTTTCATCCCCTTGGGGTGGAACATATAAAAATCCTTTCTAAGGGGATCTTTATGTCATAGTAGCTTTATGCATGCCAAGTCCCAGCCCAATCGGTTTAAAATTGACAAAGTTTCATACAAACATTAATCCCCTTTTTCATCCCCTTGGGGTGGAACATATAAAAATCCTTTCTAAGGGGATATTTATGTCATAGTAGCTTCATGCATGCCAAGTCCCAGCCCTATCGGTTTAAAATTGACAAAGTTTCATACAAACATTAATCCCCTTTTTCATCCCCTTGGGGTGGGACATATAAAAATCCTTTCTAAAGGGATCTTTATGTCATAGTAGCTTCATGCATGCCAAGTCCCAGCCCGATCGGTTTAAAATTGACAAAGTTTCATACAAACATTAATCCCCTTTTTCATCCCCTTGGGGTGGGACATATAAAAATCCTTTCTAAAGGGATCTTTATGTCATAGTAGCTTCATGCATGCCAAGTCCCAGCCCGATCGGTTTAAAATTGACAAAGTTTCATACAAACATTAATCCCCTTTTTCATCCCCTTGGGGTGGAACATATAAAAATCCTTTCTAAGGGGATCTTTATGACATAGTAGCTTTATGCATGCAAAGTCCCAGCCCAATCGGTTTAAAATTGACAAAGTTTCATACAAACATTTTTCCCCTTTTTCATCCCCTTGGGATAAATAATAGATATATACTATAGCCTATAACCTTCCTCGCCAAATACACTATCCAACACAAAAATAATTTTTCAAATCGGACCAGTAGTTCCTGAGATTAGCGCGTTCAAACAAACAAACAAACAAACTCTTCAGCTTTATATATTAGTAAGTATTATATATTAGTAAGTATAAGTATAGACTAGCGGCCGCCCGCGACTCTGTCCGCGTGGATTTCTTTTTTTTCGAAATAAAAAGTAGCCTATGTTCTGTCTCAGGGTCTAAAGATTGTCTGTACCAAATTTCATCAAAATCGGTTGCGAGGTTTAAGCGGGAAAGCGTAACAGATAGACAGACAGACAGACAGACAGACAGACAGACAGACAGACAGAGTTACTTTCGCATTTATAATATTAGTTGGGATAAATCGGATGCTAAATAAAAGCACTTGTGTCAACAGTTAGATTCATTGCTCTTCGTCAGAGGCGGCCTTACCCATTGCGAGGCCCCGGGCGACAGGTCTTTGCGAGGCCCTTTGCCCTACGGAAAATCTACCTATGTGATGTGAAAGTTGGTCTGTTTTATTGATAGGTATTCATTATGTTATTATTATTATTTATAGGTACTCTTTTGAGATCATGGGTCCACAGGGACCCTTTGAAGCATGCGTGCTTTTTTTGTACAATTTGATCTAATGTGATTGGTAGGTCTGCCAGGTTCTATCTCTGACCAAATACAGATCAAGTCAAACACAGAAACTGGCAAATGTAAGGACTATTACAAAATAAAAGGAAACAAAATCTAGGGCTATTGTGAACAGTTTGATGGTTTGGTTAACTGGGCTATGGGTTGAGACAACGGACGTATGCAATGCAAAATTTCTCAATGTTTTACTCCTTGCCAACAAAAGCTACCACTCTAAGCGGCCACTACACCGGCGTGGTTGGCTAAGGGTGCCGAGAGGTGTGCACCGGTTTCTGTGTCGCGTTAGGTCGGTCAGCCGTTCCCCGCTATTACGCAGATTGAGCACTTCCACGAAGATTAAATTTATTAAGAAAAAGGATTAGGGAAGAGCTATAGCTCTTGCGCTCCTCTCTGGCCGGCTATTTAAGCAAGCCAGAGGTGAGGGGAAGATGGGTAAAGTACAAGCTGCCCTGCGGAGACTGACTGCATTGATGAAAGTTGTAATTCCTCAAGGAGGAGCTCTAACTACCAACAACGGACGATGGGGTCATCAAAACCCTACGCTCTTTATTACTCTTATGTAGGAAAATTGGGATTCACGTTGCAGCATGCGTGGGGCCAAAGCCAACAGCGCAGAGGCTTTTTGGTACCATTTGATCTAAATTGAAATGTGTAGGTACATCTACCAGGTACTACCTCTGAAAAAATACAGATCTATTCAAAGACAGCACCTGGCAAATGTAAGAACTGTTTCCAAATTAAAAGAAAAAAATAATCCAGGTCTATTGTGTGTAGTTTGATGGTTTGGTCAACTGGGCTATTTGATGAGACAACGGACGTCTGCCAGCCAAAATGTATCAAGTTTTCTCACTCCACGCGGCCACTAGGATCGCGGGCAGTAAGGGAGTTACACCGGCGTGATTGGCTAAGGTCGCCGAGAGGAACGCACCTGTTTTTGGATCGCGTTCCCCGCTATTACCTACGCAGATTGAGCACTTCCACCCATCAAGCATAAAGCTCTTGCGCTCCACTCTGGACGGCCAATTAAGGCGAGCCAGAGGAGGGGGAGGAGATGGTAAAGTTCCCCCGGGAGATCTCGGGTCCGTGGTGCCGCCACACACCAACAACTCGCCCCAAGCTGCCTTTGACTGATTGCATTGATGGAAGTTGTAATTCCTCAAGGAGGAGCTCTAACTTCCACCAACGGGTGATATTATTATACATTGATATGGTGATATTAATATACAAAGTTTTACAAAATGAACAAATACAGAAATGTTAGCCCAGTAAAAATAGACAAAATTGTGATGCAAGTTTGCATTCATTTCCTACTTACAAGCCGGATTTTTGTGCAGACCTTGGATTCATAAAAGTTCGAGCCTGTGTCACTGAGTTTACGAGTGAGACGAGAGCTACACTGTCTTTGCAAATATTGTTTGTAATGCCCTCAAGAATATGTTACCATGGTGGACACTTGAAATAAGACCAGTTTAAAGCATTGATTTTTCAATGTATGATTGCAACCATGAAAGACCTTATATGAACGGAAAATCGAAACGCAACCGTTATAATATAACGTACTGATCCCGTGGGGCCTCGCACCTGGTGGGGCCCCGCGCTTGGAGGGGCCTTGCAATTGGAGGGGCCCCGCGCTTGGACGGGCCTCGCGCTTGGTGGGACCCCGCGCTTGGAGGGACCTCGCGCTTGGAGGGGTATCGGACCCTCCGGGCGCGAGGCCCCTTCAAGCGCGAGGCCCCGGGCGGTTGCCCGGTTCGCCCCCCCCTAAGGCCGCCTCTGCTCTTCGTATAAAGTCACTACGAATTAAAGCGACATCGACCCAGTGGAATATTTGTTGACCACACTGACCTCGTGGCTTAATCCAGAGGAATCTTGCATACCGATACGCCACAGAACTTCCACTCACCTGTATAATCTTCTCGAGGTACCACTCCGTGGGCTGCAGGTTGCGCTTCTCCAGGTCCTTGTTGATGCACTTCAGCAGCTCAGCCCGGTCCGGCTGCGGGATGTCCACGCCAGGGAACAGGTCGGAGTATATCCCGGCGAATAGTGGCACATCCTGTACGAGATAATGAGTAGGTAACAGTATGATTTTGGCATTGATAGTAGCCTCAAACCGTAGTAATAAACTGCAGGAAATTCAGAGAATGACTGCCGAAAAGGCCCGCAAAAAAACTCAACAGTTACTCTCAAAAGTCAAAGTATTGAGCTGACTAAACAGGGAACAGGTCAGGCGAATGATGATGATAATAGCGTTACTAAACCATTAGATGCTTCAAAACGAAGCATAACCTGCCATCTGGGACAGACTTACAACCAGCAAATGCTGTCAATGGATGACGGGTAGGCATTCCGCGCGTTGCTGTCATTGTCACCTCGGCACCACAAACCACAAAATAGATCTATAGGTCCCAAAATACCATTTCCGGCCGTTTTTCGATCATGGTGACTGATTTACTGAACCAAGTAAGCAGGATATATTATAGTGCACAAGTGAGTGCGCAAGCAGAGGTTCACTCCCTATTGCCTTACTCATAGTTTCGTGGGACAGCAATTTGACAAGACAGTAGAGAAAAGTAAAGTAAATAGGCTGATGATGAAGACTCGCCTGCGACAAGAACTTGGGCATGTTGACATCAATGATCGCCCTCAGCACCAGCTGCGCCTCGTCCTTCTCCGGGTAGTTCTTCTTGAGCGCGCCGGACGCCAGCAGCACCGACTTGACGGCGCGCATGCCGTAGTCGTAGTGGTTCTGCGACGACAGCTGCTCCGAGCACAGCTTGTACGCTTGCACGATCTTGCGGGCCAACCTGCGGGGAATCATGACGCTCATAGAAATTAAACAAACTCAAAATATTCTTCTAATTAAAGTAAGACATGAGAGACGCACTACTTTGAATCGTTAATATAAGATTTCAGTTCAGGGAATGACTCCTCCGCCGGGTTTGGAAGGCGATTTATGCTTGGAAAGACCACATAAACTCAACATTTACTAAGCGGTAATGGTTCACGTTCTATTAAGACTTAGTCATTGAGATAAACTGACTGATATACAATTGTAAAAAAAAGCACTAATTGTGTTTCAACAGACCAGTCTCCAAAGGTACTTGGATGTCATTTGATTACAAGTAGGACGTATGTGCCAGCACTCAAACATCTTAGAAGCAGTGTGCTGTTAGTAGCCAAGAGGATTACATTTCTGGGTTGGTCTCGTTTTTGAGAAAAAACCCTATTGGCCGCTTGCGACACATCTCCGCTCCGCTCGCTCATTAAAGGTTTGGTGGCGTCTTACCCTTAAGGTGTTGTCTCCCAGTCAGTCCATATCTTCTGAGATAATGACATGGTACTTACGGTCCCGCGCAGACGAACCCGTTGGAGTAGAGTGTGATCTCGCCGATCATGGCGTAGTCCGGCACCATCATGGCCACGGTACGGAAGAGCACCTTCAGGTTGTCAGGCAGTTCAGTGCGACCCGCATACCTGTGGGATAGAAAGAGATGCTTAGACTACAGGTAGAATAGTACACAGACTAATTCAATTCATCCAAACTTGACATGGGTAACTACATATTTTGGCAGTACATTATATCTTCTAAGTAGCAACCTCCCAATCTAATAGATAGAGAACTTTTCCATTGGATTTTAATCAGAGCGTTATATAGTTAATCTTCGATATTACGAGCTTTGTCCACATTGCAATTTGTTTCACTAAGTTCATACACAAAGTGTATTACTTTACATGAAAAACATTTTCCTATTTCAAGCACTAAGACATGAGTGGACTACAAAGAAGAGGCGCAAGAAAATTGACAAATTGCCTTATTTATTTGTTTTTTGTCAGGCAATGCAGGTCCATAGATATATAGCTACCTTATCAGCTAATATATTTGTGTATATAAAAATACATACAAAACAGTTTATATTAGTAAAATGAAAACTTAAATCTATTTAAGTGAATTCTTTAAAAACTATTGTGTAACGTATAGTTATATTCGGCGACGTATCACACAATCTGGTGCCCGATAACCGACCTCTGAAGCTACTCACCCAGGGTTCATAGTAATGAAGACGGAGCAGGTCGGGTTGAGGCTGATCTCGGTGCCCTCGAAGACGAAGCGCTTCTCGCGGCGCAGGATGGCGAGCTGGATGGACAGGATCTGCTGCGCCACCACCGACAGCACCTCCAGGTCGATGCGGTTGAACTCGTCGAAGCACGCCCACGCGCCCGACTGCGCGAGACCCTGAGGAACATCTTCATCATCAGCCCTTTGTAGTCCACTGCTGAACGTAGGCCTCCCTTATCATCATCATTATTATAGTTATCAAAGGCGTATCTTTGAGAAGGACTCAGGTGTTCTCATTTATCAAGGAAGCTATGATACCTACATTTTCTTGTTCTGTGCGGGGTTGTTACTACTTTGACAAGTTGTCAAGTGATAGACAGGAGCTCATTACAGTATGGAGCAACGTCCCTTGTTTTTTTCGTAAACCATACTTAAGGCACCAGCCTACCTGCCTATCGTGGTAACTATGACATAATCTCCTTTTTTGGGGAGACCTACGCATATCAGTAGACTGCATCAGGCCGATGATTATAATAATATTATTGAAAAGGCCTCAGGTGTACTCATCAAGATGACAAATTGTCTATAGAACAGAATAACCAAGTATCACTCCTTACTTCTATATAAAAGTATCTTATTGAATACTACCGTCGCTAGTCACTTCCAGAAGATATACACACACGTTTTGCATTCACATTCAAAGCTAACAAAATGTGTGTTACCTTGAAGAACTTGCCAAGCGCCTTGTAATCAAGGCCGTCGGAGCAGTTGAAGACGACGCACTTCTTGGCGACGGCCTTGGCCAGGTCCTTGGTGGTCTCCGTCTTGCCCGTGCCCGCCGGACCCTCGGGAGCCCCGCCCAGGTTCAACTTGAGAGCGCTCATTAATGTCCTGTACAAAATAATAAAGCAATATGGTTATTAAGAAAAAAAAAATGCGGCAGCGTTAGTAAACATTATTTTAGATAAATATAGGTATTGCATACAATTTACCAAAGAGCTATGCATTCTGAAACGACTTAATCTGAATTATATCTAGTATTATAACCTTAACCATAGCACAATCTTAAGATCTAGTAATTAGGAGCCCTAACATGGTTTAAAGCAATCGAAAGAATGTACTTTTGTCAAGAAAAAATTAAAGTATAAAATTAAGTGTTTTGCTCTTTTTTATTAAGATTTTTATTTTGCTTTTTGAGCCACGGAGAGCTTCTTTTCATCGTAATTCGTACCTAAGAACCCAATAAAATCAGCAAATCACCAACATTTTGCAATGTCTTAGCAAAAGACATCACACTAACAATCAAGCGATCCCATATCCATTGCCTCCTCCAAAACAACATCATCTAACCTGAAGCACCGATCCGTGAGCGGCGTGGCGACCAATCTGCCAGTGTTGCCGAGGTACTCGAAGCCGTACTCCACCTCTGTGGTGATCATGGAGCAGGCCACGCGGTCGCCGCGCCAGTAGTAGCGTATCCATGGCCTCCTTCAAAACCATCATCTAACCTGAAGCACCGATCCGTGAGCGGCGTGGCGACCAGTCTGCCAGTGTTGCCGAGGTACTCGAAGCCGTACTCCACCTCCGTGGTGATCATGGAGCAGGCCACGCGGTCGCCGCGCCAGTAGTACCGCAGCTGCGAGATCCAGTTGAAGTCGGTGATGTCGCTCACCTGCCGCGACACCATCTCTTCCAGGATAGAACGTCCTGGGAATAACATTTATTAGTTAATTAATTATGTAACAATTTAAGAAGAAAAGCCATGAGGCTTTTCCTCGGCATCAAACTCCTGATTAGCTACATCATGGGCTCGATTCGAGGGTCGGGAAAACTTTGATTTATCTGAATACAGCCCTGGTTTGCGATCACCAACGCTCACCAACGATCACCAACTGCCATGTTTTTTTATGTTAATAGGAGGCAAACGAACAAGAGGGTCACCTGATTTGAGGATAAGTAGACATCAACAACCGCACAAGCGTCGCAGATGCGTTGCCTGCCATTAAGACCCTATACCCTCCTCAACTGAGCTCCGCGACCTTACTCACCAGCAGAAACACAGCACATGTGTATCAGATGTAAAAGGTCCGTGGGGCCAGGAGCCACTACCACTAGCTCCTACTCCTCGTGTTACCGTGCACGTCGAGCACGATGAGCGCCTCGACGGTGATGCGGTTGCCGGGGTCGAGGTCGCCCTGCACCAGGTACACCAGCCCCGTGATCTGCCGCGTGCTGCGCTCCACCAGCTCCGGCAGCGAGTGCGTCTCGATAGCTACTACTCCTCGTGTTACCGTGCACGTCGAGCACGATGAGCGCCTCGACGGTGATGCGGTTGCCGGGGTCGAGGTCGCCCTGCACCAGGTACACCAGCCCCGTGATCTGCCGCGTGCTGCGCTCCACCAGCTCCGGCAGCGAGTGCGTCTCGATAGCTACTACTCCTCGTGTTACCGTGCACGTCGAGCACGATGAGCGCCTCGACGGTGATGCGGTTGCCGGGGTCGAGGTCGCCCTGCACCAGGTACACCAGCCCCGTGATCTGCCGCGTGCTGCGCTCCACCAGCTCCGGCAGCGAGTGCGTCTCGATAGCTACTACTCCTCGTGTTACCGTGCACGTCGAGCACGATGAGCGCCTCGACGGTGATGCGGTTGCCGGGGTCGAGGTCGCCCTGCACCAGGTACACCAGCCCCGTGATCTGCCGCGTGCTGCGCTCCACCAGCTCCGGCAGCGAGTGCGTCTCGATAGCTACTACTCGTCGTGTTACCGTGCACGTCGAGCACGATGAGCGCCTCGACGGTGATGCGGTTGCCGGGGTCGAGGTCGCCCTGCACCAGGTACACCAGCCCCGTGATCTGCCGCGTGCTGCGCTCCACCAGCTCCGGCAGCGAGTGCGTCTCGATAGCTACTACTCCTCGTGTTACCGTGCACGTCGAGCACGATGAGCGCCTCGACGGTGATGCGGTTGCCGGGGTCGAGGTCGCCCTGCACCAGGTACACCAGCCCCGTGATCTGCCGCGTGCTGCGCTCCACCAGCTCCGGCAGCGAGTGCGTCTCGATAGCTACTACTCCTCGTGTTACCGTGCACGTCGAGCACGATGAGCGCCTCGACGGTGATGCGGTTGCCGGGGTCGAGGTCGCCCTGCACCAGGTACACCAGCCCCGTGATCTGCCGCGTGCTGCGCTCCACCAGCTCCGGCAGCGAGTGCGTCTCGATAGCTACTACTCCTCGTGTTACCGTGCACGTCGAGCACGATGAGCGCCTCGACGGTGATGCGGTTGCCGGGGTCGAGGTCGCCCTGCACCAGGTACACCAGCCCCGTGATCTGCCGCGTGCTGCGCTCCACCAGCTCCGGCAGCGAGTGCGTCTCGATAGCTACTACTCCTCGTGTTACCGTGCACGTCGAGCACGATGAGCGCCTCGACGGTGATGCGGTTGCCGGGGTCGAGGTCGCCCTGCACCAGGTACACCAGCCCCGTGATCTGCCGCGTGCTGCGCTCCACCAGCTCCGGCAGCGAGTGCGTCTCGATAGCTACTACTCCTCGTGTTACCGTGCACGTCGAGCACGATGAGCGCCTCGACGGTGATGCGGTTGCCGGGGTCGAGGTCGCCCTGCACCAGGTACACCAGCCCCGTGATCTGCCGCGTGCTGCGCTCCACCAGCTCCGGCAGCGAGTGCGTCTCGATAGCTACTACTCCTCGTGTTACCGTGCACGTCGAGCACGATGAGCGCCTCGACGGTGATGCGGTTGCCGGGGTCGAGGTCGCCCTGCACCAGGTACACCAGCCCCGTGATCTGCCGCGTGCTGCGCTCCACCAGCTCCGGCAGCGAGTGCGTCTCGATAGCTTCGCTGGCCTGCGCAAGCCACCTTTGCTCATAAGACTCAAAAAATATGCAATGCGGATGCAAAACGCACTAGTAAGAATCTTGCGAATAAGTTTCAATAAAACAAGGGCAAATCAGAAGGCTCCAAGAACTTCGCAAAGAAGTGCGGTTTCTTCAATGGCTTCGACGATCTCGTCCAGATGGCCCTTAGATTCTTCAAGATCTAAGAAATTGATCATAGCTGCGAATATTACGGTACACTCAATTAGTACGAGTAAATTGAATTTTTGAACGAACCCATACTGGACAATTAATAAAAACCTTATTCAAAAGGGAGGATGTGGCGCAAGGACAGAACAAAATGGAGAAAATTATTATATGTGGAAGGCCATAAGACTCATTTTGTCGCTGCGCTACTACCGTAAGTAAGTATTAGAAGCTCATGCCAGACCTCAGTGGTGTACTGCACGCAGGAGCCGGCCTGCACGATCTGGCCGGGCCAGATGAGCACCCAGTCCTCGCGCTTGGACACGGGGTACGCGGCGATGGCCTCCGCCGCCACGTCACGCAGGCTCACGATCATCTGCTGCTCCAGCTGCTGCAGCCAGCGTTCCACCATACCCTGAAAAAGTACGATGTTTTATTAACATTACATACTAAACACTTTCTCTTTTCGTCTTTAGAAAGACTTTAAACGTCCTTAGAAAGGTAAGCAATTGTCAACAATTTTATCGTCAGTAAAATAAGCAATTAAACCTCCGTATGTACAAGTTTTGATTTCTCCTAACTCCCATGGCTAAGAGCCAGCCATAATTGCATAAACCTACAAATACCGAACAACTATTTAGACTCTTTGACTTGAGAGACCTTTACAAAAATTGCTTTCAAACGTCTTGTAAGCTAGCAACACGTTTGTGATGATAACCAATAATCGTGTAACTATCTCACAGCACGAAAGAGACAGAGCATGGAGAGAAATAGCGAACAAGGTGACGTGCTCAATAAAACCAAACCAACCTTAGCATCAGCAGGCTGTATACTCGTGGACAGCTTGACGATCTCCCCCTCAGCGGACGCCATGCCGACGATGTCCTTGTTGACGTTGAATTCCAGCGTGTAGATGCCCTCGAAGCACTTCTTGAGGTGCGGCTGCACGCGCATCGGGTCCTTCGTCTCTGATAGGATCTCCAGCAGCTCGTCGTTGGACAAGAAGAAGAACCTAGATTTGAAACGGATTGTTTTTCTGAGAAGAGATGATAGGAAATAGAATCTCGGACTGTGAAGTGCAAAAAGCAGATAAGGTTTTGTCCGTTGTTGTCCAATAACATTCTAGGGAAATCACCCATTCCCTAAAAGTTAGAAGTACTTCTGCCGAGCGGGTGATCTGACTCGGGGACCGAGGTTCTTACTGCACAGTGTTGGTGCAGTCGTATTTATGCTAAGTCGCGCGGAAACTCTGCTAGCGCGATGTGGATTAGTATGGAAATATCGCATTTGTATGGGCTGTGCGTGTCAGCGCCATCTGTTGAGCTTATGTTGAGATTGGAACTACTCCTTTTTGTGGCGATGTATAGGTGTCGCCACAACATCAAGGAAAAAGAAGAGCAAAATTAGAAGGGGCACTAAGGTTCTTAAATATGTAAAACTGGGATGACAAAAATACCAGTACCGCTGTTTCGGTACAGACTTTAATTAAAAGTTTAAAAAAAAAGCAAATTATTCTAATGCTTAAGTTAATTTCGATTTCAGTTTAGTGGAACCCAGAGCAAGCCCAAGAGCCCTCCTTGTGTTTTGCCTCATTTTATGTTAAAGCTAAAGCAGCGTGCCTAGATTATAATATTTAGCTACATCATCATTACTAACCTTGGGAAGAACAACCTCTTCTTTTCCAAATAGTCATTCAATCCTCTCTGTATATCATCCAGCAGCGCATTGTTGTACCGCAGCTTCTTCAGCAAGCCGGGGTAGTCGGTGGCGGGCAGGACCATCGGCTCCTTCTGCGTGGCACCCATTATGTTCCGCCACTCCTTGTCCACGTCGCGGAAGTTGCGAGCCTCCGTCGGCATCTGACGCATTATGTCCTCCGAGGAGAATATAGGCTCCAGGTACATCCAGGTGGCTTGACACTGGGGGAAATGAAAGGGGCCTCAATTTACGAATTTAAAATTTTCCATGTACAGTATACATATACGAGTAATACAAATATTACGATGCTATGTATTTATTTGTTTAAAATATGTTGCGGGTTGCGGACATGATAGTTTTTCTTCCGTGTGAACATTGTTTCCTGTACCTAACTTTGATTTTTCAAATTGTTGCTCAACATTTAGACACGTATTAATAAATAGCCTCAACTCTGATATCGAACTTGAGGTGCTGTTTTATATGAGAATGACATTATGATGAACCGCCACTAAAGTCTATCAAAATCGCACTCAAGATCGATATCAGAGTTGAGTGCAATTTATTAATACGAGCCTTAATGGCGATGTCTCTTAAACTTTTCATTTGTGCATCTTGAGCGTAGTTATGACATGGAGATAAATATGGAGAGCACTTCTGCAATTTTTCAATTTCTCCCTTCTTACCTGCAGCCACTGGTCCAGTATATCCTGCATGCTGATCAGCTTCTCCTCCCAGGCCACCATGTCTGCCTCGAACGCCTTCACGTACGGCGAGCCACGCATGGTCTGCGACTTGAGGATGTGGTCGTCCAGCTGCTGCTGCACGTCATCCAGCCCCGTCAGGATGCCTACGCCTGTGTCCCTGAATCACGAAGAATTGAAACGGTTAAATGTTGATTGGACAACGTATTGGACCATAAAGAGGTCGCGTGGGAAAATTTTGATGGGACAGACTTTTGTAGGAGCTTAGGTGTTGACACCTTCTTCAATGTTACAGAATTACTTCCACAACATTCACAGGAAGATTGCAGGCAACTTATTTTGTTAAGAAAAGTTGGTGCTGGTAGTTAGCGTAGAATTATGATGGTCATGATAAAAAAATCATACATGTACAGTTTTTTTTTATAGTGGCTCGGTATATCGGCTCGCCTCCGCTCTGCCTGATGGTAAGCAATAGAGGAGCCCTAGTTCTCATGACAGCGTATGAGGTACCAAAGTGGTTTCCTATCTGCTGGCATCGCCATACCGGCCCATGAGATACTTTTTCACGCTTCTCTAAACTCGAATGAAAATAAATTAAATGAACCTTATGCGCTTGGCTTAGGGTCGAGAAAACAAAACCGTCTTACCTATAAGGCACGACCTCGAACTTAACGCCGAACCACTCCTCCTTCATCTTGTTGAGCGCGCGCTCGAGCGAGTACTCCTTGGAGGCGTACTGCTCGATCTCCTCCAGCTGCGACGCGTACACGTGGACCCCTTGCTCCACCATGTCGGCGAGAGACGCTTCAGGGCCGTGCTGGACTTCCGTGCCGACCAGGTCGCTGATCTTGGCCCAGTGCCGGTCGCGCATGCCCTGGGAGAGAGAAATGTGTGTGGGGTGAGAAACAGCCATTCCAAGCTCATTGGGGAGAACATGGTGCTTGAGCGCGACAAGTGAAAACTGAACTTAAAATTTGAGACTAGGTGGGTTGGCCAAGATGCCATTTCGCGAGAGCGATATGGCATCTATTCCGCTATCGTCGAGAATTATATCTCCATCCCGCACACGAAGTATTTGAGTGAGCGGCGAACGAGTAGCTTAGTTTCTACTCTTGTTGGAGGATTAGAACTAGCGCCATCGCTTTAACTTACAATGATCTTATATTTTTTACCGTTAGATCCTATTATAATAGACAAACTCACCTTATTACAAATAGCGCAGAGCACCGGCAGCAGCACCTTGAACTTCTCCACCTTATTCCGCACCATGTCCGCGATACGCTTGGCTCCAGGGTACTCAAACAACTGCTTGCCCAGCTTGTAGAGAAGCTTCCACCACGCCTCCACGTCTTCCGAGATCTGCTCCGCGTCCAGGCCGTAGAATGGGCCGTGGTACCTGAAAACAACAGTGGTTTTTAGAGTCACTCGGGACTTTTGGGCAGGCCATTTGTACAGTGTATGAAGCCGGGCCATGGATTTAAGCGCTATGGTACCGCTCTAGTAATCTCTTGCTCACTCACTTAATTTTTAGTAAAATAAAAAGAAAGAATATTAATGCATTGATTGAGTTGAGCACTTTTTGTGAGATAGATGGCAGTACGATAATTTGTTCACCAGATGGCTGCTATCACCATATCCTACAGTCACAAAAAGACTGGCAGCGGCCAGATTACACTAATACTTACTATTTGTCCAGTAGAGCAACCCTTACTCAAAAAAAATATGATGATTAATGAAATAAAACTACTTTATCTAAAAGTAGTTTTATGGATGTTATCGTGGTTTAATCTTGAATCTACATATTTACAGGAAAACCCGACGTTTCGGCACATTTTGTGGAGCCGTGATCACGGAATGACTCAGATGTTATGCGTCACTTGTCATATTTTAATTACTACAAAAACTACCCTCAATTAAATAACTAACCGCCGTTATCTTTACTGCTATCATCCGTCTAAGTTAGTAAGTTTTATTTCATACTAGCGGGCGCCCGCGACTTCGTCCGCGTGGATTTCGGTTTCTTTATCACCTATTTTTCCTGTTAGGGGTGGATTTTTCAAATAACTTTTAAAATGGGATGCCTACGTCATATTATAATTATCTTTATGAATGCAAAGTCTCAGCCCGATTGCTTAAAAATTGACAAAGTTTCATACTACCGTTCATCCCCTATTTTACCCCCTTGGGGGTTGAATCAATCAAAATCCTTTCTTAGCGGATGCCTACGTCATAACATCTACCTACATGCCAAATTTCAGCCCGATCCGCCCAGTGGTTTAGGCTGTGCGTTGATAGATCACTATGTAATCAGTCAGTCAATCAGTCAGTCACCTTTGAGTTTTATATATATAGATTTATATATATAGATTTTTCCTGTTAGGGGTGGATTTTTCAAATAACTTTTAAAATGGGATGCCTACGTCATATTATAATTATCTTTATGAATGCAAAGTCTCAGCCCGATTGCTTAAAAATTGACAAAGTTTCATACTACCGTTCATCCCCTATTTTACCCCCTTGGGGGTTGAATCAATCAAAATCCTTTCTTAGCGGATGCCTACGTCATAACATCTACCTACATGCCAAATTTCAGCCCGATCCGCCCAGTGGTTTAGGCTGTGCGTTGATAGATCACTATGTAATCAGTCAGTCAATCAGTCAGTCACCTTTGAGTTTTATATATATAGAAGTCGCGTAAACCTAAGAAAACATAATGATGTGATGATTAAACATTAATCCTTGAACAGAACACAGTACCATTTCTCATATCCGTCGTAGAAGTCGAAGGCTGTGTGCCAGAGCTTGTGGAAGGGGTCGATGCCGGCCAGCATGGTCTGCAGGCTGAAGTACACCGACACCTCCTGGTCCAGCAGCTGCTCCTCGTTTATTATGTCGTCCGCTTCGTACTTGTCGTCCTAGTGAATGGAAATTTTCGGTATTGGATTATAAATAATAATAATAAAAAATGCTAGCATACTCAAGTTATCGTGAAAAGACTTTGCCTCGATATAACCAGCTATTATTTTGCAATGCCTTTTGAATTCGCATAAAGCACCATCTTTTACTGCTTAACTGATATGCTAAGGAACTTAATGGTACGGATTAGTTATATAAAACTAGCTGTCTGCAGCCTGCGACAACGCCCGCGTGGATTTCAGATCCTTTTTTTCGCAATATAAGGTAGCCTATGATATTTCTCAGGGCCTAAATATTGTCTGTGGCAGAATTCATCAAAATCGGATGAGAGGTTTAAGCGGGAAAGAGACAGACCGAGTTACTTTCGCATTTATAATATTAGTTGAGATGACATCCAGAGATAGATGCCTCCATCAATGACATGACGAACAGTCTCTTAAAGTATAGAGTGCTAGCGGCCGCCCGCGACTCCGTCCGCGTGGATTTCTTTTTTTCGAAATAAAAAGTAGCCTATGTTCTGTCTCAGGGTCTAAAGATTGTCTGTACCAAATTTCATCAAAATCGATTGCGAGGTTTAAGCGGGAAAGCGTAACAGACAGACAGACAGACAGACAGAGTTACTTTCGCATTTATAATATTAGTTGGGATTTGTACTCACCATCAAATTCTTAAATATTTCATCAACCTTCCCAACAACGTCCTTCAGCAGGTCCAGGTTGAGCAGCGGCGGGTCGAACCGGCGGAACACCTCCAGGTCCTTCTCGTGGCGCTTGAGCTTCTCCTCGAAGATCGCCTTGCGGCTGCGCAACTTGTCCTCCGCCATCGTCTTCTTGGTGTAGAGAGTCTTGAGGGTCAGGTCGATGGTCTCCTCCATGTCGAGCGGCCAGAGGAACACGCGCGTGTTCAGGTTTATGTCTTCGACTGGAGGAAATATATTTTTCAGCAAATGCAATGATCAATTTTGTGGCATTCAGAACTATTTTGGTAGATATTTAAATAAAAAGTTGAATAGGTCTATGATTTTATCAAGTATGTTTCTGCCTGCAAGCTGTACTTTAAAGGTCGACTGTTAAAATAACACAACCACGCGAAAATCTTACAACTTTTATATTGATCCTGTCTGTATCGTTCCGGCATTTTTGGAGGATATCAGTAGCCGACATGTCTAACGGTACTTAAGTACTTTTGCAACGGTGTATTGAATAAGTCCTTAATAATTTGTTAAGAGCTTCTTACCCTAGTGTTCCAGCTACTCACATGTTAGGTGCGCGTGCTGCATGAGGAACAGGACGTACTCGGCGGTGGTGCGCGACTTCTCACGCAGGTCGAACATGGCGCAGTCGCGGCAATCCTGACAGAAATAACCATCACAAATATGTACTTATTTTTATGTACGTACTCCTCCAAAGAACAATGAAAATAGACACCACAATCCCCGATATGTGCCACAGGCAAAAATAAGGTTTTCTTCGGAATGGTGACTGATTGCAATACAGCAATTATTTAGGACCTTGGTGAAATTGCTTCGCGGATAACATGTAGGTACTTTTAATTTAATTCTGTTTTATGTTGTCACGTTTTGAATATTCGACTATTTATTCATCATTATAAGACTTGAGTTAGTGAAGTTAGGGCCTTACAGCAATATAGTTGATGAGTTCAACCAGCTGCGCAGTGGTCTCGGGACTCTCCGACGCGCGCGCCGCCATCTCCTCGTACACGTTGCAGATACTGCCACAGAAAACAGCTATTTTAATGAAAAGTAATATGTCTTTTCCAGCAGAGTTTTAGCTTTGGAAGTCGTTGGAGGGTAGTGTCCTATTACATTGTCAGAAATTACATCATCAACTTTCATTGCCCACCAAAAGACATCAAAATACTTACAGATCATTTCGGGTTGACTTTTGGTTGACATTTGGAGAGAAAGTCCTGTTTATGAACCACAAAGAATGACACATTCATACGAATAACCACACGATTCAATAAGTAGTGAAAACGTTACACCAAAATATCCTTACGATCGGTTCCACTTTCTGTTGACGGTGATGAAGTGGTCGACGATGTGCTGGCGCAGGCCGTCGACCACGCTCCACATGCAGTCGTTGATGGTTCCCACGTTCAACATCACCATGTTGAGAGGAATGTCCCGCCGGAGGAACAGGATCTCAACATTTACTGAACAGGTTACACCAATCAACATCATCCTAGCGCCTCTCCCGGTTGCATCCTTGGCCATTGCCTCGGAGCTCAGGGTACGCTGCGACTACAATCTTGAATTGACCAACCTGGTTATTACAATGGAGGGACGATCGTCTGACCTCCTTAACCCTTACAAGGGAAACCAGACCATTTGGTTCATAGTCAAAACCAACGAACAATCAGGTGATTCAAGCCTGCAAACCCCTAACCAAACTGAGAAAACCAAAACTAAATTGAAAGTGTTCCCCGCAAGATTTGAGCCCACGCTCTCCGAGGTTTTTGAGCAAAGCGCTACACGGAAGCAGTTGAACAGGCTGCATTATTATAAACATCTATTCCTTACGATCGGTTCCACTTCCTGTTGACGGTGATGAAGTGGTCGACGATGTGCTGGCGCAGGCCGTCGACCACGCTCCACATGCAGTCGTTGATGGGTCCCACGTCCAGCATCACCATGTTGAGAGGGATGTCCCGACGGAGGAACAGGATCTCGTCCCGGAGAGCTTCGTACATGTAGATGCGGGCGGAGAAGTCCTGACGACAGGAGAGTAAAGGAGCTGAGCAGAGACGTGTAAAAATGTACCAATCACATTGCTCAAAATACACACCTCATTTCCGCTCCGATTCTGATTGGTAAATTTTTACACGTCTCTGCTCAGCTCCGCGCAGTTCAGCTTATGTGGAAACGCACCCTCAGACGTTAAGCTACCGAGTTAATTTGCAAGTTTCGGGACAGCGATTTTAGCATTAGCTGTTTAAGTCAGGGACTTGATTTGATCCAAATTAGCAATACTTTCTTAAATAAATAGGAAAAAGACATCTGTCTCAGGCAGGTATCGGGCGGTAAATATTTCCACATTTTTAATTATTACTTTAACATAACTTTCTGAGGCAGAATTACAGCATTGGGAGGCATTATGATACGACAGTTTTAGTCACTGATTGATGTTTTATCAGGGACAATTAACGTAGTTTAAAGAAGCATTCATAGAGTAATTTCATGAAGTAATTAAAACTTTTTTAAGTCAGCTGATTTTGGCATGCACAATTTTTTTTAAGACTTTTTGCGAATATTTCTAAATAACGAAAGTCTCTTATTTATTAACCTTATCATATTTAACCGTCAATGCACCATACCTTGAGATAAGGCGCGGGATCCTGCGCGTAGAACAGCATGAGCTCCTGCTGGGCCGTCCCGTCGAGGATGTAGTAGTACTCCTTGAAGCAGTTGAGGTAGTGCACGGGCCCGGGCCGGTTCACGCCGAAGTGCTTGATGCACTCGTTCACCAGGTCCATCATGTACTCCTCGTCGGGGTACACCATCATCAGGTATGGGTTTGGGCGGTTTGCACCTAGTTAATGAAGATTACGTTATTTGTGTTAGCAAGAAGTCCGCCACCCGATGATCAGAGGCATCATGATCAGATTCATCCATTTTTTAGATTCGTCATGTCTGTCTGTCTGTCCGCCAGTCCGTTACAGGCACTTTTTTCGAAACTCTATAGTTTATAGGTTAGTATACTATACTGTTGAAACTTAGTGAGTAGATGTATTCTTGGATCCGCACTAAGGCTTTTACACGAAAATAGAAAATTTGGCCGTTTTTTGAATAACGCTCCGTTGGTCCATGTAGTGGTTTAAAAACTGGCTGGGTTTGATTTCCTGCTCAGGCAGACTGTTCTCCTCCACATTGCTCGGGAATGTGAGTACTATATCTTCATCAGCATGTTGCAGATCTTTGCTGGACTTGAGCCCGGATACTTATAGCTGGCAGAAAAATCTTGAACCATGAATTTTGACATTGTATTAGAATGTTCTGGACTTTGTTTACAAAAGAAGGCCAAAGCTACTCGTGTTTTAGTGCACGACTAGATTTGCATCATTTAAAGCATCTGTCAGTATATTGCATGGTCCATTATTTTTAAGAAAAAAAAAGAAAGAATTGCCGATACTTTTAAGACAAAATAAGGGGAACAGGACGCCCTGAACACAATAGCAATAAAAGTATTTGTCATTAAAAATAACGTTACCGGGATACAACATGCTATCGACGCTTGGCAACTGGTAATTGACGTTGATGATGGCGTGGAACCACTTGATGATGTGTATGCGCATCTGCTCCAGAGTCGGGTCGAAGGTGATGTTGGTTGACCCCGGGTGGCCGACCACCTTGATCCTGATCAGCGGTCGTTTGATGAACATATAGTCGCGATACTCGCCGTCGTAGTGGTTACCTTCCTGTGAGGAGAAGAAGTATTCTTAACAATAAAGAGGAGAAGAATTAAAGGAGCAATCACAATTTATGTATAACGTGAATATTTACCCAATAATATCTGAAATACTCGGCGAAATGGTACACGCTCCGTTCCACCAAGTCTCGCACTTGTCGCGACATTAGCGAATGAATACATCTGGAAGGAAAAAATGGAGAAGATACAAATTTTCAAAAAATTCATGAGGTTTATGAAACCGAGAGTTGGAGAGGGTATGGGGTTAAGGCCGGCAACACATAAACGATACCTCTGGTGTCGCAGATGTCCATGGGCTGCGGTGATTGCTTACCATCAGGCGACCCGCTAGCTCGTTTGCTGCCTCTGACATAAAAAAAACCGAGATGGCTTTAAAAATGCACATCTATACTCTATACTTAATATACTTAATATAATAAAGCTGAAGAGTTAGTTTGTTTGAACGCGCTAATTTCAGGAACTACTGGTTTGAATCGAAAAAATATTACCATATACCACGCGGACGGAATTGCTGGCGCCCGCTAGTTATCAATATAATATCAACCACTTATTATTATAATTTCGCCAGCTCTGGTCCAGCAGTACCTAATCTACAGTATGAAATATTTAACTTTAAAAAAAATATTACCTGAAGAACTGCTCCACCTGGAAGGTAGACTCCTTCTTCTTCTTCGCGACATAGACGGCCCAGTGGCTCCTCATCTTGATCATGGTATCCGCCACGTCGATTAGCCAGTTGTCCACCAGCTCCGCTCTCATCTCCGCGCAGAGCCTCATCAGGTTCTCTGTAAACTCCGGGATGTACTGAGGGAACTGCGTGCGCGCTTGCATCTTGTTCATGTCACAGATGAGGACGTTTTGATATCTGTTAGGAAAACAATGACTTTACTGGCAATATGATGTGATAAGAAAGTTGGAATGTTCATACAACCGAGATCAATCAATAGGGAGAATTTGTTCTCCGAATTAAAATATTCTCTTGCCTCGGTATTTCCTACGACCATCGAAATAAAATAAGAGTGTATTCTGGATTATATTTCTGATTATATGGTCAATTTGTGTGTGCTTTGATGTCTCCTCGGCATACAGCTCATGCCATTTCTGTCGCAGCTCGAGCAGGATCGGGTTCCCTTGGTACTACTGGTAATGGTAGTCTTTTTTTGGGTTGAAGGAATGCGATGCACATCCGGGTACGCTTGGATAGTTCTCTAGAATGTTGTAGAGGAAGCATTTGCCATGGGACACCAGGGAAAATTTAACCATGGCTCCAAACCTCGTTACCTCTCATGCCAAATCCGTCGCAGCTCGAGCAGGATCGGGTTCCCCTGGTAGTAGCGGTAGTGCATGGCCTGCTTGGCGCGCACGAAGCCCGTGTGCCAGGGCATGGGCGCGCGCACCACCAGCGCTGGCCATAGAGGTGGTAAGAATGCGATGCGGAGCCGGGCACGCTCGGCTGGGTCTTCCAGGATGTAGGAGAGCAAGCACCTGCGATTTAGGAAAAAATGTGTTAAACCAAGTCACAAGTTTTCGAAAAAAGTCAACTTTATGTAGTCGTGTTATCGGGCAGGGACAGAGGAGTATGAGCTGCACCTGAAACGTGTTTGTTTGTACAGTACGGCAATGAACAGGATCTATAGGTAAATTAGTTTTGGAAAATGATATATGTATGTATGTACGAGTACAAATATAATAATAATCAACTCGTGAACTTTTTTTGCATTAAAACTAAAACCTGGGTGTTTTGATGCGCAAAGGCTTTTCAACCTTATAGTGGCTAAGCAATTTCTTGGCTTTGATTGCAATGAGACCCTCCAACGCGCAGACAAATACACTACAGACGGTTAACCACAATTCCTATCACAGTTGCCCCTCCTTTACCTCGTTTGTAGCATTGAAAAGACTTTTGTCACTCTACCTCTTAAAAGCCATGTTGAATAACTCCCCGACATGGCGCGTCCACTGGCGCTTGTTCAGGTGCCAGCCATAGTCTGACAGGTGCTTGCGTACTAACAGCTAGTCAGAATGCAAAGCTCTACCTCTTCATAGCCATGTCGAAGAACTCCCTGACGTCCGCCTCGCTCTGGCGCACGCAGGCGTTGTACGTGAGGATGAGCAGGCGCCGCTTGATGGCCGCAGTCTGCGCGTCCACCGCCGCCTTCGCGCGCTTGTACAGGTGCCAGGGAAAGTCTGATAGGTGCTTGTGTACTAACAGCTGGTAAGAATGCAAAGCTCTACCTCTTCATAGCCATCTCGAAGAACTCCCTGACATCCGCCTCGCTCTGGCGCACGCAGGCGTTGTACGTGAGGATGAGCAGGCGCCGCTTGATGGCCGCAGTCTGCGCGTCCACCGCCACCTTCGCGCGCTTGTACAGGTGCCAAGGAAAGTCTGACAGGTGCTTGCCCACTAGCGCCTAGTATGGAAGGTTTTAACTAAATCAACTAGCTAAATAGTATCGTACAACAAGATTGATCAAGTAAAGTTCATAATAAGCAGCGTGTTTCCAATCGTCTGAAAGCAATGAATAGTAGGAAGGGTACCGTATTTAAATAGTAATCAATTCTCTCCAAATCCTTGGGGTGGATGTATTTGTAGTGCTCCTCTTCTGTGGCCTTCAACATCTCCACCTTTTGCTGGTCTGGGTCTCGCGGCAGCTCGAATTCTAGTTTTTCTAAATGCCTGTAACAATAATACATTTATAATTTATAATTCTGGAGGCAGTTATTATTCCAAAACTCCGGAAAATAAACTAATTAAAAATACTTACAAATGACTCATGCTTATATAAGAAGATAAACGCAATAGTTTTGACGGCAAATTGGGCAGTAATATTTATATCTTTATACATTCTTACAGGAACCAAATAAATATCTATACTAACTTCCTCAAAGCTTCCTTGGCGGCCATCTGCTCAGCTTGTTTCTGTTGCCTTCTCTTCTCTATTCGTCTTCGCTTGGCATCAGCCTCTGCAGCCTTCCTCCTTTCGTACGCACCGGAAACCAAGTCTTCCAGAAGTACTAACCCTGAACGTTGTGCACAAAAGATAAGTGTCTACCACATTATCTGGAATCTTAAAATTGGATTTACGTATAATCTTGGGACCACTCGGCTAAAGTGGTCAAGGGACTTTTTTCATAAAGGAGAGTTGAAAGATTAAATAGTTTACTCAATGGTAAGTGATAACCATCACACATAGACACCAACTACTCCACAAGTCTAGTACATGCGTTGCCTACATTTAAAACGCCAATCACGATTCAATGAAACTCTACATGGTCATCACCATAGCGTTACCGATTATTCAAATAAATCAGCCAAGGTGCAATTTTTACTTGCCTAGAACACCTGGAAATCTGTGATCAGATAGCAGGTGTAACAACAAAATCCAGAACATACAACTTCACCCTAGATGTTTGGATTTCTTCGTGTAAGAACTTTAGACATAATCACCCTTCTGCAGCTTATGTTTCTCTTTCTCCTTCTTTGCAGCGTCCGCCTTCTCCTGCTCCCTCTCCGCCCAGGACTTGAGGGGAGGGAACTGCAGCTCGCCGTTGGGGCCGATGGGCCCGTACAGTACGGGTGGCACGCGACGCTTCGGCGGCATGTTCAGTACGCGCATTGCCTTCGTTGCCGGGGTGTTGCAGTTGCCTGGGGGCGGTTTGGTTATACGTACTTATGACATAAAGGATTAATGGCTTCAGAGGTGATTTTTTTGGCATAAAAAAATTTAACCTCACTCATACTCTTTATTAAAATAGGCTAAATAGAAGTGTTAGGTATTAGTCCTCAGTAAATTAGAAAAACCACCGATTCGGAATGCAGTTACTGGCGAGAAGAATCGGCAAGAAACTCGAACTCGAAAGTTCCCGACTACCACTACGTACTTTACTACTATTCATCATTGACCTTTCGTGTTTAGTGTTCCTCGTTGTTTTTTTGAAATAAACTACTTATTTCTTGATGTTATTATACCAACCGATTGAGTCGACCGGTTTCGCATGGTTGAAGCCGTCGCGATACGGCACGCCCCGCGTCCATGACTTGCCCTGCATCAGCGGAGGGAACTCGCTGCATCCTCCATCGCCCTCACCTGTAGATTACATAAAAGTACTAAAAGCTGTTTTCAGCTGAAAAATATACCAAGTTTAAATTCTCTGGGAAATCCAAGTAGCATTTTATTGTGGATTGGAATGCTATCTCGCAAGAAAAATTGGAAATTTTTGCATTCATGCATAGCAATAAGTGCTTTAGCCAAGCATGTCTCCACGTTTTTCTTCGCTCCACGCGGTTAAGAGATAGAAGACCGTGACCGGAGAACGCGACCATTACTTGATGTTAGGCAATGTATACGCGACAGTTCGCGAGCGAGACCGAGACTGGAGATTGTGACGCGAGATCTACAGTACATGCCGAAGAGACCGAGACACTTGTCGCGGTCTCCGGTCGCGGTCTTATGTCTCTGTCGCGGCGCAAACCGCCATCTTTAACTTTATTCAACTTTTTTGGCCGAACGAACGGCCGCCGTCGCCTACGCACGCATCCATCAGAAGCAGAATGCACCAGTTCAATGTCAAACCTATCATCATCCTATCAGAATATGAATATAACACGCGATCCACCTTCCGGGTAATAGTTTCTAGTAGCTCGCAGCAGCTCGCTGTCCTTCTCCAGCTCGTGGTCGTACCCGGCGCGGCGGAGCGTGGGCAGCGGCGGCTGCGCACGCGCCGGTTGTGTGAAGCGCGCGGGGCAGGGCGCCGCCCCCTCCGCGCTCGGGCCGGCGCGGGCTCGACGCTTGCGCCCGCTCGACATCTCCTACCTATGTGGGTCTATGACAACAATAATTGTACGGTAGATTTCGGCATATTTACTTACTTACTCAATATAAAGTAAGAGAGGTGGAAACAGTTCCATTTTTAAAAATCGTGTATCAATAGGTAGGAAGGACTTTTCTTCATATTTTACTCACAAAATATTAAAATATGAAAAAGGACGAATAATTATAATTATGTAGGTATGGCTATAACTATGTTTCCTAAAATATTAATAAAGATGTCGTCATATATTCCGGCTCGTTGTTTGTCTAATACTCATGTGGGAAACAGGCGCGTAATCTTCTAAAGTTGTCTTTGAAAGAGACCGTGACCGTGAATAATTTTTTGTTTGTTACTTTCGTCGGACGACCTTCACGGGAGTTGAACCCAATACTAAAAGGCAACCCTCCTGTTTAAAGACTACACGGAAGCATTCACATCTATCATGAAAGATATTATCGTTCCGGCTAAAAACATATGCACACTTTGATGTGGTTACAAAGATAGCACAAGATTTTCCCAAAGACAAAATTAATTGCTTACCTCACAACTAAATTAACGGAGGTTCCACGCAGCTTATTATTTCAAATCACAACAAACCATTATTTAACTAATATAATATTTGCACTATTTACTAAACTAGAATTATTTTCTGCAAAAATTCGGCACACTTGTTGAGAGATGACAACGGACGCCTTGCGTTGCTATAGCAACCACGAGTTGCCGGGAAACGAGAAAAAACAAGAAAAACTCATCATTTAGTTAATTACTAGCGGCCAGTTATAATATGTATATATTTTATATTAGTGCTTAAGGGCGTGCAGACCTTCTTTTTTAGTTTATTATAATGAATTTAATATATTTAGAGTAAATAACTCTCTATAATGCACTATAGAATAACATTTTTGACTTTATTATAGTGACTTTTATTACGTTTATCATTAAGTTGTCATAATCTTAAACTATGGCCATCTAAACGTAAGAAAAGTATTTAAAGCAGATTTAAAAAAAATCATAGAAGTTATTTAGTGCACTACAGAGGGTTTTTCTATCTAAATATGGTATTTTTCTTACAATTAGAGAAAAAATATTTGCGGCGCTAGTGTGCGATCACAGAGTGGTTCCCGGCGGTAACTTACCGAGCTCGGTCTGCGATTGCTAAAGTTAAGCAACTTTCACAACGGCCGGTCATCGGATGGGTGACCGAAAATTTAATTTCGAACTTAATCGTGCTTTGGGAAGCACGTCTAGCCGATGATCCTGCTCCTTATCCCTCTATAGTCGTGTCAGATTGCTGTCCCACCGAACCGAACTATGAGAGTTAATAGGGAGTCACCTGTGCTTGCGCACTCACTTGTGCACTGTAATATATCCTGCGTATTTGGCTGATTGTAAAAGAATTATAAGTTTTTCTCTGCTGCATCCCCGAAAAAAATCTCTTTCGGTATTGGGAAAGGGGAATACAAGTATTACAATAAAATTAAACAGCTTATTATAATAAAAAATGCATTTATTTAGAATAGTAAAATACATGTGCATACATAAAATTAATCATAATTCCATCAATTGCTTACATTTAATTGACACTGGTTAACTAGAGCCTCTTTAAAAATCTGAAGAATAAAATGCATAAAATCACAAAATGTAAAAATAGGACAAAAAATTTCATTAATCTGCATAAATTTAGTTTATCCAACTTAACCTTTTACGGTCAATCTTTACTAATGGAAGACTTTTCCTTATTACAATTTCTCGAAAAACATTATGAATATGATAGGAGTTTCTTCTTCTTCGTCCTAGCGTTTTCCCAGCCTAGTGCCGGGGTCCGCTTTCCTGCTTAACCTCCTCCAGTTTATACAAAAAAAATGTTATTCATATCAATTCTGCTTCCAAGTATAATTCCTACCTCCCGGCCAAAATACAAACGAGTGATCTTTCATACTTCGTTTCGTAGATAATAAAACAAAATTTACAAATTCATCTTGAAGAATATTATTTTTATAACTACTTGTATCACTTTGATTAAAACATTACAAAATAGTTTAATACAATATTTAGTACTTATGAAATATTAGGAAGACATAATTCATGTAATAAATTTAAATCGGCACAATTTTCACAACTCTACAATAGCCACAGCACACACCCTAGCACATATCTCTAAAAATATGAAAAAGTTGTCATAAAATCTCCATTAACGTTATAGAAAATTAATTCATATAGGAAGGTTATTCTTACTACAATATGCACTAACCATAAACGACTATTGACTTTCCACTAAACATAAAGCTAATAGAAAATGTAAAAGACGTGTACTTAATATACATATTATAATATTTTGGTAGAAATATTACAGAGTAATAAATGCAGAAAAAATAGACACCACTTTGATATTTCATATTTTAGATATTTTGTAGAACAATATTTTATAATTTTGGGCCCATCAGTTACAGCATGTAAAGGGCCATAGACAACATGCTTATTTACTTTATTATACAATATGTGACTGCTAATTTTTGTGTTTTATTTTCAATTGAATCTGATAGCCATCTGTTATAATCAGACAAAATAAACAACTGAATAATACTGTCATAAGATACTTTGATGGTCCTGGTATCCATACACAATCGTAATTTATAGACCGTATTTCCTCAATTACTATCATAGTACAAACCATACCCTGAACATAGCACCATCATACAACAATCGCTAGAGCCACCTCTTCTGTCCATCTTCAACATCGCCTCTCTGGTTCAAGTAATTACTAGACCCCTGCCAACTAAACGAGCTATCGGTATCCCCGTCGTCATTGGACTTTGGTCTCTCGTGCAGATATGAAGTAGGTCGGTTATTGCCTGCGTAGGAGCGCGGTCTGCCGTCGAAGGAGTGCGCGAGGCGGGACGCTTCGAAGCTGAAGTCAGCGTTGGAGGGCTTGCGGACCTCGTTGAGGTACTTCCACGTGTGGCTGTCGGGGCCCTCCGATTCTTCTTTGGGACAGTAGTGCCATTCTGGAAGGGTGGAGGTAATAGTTAGTTTATTTTTCGCAAACGAGCTGGAAATTTCTGGGAAATTGAGATAACTTAAGGGACGATGAACTCTTTGACTTCTGATCAGATTCGTTAATATTTTGGCTATCAAGCTCAACACCACCACTTACGTTACTTAGTTTATTTTTCAAATTGATTTACATATAAATTCTTTTGCACGACATATCTTTTTTTATCGAGTCGCCAAGGATTGGGCTGAGAAAAGAACCTTAGAAGAAGCCTATGTTAAGCAGTGGACTGCGATAGGCTAATGATGATGATGATATTTATTACCTACTAGCACTGTCGTGCGTGGGTGTCGGAAAAATTGCATAAGAGGCATTCGGGAGGAGAGGCAGCGGCGTCACTTGTCTTGTATTTTATGGATCACCAGGCAGCCCAGCGGGGGGACTTCTGGGTATCCCTCCATCTTGAGGTCTACGATAGTGGACCGCGCCATTGTAGAGGTGTAAACTAATGTGCGGGCACTACACCATGAGGGATGATGACGACGACGGCAATGGATGTAGTGCGGGTACCGACCTCCGTTGGAGACCTTGGCGATGGCGGAGAGCAGGAAGTCCTTGTCGCGCGCCTGCAGCAGCAGCATGCGCCGCAGCAGCCGCACCATGGCGCGCTGCGCGACTGCCCGGGCTCGCACGTAGTACACGCACACGCTGTA
Organism: Nomophila noctuella; assembly: GCA_958496325.1. Lineage (NCBI taxonomy): Eukaryota > Metazoa > Arthropoda > Insecta > Lepidoptera > Crambidae > Nomophila > Nomophila noctuella. The sequence goes on from OY292489.1 coordinate 1,115,350, forward strand.
AGCACAACACACATTATGTCAGCAGATACCTTTAAAGGGCCCCATATACGGTACGATTCGTCTGTACGACCGATCTGATGAAAATCGTGACGATTGATCGCATAAAAAATGGCGCTCATACACGAAATGATTGGTCGTAACGATCGATCATTTATTTGTTTGAAACTAAAGTGTAAACACGTGTTCAAACGATTCATCGTTACGATATTCGATATTCATGATTGCATAGATTTTTGTTGCGATTTCCGATATCGTCTACGATGAAGTTAATCGTTAACGATCTTGACATACACTATCGATTCGTCGTTTCGATCGGTCTGAAGCGACGGATCGTACAGACAAATCGTACCGTGTATGGGGCCCTTAATGAGGGTTTTCGCAAATGAAAAATCCGCTAGATGGAAGTAGGTAGGCAGAGGGTCTAACTGGTATGTGATAGGTGAATTTTGACATGACATTGACAGATGTGTCAAAATTCACCAATGACATAGCAGTTAGATCTCATGCGAGCGGTTCTGATGTTAAACTAATTTAACATTTCAACTATTCGCATTCTAACTATGCTGAACCATCATTGTGAGTACAGCGGTCTGTTTGCGCGGAGCGGGAAGCGAAAGTCACCTGATGACTGACTAACATGCAGCTGTAATCAAAAAGCCAACATGATGCAAGCAAAGAAGACGAGCACGCGTCTCGCCACGTCCCTCTCAGCGTGATACAATACACCCTCGCTTACGACTTCGTACACGTCGCCGTACGCGCGTAACGGACCATATTACAAGGTTGCCGACCTGCGACACACCACGTACCGTATTCTACAACCCAGTACTCACCCCAACGCCAGCATGAGGAAGGCAACCGGTCCAGGACGGGTGAAGAATGCGAGCACGCGTCTCGCCACATCCCTCTCTGCTAGACGCAATACGCCCTCGCTTACGACTTCGTACACGTGCCCGTACGCGCGGAACGGACCGCAATACGGATACGTATACTCACCCCACAGCCAGCATGATGAAAGCAACGGGTCCGGAGCGGGTAAAGAATGCGAGCATCTCTCCGCGAGACGCAATACGCCCTCGCTCAGGACTTCGTATACGTGCCCCTACGCGCGAAACAAACTGCACCTTAGGGACCTGCGACACACCATGTGAAGTCTACTATGACTCATTACTCACCACAGAGCCAGCATGATGAAGGCGAGCACGCGACGCGCCACGTCCTAACGACTTCGTACACGTGCCCGTACACGTGAAACAAACCACACCACGGGATCACAGATCTACGACACATCACATACGGTCTGCTATAACCCAGTACTCACCCCAGAGCCAGCATGAGGAAGGCAACCGGACCGAGTCGCGTGAAGAATGCGAGTACGCATCTCGCCACGTCCCTCTCTGCTAGACGCAATACGCCCTCGCTGACGACCTCATACACGTGCCCGTACGCGCGGAACAGACCATATAACGAGGATGACGACCTGCGACACATCACGTACGGTCTTCTTTGATCCAGTACTCACCCCAACGCCAGCATGATGAAGGCAACGGGTCCAGGGCGTGTGAAGAATGCGAGCACGCGTCTCGCCACGTCTCTCTCCGCGAGACGCAATACGCCTTCGCTTACGACTTCGTACACGTGTCCGTACGCGCGAAACGGACCGCAATGCTGGGACGCCGACCTGGAATACACCAAGTACGTCAGGATTCACGAAAGATGACCGCGACAATATGGCGGCTGTCAGCGTGTGACTATTTTACAGTCATGTAGAATGACTAAAGTTATATTTCAATTGGGTTACCATGTTCTATATTCCTGTTATGTTGCAAGTTTAATACAATATTTTTATACTCTGTTCAATCTATTTTCATACTATTGATATACGACCTCTCTGATGTCTCTCTGATGGTTACCTGGACACCGAGTCTGTCATGACGGGTGTCATATTTCGTTGTTAAATAATATAATATAGTCTTTACTTTTCTGCTTGCAAAGCTTTGTTTTACTACTTAAGATCTTTATATCCTTGCTATTTAAAGTAAATTATAAAACATACTCTTGCTTCTTACTCTATGGAAGTCTAGTCTAATATTCATGAGGACCTAAGACAAGAACTCACCAGATGAAGAGCGATCCGAGAGCGAAGAGCGAAGTGAACAACGACAGTGTTACGAGCACGTAGAATATCGTCTGCGTTTGCGCGGCGCGCCACACCTGCGGGATTATTAATAATATTAATAACTCTAGGACTTAACCATGATATTTTTCTGTGTACGCTTTTTTTTCTTATGTTATAGGGAGGCAAAAGAACAAGAGGATCACCCGATGGAAAGTGATCATCGCTGCCCATGGACATCAACAACCGCACAAGGTGCGTTGCCTGCCTTTGAAAAACCCATATCCTCCCCAACTGAGCTTTGGCGACCTTACTCGCCAGCAAAAACATAGCACTGAGTAACAAAGTGCTACTTCATTGTGGTCTTATATAAGGAGGAGGTCTGCAATGATGATGATGATGATAAGGAGGAGGTACTTCGAAAGTCCCGCCTAGTTTCGGACGCGTCCTTTCCGCATAGAGTGTTTCTTTACTAATAATAACGAAAAACACTATCCAATATTTAGATTCTTGAACCAACCTTCCTAGCAGGCTGACAGGCCCTCACCGCGACCTCCCTCTTGACGTAGAAGAGGCACAGGAACTTGAACGTTACGGCGACCACCAATAGAGGCGAGAATAGCATGCCCACCCACAGCACGGCCTGGTTGTATATCACGGTCAGCGAGTTGTACGCGATGTTGAACTCCGGCGCACCGCATGACGGACTCAGTCTGGTATAAAAATATCAATTAATCTCGACATAATCAGCGTTAAACGCAGGATCACTTCACATATAATAAGCATTTTGCTTTCGTATAAATAAACCCTTAAACGGATATAACGGATGGAATAAGGGTTGAAAATCAATAAATAAATATATACTTGTCATACATGTCGTGGCCGCTGAAGAGGCCGCGGAGGAGTCACGGGCACCATTGAAGGCAAGAAGGTAAGGCTTTTGAAAGTCTTCCCGTAAGACTTTCAAAAGCCTTTTGAAAGTCTTACGGGATAACTACCATCCTTGCAATATCGAATTGGGACCTATAAAAGTTTCGTATTTTTTTTTTCTTTCTTTCTTATTATAATAGTGTGGTATGTATTATAAACGGGGCGACCCGGGGGGAATTAAAATATTCCTGCAAATCGATCTCGCAATGCATAGCCTCTTACCGGGTCAGATGGGCTGCGTTGCCGTCTGCCAACTTTAGCAGCATAAAGAACAAATTCAAAACCGTTTTATATTTGTAGGAAGAAAGGCTACTGAGCTGATTATTAAGTTGTAAGTTAGTTAAGTTTATAATTAACTACCTTTACGCCCGCGGCTTCGCCCGCGTAGAATTCTGTTATATTGCAAACAATATCTCGTTTTCCCTCGGGAATATGAATTTTTCCGGGATAAAAAGTACGCTATTATTTAATCCGGACTACTAACTTTAAGTCGGCAAAATTTCAAAGCAATCGGTTCAGTAGTTATGGCGTGAAAGCGGAACAAACAAACTAAGTAACTAGTAATAGTATCACTTTCCGATTTATAATGTTAGTAATAGTAAGGATGTTATAGAGCCGGCCCTCACTTGTAAAGCAGCGCCCTGAGGAACTCGACGGCGGGCACGAGCAGCAGCGACACCAGCGCGTCCAGCAGCACCAGCCGGTACGCCTCCTGCCCCAGCCGCGACTCCCAGCACTGACACACACGGACTAATTAAATATAACAGGCGAAACATACTAGTTTGGAATACAATAACAACTCGAAGGACCAAATAAGATGTAGGGTCTCTTGGTAGATCGTACATCTTAGTAGTTACTTGGGTTTATTAACAATGACAGTCTCGATTGCAGAAAATATAATGTTTATTGACACGAGTACACGCTTACTTCCTATAACGTGAACCGACTACATTAATTGTACAAATAATTTTGCTGACGCGGGAAATGTACGGTAATTAGAACGTACAGTGTAAGGAACTTGATTGAACGTGGATTTCTTTTTTCGAAATAAAAAGTAGCCTATGTTCTGTCTCAGGGTCTAAAGATTGTCTGTACCAAATTTCATCAAAATCGGTTGCGAGGTTTAAGCGGGAAAGCGTAACAGACAGACAGACAGACAGACAGACAGACAGACAGACAGAGTTACTTTCGCATTTATAATATTAGTTGGGATATCGTCATCGAGCGAAATAAAAATAAGTGGCCGTCCAATGATCATTTAAAAAACTTTATATTTTTACTCACAGCTTTAGAGGGAGGGGAGACTCCCTCTCAGGAGTTCGCTGACGAGCAGTGCCGGTTTAAACGCTACCAGCGTCCTTGGCAAGATTTCTACGGCGCCCTCTACGGCTAAGTAAACTTCAAACTGTAAGGATTGGTCGGGAGCGACTCTCATTCTGCGCCCCGGACCGTCAGCGTTGCCCAACCGCTACTGATCACGAGTACAACACAAGGGGGAGTGGGTGCATACTCTGGAGGGGAGGTAGGCAGGTCAGTACTCACCTGAGTCCCCGAGCGCGTCCAGTAGAACAGCAGCAGCAACAGCGTGCTTGCGTCCAGCAGCCATGTGCGCGCCAGCGTCACGTACAGCTTCGTGCGCGGCGCGTACGACTCCAGCCTGGGGTAGAGGAAAGCAAATAATTATATACCGTTGCAGTTAAAACCAGACCCGTCTTTCAGCCCCGCGATTAATCGAGCCCCCAGAGCAGGTTCTGGGGGCCACGCTTACTAAACAAGAGGTTTAACGTCCAATGTGCCCAATGGCATACCAAAGTACTATTCTGAGCTGTCAGCGTCAGAAAAGATGCAACCAATAAGTCAATAATATCGATAGAAACAAAGTTTCCATATTTTTGACAATACATTCGTCCAAAAACTCGACACATACAAAATGTCATAAAGATCGGTTCAATCAAACCGCCATAAATATGTGATTGGCGTTTATTGATAATTTAATAATTAAGCTGACTGATTTTGTAATCTCTGACTGTGAATACCTTGTATGCGTCTTGGATTTAATCTGTAAGCCTACGAGTTTAAATTTTTATAATAAAGAGTTTAAAATGTGATTAGCAACTTGACTTTTTGAACAATTTGAATGTCGACAACAATATTTAAACTTTTTTTGTACCGATATTACTGACTATCTGGTTGCGTCTATGAATGAGAGCAACCTGAGTGTCACCATCTATCAGACGCTGACTGTACTCCATTGGATGACAACACTGCAGTGGAGTGCAAGAGAGCCTTTTTTTTTTGTCGCAGGGATAATGCTACCTAATGCATACCCGTTGCCGGGGGGCAGACGGGTTATGTGGGGCTCTCCCTAAGGCATACCCACTAAAACCCCTGCGGCGCTCCCTCATCGTCCATGATTGGGAGGAATCACGTTAAGTAGCACGAAGCCTTCTACGCGATCCTCCCCGGACGGTGTCCGCCTACACGGCGGGCAGGACGCTGCCCCCACCTGATGAGCTGGAGGGGGCGATAGGGACAGCCGTGAGCGCTGAGCTGTCCCTAACAGGCAGTGGTGAATGCAAGAGAGCCTAGCACACGCAATATCCGCGCGCATCTTCCGCGATTCGGCCAATATAACCGGGAGGTTGGTTTGGCTATGGTCGGGTGGTGATGGGGTTTGCTCGCTTAGGAGTTCCTGTAAGCTACCCACCTCGCCACCTGGTGGAACAGCACGGGGCAAAGCGAGATGGCGGCGGTGACTGCGAGCGACACGAGCACGCCCCAGTAGGCCACGCGGTCGGCGGCCAGCAGCAGCCACAGCGCGTGCTGCAGCGCGGCGATGCAGCCCAGCACCAGCGCCGTCACCGACGCGTTGCCGAGGTACCGGCCCACGCGAGTGGACAGGGAGACGACCACTTTGTTCTTCGTTTGCTCGCTTAGAGCTCCAGGAGGACTGGCACCACGTCTTGTGGTACTGCTCGCTGATTTAATATTACACGCCAGGAGCTGCTGCAGGGGATCGTGAGGACGGAATGCGGCCCCGCTTGGTAACCCGATTTCGTTTCGTCTACGGTGAACCTATGAAGGCTCCGGGACTTCGCGCACGGCGACACAAGAGACGGAACGGCCCGGAGAGCTGCCTGGAGCTAGAGACAGTGGCATTCTTACCCAGAAGGGGGAGAATGCTGCTAGGGACAAAGGATGTAGGGAGAAAACTTGTAGGGAGTCAAGAATCGCGGCACGGTGGAGTGCAGGAGTGCAATATCTGCGCACATCTCCCGCGATGCGGTCGATGTAACCAGGAGGTTAGTTTGGTCGCTTAGGAGTTCCTGTAAGTTAATACCTACCTCGCCACCTGGTGGAACAGCACGGGGCAGAGCGAGATGGCAGCCGTGACTGCCAGCGACACGAGCACGCCCCAGTAGGCCACGTGGTCGGCGGCCAGCAGCAGCCACAGCGCGTGCTGCAGCGCGGCGATGCAGCCCAGCACCAGCGCTGTCACCGACAAGTTGCCGAGGTACCGGCCCAAGCGAGTGCACAGGGAGACGACCACTTAGTTTCTTACTACTTCGATTACTAATTTAGAGCGCGAGAAGAACAGGCTCCACGGCTTGTGGTACTGCCTGCTGTTTAATAGTACACGCCTCGCCAGGAGCTCCAGGGGATCGTGAGGAAGGAATGCAGCCCCGCTAGGTGCCCTGATCTGGTTTTGTCGACAGCGAACTTCCGAAGGCGACGGAGCTTGGTTCACAGCTGGCGCAAGACACGGAACCGCCCGGAGAGCTGCCTGGAGCTAGAGTCAGCAGCATTCCTACCCAGAAGGGGTAGAATGCTGCTCGGGACAAAACGATATAGGGAGAAAACTTGTAGGGGGTCGACAATTGCGGCGCGGTGGAGTGCAGGAGTGCCTAGCACGCGCAATATGGGCGCTGATCTCCAGAAGGTTGGTCATGGGTGGTGGTGGGGTTTGCTGGCTTAGGAGTTCCTGTAAGTGAGCACCCACCTCGCCACCTGGTGGAACAGCACGGGGCAGAGTGAGATGGCGGCGGTGACAGCCAGCGACACGAGCACGCCCCAGTAGGCCACGCGGTCGGCGGCCAGCAGCAGCCACAGCGCGTGCTGCAGCGCGGCGATGCAGCCCAGCACCAGCGCCGTCACCGACACGTTGCCGAGGTACCGCCCCACGAGAGTGCACAGGGAGACGACTACTTAGTTTCTTACTACTTCGTTTGCTCATTTAGAGCGCGAGAAGGACAGGCACCACGTCCAGTGCTACTGCCCGCTGACGATAGTAAACGCCAGAAGCTGCTGCAAGGGATCTTGAGGAAGGAATGCGGCCCCGCTTGATGCCTCGATCTCGTTTCGTCGACGGCAAACTTCCGAAGGCTACGAGACATCGCGCATGGCTGGCATGTGAACACGGAACCACCCGGAGAGCTGCCTCGAGCTAGAGTCAGCAGCATTCTTACCCACAAGGGGGAAAATGCTGCTAGGGACAAAGGATATAGGGAAAAAACTTGGTGGGAGTCAAGAATTGCGGCGCAGTGGACTGCAGAAGTGCCTAGCACACGCAATATCCGGCCGCATCTCCCGTGGTTCGGTCAATATAACCAGGAGGTGGGTTTGGCCATGGGTGGTGATGGGGTTTGCTCGCTCAGGAGATCCTGTAAGTTAATACCCACCTCGCCACCTGGTGGAACAGCACGGGACAGAGCGAGATGGCGGCGGTGACTGCGAGCGACACGAGCACGCCCCAGCAGGCCACGTGGTCGGCGGCCAGCAGCAGCCACAGCGCGTGCTGCAGCGCGGCGATGCAGCCCAGCACCAGCGCCGTCACCGACACGTTGCCGAGGCACCGCCCCACGCGAGTGCTCAGGGAGACGACCACTAAGTTTCTTACTACTTCGTTGCTCATTTAGAGAGCGAGAACAGGCATCACGTCCAGTGCTACTGCCCGCTGACGATAGTAAACACCAGAAGCTGCTGCAAGGGATCTTGAGGAAGGAATGCGGCCCCGCTTGATGCCTCCATCTCGTTTCGTCGACGGCAAACTTCCGAAGGCTACGAGACATCGCGCATGGCTGGCACGTGAACACGGAACCACCCGGAGAGCTGCCTGGAGCTAGAGTCAGCAGCATTCTTACCCATAAGGTGGAAAATGCTGCTAGGGTCAAAGGATATATAGGGAAAAAACTTGGAGGGAGTCAAGAATTGCGGCGCAGCGGACTGCAGGAGTGCCTAGCACGCGCAATATCCGCGCGCATCTCCAGCGTGTCGGCCATATAACCAGGAGGTTGGTTTGGTCGCTTAGAAGTTCCTGCAAGATAACACCTACCTCGCCACCTGGTGGAACAGCACGGGGCAGAGCGAGATGGCAGCCGTGACGGCGAGCGACACGAGCACGCCCCAGTAGGCCACGCGGTCGGCGGCCAGCAGCAGCCACAGCGCGTGCTGCAGCGCGGCGACGCAGCCCAGCACCAGCGCCGTCACAGACACGTTGCCGAGGTACCGCCCCACGCGAGTGCACAGGGAGACGACCACTTAGTTTCTTACTACTTCGTTTGCTCATTTAGAGAGCGAGAAGAACAGGCATCACGTCTTGTGGTACTGCCCGCTGTATGATAGCATATGCCAGAGCTGTTGCAGAGGGTCTTGAGGAAAGAATGCGGCCCCGCTTGGTTCCTGGATCTCGTTTCGTCGACGGCGAACTTCCGAAGGTTCCGGGACTTCGCGCACGGCTTTCACAAGCCACGGAACCGCCCGGAGAACTACCTGGAACTAGAGTCACCATTCTTACCCAGAAGGGGGAGAATGCTGCTAGGGGCAAAGGATATAGAGAGCAAACTTGTAGGGAGTCAAAAATTGCGTTGCGGTGCATGGAGTGCATGAGTGCCTTGCATACGCAATAACCGCGCGCATCTCCCGCGATTCGGTCGATGTAACCAGGAGGTTGGTTTGGTCGCTCAGGAGTTCCTGTAAGTTAACACCCACCTCGCCACCTGGTGGAACAGCACGGGGCAGAGCGAGATGGCGGCCGTGACTGCCAGCGACACGAGCACGCCCCAGTAGGCCACGCGGTCGGCGGCCAGCAGCAGCCACAGCGCGTGCTGCAGCGCGGCGATGCAGCCCAGCACCAGCGCCGTCACCGACGCGTTGCCGAGGTACCGCCCCACGCGAGTGCACAGGGAGACGACTACTTTGTTCCTCGTTTGGTCATGACACGTCACGACTACGTTGCTGAGGTACCATCCCAGGCGAGTACACAGGGAGACGACTACTTTGTTTCTTACTACTTTGTTTGCTCATTTAGAGCGCGGGATAACAGGCACCACGTCTTGTGGTACTGCCCGCTGTTTGATGGTACACGCCAAGACCTGCTGCAGGGGATCGTGAGGAAGGAATGCGGCCCCGCTTGATGCCTCCATCTCGTTTCGTCGACGGCAAACTTCTGAAGGCTACGAGACATCGCGCATGGCTGGCACGTGTACACGGAACCACCCGGAGAGCTGCCTGGAGCTAGAGTCAGCAGCATTCTTACCCAAAAGGTGGAGAATGCTGCTAGGGACAAAGGATATTGAGAGAAAACTTGGAAGGAGTCAAGAATTGTGGCGCGGTGAAGTGCAGGAGTGTCTAGCATATCCGCGCGTATCTCCCGCGATTCGGCCAATATTACCAGGAGGTTGGTTTGGCCATGGGTGGTGGTGGGATTTGCTCGCTAAGGAGTTCCTGTAAGCTACCCACCTCGCCACCTGGTGGAACAGCACCGGGCAGAGCGAGATGGCGGCGGTCACAGCCAGCGACACGAGCACGCCCCAGTAGGCCACGTGGTCAGCGGCCAGCAGCAGCCACAGCGCGTGCTGCAGCGCGGCGATGCAGCCCAGCACCAGCGCCGTCACCGACGCGTTGCCGAGGTACCGACCCACGCGAGTGCGCAGGGAGACGACCACTTAGTTTCTTACTACTTCGATTACTCATTTAGAGCGCGAGAAGAACAGGCTCCACGGCTTGTGGTACTGCCTGCTGTTTAATAGTACACGCCTCGCCAGGAGCTCCAGGGGATCGTGAGGAAGGAATGCAGCCCCGCTAGGTGCCCTGATCTGGTTTTGTCGACGGCGAACTTCCGAAGGCGACGGAGCTTGGTTCACAGCTGGCGCAAGACACGGAGCCGCCCGGAGAGTTGCTTGGAGCTAGAGTCAGCAACATTCTTACCCAGAAGGGGGAGAATGCTGCTAGGGACAAAGGATATAGAGAGCAAACTTTTACGGACTCAAGAATTGCGGCGCGTAGTGCAAGAGTGCCTAGCCCACGCAATATGGGCGCGGATCTACAGAAGGTTAGTTTCGCCATGGGTGGTGATGGGGTTTGCTCGCTCAGGAGTTCCTGTAAGTTGACACCCACCTCGCCACCTGGTGGAACAGCACGGGACAGAGCGAGATGGCGGCGGTGACGGCGAGCGACACGAGCACGCCCCAGTAGGCCACGCGGTCGGCGGCCAGCAGCAGCCACAGCGCGTGCTGCAGCGCGGCGACGCAGCCCAGCACCAGCGCCGTCACCGACACGTTGCCGAGGTACCGCCCCACGCGAGTGCACAGGGAGACGACCACTTTGTTCTTCGTTTGCTCGCTAAGGATTTCCTGTGGTTACAGACATATTTATAAGACACTGTCCTACACAATGATGACGCTGCCTACCAGCAAAAAGCCTGATACTTGCGTTTACAAAAAAAGATTGTATGCACAACCAGACCCCTCTTTCCTACTGGGCTCAATGGGAACGTGCCCCGCGATCCATTGGGGCCGCAATTTACAAACCAGAAGTTTAAAAGCCCATTGTGTCCAGGGCCTTTTATAAGTAAAAGACGGCCCTGTGCACAACCAAATTTTTGGTACTACGTAATTTTCAACAAAAGTCTAAAACAGTAAAAAGAATCTGACAAAGTTTTCAACAAACACAGCAGTCAGAAGTATGTCAAATGGATATTCAAGTAAATTCAAACCTCAAGCAGTCGGCAATTAAGTTAAAAATCTATTTTGTACATTTTTCAAATTCAAATTATTTATTGCATAAAACATGTGTGTATAAGGTTGGTACATAATAAGTTTACGGTTCAACATAAGCACCCTGCAAGGGTATAAATTTTTTTTCGGTTTGTATATATGTTATACCTTAAACTCGTTATAAATGCTGGTGGCATTGAGCGCGGCGGCGTGGGTCGTGACGATGCCGAAGTCCCAGCCGCAGAACAGCTTGTTCGCGAACGCGTGGCCCAGCCCGTCCGCCGTCTCGATGAAGTTGCGCCGGTACGAGTACGCCGTCCTATAAGACACAGGCGATATGGCCGGCTTTAATTGGTTGACGGGACTTATGGCCCGTATAAAACAGATATAACTGGTATCGTGAAAGGACAAGACGTTGGTCTATTCCAGCCGGTTATAGCCTGTTTAATTTAATAACAGGAACATTTGGTCCTTTCAAGCCGTAAAGGCTTTATCAGTCTACAGTAAGGCAGGGTATTCTATCAATGGTTCTTATTCTTTTCTTGTCTCTCAGTGGAATAGGTCGCATACTATCGAACTTACGATGAATTTGAAGTTTCGTACATGTCCATAGACACAAATTTTATTTAAATTTATTATAAAGCTAATCTAAATTGACTGGCATGCTGGTGGTTAGCGACGCTGACCACAATTCCTAGATACGAATCCCGCTGGGGGGCACATGTATGTCAAAAATGTCGATACATTTCTGTAACTTATGATTAACATACAAACTGACCTAACACAGAGCACAGCGAAGATGACGATGTAGAGGCAGACCATGGTGAAGAAGTAGGCGAACGGCATGTTGTAGGCGAGCGGGCCCGGCGTCTCGATGTCCCCGTCGTGGTAGTGCCCGTAGAACAGCACTGTGTTCTCGAACATCTGATAGGATAATTAGGATTTTAAGCTCAGGGTGGGACAGCAGTCAACCTATCTGCTGATCCTGGTGGTTTATTTTAATTTGAAAAAATATAGATAAGTTTTTAAAAAAGGCTTTTTTTGGAATTTCCACTCGAATGAGCCGATCATCTGGGGAAGTACCTTGCCTTACCTCCACTTTGTAGAAGACCACAATAAAGTAGCACTTCGTAACTGTTGTGCTATGTTTCTGCTGGTGAGAAAGTTCGACATGTCCATGGGCAGCGGTTATCAGTTACCATCATATGACCTGCTTGTTCGTTTGCATCCCTATCACATAAAAAAACCTGCAGAAGACTGATGCTTTACCTCCCCAGAGATGAATCCAGCAAAGCTGAACTCCAACGAACCCCTTCCTTTAGCGGTGTCATGGAGCGCCTGATATACCACCACGGCAGGAAGTAGAAGTACGGCCACACCGACGAACCGAAGCGAATAGATGTGACGTAAGCAGCCTATAGAATTTTGGGCATTTGTTATGACCATTACACTAAACAAAACCTGCAGAAGACTAAAATCCTTACCTCCCCAGAGATGAAACCAGCAAAGCTGAACTCCAACGAGCCCCCTCCCTTAGCGGTATCATGCAGCGCCTGAGGCACCACGACGAAGCTGACCAGCGCCACCAGCAGCACCACGTCCAGCGCGAACAGCCAGCGCAGGAAGTAGAAGTACGACCCCACCGCCGACCCGAAGTGACCCTCCACGTCGCGGATGGCCTCGTACCATAGTTCCACTGAGAAGACCATGTCGCGGAGACGATCACGGACCTGTAATCAATATCGGATGGCAATGAGAATTTTTCTGAATTATAGTACCGCTAGATGGCGTTACGTAAACATACGGACTAGTAATGCTTTCATTGTCAATTTGATAATGCTTTGGCGTTTCCTATACACAGATTTAATCATAGATAGTTGATAGCTTACGTTAACGTCACGCCATCTAGCGGTTAAACAATTCAGAAACCCTTATTTTCACGCTCGCAAAGTGCGAACTGGTGGTCACTATTCCGAGAAATATGGAAAAGACCGACACAAACTCTGCGTCACACGGTTTTTGAACCCAGCACCTCGGAATCACGACTCAGTCCTGGTTTTGCATGGTTTATCATTAAGTCCAACGAGATGTTAATAATAATTATGTAACACAAACAATAAAAGATGTTCCATCTCACCCTCTTAAAAGCGAAGCCTATTCGGTACTTCATCCGCTTCCAAAAGGAGATCGGTTTCTTCTTCGACCGAAGACTAACAGACGCCGACAGCTTCGCCCTGACGTGCCTCTTCATCGTCAGCCCTTGCGGAAGGTCTCGCAGCGCCTCTCTGTGGAGAAACAGAATTTGAATGATAACTTTTTGACACAACAAGTTTTAGTGGCGAAATCGCTTTCTAGACAGCTTAGTATAGGGCCAAATACCATACGAAGATCGTTTTTCTTAATCTAATTTCTGTTCTTCTAGGTTTCTAGGTTCGTCTAGGGGAGTGACTCCACATCAAAGAAGACCACAGAAAAGAAACACTTCATAATTAATTACTGTTGTGATGAGTTTCTGTTGGTGAATAAGGTCTCTAGATATAGCGTTAAACTTTCGCGTTGCATTATAATTAGTCAATATTACAACGGGACTAAAGGCGATATTATTTTTATAAGTAACTGAGTACTTACTGCTTGACGTTTCGGCTGCGAAGCTGCAAGCGAACTTACCGCTAGGTAAAAATAATGTCGCTTTTAGTCCCGTTGTGATGGATGTGGTGTAATGGGGTGGGTATTATAGGGCTTTAAGGGCAACCAACGCATAGAGTAACTCATGTAGAGTTGTTGATGCTACCAACGGTCTCTAAGACAACTCTCCACGCCTAGTACTGACCGGCGCATCTCCTCGGCAGCAGGGTCGTCCTCCATCAGCCGCTCGTGCTGCTCCATCTCGCGCACGATCTGCTCCGCGCGCAGGTCGGCATCGCTCGCATCTGGTGCATCCGCCGCCGCCTCCAGCAAGGCATTATGCTCAGAGTTGGACCGACGCAAGCGCAGCGTATCTGAAAGTGTACGTGATCATCGTCATAATGCTTTCTTAGGTTTACGCGACTTTTACCCATGAAGTAAAATAGGAGGAACATAAAATGATACAGAAGCTCCTTTTCAGGAGCCGAAATGTCAGATTTTCTGAAAACAGTAGTTTTATAATTATAACGCGGTTTTATCCGTTTAAAAGGAGTTTAATTTTATTACAAAAATTGGCTGATGACGATGACGGCATCATCCAATTTTTGGAACAGCAAGAAGTCTTTATAAGAATGATGATTCCGTACTTCGGCAGGCGCTTTAAGCTAATGGTCCCGACCGACTATGATCCAAATTGTCTGGTTTCCCTTGTAAGGGTTACGGTTACGGAGGTCAGACGACCGTCGCAGAATTCAGGATCATAGTCATAGCGTACCCTGGGCTCCGAGGCAATTTTCAAGGATGCAACCGGGATAAGCGCTAGGATGATGATGACAGCCGTGTGTGGGGCTGGAGACATAGTCTCTCTACCTACATCGTCCCTCTAAACTCTTGCAATTTCCTTCGCACCCACACTTCGTAACCGGACCGGAAAAGGACCGGTGTTCTTGATCATCAGAACAGATCAGGTCATTAGATCGTCATCAGCTCACAGTACACTGCTGGACGTAGGCCTCCCCCCCCCCCCCCCAGATTGGGGTTATGCCTGTAGTCACTAGTATCGACAGGTGTGAATGCACCGCAGTATGGTGAACGATAAAACACAGAGCAACAAAAATACGCAATGCTATTAGTTACAATCAAAAGTATGCTAATTAGTACACAAATTGATGATGAAAGAGTTCCACAACCGATACGCTCTAAATTGTTTTTTCATCTGTTTTGTTCTGTGGTAAGCAAAATAAATAAAGGTTGTTGGAGAGTAGAAATTTTGATTCCTTTAAGTCAACCACTCAAATAATAACCAACAGACCAATTATGACCGAGTTATAATGAAACAATTATAATATTTTTTTGCAAAACAAATCAATTAAGGGCAATAAATAAAATAAAATTACTAAAGAAGAGATAAACACTAAAATTTATAAATTTTTGGCCCGAGCCTGAATTTGAACCCAGAACTCTTAACTATGCTACTTACTTCTGCTCCACTTTCCACTAGGACCGGCTAGAAGGTCCTCCATCTCCAGATCATCGTCCATGTCAGAGAATACAATTTAAACGCACGTTTAAATTACTCGACCGGATACCACTAATATAATTACAACGGCTAGCGACGGGCAGTGTTGTTTGTGTTATAAAAACAAATACATTTTCACCGAATCCATCTTGTATTGGAGATGACTAAACATTGCAGAGATAATCGACAATTAGGTCCATGAGCAAACGCTAGTTTTAATCGCTTTTAGTCACTCACTATAATTTGGTATAATTATTTCATAATATATGCTGTTCTAAATTGTAAAAATCCGACAGAGTTTATAACTATGAATGAATATTTCAAACTTGCGGAAAAACTATTGAAAACTCCGGAAAACATGTTTTCACATAAGTAGGTAGGTACAACTTGTATAACTTGTATACATAAAGTACACGTTCTTTGAAATTAACAAATGGCTCCATTATTTTATTTTATTAAAAGGATGCTAGTAGATAACATGGAAGACACCTTTAAACTTTACACCCAATAATTCTATATACCACTACGAAATCCGATTAACAAACAAATCGAACAGAGTCTATGCAAGTTATTTACGTAATTTTTCGATTATAACATTATAAACAATATAAGGAAAAATCGTATTTAAAATTCCGACAAGTTCTCAGGACGAAGGTACACAACAAACTGAGGATCTGATTCACGCCGGCGTTTGTAATTAAACGTGTGTAACTTAATTAGAGGTCATTACGAAATCGTTTTACGAATAACCGCAGCTCGTGTGCAGTACCAAAGGCCCTTGTTACGGCTTAATTGGTCTCTTATTTAATGCTCTAAACATGATAGCCTTGAGTTGCAAGTAAATAAACATTGCATAAAATGTGTTTAGTCTGTCATATCAATGATTATATTATTTATGGTATCGTTCCAAAGGGGCGGCGCTAACATTCCAAGTTCATAGACCCGTTAACATGATAATTCTATTAATACAAAGGGTACATATTTATTAAGTTATTGGTTTATTTTTTTCCAGGGGTACACCATAGGTGTCGCCGCAAGCATGGCACCGTTACGTACCGATTGGCGCAGATGCTTACCGGGCATGGGTGCTTTGGTAAGTATTTGTGCCGGATCGGGAAGGAGGCGTCTGAACGTTGCCATGAATGCGGCGCCGCGGTGGACAGCTGCGAGCACACCCTGCTGGAATGCCCTGCATGGGATACGCCGAGGGAGGCTCTTAAAGCTGTGATAGGTCAGGATCTCTCGCTGCCCGGTATGACACGCGTTATGCTGGCCACTGATGAGTCCTGGGAGGCGGCAGTTTCCTTCTGCGAGGAGGTCATCTCGCAGAAGGAGGCATCGGAGCGAGTCCGTGAAGAGCAGGGCCATGTGGACCGGACTCGGTCAAGGCAAGTAGGGGCAAGAAGAAGGCGCTATGCGCACCTCATTCCTCTATAACGAGTTTGGGTGGATGGCCCCATTTCCTCGGCCATCCACCCCAACGTGAGGCGGCCTGGTCACTCGGGCATGTCGCCACTGCCAAATGGGGTGCATGCTACCCTGGTCCCCAATAGGCACATGGACGGCGACCGTGAGGAAGTACTTGGTGTTTAGTGGGTAGTCGCACTCGGAGTCCCACATACCTCCGCCAAGGCGGAGCATGCGTAAAGGCATTCACCAAGGATAAAAAAAAAAAAAAAAAAAAAAAAGGGGTACACCATAGCAGCAAGGCGTTAATGTGGCCCAGGACATCATCCCTCATCCCATTACCCACTAAACGCCTTGGCGTTTCTATGACATCCGTGGGTGCGAACTATGTTTGTTCAAGCCAAGTCGCTTATCAGGGTTACGAAGGTCAGACGACAGTCTATACATTGTAATCACCACACCAGCCTGGTCAATTCATGATGATTATAGTCGTAGGACGCTACGACTCGTAGCGTACCTTGGGCTCCGAAGCAATAGCCAAATATGCAACTGGGATAATTCGCTGGAATGATGATGATTAGTGATATACTGACTGTAGGACAGCTGGCGCGACGGCATGAAGTTGACGGCGACCTGCCGCGCGGCGCTGTTGCGCAGCGTGAATGTGCGCCGCACGCTCGGCGGACGATCCGCCTCCTCTTCCATCTCCATGGCTCACTAGAACAAACGTACATTACAACAGGATATTCACCATGCAATAACATTTAGTCTGTCTTTGTCATTTAAAAATGTTTTATATTATATAAGTCACACACACATAGCCCATAAAAATGAATCGTGGGGCAAAGCAGTGTTAGGTAAGAATTAAAAGAAGGCGACAGATGCACAGATGCATTGAGAGAAAAACATTATGAAGACTGCAGTGGAAAATTAGATAGCAGCAGCACAGGACCGAACTGCGAATATTTTCTCGATTACGTATGTAGTTGGTAAGCCTTTGATAAATAAAAAAAAGGCAAAACTAGAACAAACAATCAACATCACACAATACAGCACTGTCCGGGGTACACCTACAGCATTTCATAGAATGTATGATTAGAGTATCGTTTTTCCAACATTCATTTTCAACAATATCCAATATGATCTCTAGAAAATCATCACCATGAAATAAAGTTTAATTTCATAAAAGATTACACTAACTAAACATTTGACAGTGCATTATTATGAGGACAACCAACCAGCAAACCAACCAACAAAGGTCTTTACAGACAAATCACTGTACAATTTGGGAGCTACTACGTCTAATACCTATGTAAATAAAAAGTAGAAATTAGAAAATTGAATTACCTTTTTTTTTTATTAGGGAGACCTACGTATAGGAAACAAATTATTACTCTTTAAAAAAATATATTTACCATAAATTGAACACAATAAAAACACATGAAGCCTACAACAAATAATGAAATGATTTATTGATCATGAATCACTAATGCAAATTTTAGATTAGTACTATCTTCAAAGGAACTTGTTATTGGTTATCTATTCTTATCAAGCATATCAAAATTATCTGATTAAGTTTTTCCATTGGAATTCCCGACTGATTCAGTATTAATTGGTGATAGACTGATATTTTTTTTAGATGTTATTATAATAATGACTATTCAAACTATTTACTAAACAGTTCAAATTAGAGCAAATATAATGTGTTATTTTAATTTTAGGGTACCAAGGAACACATTTTTTTTTTTTTTTTTTTTCTCATTTTGTATCTGCAATCAGTTGCAGAACTTTAAGCAGATGTCGTGAGCGGCATTTGTCGTTCGAGTGTGTCCTCCAGTGAGGGCAACGCCTCTAGTTTCCAGTTCCTTAAATTGTATTCAGGTAAGTGGGGGCAAAATGTCCTTTCTTCTAAGTCGGTTTTGGTAGGATTGTGTTGTTAGCCCGACGGCAAGATCATTAGGATGGTTTGTCAATCTCCTCCGGTATGACGCACATGTAGCCAGTATTTCTTCCTTGACTGTTTTCATCTGCAGCTGTGTATGGATCTCTGAATTTTTGACGAACCATGGAACATTTGCTATGGTTCTCAATATCGAATTTTGCATTCGCTGTATGATGCTGATGTTGGAGTTGCTGGAGCTACCCCACAGTTGGACGCCGTACATCCACACAGGCTTTAATACAGCTTTATAAATAAGAAGTTTATTGTCCGTCGAGAGTTTGCTGTTACGCTCCAGAAGCCAGTACATACCCTTGAAGCGAATGTTAAGTTCATTCCTTTTCGTCTTGATGTGGTGGTGCCAAGTTAATCGACGATCCAAGTGGATACCCAGGTATCGCACTGTATCTTGGTGTGGTAAGATTGTGCCGTCGAGTTTCACGGGTGGACAGTTTCCTCTACGCAGGCTGAAGGTGACCTGCACTGACTTGGTAGCACTTGCCTTAATTCTCCATGTTTGCAGCCAGTTTGAAATTTCATCAAGACCTTTCTGTAGCATGACTGACGCAGCCAATGGGTCTTTGTTGGAAGCTAGTACAGCAGTATCGTCAGCGAATGTGGCAGTAGTGACGCCATCCACTTCAGGGAGGTCAGCCGTGTACAAGGTATAGAGAATGGGTCCCAATACCGAGCCCTGTGGTACGCCAGCCTTTACTTCCTGCAGCTTTGAAGTAGCGTCATGATCTTTGACTTGGAATAGTCTTTCCGCTAGGTACGACTTCAATAGCTCTGTGTAGCTGTGAGGAAGGTGCATTTTTATTTTGCAGAGTAGGCCCTTGTGCCAGACTCGGTCAAAGGCCTGCTGGATGTCGAGGAAGGCCGAAGAACAGTATTCCTTTTCCTCAAGTGACCTTCTAATCCTATCACTTACTCGGTGAACCTGTTCCACAGTTGAATGATGAGGTCTAAATCCGAATTGGTGCGCCGGAATTATATTATTTTCTTCCAGGATTGGTTGAATTCTACAAAGTAATATCTTTTCGAATACTTTGGACATGACTGGAAGGAGGCTAATAGGCCTGTAGGACGTGACTTCATTCGTTGGTTTTCCTGCCTTATGGATCATGAGTACCTGCGATATCTTCCATAACTGTGGAACATGTTGTACCCTAAGGATACCATTGCATAAGATTGTAAGAAAAACAACAGCCTTTTTGGGAAGCTGCCACAGTACTTCCTTTGTGATGAGGTCGAAACCCGGTGCCTTTTTGTTATCTAGCTTTCTAATGACGTTCCATACCTCTCGAACTGTAACAGGACGGGGGGGCGTCGACATTTGGTAAGGTTCGTCTAAAACTGCATCTATGTGGTCCTCAGCCTCGGCTTGCCCTGGGTCATTTGGGCAGAAGACTCCCGCGAGGTGATTAGCGAATAGATCTACTTTTTGTTGTGGTGTTCTTGCCCATCCTTGGTCCATTCTTAAAGGAGGCAGGGTTATTGTAGGTCTTGTAAAATTCTTCGTGAATTTCCAAAGGGAGTAGTTGGAAGATGCTGAGGGGGAAAGCGTCTCCAGGCGGTCTTGAAGGGTATTATTATCCCATTCTTGGAGGAGGATTTTTAGGTTATTGCTTGCCCTGTTGAAGTTTGTTTTGTCTTCTCTCAATCTAGTTTGGTGCCAAATCCGTCGAAGGCGTCTTTTCTCTAGTACTGCCTGTTTTATATTGAGTGGGTAGTTTACTGGACCAGCTGTATGTGAGACCTCTGGAGTATGCATCCAACATCCTGTCTGGATCAATCTGGTGATGTAGGTGGTCGCGTTGTCGATGTCATCTGGTGTTTTCAAGGCTACTTTTAGCTCAATGTTTTCATTGATGTAATGCCTAAAACCTTCCCAGTCTGTATATTTGTTGCTCAGGGTTAGCGGGTTAGTTTTATGGACCAACTTCGAGCTTATAGTTATGATTACTGGGGTGTGATCTGAAGGAGTATCATAGCATGGGTCCAATTTAATGTACTCTTTGGACAAACCCTTCAGGACGAAAAAGTCCAGAAGGTCAGGGATCTTGTTTGGATCACTCGGCCAGTATGATGGTTCACCAGTTGATGCAGTGGACAAATGGTTTTTCTCGACACTTAATTTAAGGTGTCTTCCTCTTGTAGTCGTCAACCTGGAACCCCAAAACGTGTTTTTAGCATTCCAGTCGCCTCCAGCCACAAAGCGATTACCCAGGGTCTGGAAATAGTGGGAGAACATAGGTTCACTTATTTTGTGTTTCGGCGGACAATAAGCAGCAGAAATATTAATGTAACCACTCTGCTCCTTAACAGCTATTGTGGTGGCCTGGATGTGATCCGTTTTATATTCAGGCATTTGGTGATGTACAATAGACTTCCTTACAATTACAGCTGTACCCGCATGAGCTGTATTATCCGGATGGTTCGTTGTATAGCAGAGATAGTCTTTAAACTTGATGTATGTAGCTGGTGTACAATGTGCCTCAGAGACCAGTAATATATCAAGTGTCTGCTGATTCAGTAAATGTTCAACCTCAATTTTATTTGGTGTTAAACCATTTATGTTGAGTGTTGCTATACGCAAAGCTATTTGGAGAGCTTCTCGACGAGAACAGTTATGAGACTCATTAGAGTGCCCATTTGTTGTAGGATAAGGTCAAACTTCTCCGTTTGCTTTAGTAATATGAGTTCTAGTGTGGACCCAGTGTTTGAGGGATTCTGTCGCAATACTTCAGCATAGTTGGGTTTTTTACTGTTTTCCTTAGTACTATCGGTTTCTGTGGGGGTAGTAGCTTTATCATCAGTTTTTGTTGGCACCTGAGCTTTCTGTGGTTTAAATGTGTTTTTCCTGTTTCTACGAGCCATGATTTCTTTGTAGATTTCACATCCCTTGTAATTTGCCGGATGAGGGCCGTTGCAGAGTGCGCACGATGCTGGGGTGGTGCGATCACGTTTCTGGCATTCTGAAGTCTTATGTGATTGTCCACATTTCACACAGCGGAATGGTCGCATGCAATAGTTTTTGGAGTGGCCGTATTGCTGGCATCTCTGGCATTGAACTATAGTCTTGGATTTTCGTGGATCTTCAATCACAACAGACTGGTGGTAGATGTATTTCAAGTCCTTCACAGCTTTGTTGTTAGGCCCTGGAGCCAAGGTGACAAAGAAGGTTGAGGTAGCCTTTTTTGCAGGACCATATTTTGCGTTTACAATTTCCCCAATAGTAGTGTTGCCTGTTTCCTCTATTTCTTCTTTGATGCAACTTATGGGAGTAGATGGATGCAGGTTTCGTATTACTATCCTGTAAGGTCTTAATTCCTTTCTATTGAAAGTGTGTCCAATAAGACCATTTTCTCTTACTATAGAAATCAATTTTTTGTAGATCTCTACATTTGCACTACTTATTCTTAATTGATTTCTGTTAACAGTCTTATACGTGAACTCTTTCCTTTCTACTACTGTTTCTAGTAATTCAGTTAACTTGTTGAGGTCCTCAATTCCATATAGGATGATTGGTGGAGGTTTAGGGGTTATTTTAATTTTCTCCTGTTTTTCATTTTCAGTGATATCTATAGGCAAGTCACTGAATTTGTTTGAGGTTGTTATCGCCTCAGGTGACGGACTGCCTGACAATTTTCTTTTTTTCGATATCCCTTTCCCTGGGACTCTCTGCCATGGGGGAGGGCAAGTGGTGTTGCTGGTTGGGACAACTGATATATCAAGGTCATCAACTGTTTCGCTAGCTATCCCAGTAGCCGGTGTAGATAGTGGTGAACGGCTACCCATTGAGGAGGATCTTGGTCTTGTCAAAAACAAAGCAGGATGGAATGCCTGCTGCACAAACTTTTTCGTATTGCTGCCAGTAGCATTTACTGGCACTGAGGCCTGGTCGCCTACCCCAGTGCAGTCTTCGGTAACCAATTTCTCACTCGCAGGCCCGGGTACCTGCGAGCGCCGGGTGTTAGCCGGATCGCATGACATACTACAATCGCTCAATAACTTTTCCATAATTACAAGGAGGGTCGGGAGTAATAATCGTAATGCTTTCCCAAGGCATTACGTCCACAGTTTTAGGGAGATTTAGTTCCACTAGGCCAGTGGTGGCCACATAACGGGTTACTTGACCGCCGCCCGTGGCTCGGCGTTGCCGTTCATTTGGCACCACCCGGGGGGCACGTGCAGGGTAGTAGTATAAAAGGCTAAGATGGTCAAGCCTGCGGACGCGAACAGCTTTTACCCCCCAAAGGAACACATAACATAGATTAAATGAGTTTTGATTAATCCTAATTGTTTTTTTTGTTGTAATTTAATGTTTTTTCGTACATGTTCCAAAATAACAATTTTTTATTCTTTCTTTCTGCTATTTGAATTAATAAAATATAGATGTATGAACCGTTCGCACTATTGTAAAGAAGTGTTCAAGTTAGCCACATTATTTTAATTATTTTTGTTTATGTTCCTCTCAACTTGGATGTGTTTAGTTTTGATTTGTGGGTATTTTTTCATTTAAATTTATATACATGGCGATGCTAACTTGCTACTTGTTACTAATTTATGTTTATTGTTCTAATGTTTTATAATATAAAATATTATCGTTTAGTTTCAAACGAATGCCCTAGCAATTAAGTATACCTCTGTACTATATATATAATATTCTCATGTAAGTGAATGTAAATTCTTTTGAGAAATAAAGTTCTTAAACCTCAAAATTGAGGTCAGTGTTGATAGCCAACCAGCACATGACAGCAGTGGTCTTCAGGCCACACCGTAATATAATCATGCGTATCAGACGATGTCCTTCCGGCTCAAAAAATAATTTTGAACCAAGATAAGTATGCAAAAGTTTTACTACTAAAACAAAACAAAGCAAAATATAAAATGATAGGTACTCACAAAAAATAATTTAAAGAATAGCTTTTAAAAGTATATCACATAAAAGAGAAGAAAAGCGATAAACTAAAAAGACTGCATCAATTTGCTTTTAAAATAACTGTACACTCAGAATCTGAGACTGTACATTGTATGTAAATAAAATTTAAATAATGTAAAATTTTATTTTATTTAACTTGAGCTGTCATTTTGACACATTGTGATTTTACGTTCCTTTCCTGCGTTTACAACAGTTTACAATTTTTTAAGTGTAAGTAAGACATTTCTTCACCCAAAGATTAAATATCAATTTCAATAGAAATAAAGTTCAAACATTATGTAACAATCAAATAATAAGATATGTTTTAATTATTGTATTGAATATGAAATGGAAATGAATCATATTCATTCCGCTGTCAATGTCAGTCAACTAGTTATCTGTGATGTCAACGTCCATCCATCGTCGACCGTCGTCCAATTAGAGTTTTTTTAAAACGCCGCAGAAATAATAGTAATTTTCTCTCCGGAAACAAATTAATTAATCTCATAATAGTATAACATTTCTTTCCTATTACTACTAAATTCCTGAGTCTAGGTGCGATAAAGTAAACTGTTATGTAGTAGATCTTTCATGTAAGTCTTCTTCACTTTTTTTATAATGTAAACTATACGCCACCGTCAGTGTTACAATTTATCTTAAACTTCTTACATTCATAATAACCATCGCTCACAAGAATTGTGAGAAATGGTTTGGTCCATTTTAAGCTTTAAAATAATAAATAGATTGGTATTTCCGATACTTCCACTAATTATTTGTAGTTCATAACTAGCATCACTCAACTTCCTTTTTTAGGCATTAATTAATTTCCTTAATACTAGTGAAATGAAATGCTATGCCGGCAATATTAGTTTCATGTTTTGGTAACATTAATGGGGAACCTGTACACTTTGAGAGTATATTAAAAGTTCAAATTAAGTAGGTAACACATAAAGTTATATTTCTGGGACTAAACTTCTTCCTTAATGGAATAAAACAAGCTTACTTAAATACAAAAATGTCCTTATCTCCATGCTTGAAAGATTTGTATTTTTGTATATTACGAATAAACTCAAAAACTACTTGACCAATTTGAATAATTCTTACTTTTTTGGCCAGCTATACTATCCCTGGTGAACATAGGGAGGTGACTCAGGTGAAACAGTATGCACCGATGGCTAGTCCCAACTAATATTATAAATGCGAAAGTAACTCTGTCTGTCTGTCTGTCTGTCTGTCTGTCTGTCTGTCTGTCTGTTACGCTTTCCCGCTTAAACCTCGCAACCGATTTTGATGAAATTTGGTACAGACAATCTTTAGACCCTGAGACAGAACATAGGCTACTTTTTGACCCATTCCAACCCCCCACTTCCCCGAAATGAGGGGGTGGAAGTTTGTATGGAAAATCTAAACTACTTGAGTTAGACGCTTGAAATTTGGCATGCAGGTCCCTTAGTAAACTTGATGTTTAGTTGCAAAAGGATATTGCAAAATTCCCACGGGAACGGGAGTTAGCGGGAAAAAACATTCGTATAATGAAAACCGACATCCACGCGGACGAAGTCGCGGGCGGCCGCTAGTTACTTATATTCCTAACATCTTGTAATACTAAATTTCTGCATTATTCTTATAGATTATGCGATGGCATTCCCGCAAAGCCTGTCTGTAGAGCAAGTCCGCCAGATACTGAGTGAAGTAATTGACGCTCTGGAGCACCCTGATTACTCGCCCAAACTGGACGAAGCTAAGGAGGCTGCTGGCAATGAAATGTTGAAGATGATGCAGATTGTATTCCCTATTGTTGCACAAATTGAGATGGAAACTATCAAGCGACATGGTTTCAGTAATACCAGAGAAGGTATGTAACCTTATGAAATAAAAGATTAGCTATATACCTAGTGTCATACAGAAAGTAAAGCTTTTCCTAGAGAGTTTCACTATATTATGTACCTAGTTTGTTTTTTATCCTTTTTATTCGTTTGAGTACATTATTTCATTTAATGTTTTTAAGTATTTATAACTACAGTGTTATTTATGGCTCTTTGACTTCTTTGTGGGCAGTTGTAATGGGTTTAAAGCCATTGGTTAGCATATTCACTCAGCTACAATCTTATCCGCACATGGTTATTAGTTCCTTTTAACTGCCTGAAACAAAGGGAATCCTAGTTGAGGCACATTTCGTTAACTTAGCAACTCATATAATTATTTTTTATGAAATTATTTTATTGACATTAATTATTTGCAGGTCTCGTCCAATTCACACAACTCATTCGCAAGATGGAGAGCGTAGACAGTGAGGTGGCCCGCCTTCACAGCCAGATCCGCAGCCACTTCTTGCCGCCAGTGTCTATCAGCTCCACAGTTGATACTTCACTTTAAGTAAGCATTTAGCTTTATTTATAAACATAATAAATCAATAACTGAAGCTAAGCAACACCATATGGTTAGTACACTAAAATAACACTGAAGTTAAACTGCATAGACACTTGTTCACATACATTATGTAAATATGGTTGTTCATATTATGACGGGACACAGGTTTTAAAGTCCACATAGGTATTGTATTTAATATGTTGTCATGGAGATTTAAATTAACTTTAAAATCGTTAAATTAACTTCTAGGAAATACAAACAATATTTATTTATTTCTCAACCTTTATTATTTTGGCTTAGGTCTTCTGTCAAGTACAAGGACACATTTATTTGTTTTAGGTATTCAAAGATTCCAGATCCTGAAGAGATAGTAATTCTCAAGATAAATGTTTACTTATGTTGAATATAATATGACTATTCAAGCATTTAATATTATTAAAATAAAATAAGTTTTATAATATAATTATTATGTAAGCAGCTAATACAAATAAAATATATTTTTACTCAATTTGTAATTAATACTTTAATAGAATTTAACATAGTTAATGAAATAATATAAATAAAATATGAACAGGGGTGATGGGCACATAATGGCCCTACTAACATCGGGCTGAACGATCCGCGCGCCCTCTTATAATGATATTAAAAACGTTAAACGATATCAGACCCACACGATAAGATAAACGCTTCTTGGTTAGTTGTAGATTGCAGTTGCTTTATGAGTGTTGTAGTAGTTGAATGTGTAAACAAATCCTCTGTGTGACAAGACAACACTGTTCATTAAAGTGCAAGCTACTTAGAACAAACATACATATCGTTTTTTAAATATGTTGAGTGTGACTTGAGTGGGAGTTGCCTTAACTTAGTTGCCTGAACTAGACTATTTAATAATAAAATTTAGGTTCAGAAAAGTTTAGCACCAACACAATTTCGTCAAGAGTAACATTGCTTTTGGAGCATCTTATGGTACTATGGGCAAGGTATACCTACAGTGTATATGTGTATCCCTAGACTGGTATTTGAGGATTTGATTTAAAAATTGATGTTAAAAAAAGTATAACAGTAAGTTAAGTTTTTAACATAAATTAAACCCCACAAAACTTCCTTTATTTCAGGTGTCAGTGCTCAGTGAGGAGAGGAATCTCTGGAACTATATAAAAATGCCAAACAAAAGGAAAAAATTCAAACTTTTCTTGTGCGTGTGTGTAGTGATCGGTGTTTACTATTTCTTTGGTCTGCACGACTATTTGTATTCAAAAAACTTCGAGAAGGAGTTTGATTATCCTCTCAACATCGACATCCAACCTCAAGTAGAACGTGTGTTGTCAGGGAAGAAGCCTGATGTGACGCCCATCAACTATTACCCGTACAGATTCCTGACTAACACAGGAAAATGCAATACATTAGAGAAGTTGGATCTATTCATAGTTGTCAAATCGGCGATGAAGAACTTCGGGTACAGGAACGCCATCCGGCTGACGTACGGGCAGGAGAACCTGATTCCAGGACGGATCATAAAGACCCTCTTCTTCCTTGGCATAGGCGACGGCTACCCTGATTCAGAAACACAGAAGCAAATAGATGAAGAAATGGTCATGTACAAGGATATAATCCAAATTGATTTTCATGATAACTACTACAATAATACGATAAAGACGATGATGTCTTTCCGCTGGGTGTACGAGCACTGTAGCACGGCCGACTTCTACCTCTTCACAGATGACGACATGTATATATCTGTGCCTAATCTCCTGGACTACATTCACGATGAGGTGGCTCCTGCGAATCCAGAAGGGCACAACCACGTCCTAACAGGGTACGTGTTCCAAACGACTCCCCTGAGGATCAGGTCTAGCAAGTGGAGGGTTTCCTTAGACGAGTATCCGTGGAACAAGTGGCCGCCATACGTGACTGCAGGGGCTTACCTGGTCTCTAACAAGTCTATGAAGGTCCTCTACGCTGGGAGCCTCTTCGTCAAACACTTCAGGTTCGATGACGTGTACTTGGGCATAGTGGCGAAGAAGGTCGGCATTACCCCGGTCCACTGTGAGAGATTCCACTTCTACAAGAAGAAGTACACCAAGGACGGCTATAGAGACGTTATAGCGTCCCATGGATACGACGACCACGACGAATTGATCCGTGTGTGGAATGAACAGAATGAGATGAGACTAGGCTAACCAACTCTAAGGATTAAAACATTGTGGTATTATTTAATGCTCAATTGTAAGAGCAGAAGCAATATGATATGACATTAATTTATATACCCCTCTGTGAGGTGCTATGGTTGTTCAGATTTCCATTTTGCAATTGTCTTTTGTTGTGAGCAATTCTAATTTGCCTTAAGCTTATTTATTCAGTAGCTCGATAAAGCACACATCTTATGTCTCTACAATAGTTAAGTATGGGAGGATGTGATATAATGAAAGAATAAATCAAGATTTAGATTATGTTTCACAGTTCAGTTGAGCAAATCTGCTATCACTTTATCATCTTGTTTGAAACAAGTACCATGAACATTAAATAAAGTTCGAAGTGATAGATGGTAGATAAGATACACTGAGATAAAAAAAATAGTTATCCATACGTGAAATGAGCTCAACTGTACTCAAGAGAAGTGTTGTGTAATACTTTTTACTAAAAAATGTGTTTCTATTTTTCTTATTTTGCTCAATTTATATTTTCTAGGTTAAACTGAAATGATGTTCTTTTTTAGCAGTACCATGGTATAAAGTTTTTAAGATGAGGCTGGTAATTCAGTGTTTTATTCATTTCCCTTGTACTTAAAAACATCAGAGCTCTTTCAGTAATTCATATTATGTTATTTTACCTTAAAATATGCTCGCTTATCTCTTATATCAATGTTAATTTAATGAGAGTTCTTACTTTAGTTTACATACCATTATGTCAAACTTTACTTACCATTCAGCAAACCATGACATCATTATTATATAAATACAAAATTGTTAACTTGTTTCCTTTTTAGATAATATGATTAAGCAATCGTTGCAAATTAAGCTAAGCATACTTGATTAGCAAGTAAAAGAATTTGGGTCAAATTATAATTATATAAGGAAATAACGTACAATATGTACATTAAACGATTTATTAATAAATGTCAACAAGTGTATAAATAAAAGGTAACATTGGATACACATAAATGAATTTTCTTTAAAAGAAATATTGTAAACATTTTATTTTGTCACAGTAATAAGAGAGGCAGTGTTTTAGGGAGGTAATACAGTACATTATCTGTTTTGAAAAAATGGTTTAAAATAATATGTGCCCTTCCCTTATGTACTTTCAACCCATTTTTCTCGACACTATAAGTGATTGATACGAGTAAATAAACGTTTATTAATAACAAAATAATACGTATTTTTACGTAAGCGTTATTTGTGATGATTGTTTAGAAATAAATTCATTTTGTTTTAAACATAACATTACTTTCTATACAACTATATTACTTACAGTAATATGAAGAGAGCTAGGAACATAATACAAGATGTCAATAAACATATAATATAATAAATCCTTTTTGATTTCATAGTCAAAATTAAAGTTAAAATGCCTAGTTCAGAGGCCCCAAAGTTACAAAATAAAGGCACACATTTACCTTAAAACTTTCATTGAACAATAGAAAAAGATTAATTATCACATAATCTTCTACATTTCTATGTACAACACAAGAAAAGACTTTTGACATCCTTGTGGTCACTCTGGTAATTCAAAATAGGCAAAATATTATATAATAGTTGATGTAAATAATATCTTATAGGTTTCAATAACGAATATTATAGTCATGTTACTCTGCGATGTCCCTAGCCGTACTAAAAAAATATGTCATTCATGATCAAATCATGCCTATAATAATATTCGAAAGGTGCTACACTAAATATTTGTTATGAGTTGCAATTATCGAGGAAAATACTACAAGAGGCAATAGCACCAAACTTCGCCGTTAGACGGCTGCTGCGTTCTTTCCGGCGTTTCTTACTTTATTTCTTTGATTTTGAACTTTATTATTTCATAAACTAAGGTTCAAAATATGGTAGGTAATAAATTATACATTGCCAGAGCATTATAAAGGATTATTATAGCCGAATGGTGCTGTACGTCCTCCGAGAGGAATGTAAATGTAAATGCTGAATCACTGACATAATTTGCCCGCAGTATTAGTTGCAGTGGCGTAACTAAGAGGAGCAGGCTTGACCAGACCCTGAACCAAATACAAATCTACCTTTCAAAATTCCTTAGACCGGGCAATCGCCAGGCAAAGACCAGTGAAAGGTTTAGAGAAACAATAGTTTCGAACCACACACGGCTGGAGGTCTAACTACCCTGCAGTTACGGGGGGTAAATGAGAATACTTGCGTTAATAAAAAAAAGTTGTGTCACCTATGCTTTGAACGCCGCTACACCACTGACTGGTACTCTTATCTTGCGTATTCCCTCTAAGTGCAACATGTGACGTCATTACTTGTTGGCGGCGGCGTCCATCTCCTTGAAGACGTACGTGATCTTCATGATGGCCAGCCAGAGGTCCTCGTCGGAGATGTCGTGGTGCAGCGTGAACCGCACCGTCTTCTCGTCGAAGTATATCGACTTGACGAGCACGCCCTCGTCGTTGGGAGTCTTGCAGTCACCCTGAAACACAAATTATTATCAAGTAAAAATGACAGGCCCGTTGGTCTAGTGGCTAGAGACCCTGGCTACAAAACCAAGGGTCGCCGGTTCGAATCCCACTAGGGGCAAATGTTTGTGTGATGAACATCGGCATTTGTACTCGAGTCATGGATGTATATAAAAGTATTTAAGTATGTCTATCCGTTTCCTAGCATCCATAGTACAAGCTTCGAGCTTAGTTTGGGGCTAGGCAAATGGTGTGTAAGTCCAATGTATTTATTATTATTTATTTCTTATGAAAAGTTTCATCTCCTATTTCTAGGGTTTTTACATTATTTATTATTAAGTGACCATGTTTTGCCAAGACTTGAATGAAATGAAATATAAATAAATATCACTGGGTGGATAAATACCAATTAACAGTTGCGATTATGCCGATAATGATGATGACGCGTGGTTACCTGGGTCTCGCTGAGGCAGACCTGGTCGAGGCGCGCGACGACGGCCGGCGCGGTGAGGGCGGAGCCCTGCGGGATGTACACCAGCACGATGTTGGTGTGCTGCTGCTCCGGGTGCACCAGGAACGACTTCAGCTGCAGAC
This sequence comes from Nomophila noctuella, assembly GCA_958496325.1. Lineage (NCBI taxonomy): Eukaryota > Metazoa > Arthropoda > Insecta > Lepidoptera > Crambidae > Nomophila > Nomophila noctuella. The sequence goes on from OY292489.1 coordinate 1,146,401, forward strand.
CCTCGATCACTGGACAATGGACATGACAATAGGATATTTTAGCCGATATGAGAAAAAAATTAAAAGTGTATTTTAATGATTGCGTAGAGTAAAAACAATCGTAAAATGATTGTTTCACTTTATAAGGTACCTACTTAAATTTTTTTTTTGTAGATTTTAGGTTTTTTATCTGTCTTTGAACACTACGAAATATCGCCGTCATGCCAATGACGTCATTACGGTAGTAAACAAAAGTGTAAGCTATCAAAATATGTATCACTGACAGCAGTAGTTTACTCACGTAATGACGTCAGATTACATAACAATCATGGCGTCCGCTGTTTGCCGCGTTTTTGCGAATTACGTGCAAAACTTGAAGTTATCATAAAATAATTAATGTATGGTCCAGCAATTATTTTAGCTTTCAAGGTGCATTCAAGGCAGCTCCGTAAATGCGCCGAGAGCCTAAGACCTAGGTGAAGTGAAGTGAGATCTTTCAGAGCTAAAACGACCGGAGATCGATCAAGTACATTAAAAATTGCATGAACAGCTAAGTTGTCATGTATGGGTTTAATATAAAATGCTAAATAAATAAATACATAGGATGACATTTTGTACCTGCCGTTCAAAATTCCACCCTGTATAATGTTTATGAAAACATATTGTGGTAGTGACCTTTAGCGAGCACCTGTGCGCGCTTGTGGTCGAGCGCGAGCCGGGGCACCACCTCCTGCAGCGCGACCAGCGCCGCGGCCGCCAGCACGCCCGCCTGCCGCATGCCGCCGCCCAGCATCTTGCGCACGCGCCGCGCTCTGGCGGACAATGAGGGTGTTTGCGATTGAATAATACGCTAGGTGAATAGGAAACAACAGGGTTTTAGTTGGTAGGGGGATGAAGATCCGAGCTCAACACACGGCTGCAGGTCTAGCTAGCCTGCAGTCACGGCGAGTCAATGCGTTTCTCTGCGAGAAAAAAAACTGGTATGTGAGTGGTGAATTTTGACATGTCATTAACAGATAAGTATGTCAAAATTCACCAATGACATAGCAGTTACACCTCACGACTACGTATTGCCACCTAGCGGATTATTCAATCGCAAGCATTGAAAAATTTCAGCTTGAGCTCCTACGTGCTTCAAAAAGGAAGGTTAAGCCCTTGATTTCACTACGTCAGATTGCTATCCCACTTAGTTCGGTGGGACACTCCCTCACTCTCATCACATCACATGTATGAATGGAGAGTGCACCTGTGCTTGCGCACTCACTTGCGTACTTGAATATCCTGGGTACCTGGTTGATCGTAAGATTGGCTGCCACGGTCAAAACGGCCGGAAAATTATTATTAATTACTCACTGCTCGGTGAAGTGGCAGGAGCCGACCAGGGCCGACCCGACTAGGCCCTTGCTGAAGCAGACGGACACGCTAGCTAGTCCATCCATTGACAACTCCTCCACCACTTCCTCTCACTCAATACTCACTGCTCGATGAAGTGGCAGGAGCCGACGAGTGCGGAACCCACTGGCGCGGCCAGGCCCTTGCTGAAGCAGACGGACACGCTGGCGCAGTCGCGCACCACGCGCGCCGGCGACTCCTTGAGGTACTCGCACGCGTTGAACAGCCGCGCGCCGTCCATGTGGATGGGCAGGGAGTGCTTCTGGCACACGGCGGCTAGCTCGTCCATCCATTGGAGAGGGAGGGCCTGGTAATAATAGTAAACATTAATGCCTTTGGTTGGTTTATTCATTTTAACATACAGGGTGTCTGTAGTTCAGTAAGATCTGAACGTGGAACTATGATACAATCAGTCTGGTTCCCCTCTATGGGTTACAAAGGTCTGATGGCAGTCGCTTCACTAGATAACCAGTCTCGCCAAATTCTGGATCATGGTCAAAGTGGACCCCACAAAGAAACGGGATAAACGCTAGAAGGACGATGAGTGTGCGTTATCTGAGGAGATAAAGATAAGCTATGCCAGTATGGTGCTTAATTTATTCATGACGGCTCAGGCATGAGGACAAAAGAAAAACATCACATTACAAAAATTACTCAAGATGCTAGTAAGCACCCAATCAAAGGTTTACCTTGCCACCACAACAATTATGCGTGTTCTCAATAGCCACGAGGGACGTGATCGGCTCGTGGATGTCGGAGCCACGGATGCGGGCCTCCATTGCCGCCAAGTCGAAGGTGCCGTCTGGTTTGTTAGGCACCGTTGTCAGCATGACTCCACCCAAATGAGATACGCCACCTGAAAGGAGATGTCATGTCAACGTTCTTTTACATACAGTAAAAAGCGGTTGAAAAAGTATAATGGCGTATGGAATTTTTTAAAAATCGAAATCGTATAACTCAGCATATTTGCTCCACTCTGTGTGATGATAACAAAAGAGTAGCCCTGAGAATAGCAATGCCAATGATGGAGCACCATCATGGTCTTAACCATTGGCATAGTTATACCGCCTCGCAACATCTTGACGCTTCACTTGAAGAAGTCCAATGTAGATTATAACTAAAAGTTATGAATATTTATCGTTAATTTTTTAGTACAATTTTGTCTACCTTTGCGAAGCTGGGACGGGCCGCTAGATTTAAATAATCAAAGGTATATTAATGCCTCTGAGGATCGGGCTAAAAGGAGAGTCCTAGGAGAGGCCTATGTCCAACAGTGGACTGCGATAGGCTGATGATGATGATGATGTTACTGCCTAGAAGAGTGGGAGGAGTTGGCGCAGGAATCCGACCAGGTTTCTCTTTTAAGGTTTACGGATGTCAGGTGACAGTCGTTCTATGATGACGATGATGATGATGATTGAGGAGCTCGATGTCATAGTCGGATCATAGTCGGATCATGGTCGGACCATGGGCGGACCATGGTCGGATCACAGTCGGATCATGGTCGGATTATGATCCGACTGTGATCCGACCATGATCTGTCATCACAGAACGACTGTCACCTGACATCCGTAAAAGAGAAACCTGGTCGGATCAAAGGCGGATCATAGGCGGATCATAGTCGGATTATAGTTGGATCATAGTATTTGTATGATCCGCTTATGATCCGACTATGATCCGCCTATGATCCGCCTATGATCCGACCATGATCCGCCTATGATCCGACTATGATCCGACTGTGATCCGACCATGGTCCCACATGATCCGATCCAGGTTTCTCTTTTAAGGTTTACGGATGTCAGGTGACAGTCGTTCTATGATGACGATGATGATGATGATTGAGGAGCTCGATGTCATAGTCGGATCATAGTCGGATCATGGTCGGACCATGGGCGGACCATGGTCGGATCACAGTCGGATCATGGTCGGATCATAGGCAGATCATGGTCGGATCACAGTCAGATCATGGTCGGATCATAGGCGGATCATGGTCGGATCATAGGCGGATTATAGGCGGATCATACATACATAAATACTATGATCCGACCAGGTTTCTCTTTTAAGGTTTACGGATGTCAGGTGACAGTCGTTCTATGATGACGATGATGATGATGATTGAGGAGCTCGATGTCATAGTCGGATCATGGTCGGATCACAGTCGGATCATGGTCGGATCATAGTCAGATCATAGTATGTATGATCCGCCTATGATCCGCCTATGATCCGACCATGATCTGCCTATGATCCACCTATCCGATCATAGGCGGATCATGGTCGGATCATAGGCGGATCATGGTCGGATCATAGGCGGATCATAGTCGGATCATAGGCGGATCATACATAAATACTATGATCCGACTATAATCCGACTATGATCCGCCTATGATCCGACCATGATCCGACCATGATCCGCCTATAACTCAGCATATTTGCTCCACTCTGTGTGATGATAACAAGAGTAGCCCTGAGAATAGCAATGACAATGATGGAGCACCATCATGGTCCTAACCATTGGCATAGTTATACCGCCTCGCAACATCTTGACGCTTCACTTGAAGAAGTCCAATGTAGATTATAACCAAAAGTTATGAATATTTATCGTTAATTTTTTACTGAATTATTTTTGTATGTAACGAATAAACTAAAAAAATATTTTTCGATTAGAAAGCTACCTACATTTTCACTGAGTGACATGCTAGATTTAGTACAATTTTGTCTACCTGTGCGAAGCTGGGACGGGCCGCTAGATTTAAATAATCAAAGGTATATTAATGCTTATAAGGATCGGGCTAAAAGGAGAGTCCTGGGAGAGGCCTATGTCCAGCAGTGGACTGCGATAGGCTGATGATGATGATGTTAATGCCTAGAAGAGTGGGAGGAGTTGGCGCAGGACATACCAAAACGGAAAAAAATATGAATGGAGGGCAAAACTCATTTTGGGTCGCTGCGCTAAGTAAGTATATCAACGCCTAAAATACACGTGTTAAATACAAAACAAAATTGTTCTGCAAAATGAGGTCATCTATCATCTCATACAAAATCAAATTGGTTAATTTAGGATCATAGTCCAATCGATGGCCGAGGATGCAACCGGGAGAAACGCTAGGATGATGATGATGATTGAGGAGCTCGATGGCGCAGTTTGGTCTGCAATTGCTAAGATTTTAAGCAACCTTCGCAGATGCCGGTCATCGTGTGGGTATACCACATAACCCAAGCCGTAGTAATCAGTTGTTAAAAATATTTTATTTCCTTTTATCATTGTCACTTAGAAAATGATGTTGCTTTTTGTTAATGAAAGAAAGTGACGCAAAAAGTTATATCTTAGATAACAAAATAATCATCATCTTATGAAAAAGTAAAAGAAGCGTTCTTTTGTCGGATCATGATCCGCCTATGATCCGACCATGATCCGACTATGATCCGACCATGATCCGCCTATGATCTGCCTATGATCCGACCAGGTTTCTCTTTAAAGGTTTACGGATGTCAGGTGACAGTCGTTCTATGATGACGATGATGATGATGATTGAGGAGCTTGATGTCATAGTCGGATCATGGTCGGACCATGGTCGGATCATGGTCGGATCATGGGCGGACCATGGTCGGATCACAGTCGGATAATGGTCGGATCATAGGCGGATCATGGTCGGATCACAGTCAGATCATGGTCGGATCATAGGCGGATCATGGTCGGATCATAGGCGGATCATGGTCGGGTCATAGGCGGATCATGGTCGGATCATAGTCGGATCATAGGTGGATCATACATAAATACTATGATCCGACCATGATCCGCCTATGATCCGACCATGATCCGACTATGACATCGAGCTCCTCAATCATCATCATCATCGTTATCACAGAACGTTTGTCACCTGACATCCGTAAAAGAGAAACCTGGTCGGATCATAGGCGGATCATAGTCGGATTATAGTATTTATGTATGATCCGCCTATGATCCGACTATGATCCGACCATGATCCGCTTATGATCCGCCTATGATCCGACCATGATCCGCCTATGATCCGACTATGATCCGACTGTGATCCAACCATGGTCCCCCATGATCCGACTATGATCCGACCATGATCCGACCATGATCCAGGTTTCTCTTTTAAGGTTAACGGATGTCAGGTGACAGTCGTTCTGTGATAACGATGATGATGATGATTGAGGAGCTCGATGTCATAGTCGGATCATGGTCGGATCATGGGCGGATCATCAGCGGATCATGGTCGGATCATAGGCGGATCATGGTCGGATCATAGGCGGATCATAGGCGGATCGTGGTCGGATCATAGGCGGATCATACATAAATACTCTGATCCGACCAGGTTTCTCTTGTAAGGTTTACGGATGTCAAATGACAGTCGTTCTATGATGACGATGATGATGATGATTGAGGAGCTCGATGTCATAGTCGGATCATGGTCGGACCATGGGCGGACCATGGTCGGATCATAGGCGGATCATGCTCGGGTCATAGGCGGATCATGGTCGGATCATAGTCGGATCATAGGCGGATCATACATACTATGATCTGACTATGATCCGACCATGATCCGACTGTGATCCGACCATGACCCGACCATGATCCGCCTGTGATCCGACCATGGTCCGCCCATGGTCCGACCATGATCCGACTATGACATCGAGCTCCTCAATCATCATCATCATCGTCATCACAGAACGACTGTCATCTGACATCCGTAAAAGAGAAACCTGGTCGGATCAAAGGCGGATCATAGGCGGATCATAGTCGGATTATAGTTGGATCATAGTATTTGTATGATCCGCCTATGATCCGACCATGATCCGCCTATGACATCGAGCTCCTCAATCATCATCATCATCGTCATCATAGAACGACTGTCACCTGACATCCGTAAAAGAGAAACCTGGTCGGATCATAGTATTTATGTATGTATGATCCGCCTATGATCCGACCATGATCCGCCTATGATCCGCCTATGATCCGACTATGATCCGACTATGACATCGAGCTCCTCAATCATCATCATCATCGTTATCACAGAACGACTGTCACCTGACATCCGTAAATCTTAAAAGAGAAACCTGGTCGGATCATAGGCGGATCATAGTCGGATTATAGTCGGATCATAGTATTTGTATGATCCGCCTATGATCCGACCATGATCCGCCTATGATCCGACTATGATCCGACCATGATCCGACTGTGATCCGACCATGGTCCCCCATGATCCGACTTTGATCCGACCATGATCCGGGGCGGATCATGGTCGGATCATAGGCGGATCATAGGCGGATCATACATACATAAATACTATGATCCGACCAGGTTTCTCTTTTAAGGTTTACGGATGTCAGGTGACAGTCGTTCTATGATGACGATGATGATGATGATTGAGGAGCTCGATGTCATAGTCGGATCATAGTCGGATCATAGGCGGATCATAGGCGGATCATGGTCGGATTCATTTAGGAATTCAGAAGAATATTTTCTAAGTGACAATGATAAAAGAAAATAAAATATTTTTAACAACTGATTACTACGGCTAGGGTTCTGTTCTGTGGTATACCCACCCGATGACCGGCCTCTGCAATGATTGCTTGATGATCCGACTATGATCCGATCATGGTCGGATCATAGTCGGATCATAGCATTTGTATGATCCGCCTATGTTCCGACTATGATCCGCCTATGATCCGACCATGATCCGCCTGTGATCCGACCATGATCCGCCTGTGATCCGATCATGGTCGGATCATAGTCGGATCATGGGGGACCATGGTCGGATCACAGTCGGATCATAGTCGGATCACAGGCGGATCATGGTCGGATCACAGGCGGATCATGGTCGGATCATAGGCGGATCATAGTCGGAACATAGGCGGATCATACAAATGCTATGATCCGACTATAATCCGACTATGATCCGACCAGGTTTCTCTTTTACGGATGTCAGGTGACAGTCGTTCTGTGATAACAATGATAAAGATGATTGAGGAGCTCGATGTCATAGTCATGTCATAGTCGGATCATGGTCGGATCATGGTCGGATCATAGGGGGATCATAGTCGGATCATGGTCGGATCATAGGCGGATCATAGGCGGATCATGGTCGGATCATAGACGGATCATGGTCGGATCATAGTCGGATCATAGGCGGATCATACATACATAAATACTATGATCCGACCAGGTTTCTCTTTTAAGGTTTACGGATGTCAGGTGACAGTCGTTCTATGATGACGATGATGATGATGATTGAGGAGCTCGATGTCATAGTCGGATCATGGTCGAAAAAAATATAATATTTTTAACAACTGATTACTACGGCTTGGGTTATGTGGTATACCCACCCGATGACCGGCATCTGCGAAGGTTGCTTAAAATCTTAGCAATTGCAGACCAAACTGCGCCATCGAGCTCCTCAATCATCATCATCATCCTAGCGTTTCTCCCGGTTGCATCCTCGGCCATTATCTCGGATCCCAGCCAGGGTATGATTGGACTATGATCCTAAATTGGTCGGCTTGGTTATTACAATAGGACGACTGTAACCTTAAAAGAGAAACCTGACCTTATAGTCAGATAATAGTCCGATTATAGTCGGATCATAGTCACCTAGGTACAATAATAGAGGTAATAGATCAAAGTTACTATAAAGAAGATAAGAAAATGTTTTACATTAGAAATATGAAAGTTAATCGATACAATTATGATAGGTATTTATTGCAGAAAGTTGTAAATATGCATAACTAAATTGAGTGATCTATTTGAATAATAAATACCAAGATTTATCGTGTCTTTGGCTTATTTTCACACCAGTTATAAAATATTACAGCAATTTTTAACAAATGATTTAATCAGTCTTTGAAAGACAAATGAGAAGCTATATTGTAAAGATGATGAAACAAAGTAAGCTTGTTATCACAGGAATACTATTGAGTCATTGCATATTAAAGATTAAATGCCAAATAAACGTGCCACTCTTTGATTATACAGGGTGTCCCAGCTAACCTGTACCAGCGAAAGTCTGTGGCTAGGGGACTTTAATACCTATTGATTGGATCCCTACGTATGTTTGGCGAAATTTATTGTTTAAGAGATAAGTTTTTTGTGCGTTGTTGCTTTTTCTAAATAATAAATAAATATTCTCTCCTGGTTTTTTTTTGCCAAGACCATGGTAAGTATGTGTACTTGTGAAACCTCCAACTATACTTAATAACTGTGTAATCAACTACTTTCGGCGGTCATTTTTCTGAACCAATATGACATGAGATCCTTCAAAAAGTATGAGTAATATTCCCTTAAAAGGGGTCAACGCTTCTGTAATACAGGTGTCCACAAGCAGCAATGATTGATAAGAGCAAGTGTGCTTATCTTACATAAAAAATAAGTTCAAATAAGTTGTTGGTCAATCTTAGGTGTTACCGGTAAACCCAAGGATTTGCTGTTGTTCTGGCCTTCACAGTAACATAATACACACTGTTTTGTGTTACTACTAACTGGCACTTAGTGTCTTTTGTATATTGTGAGGTAGTGAAAGTGTGGTGATTAAGCCAAAAAACCCATCTTTGTGATGATGACATGATTACATGAGATGGAGGCCTGTGCCCTGCAGTTGGACATTAACAGGCTGATACTATACTTTACTTTTAATTATTTAACTCTTACTGGACCCAAATTAATTAAGTCAAGACTTACCCAGCTCATACTTGAAGATGTGTGTCTTATCACCAACAATTGCTTCAGATCCTCTTTTATGGCAATGCACCATTACTGTAAATTATCAAAGATAATAAATAAAAAGAGCATTTACTCCTTGGTAAAGCAGTTCTGAAATCATACAAAATAAAAAACAACCACCACCAACATATATCACCATGGGGGCAACTTGATTTTGTTACAAGGATCATACACAACATTTTTATGAGATGAAGTTCCCTCCTCAAAATAACTTACTATAATAAGCTCCACTCATGTTTTAATTTAATGCTTGGTTGTTTGGTAAAAATACTTCGTGGAGTTTGTTGAAAGTAGAATTTTATAAAGTCTGTTGACAGTGGTTATCACTACATAGTATAAAACAAAGTCGCTTTTTCTGTCATGTTGTATGTTGTATGTCCCTATGAACGCTTAAATCTTTAAAACTACGCAACGGATTTTGATGCGGTTTTTTTTAATAGATAGAGTAACTCATGAGGAAGGTTTTTATGTATAATATCATCCATTAAATAGTGGACAAGTACCATGGGCGAAGCCGGGGCGGGCCGCTAGTTACCAATAATATCAAATTGAAATCAAACTTAGTTCTAAATGAGAGCTGCATTAAGTTTAAAATTTCAAAACGGCTGCTTTCCATTGTGAGAACCACATTAATTATTTTCATTCAAAAGAAATATCTTAGTTTAGAAAATAGATTGATAGCACTTACCCGCGATAAGATTTGCCATGGTCCCAGATGGTACGAAGAGAGCTGCTTGTTTCCCTAAAGTAGCGGCAAGTTTGGTTTCCAAAGCGTTTACTGTTGGATCTTCACCATATACATCGTCTCCTAACGCAGAGTTTACCATGGCGTGCTTCATACTTTTCGTCGGCTTTGTTATAGTGTCCGATCGTAAATCCACAATGTAAGCCATGGTTTTTAAGTTTGATTTAGCACGACAAAAAAAGGTTTCAAACTTATTATAACTTATGAAACTGATACGAAATCAACTAGAACGTGTTGGTGAGACAACGACTGCCGTCGAAATGAATAAGAAGACAATTTCAATATGAATATAAACCGGTCTTAATAGAATAAAGACCAATTTAGAACAAGTATTCGTTAAATCTGTTATCTACTCGAGTTCAGTAAGTTTAAAGGGCAAACCGTATTAAAAGCAAATAAAGATTCATTATCAGTCACAAGAATAACAAATACTAGAGTAGTCATGGAAGGATATGGTTAAATATAAATAATCCGCGCAGCAAATTAACCTACCAAATGACATAACTTTGGACATAACTTTTGAATTCAAGGCCCAAGACATTCAAGCACGTGAACTTCATTGTTCATTGTTTTTGATGTTTTCGTTTGAATCTTATTTCAATGCAAATAAAAACTAAATTTCAAGTAAACAATGAGAGTAATTTTAGGTAAGGAGTAAACTTTTTAAAAACATCGTTCCAAAGATTTGATTCTGTACACATTTGATATTTTTGATTAAATTCAAATAAAACAATTTCATGGACCGTGGTCTGCCAACAACTTCAAAAAATATAAATTATAATTAGTGTATAGAAGGAAGTAACATGAATCAAAGGTTAGTTATGTACGTTTGTATGTATTTGTTTTATTTGGTTATTCAATCAAGGTACATGAAGATAAGTGGTTTGGAACGTACTCAGGGAACGTCAGATTTTTGACAGTTTATTGTTTTTGTCATAGGTCGAAGCAAAGCAACTCAAATTATTGATATTGACGTATTCATTCATCTGAATTTACAAATTACTTAATCCGATATATTGTGCAATAAAAAAATTTAAACTTTATATTAAAAAGGTTAGAAAGTGTTAAACATTATCTCGCATTCACTCACTGTGCGACAAGCTATAAAAAGGACAACAAAGACAAAAATAGTTAGAAAGATTGTGTAGACGAAATAAATTGTAAGATTAAATCTGATATGTATAGTAAAAGATTATGTTAAAAGTATGTAATGTTAGACCATGACCTTATAAAACAGAGAGGACGGGAGCGTGGCGTGCGTAGCGTCTCATGGAGCAAAAAGTGAAGTACCCGCAAGCACCCAAAGTATGAACAAAGGACTTGTCTACTTCTCAGCCGAAATTACATCACATGACTTTTAGGCCATGGTCTAAAGTTTTGTCATAAAAAGGAAGATTACGAGGATAACTTAACCAAGTTAATTGGATCATGTTAAACTCAGATTGAAGAATACCACTATTGATAATATAATATCACTATATAGTATAAAACAAAGTCGCTTCCTCTGTCCCTATGTCCCTTTGTATGCTTAAATCTTTGAAACTACGCAACGGATTTTGATGCTGTTTTTTTTAATAGATAGAGTGATTCAAGAGGAAGGTTTTTATGTTTGAAACATGTATAATATAGTAGAGAAACACTAATAAACTTAGTTGCACCCGTGCGAAGTCGGGGCGGGTCGCTAGTAATCATTAATCTGAGCCACCGATTCTGAGATGTAAAATGACATGTAGGTATGTAAAAAATATCACAGGACATCAGTAAAATATAAAAGCACGCACGTGTATTTAGCCAGACATTTCCTTGAAATTATGAATTGTTAGCATTTCCATTCACAATACAGTACCTAAAGAAATATGTTGAGGTATGAGTTGCTTTTAGATCCGTCAAAAATCTACATCGAAGCATGCTTTACATTTTTCCAAGATCTTTGCTTTACATTTATTAAAATTCAACATTAGTTTTAAAAGAATTTGCAAAGTTTCAAACGACATCATATCATGTGACCTATGCTCATTATCAAATACGTAGAACGGAACGTACAATCGTATGTTCCGTTTTCTTTTACACTTTTTGACAGATACTAAATAAATAAATTCTATTGGATAAATTCGATGACAGTCAGTTACTTTCGCAAAATCCACCAATCATTGAACTGGAACGGTAACCGTCAATGATAAAATATTGTAAATGAAAACAAACTTTACCGACAAGAAAGAAGTTTCGGCAAGACGTTGCGTTCTTATTTTAGCTTATTCCAATTCTGTAAAGCAATATCTTCTTTATTTTCCTAAAGATAAATAAGTCTGTTGCATGTACATTGTGTAGATAAATAAAATAAGTATAAGCCACGCGGTTTAAGTAGCTGAAATAAATAACAAATTCGGCTGTAGTCAACGTAAATTCGGGCGTCGACCGGTCCATCCCTCCTACCCGTAATAACCGTTGCCGTTCTGTCAGTCGCTATCGTCATTTTGTACGTATCATCGCCGTGCGCGGTCACGGTACACGCGGAGAAGAGTAACGCGGGGTGAATTTTAAGGATCTAAGAGTGTTGTGAGGTGCAGTGTCGGTCGTCGCGACCGTTTAATGTGGTATCCAGTGCCGTTTTTAGGTTATCGGTTGTCGGGCCGCGCGGCGTGATTGGGCGGCACGATGGTGGACATGGATAGGAACGATCCGGAACTCCGGTACCTGTCGGTGGATAGGAACAGCTTCAACGATCCCGCTACCCAAGCCGAATGGACCCAGAAGCGATTGGTATGGGTGCCCCACGAGTCCCAGGGCTTCGTGGCCGCCGGGATAAAGGGGGAACGAGGGGACGAAGTAGAGGTCGAGATCGCAGAGTCCGGCAAGAGGATGCTGGTTCAGATTGATGATATACAGAAGATGAATCCGCCCAAGTTCGACAAGGTGGAGGACATGGCCGAGCTCACGTGCCTGAACGAAGCCTCCGTCCTGCACAACATCAAGGACAGATACTACTCGGGACTCATCTATGTAAGTATTATTATTACCTATATTCCAACTTATACACAAATGCTTGGCTGTACACACCCAATAAGTTAAGTATTTGGAAAAAGTTTTTCCTAATCCTGATGTTCCATGACCTAATAACCAAATGATAATAAGTATATGACCGAACTTACCAATAAACCTGTAAGTTCTTTACCACAACAGCATTTCTGTTAGCACTTCTAATTTTAAAAAAATATTCAGATATAATTCAAATTATTTATTACCATACCTAAGTTGCCTTTATAGTAAGCCTTTTTACCTTTTGACTTGCACCAAAATTGTGTCTCATAAAATATCAATTTAGATGTTGAAATACATATCATCTAAGATGCAATTAGTAAATGCTTAGTTGAAGTCTAAAATACAATATATTTATCCTGTAAAATTAAGTATTAGAAGAAGCAATGAATATATTGTTCAGTGATACAAAACTAATTTCAAAATGTTCCTACCTAATTTACCTAGTATGTTGAAAGTAGGTATGCCATTAGGCTTCCATCCTCTAATGATGGTTTTTTACTCTTAAACTTGGAATGTGTGAGTCATGCCTCGCCAAACATGAAGTCATGAATAAGTAAACTTTTTGGTAACTGTTATTGGCCGGCCGGTGCCAACTGTCAACTGTTTGTCTAGGTGTTGTTATTGTGAACATTTTAAACGAGAATGTGTATTTCTTGCCACATTTAGTAATTGTAGTTGTTCAGGAACAATGCGTTTAATTTATTTTAGAACACCTCCATACTTTGCATTGCTCCTTGTGGCTATCTAAAGCTTAAAGGTTATTCATAAAATGTGGATATAACTGTTCCACCATGTTGAAATGTTCCGATTTAGTTTTAAAGCCTGATTATTTTTTTAATTTAAAATTCATTCCATTAAAAAAAAGCTTAAAAGTTAATGTAGCATTTCAAATTCCCTTCTTTTTAATGTTTTCATTAATGTTCTCTAAGTAAAAAAATATATCAAAATTAAATTACTAACTTAGGTGCATGAATAAAGTAATTTACTTAATTATTTTTGCCAATGATACCTGACTACCTTGTTCCCATATTTTGACACTAAGCTATGCTATCAATAATAAAGTAAAAAATATTTCCTTAAGCGATTATACCATGCTAACATTTCCTCTAAAATACATTTTAATAAATGATTCATAAGCACTTATCAGGTAGATAAGACTTTCCTGAGTCTATTTTTGTTTATCTAGCCAGCTTATCTTGTGTCCCAAGCGGGGAACGTATTAATTCACCTTTTAACCATGATATAAAGGAACAACAATGTCCTAATTGATGTAGATAAAACAGTCTTTGTCACGTTTCAGACATAGTTATCAAATACATTAAACTAAAAGATCTTTATGAAATGTTAAGAAACAATTTTGTCAAGAAAATATTGTAAGAATACCTAATAAGTCTAGCTTGTATCACTCAAGACCTTACCTTTAATAGAGGGTGTACCCAATTCACCAAGACATATATGGCGCAGAATGACTGATTAATCTTTATGAACGCTGGCATATGCTTGCAGAATTTTACCTTTGCAATGGACAATTAAATAATTTTCAACATCACTTTGATAGCTTTTAAGAAGTTGAATCATGTTTTTTTTTAGTGTTTGGGCCTCTTTCACTTAAACTTGATATTGATTGGTGTTCTTTTGTAAGAAGGTAATTATTTGAAACATTTTTAAGTCAGAAAATAAGCAATGTTTTTTACCTACATTGAAATTGATTTAGTTCCCCTCACTATACTTACCTACACCATAATATTTAAGTTTAATATTCAGCAATCAAAATAAAAAACTTACATTAATGGAATGTGATATTAACTGTGAAAACGTCTACTTTTCACCAGTCTACCATACTTAGGCTTGTAACAAAGCCTTTGTCATTCAAATTAAAGGATTTCATGTAACATTAACTTGCAAACATTGATTAATGGGTTGCACACCGCTCCATTTAAAGTCTGGACAGTACAATGACTATAAAGAGCACTGACTGATACCTGGTGAATAAAATTAGTTAAACCAACTGACATTTTCTTCTAGAAAATAGTTTTGTGCATGCTTTTGAATTTCTAAAACTTAAACTAAGATATTTTACAAGTTTATCAATTAAAATAATGGTGAAAATGGCATGTTCAAAACATTTTAAGTTTAAATATGGCATTTGACAGTTCGACACGTAAGTGATCTCATCCAGGCCACGGCTGCATTTTTCCTCTAACGCGATGGTGCGGCGGCCAGCCGGATTCCATGAACTTCCTACTGCTGACTCATGGCATAACAATGCAGAGAGTTGAGTTATCAAAATGGAGTTAAAAAAGACCTGTTGCTTAGCATTTCACTATATTTTCTAAAGTTATTCCAACTTTAAAAAATCGGTAAATATGTATTATTTGCATCTTATCCAACACAATAATAACTCCTTCCATTTCCATCAGGTATGTGTAGAATAAATCATTGGAAATGGCAGGCAAAGAGCATGGACATTAAATACCTACGTAATAATATTACATCCTTCCTTGAGGTTGAGGTTCCTGCCCAGCTATACCAACTAGGTACTCGGTATGCAGTGATACTTGCCTAGTGTGTCACGCCGAAAGCTCGTTATCGATGAACTGTCGTGAATGAATTACCTGTAGCTCGGAGATATATCGAGCAATCCACGACGAATGTCTACGCTGTGCGATGCTTGTCAAATTAATCTGGAACTAAGTGATGGATGTGGTATTATGCTCTAGTCCGTCGCGAGTTCTTCATGCGAACACTAAGCTGAGTGTGATGACCTCTGGTAGATAGAGAACGTAGTTCAGCTGGCCATCTACGGATTAGTGAGTTGTGACGTCGGTACACAAATTCGTGCCCTCCTTCTTCGTGCCGGTCTTTTGTTCGGTCTCGTTGGTATAATAATAATGTAGGTAATTACAGTTTATTTGGTATGCCTAGATAACGAATTGAAAAAGCCATATAAGTTCTTGGCTATGAAATGATGACTGCTGCTCCAAATAAAGAAAGTTGTAGGTACTAATCCAAAAATTATATTCAATATCTTCATTGAAACTACCAGGAAATTATAAGCAGAAGCGGGTTTACCGTAGAGGGTACTAGGCGACTAATTTGCGAAGACGCGTTTCGTTAGGAGAGGGTTAAAGTTGAAGAAACTTTCGAAGTTGTTCGGGTTAATTCAAACGTTTGGCCAAAGCGTTGTGCTCGAGATGAATGTCAAGGTGAGGTGCGCCGCCGGCCGAAACGGCCGCAGCAGTCGTTGACCCGGGGAGGGACGCGGCCCACGCGAATATGTACGCTACGTGCGTCTAAACTCCACGGGCGTTATAGTGCAGTCATTGAAGCGAAAAATATGGTCAAACCTCCGAATTTTTTTACTGTGAACCGATTTGCATGAAATTTTGGAATTAGTTTCATTGCACCCTTAAATTTAAAAGTGAAAATGATTTGAACGCCGCAACTACCCCTGGAGTGGTTGCCACCCCATCTCGGGGGTGAGTATTCTTATTTTTAGATAACCTCGGATATCGATAGGAAGACTAATTTTAAGCAAAAAATCATCTATAAAGTTTTTCGAGAAATCTAATACTTTTCAAGTTATTGGCAATTGAAAATTCGCAATTTTGTCACTTTTTTCATCGGTTTTTTGCAAATATCTCCAAAAATATAAGTTTTATCGAAAATTTTATAAGGAACAAAATTGTAGCTGGTAAAAAATTAAATAATTTTGTTTATCCTAAAGTTTTCTAAGTGCAATATTAAGATATATATTGAAGATCATAGCCGTTTTTTATTTTGCCTCCAATTTAATCGATTTGGTCAATGTCATCTAGCGGCAAGCAGATGCATTTTATGCATTCTAATAATTAAGAGTTTTGTAGTGCTTGAAATAAGCTTTCAAATGAGTACAATTAAAAGTCTTTTGCACGTAAAATAAGTAAGCTGTATTACAAATAAGAGGATCATCGAATGTTTTTTCTTGTAAATCAATAGGTTTCACAAGTGCCATTTCCAAGCTATTCATGCTATCACCATTTCAAAAACAGCATTGTAAAGGTAATTAGAAGAGCTACAACATATTTTATTGAAATTTATAGTAAACCTTTTTTTTCTTAAACGGTGAAGGGTTAAAGGGCTTAAGAGAGGTCGTGATTGCCGCTGCCATGCGCTTTTAAAACAATCATATCTCCGTCAGATTTTGTTTGACAGAAAAAACAAAATAACTAAATTTTTCGTCAGAAAAATACCTAATTTTTTTATTCCTACACTTTTATACGCATCTGTCGTAATTTTTGAGATATTATGAAAAGAAGGTGGATTTTTAAAAAATATGAGAAGTTTTATTTTTATTTTAATCACGTCTATTTTGAAAAATATGTATCCTAAAGCAGCCAAACTGATACAATCTATCAAACTCTTCATAATAAAGTTAATTCTTGGCGGAATACGATTAATTTTAACTCTGGTGGAAATGGCACTTATGAAACCCTTTAATTTAAAAGAAAAAACATTCGATGATCCTCTTATTTGTAATACAGCTTACTTATTTTACGTGCAAAAGACTTTTAATTGTACTCATTTGAAAGCTTATTTCAAGCACTACAAAACTCTTAATTATTAGAATGCATAAAATGCATCTGCTCGCCGCTAGATGACATTGACCAAATCGATTAAATTGGAGGCAAAATAAAAAACGGCTATGATCTTCAATATATATCTTAATATTGCACTTAGAAAACTTTAGGATAAACAAAATTATTTAATTTTTTACCAGCTACAATTTTGTTCCTAATAAAATTTTCGATAAAACTTATATTTTTGGAGATATTTGCAAAAAACCGATGAAAAAAGTGACAAAATTGCGAATTTTCAATTGCCAATAACTTGAAAAGTATTAGATTTCTCGAAAAACTTTATAGATGATTTTTTGCTTAAAATTAGTCTTCCTATCGATATCCGAGGTTATCTTAAAATAAGAATACTCACCCTCGAGATGGGGTGGCAACCACTCCAGGGGTAGTTGCGGCGTTCAAATCATTTTCACTTTTGAATTTAAGGGTGCAATGAAACTAATTCCAAAATTTCATGCAAATCGGTTCACAGTAAAAAAATTCGGACCCAAAATGCTTCATTGCCTGCACTATTATGAGCGCCTGGTACTTCTGCTGAACTCATATTGATACCATTGTTTTTTTGTAGATTTTTTCGAACTTGAAATCTCCGTCAATGAACAACAAGCTTCTGATAAATAAATATCTTTGAAATCCCTAACCCGTGTGATAGGTAGGTTAATTTATTACTTGTAAACATTTTACAATATGCTGTTCAGAATTTCGGATTAATGATCAAAGTCAGAAAATGGGCATGTCGACGGATATATTAACTTTGTTGAACTCGAAATTGCATTATTAAATAATACGTAGGTTGCCTGGATGAGAATACTGTTGAATTTTTAACGAAGGTAATTATGTTCTCTCTTGTTGAAAACATAACTCGTAATAGTGTGATGAATAAATTTACAGTTTGCGTGGGTCTTCTGAAATAGCAACTTGCCGGCGATTGCGCACCTCTAGTCAATATGCACAAATGCTGCAATTGTATCCAATAAACCAAATGTAATCTTGATATAAACAATTTTATCAGTATCTTTTCACAGGAGTTCGTTATCTCCAAGGACGGTAGATACTGTTTTTTACAATCGAAAATATTTTAGAACGAAACATAAATTCTGTTGATTCAAAAGGCTGTCGTTACAAACATGAATAAAATTACTTGTAAGATAGAGAAACCGCTACATTTAGTTGTGTATAGGTTGGTTCTGTAGGTAATCTTGCGGTCATTTATATCATTAATCTCGTATTAAAATTTATTGATACCGGTTTGTGGAATATAATTATTTTTGAATTGGAAAGAAGTCAGATGCCGGAGCCATAAGCTAATCCGATTTGGTTTAATTAGTGGAAGGCTTGCTCTCCGGCGTGTTAAGCACAATTCGACGTTTCCCCTCAACCTCCGAACCCTCCCAGACTGGGTGAGTGCCCCGGTGGGGGGCAGACTGGGGGCGGCGGGGTTATGAAACTTTCAGACGGCGCGGATAGATTGCGGACAAGACCGGTTACGGCTGACATATGGTTTGTAATTTTTTAGAGATCGAATCGGGGATAGATTTGCCTATCCAATTTTGGAATGGAATTTGATTTTCACCATGGGATATTTTCACGTCTAGAGTTTTTGATATCGTGTCGAGGCTACTCAAAACATCCAGTTGCGTGATCAAAGAATCTAGGTACTGAAAGTTGAACACAGGATTCCAGGCAGACAAGAAGGACAGGTGACATCCAGCCTGTCTGTATCTGTTTCCAAATCAATCAATCAGATAGTTTTGCTTCGATATTCAAATTGGCAGTGACGACCGTGTCGGTAAAAATTAACCATTCCGACTGTGAAAAACAAGTCCACAAGTATTGCGGTCGCTCGGAACATGTGTCGACATGTGATGCGGCACGGGATATTTGCTTTGGCAGGAGACGGGCGCAAATGTGTTGAAACATTACACCGGGCCGCGTGCGTCCAGCGCAACATTTGGGACGTTACAAGTGCTGTAGAGGACATTTGGAATCATCAGATTCAACCTTCTGTATTTCTGGCTAGTACCATTTCATACCAAGCAATGATTTTTAAAATATTTTGACGACCGCTTGGCGTAATGGTCAAGATGTTGCCTATTACGCAAGAGGTCGCGGGTTCGATCCCCGCACAGGACAAACATTTGTGTGCATGAACATGTCTGTTTGTCCTGGTCTGGGTGTTATATGTATCTATTTAAGTATATTTGTAATACCACTGTTGATTCTGATGTCTGTAACACAAGTGCTTAAGCTACTTAACACGGGGTCAGATCAATGTATGTGATGTTGTGAAAAAAAAAAAAAAAAAAAAAAAAAAATATATATATATATATATTTTTATAATTTCTTTGGACAAACACACCAATTGCCGAGCCTCAAACTAAGTTCGAAGCTTGTACTATGCTAGGGAACGGATAGACATACTTAAATACTTTTATAAGTACATATGTATCCATGTCTCTAGTACGAATGCCGATGTTCATCACACAAACATTCAACCCTAGCGGGATCCGAACCTGCGACACTTGGCCCTGTCTAAAAAAGCCAGGGCCCCTGACCACTAGACCAACGCATATGTGGGCATATGAAAACGGGACAGAAATATGCGACAATTTTCCCTGGCTTAAAATACTTGTGTCTAGTCTGCATAATTTGTTTAAGAACATATCAATCGAAAATACGACCGCTACGTGTCTATTGGCTTAATATAAAGACGAGCCGACCTTGCAAGGACAAGCATACCTAATTAAAACATCGATAAATCTAAATCAAAAGATAGTCCATTATTAAAATTTCTGTGACTGATACAGCGCGCTACATGCGATGTCGAGCTTATTACAGTTACAAATTATATATTCTTTATTTGAGCACATAACTAATAAGACATGAGCAAATATACTAGGTATATCTGTTAGATATATCCTCAAAAAGTTGTAAATGTTGTCAATAATTTTCAAACCAACTAAAATCTCGTAATACAAGGTAATTTAAATGAAACTGAACTCTTAGCTTTAATAAAGAAAGAAGGATCAACATAAGAGGATTTAAAAAACAAAAGTAACTTGTATTTCGTGTCACAAGATCTCAACTCTAAAATTATCAAAGTTTCGGAATGTTGTTTCGCCGCAGGGAGATTCAAAGCTTAATCCTGTGATGTTTCCAGATTTATCTGCAATGCAGGTACGTTGCACCATGGCCGCCTCGGTCGACGGGAAACTGCAGTTTTACAAAAGTTTTACCAATTCTCCTTTCGGATAGTAATAATAACAGTGACTTTTGGAATCCTAAATACACCAAGAGTTGATAAAAGCATGATCGCTATCGTTAATTTCATTTGGCACTGTAATGTTTGGATCCTACTCAAAAGTTCTCGATCTAAAAAGAAAATAAAATGTTGTAATGTTTTCAAATACGTAAATCACGTCGTGTGCTATATTTGTGAATGAGTCAGGCGCCTAAAGAAAGCACCTTCATTCATACCATTAGATCATAGAGTAAGAATAGTTGTTTGTAAACTAAATTTGTAAGATTTGTGATGTTTGCGTTGAAATCTAAAGTATTCTATACTAAATAATACTTTCAGCTTATCTCTTGAATGGCTATTTGTTCACATGATTATAATCTACAGCTAAAAGCTCATCACACTCTGGGAAACTTAAAGAGGATAAGGTTCAGGCATTGCTTATGCAAAAAGAATGCTACAGGTAGCATACATCCGCTGATCCTATTCCTGAGACAATATTTGGTGTAAGACAAATAATATTATTATTTGGTATAATTGGACAGGATAGCGAAAAAATTTTTCTGTGATAAAACTCATTTCTGATGGAGACATTATTTATCGAACACGATCGGTTAAAAAGATATTTATTTTGGTATTCGAATATTAAGAGACGTGTTAACTTTCAGCTGAGGCAGTAGGGATTACGTAACAGGCCCAAGAATGTTGTGAACGCGAGGTCGCCCGACCTGTTTGCGTATACTATTATACATGCATTTATTATATGTCAGCGTAATTAATGTTCAGTAATTTTGGGATATGTTGTGACTGCAAGTTGTGACCGTTCTTTTGGTATTGCTTAAGACCTTTGCTTTATAATGTGTAGAGTAATTACTGTGTTACTATTAACTTAGATTGACTATCGAACCGATTTCTTTAGCCGTATTTGGAATCATATTATTATTTAGAAAAGTTGTGATATGTTGTGTCCCTTCGGTAATTCAATTGCTATAAAAACTTCTAATTTCAGAAATAAGCCCGTTATAAAAAGTTACTTAAATTATGAAAACGTTTGCCTGTTATAATAATATTTTCGTTTATAATTTAATTTTATCACTGTGCAGTCACAAGCGTCTGTTTGATAAGCATGTGACTAATCGAATGCGTCAGACAGTAGCAGATGCATATAATGATCACATTTTTTAGTTTAAATACATACTTTCAGACTTTATCATCACATATGACCTATGTTTACATGGTATTTCTAACAGCATTGCTGGTAACTAGTAAATTCACCATAGGACCATAGGTTCTAAGTATAAATTTTGGCAAAAAAAGTAAATAAGCCTTTAATGTTTATTGTTTTAAATAAAAAACTGTGTTATCACTATCAAGCCAGCATGTATCATTTCCTGAAACCACACAGACTAATTCAAAGCAATGCAAAGCTTTTGAAGTTGTGCACCCCACATCCACATTGAGTCGATTTTAAATGTACCCTTCCCGGGTGTATCCCTTTACTTTGTCCCGTTGTTTATGACGTCTAGACCGAGCTGTAAATGCAGACATAAACAAGGGAAGGCCTAGGTCGCGGGCGTCTGATGGCGACTCGACTCTTTGCAGACTTATTATATTCTTTTAATGAGTTGCGACAAGCATGCATTGGCTGGTTTCTTAAGATAGCGTTGTGTTAGTTTTTAGTAACTTATTATGTCCAGTCAGGTGTATTTTTGACTCCCGCAATTTAGTTTTTAACTAAACTAAACTAAGCTGTTATTCATGACTTATCATGATCTGAGTATTCGTACATATTTCGACCAAACTGGCGGAAAATTAATGTCATTAGGTACAGATAAAATATTTTTATAAATCTTTGTAGCCGTTTTCACAGTTGCTTATGTAATGGACAAAAATACCGTTATTATTACTACTATTAGCAAAGTAGTCGTCTTTAAAATATGTTTGTTCTCAATAAATCAACTGAAACATAAGACGGAGCTGCCTTATATGTCGATCGGCGGAATATTGATGCGCGTCGGGCACAGATCAGAGCAATACGCCATTACTTATGAAACTGACGTATTATGCTCTTCAAATCTGTGATAGCATTCACTGGATAAATACTACTATGAGTAGAAATGTATCTATGGTATGCAGGGAAAGGCACTAACTAGCACGGCAATGGTTTTTATTAGACAGCCGTTCTGATCTGAACTTTACCAAATAAAGTGTTTGATTTAAAGTTATTTTTAGATCTTATGGCACCTAATCAATGAGTTAGCATAGATAGGTACTTTGATTTGAAAATGATTAACAACTTATTCGCTCTTGAGATAAAATAATATTTGACTATAAAAGGCTTATGAAGCCAAATATTTTACGATATGGTAAGAATGAAATTGGCGTTTTATGTCCGAAATCTCGGGATATGGAATTCGGGCGGTTCCTCGAATGTTGTTGGCAAGGACTGGAATATGGTTATTATGAGTGTATTAATATTTGATTTGTTGCTGCCTGACGAGGCTCAAGGTGACATTTAATTCAGAACGGCTCCAACCCGCCAATTATGTTTCTCACCAAATTAATGCATCCATTGACCTGCAAAATTAAGTGGTCGATATCCTTAACTGTATACAAAAATATTTAAATTAGTATTGTCGAATGGATACGGGCGTTTAGCGTTGCCAATGACTTTCACAAAGTGAAGTGCAAAGGTTTCAGGAGCAAGTTTAAAAATCTCAACCCTCATAACCATTTTTTTTTGGAATGGATGGTATTTATAACGAATTAATATGTCGACTTGATTGATATTATTTATAAAACACTTTCCAACGTACGTTATAATGTTTAGTATGCACTGTTGCAAGTTATCACTCTCCCAAGCGGCCTGCCGCAACGTGTATGCTAAAACAGTAATCTCACGAGCACATGTTTATCGCTTACTACGCAAATTTATCTTCCTCGGCAGTGTGTCAATGATGTCAATGACATCTGCGCACAACCCTTCGTTATTGCGAATATTCTTCACTGCGCCGATGCGGGTGGTTGGCCTCAGCACGGACCACATGCGTCTTAAGTCTTTGTGTCTTGACCCGCCAACGACTGTCTCCTCATACATGCGAATCCCTTCTTTACTACATTCGAAATTACAATCAGATTTGCTTGCACCGTGATCGAGGAAAAATAAAAGTGCATCTTTCATAATCTGTGCTCGTCTTTGTCCAATAATATTCTTTGGGTTAATTCCGATGCCCTTGCAAATGAGTGTTATACGTATAGTTTTATGAGCTTTGTTCACTGACGTTGATTAATCGAATATTGAGTAGAGAATCCATTCGACAAGTGAAATATAGAGTTCGTTTCTACAAATCCAAATGAAGTTATTATCAATATGAAAGTAGTGTTCGTATTATTTTTTAATTAATCGTTTCTCAAAATAATTTGGTTCAAATAGTTTCCATAGATATTACCTAGGTGGGTTACGTAAGAAGACCAACATAGGCGAACCAAGTTGAGTTAACCAAACCAAACCGAACCAATTTACTGATTATTTCTTTGAAGAACTCTTCAAGGTACTCGTAGAGTTATTATATAGAAGAGTTTTACTTGTAGAGATAATCCCTCGGAATTAGCTCATCTCCACGTGCGACATGATCTCACTTAGGCCACGAAATTATTATAACAAGGAGGCGACCAAATATTTGCATTAAAAAATATTTGTACATGCAGTCTTGTTTGAGAACTCTGTCAGAGCATTGTGTTTGTACAGGTTATCGAAAGTCGCACTTAAGTCACGAATGTCGCCTATTGTCAATCACTCATACGAATACATGTCACGCGTCGTTTTTGATCGTTTCTGAACATACGGTCTTTGAAACGTTGTTAGTTCGACGAATGCTATTGAGTCCGTACAGGCCCTCGTCCATATGGTCACTCCTTTTAAGGATATGTTTTAGCAGCCATATGCCAGATCGTAGAGTTGTGTGGAAACCTGCGCGGTACAGATGGTGTAGCATTGATTAACTCTAAAACGGCATGGATCGCAATCAACACTCGTTTGAGCAGTAACTAATACTTTTTTGGTCGGTCACAGCTTGATACCCGATTAAAAGTCCTATTCTGACATTCTTAATCGAGTTGAACACACTTCGTTACCTTATTATGGTTGTGCAATTCGACTTTTCTCACCAGCTTTATTTGCTCATAATGCAATTGCTCCGATATGTGGCAACGTTGATTTAATTGGTGCTCTATAAGGGATCTTTTATCACTGCGCTTGATGTTTTTCATCGTGATGTATAGAAAGAAGGGTTATTTTGAACAATAGGTAGTTGCCGTCATTTAGCTCGGAATCGGCGGCTTGCGTAACCCTGCGTCGCCTTAAAAGGCACGAGACAGGCCGCTCGGACCTTCGAGAAGTGGGTCGACATTAATGCCATCTGGTCGGACAGGACAGGACACGATGTAACGAAGACGTGGTGTAATCGCTCTGTAACGGTACTCGACAGTGTCTCGCGCGGTGAAACAAATCTTTTTACTGCGAGTTTTGGGAGCGGAGGAATCAATTCGAATGGAGCGCGTCTCCCTTTCTTCTCACTGATTAGAGATTTAAGTTACTGGAATAATAAAATGAGATACATTGACATATTCTTACAAAATTGTCGGCTGCAATAAGTTGATTAAAGTCTTGTGGAAGTTATGTAAGTCGGATTGATCTGAAGATACGACTCTCCCTTCGTTTTCTACAGTAACCGGTTGTAAAGGCCTGCATTTAACAAGGTCCTTATTCAGGTCGTCAGGTCGTGACACATTACATAACCGGTAGACTTGAGGAATATGTATTACCTCAATAATTTCTCTTTACTCTATGCTTTACGACTGTGGAGTAGATTTCCTTGTAAATTGCTTTTTGTCTTAACTTATTTCTCGTAAAAGTAGGTAATATGTTTCCGAAAATTCTTAAGTAAATTAGGTATTGTTAAGCCATTGCGGTGTATAATATGACCAACTTAGGTAAAAGATGGTAACCAATGACACACGTCTTAATTTAAAAGTGACTAAATAAAGACGCAAATAGGTACGCATTTTTCAAAGATAACCAAATGAGTACCGCGAAAACAAACCACTTGTTTCGCTCGAATGATGCCACGAAATTATTTCAAACACCGGCAATTTGTGAGAACTGATGGCTGAATCAATTTGATGATTCATGGTGTTGTTGAATTAGTATCGATTGTTCAATTATTAATAATCGTTGTTTAGTATTATGAACTACAATCTCAATCTTTGAACAAATAACTAGGTAATCAAATCATACATAAAATATTTGTTTTGTTATCCATCCATGGTCATAACCTTTCAGGATCGTGGATTTATTTTCTATGTGGCAGACTGTCTTTTAATATTAACTTTCTTAATTTGTTTTATACTTATTAAGTCTATTTTTATTTTAAGAACCAAATAAGCCCTGTTTAATTTGAAGCCTGATGTCAGTCTATTCGAAATTAGACAATTTGCGACTGAAAAAAAGATTAAGAGGTATTGAAATAATTTCATATTAATTAGACACGTCTAGTTAATACCGCGAGTGCTTATTACGTAACTCATCGAGTCTCGTGCTCTCGTGTATTGCAATTTGCATGTGCATCCTTCGTTTATTGAACGGGCGTCTCGACGACCTTCCTCCATCGTAACAGCTAACACCACTTCCCATTTATAGATGGCACAATAGTTATTGTCTAAGTGAACGCTCGATGACATCACGAGCACGCGGTAATCTCATTCCCATGTATTGTGAGGCTATGTGTGAAACATCCGTATGCAATCTATTGTAATTGATCCACTATCGCTCTCTCTTTGCGTTGACTTTTCACGGTATATTGGATTTTCAGCCTGTTAGGTATAATGAGTTTGGTTGGATGTTATCTTCTGATCGGACTATCCATCCCGTGGCATGTCTGCATGCCTGCATGCTGCGTGCAATTGAGTGTCACGTTGGAAAGTGTTTGCTCGACAATACCGTGGGATCATTTCATTTTCCGCCACAAAAACTATCCATGTCCTTCACAACTCCTCACAGACTCGTTACCTGTTCTTTTATTTCATGATACATTAATGTTTTTCTTTTTTAATTTCAGGTAAGTAGCTGTACACTGATCCAGCAACAGAATTGGATAAGTAACACTTTTTTCAGAGAAATTAAATACATACATTCATAACGTTGTTTCGTAGGAAGTACTCGTACAATTTATAATTGAAAGAAAACTATATGTCCATAGTAGAATATAATAAAATATGAACAGTCCCTTTACAAAATCAACCTGTGTTGTAACCGTTCCTCTACGGATGAACTACGAGTATGTCCTCAAAACGTAAGGTCCCAACTTATCCACGAATAACCAGTTTCGCCTTCACGATATCAATGGAAAGCTACCCCGCATCGTCGAGTATTTATTTTATTATCATCGGCGCGAGATTGTTCAATTACGCGTAGGAACCGGTCGACTGTACCGTTGCCGTCGGCATTTGGATTATGGGTCACAGGTTCCAGACCGGTAGCTAAAGGATTTTTAGTTTTAATGCCCTCCGGTACTGGTTGAAAAGTAGTTTGTACTGCGGTTTTCCGTTTGTTTTCGACTATTTCGTAGTGGACTTATCGAGTACATTAGTTTTCGATATTTTGGATCGTAGTAGGAAAAGAGGAGAGACTGTTTTAAATACTATTTTATTAGTTTGCCTTTAAATTCATTGATGAAATTGGATACGTTTTTTGAAAAACTGGTATTTAATATTCCATATTGAATCTTGTTTTAATCCTTATTTATAGCCTAACGATTCTTATATCATGAGTTGTTTCAAATGTCACAGTCCGTGTTAGCTAGGCCGGCAACCACAGGTTATCCTTGTTTGCATATAAAACACATTTATTTCTATGTTGGGATCATTGATACGAATGGATCCTTATCATATTTATAATCCTTGCAGTCTTATAGTCCGTCTTTGTTGACTTTATTTAGTAATTATTTCATAGTAGTATCATTATATTTACTTATGTACTGTACCTTAGTATGCTGTTAATGATGACTTTTTTTTATTGCTTGATCCCACTGGACACAATAGGCGCGTGGCCAGGGCCCCGCGATCTATTAGAGCCCCCAGACCCGGTTCTGGGGGCCCCGCGTTTACCAAACATGAGGCCTTAAGGCACATTGACATGTGCCTAGGGGCCCTAGATGAAAGACGGCTTTGAATACTGTAATAATTGTTGGCGACCTACCTATAAGGTTTCAGAAAATTGTGTATGGTAGCTTTATGTTCTCGTTTCGCAACGTCAATCTTTCTT
Source organism: Nomophila noctuella (assembly GCA_958496325.1). Taxonomy (NCBI): domain Eukaryota; kingdom Metazoa; phylum Arthropoda; class Insecta; order Lepidoptera; family Crambidae; genus Nomophila; species Nomophila noctuella. The sequence continues at coordinate 1,174,469 of OY292489.1, forward strand.
CTTTCAATTACTACTAATACGCTCTTTATAATTGACCCAATATATTAATTGTATTATAGCATTAGCTACGGCAATAAATGCTTGCATAATCGCATTCTCAATTAAATTAAGATCGATAAAGCTCACGAGTTCATTATAGCCCAGATTAAACGCTCGGTAATGAGTGACCGGTATTCGGCAACGGATTTTTAATCACTTTTTATATTATTGTTTGACACAATTTGATAAATAGCAGTACCTAATCTTGAGAATTTATGTTGACTTATTTTTAACATCCCAAATACATTTATGTAGAATACTGATTGTGTTGATTGTGCAATGGAATAGGTAGATCTTTTCGTATTTTTAGGGTTCCGTAGCCAAAATGGCAAAAAAACGGAACCCTTATAGATTCGTCATGTCTGTCTGTCTGTCTGTCTGTCTGTCCGCCAGTCTGTCACAGCCACTTTTTTCCGAAACTATAAGTACTATTGAAACTTAGTGAGTGGATGTATTCTGTGAACCGCAACAAGGTTTTCAAACGAAAATAGAAAAAAGAATAAAAGTAGTGGGGGGTCCCCATAGTTATAACAGAAACTGAAAATATTTTTTTTCATTGAACATATACGTGTGGGGTATCTATGGATAGGTCTTTAAAAAATATATTAAGGTTTCTAATATCACTTTTTTCTAAAGTGAATACTTTGCGTGACAGACCCCTCCAAAGTGGAAAAAAGTGTGTCCCCCCCCCTCTAACTTCTAAAATAAGAGGATGATAAAACTGAAATAATTATATGTTGTACATTACCATAAAAACTACCAACGAAAATTGGTTCGAACGAAATCTATTCAGTAGTTTTTTAATACGTCAAAAAAAGAATTTGTACGGAACCCTCAGTGCGGGAGTCCGACTCGCACTTGGCCAATTTTTTTTATATATTCTTGACAATAAATTCTCATTTCATTTCACAGCATTACAACATCACATAATGCTATGACTCCGTGTTAAGTAGCTAAAGCACTTGTTACAGACATCAGAATCAACAGTCAGTGGTATTACATACAAAAATACCTAAATAGATACATATATAACACCCTGACCAGGACAAAAAGTCATGTTCATGCACACAAATGTTTATCCTGTGCGGGAATCGAACCCGCGACCTCTTGTATAATGGGCAACATCTTGACCATAACACCAGCGGGTCGTCAATTTGCTAGGATTTTACCAAAAATATAGATTGGAATGAATGATTAAAAGATTTTCGTTTCGATGGTTTCTCTTCCACTGTCAGATCTCTATATTGTGTCATTGGTTCATTGGTTGCCTCTAGCCGGTCGGTCATTGTCGCCGGGTTGCGCAACCCGGGTCGTAGGTTGTCATGCTCTGGACACCGTCCGGAGGGACTTGACCCTTTGTTCGATTCTTTGTTTATGCTTTATTTGGCTTTGGGTGCTTGAAGTAGGATTTTGTGTATAGTGTGATTTGTGTCACTGGAGAGATAGGAGATAGTTTCTCTACCACTGTCAGATCTTATATTGTGTCATAGGTTGCCCCTAGCCGATCGGTAATTTCATAAACCGTAGTCTAAGCTCCTTTCTTCTAGCTAAATTACAAGAAGCATTCCACTCCATTTAAACCAATACTCTTATCAAGATACCAGTTTTTGTTGTTTGTATATTTTACAATAACCCGCCAATTATAACCCGGCAAATTACTTCTTCTGGTTGCAAACACGATCGTGTTCTTAACGGGCTTTGGTCCCGTCTATTACGTATTCAAATGTATTCAATCCTACCAAATTATATTAAATTGTTGTCCCAATGTATTTACTGTTCGATATTCGATCTAACGCGATTCGTAATAAGGACCAAAAGAGGTACGGTAATTTTAACTGGAGTTGGCAAGGTGCGTCAAGGACAAAGCTTCGTCTCGTTGTTTCAACGTTTTTTTCACTAGTTCGTGAGGTCCTGAGCTCCCCCCCTCAATGCTTAGGGTGACCATCTTATTGTTTTAGGAAGAAGATTTCAATATTAAATTTCATTCAAATTTTTATCTGTATAAAGCCTAAAAGCTTCAAGCTTCAAGCTTATTGTCTCTTGTGGAATTAGTTATTATATGAATATTTTTCTTAAATTTAATATCTATTTAACCATTATCAGTTTCTGTGACACTAAAATTATTTCAACGATGGAGACCTGTAGTTGGTCACTAGTAGTCTTGCACGTATTTTGCCTTAGGTACATTTGTAAAGTTAGCCGCATATGATGCAGTCCAATAATAGCACTGATACCCCTGGCTGATGGTCGATACAAAGTTCTAAGTGTTTCGTTTGCCGTACTGTTCTCTGTTCTATTCCTCTCACACCCCTCTTTCCTACTGGGTACATGCCCAGGGCCCCCAAACTCTGCACGATCACCAAACCAGAAGCTGAAAGGCCCTTGTGCCTAGGGCCTCTAATACGTTAAAGACGGCCCTGATTCCTCTCAAAGCCCCTGTGGTAACCCTAGTCCTGCTCCTTCGGAAGGTCGCACGCGCACGATCTTGCGTTGTCAATTGTAATTCGTACGACAACATGGCGGTTTCTTGATACCGGATATGTCGTGCCCAATGAGGTTTGGGTTATGACATGTTGTTTAATTCATTTGACGTTGATGATTTGAATTAGCAGGTGTATTAAATGCGCATGCAGTTCTTAAAATTGTATTTTGTATATGTTTTTTTTAGATGGATATTAAAAGAAAGGGCACGAAGTCGACATATTGCGCCGACCCCAGATAACCTGGGAACAGGGCAGGCAAATGATGATGATGATGATTAAAAGAAAGGGCACGAGAAATTCTAAACTTGTCGTTATCATGTCTTTCTTCCAGAGTACGCTCTCTATCTATTGTAGTTTTTCCAATAATATGTATGATATGTTATTGTTGGAACAACATATTCTTTACTAGCGGCCGCCCGCGACTCCGTCCGCGTGGATTTCGATTTTCAATATCCTATGTGTTATTCTGATGTATAAGCTATATTGTGGTAAAGTTTCACTAAAATCCATTCAGTAGTTTTTATGTGAAAGAGTAACAAACATCCATACATCCATACATCCATACATTCATACATACAAACTTTCGCCTTTATAATAGTAGTAGGATTACTGGAGAAAAGCTAAGGCTACCAAAATTTAATATTTCGTATAAATTTAGAAGACAAATTCACATTCATTTAAGATTGTCCTTTTAAAACGGACACTAATCAAAATAATATTAAACCATTATTACTACATCAAATAACAAGCTAAACATAATTATAGTGAATAGAGTCGTTATGAGGTCATCAACCTCAGTTTAGTTCATCATAGTCTAATTAAATAACTGGCTGATGTATTAATTAGTAACTTGTAATAATATTGTACAGTTAGTGATGTCACCGTTTTATTATTTACTTGTTTGTGGATAAATAACCTTATAATTTTAAATTTTACTTTTCAATTAACTATGTTTTCGTACAAGTTCTGTGTACATTTGATTGTAGGGTTAGGAAGAGGCTACACGTCGTGACTGAAAAAAATAATTTTGTGTTCCAATTATTAAACTAGTTTGCTTTTGTAAGTTTGATGTTTTGTCGAATAAGTAGATACCTATCTTTCTTAGTATAACCATCATTCTTTTCTACTTTAGGTATCCTAAAATAATGCTTAGCAATAAAATTAAATATTATTTGTTTCCATTTACGTAAGAGCGATTCAGCAAAACCCTTAGTCACTGACCCAATAACACAGTTAGCTTCCAAGTAAGTCTCGATTAGGCAGAAACTACGTGACATTTGCGCAAACGCATTCGTTGGCGTGAATTAGGTACTTGTAAATAATAATTACCTACAGCACACCTCGTTACTAAGAGCTTATATCTAGTTGCTATGGTGTAGGTAAATTACAGATTAGAGAATAGATTCTTGATTGGACTCTTTTGGCTGAGATTATATACATTATAAAAAATCTGCACCGTGATACCTTACGTTCAACTCCTGGTTGTTTCTTAATCAGCTTCAGATTTTTCATATTTATTGGTTTGATAGATTTTGAGGTTCTTGTTGAATGTAAAATTAAAAGTTCGTAATCACTACTTAGAGTCAAGTACCCACTTAACATACGTAATGGTTATACAGGTGGATAATGATTACCCTGTATGTGGGTTTTATCAGTTGTTGGCATTAAACAACACTCCTACTCCTATAATGATTAGGAGTGTTCTTTTGTAATTTAACAATTGTACCGGCAACGCCAGGCATATTCACCCGATCATCATGAATGTGTATTTGCCTATAGAATCCAGAGTTCCAAGTTTAAACTGAAGTCAGGGCTCCTTCAGTCGCGTTGCTCTGAAATTAACAAGGCGAGAAGTGATCCTAAACAACGCCCTGCCTAACATTTATGACTATTGACCAACACACTTTCTACATATGTAGATTGGAGTCATCCCCCCACTTTGCCCGACAGCTTCTCGTTGTTCCAACTGCAGTCAGGTCTCAGTCTCGTTGCTCTGAAATTAACATGGCGAGAAGTGTCCCTATATAACATTCATGACTATTGACCAACATACTTTCTTCATAGATTGAAGTTTTTCCCCAATTTGACAGCCAGTGTCTCGTTGTTTCAAGTTCGAACTGCAGTCAGGGCTCCGTCAGTCGCGTTGCTCTGCAATTAACACGGCGAGAAGTGTCCCTTTATAACGCCATGTCTAACATTTATGACCATTGACCAACATAATTTCTTCATAGATTGGAGGTATCCCCCCACTTGGACATTCAGTGTCTCGTTGTTCCAAGTTCGAACTGCAGTTAGGTCTCCGTCAGTTGCGTTGCTCTGCAATTAACACGGCGAGAAGTGTCCCTAAATAACGCCCTGTCTATAATTAACGCCGTACTCGACGAACCGCTTACTGCTTTTGGCATTGCGATTTGTACTGACCGTACTCGGGCGCTGGTAGAGTGGGGGTCTTCGTTTAACTGAAATAGATTTGCCTATAATTTAATTTTCTGCAGGAGCGCTTGATTAATGCCTCTGGAAATAATGATTTCGCGATAGGACTTATTAGATTTCACAATAGTATCTATGTTCATATCACCTGAATGGTGCCATAATAAACCAAAGGGACGTTATATTATGAGAGATATATCATGCATTGCCCCTAATTTAGCAAAACTAAGATGCTGTGTTTGCTGTTTTTTTTCTTATATAAGAACAAAGAATAGTCAAACAATACTGCCTCAAACTCATAACGGATGCCGCTTAAATTTAAATGGCATAGTGATGCAACTATGTAAATTTTTGTTCCTTCCGGACCCCCGACCCTCCCTAAATACGCACCTGCCCCCAAAGTACATTGACCAGCGAAAACATACGTGTTTGTTTCAATGTGCGAACGACCGTCGAAATCACCTCAGGGTTGCCAAGCACAATAAAATGTATAAAATCGCATCGTAACGAGACAAAGGGGTTTTATAACTCGTCCGCGTGTTGTTACAAGTGGTTTTAACTTTGGCAGTTCAACAGCCGAAATGCAAATATAAAAATATCTGGTTCTTTTATGGGTGGTAGATTTAGCACGTGGTTGAATGTGTGCATGGACTTCAGGTTTTATGGTTGTATTTGAAGCTTTCATTTTGAAGAAAGAGAGATGTTACGATATGAGGATCGGCAAGAGGCTTTTTGTTTTACGAATTAGAATATAAGCCAGTCTCAGGGTTTCTTAGAAACATTTCTCTAACGAATAAATATGCAAAGTTATTAAGTTATATAATAGGTATAATGCCATAATATTGTGGTCATAATTTCAAGTTTATATGTATTTCATAAAAAAATATTATAATGTACACCTGCCTGTATATTTACTTGCCTTCATTCATTATACTTTTGAACTTTTGAACACGGTCATACCTTTATATCACACCGGAAACATTTTTAATTTGTGAAAACATGTATGGGTGTGTAATTGATTGCCGGTTACACAAAAAAATGGATATCTAATTTTATTGCCGAGGGGGATTAAGTGTTGTTGTTTTAAATATCTTTCATAAATTTAATATTATGCATACTTTAATTTATTCCAATGTTTATATATATATGTCTATATAAAAAAATCTTAATAATTAACTGATAATAATGAAATATCTGAACAACCCTATATTGTTCCGACCGAAGTGCACATTGTACGTTGACTCCTATGTTTATGGTTGTTACCGCTAAACAATATACAATTTACATATTGAATATAGAAATATTCTTTTCCAATAACTTATGATAAGTAATGATTCATGTATGAAGCCTTGATGTGCAATGCAATATGTATACAGTTCCTTACGAAGGGGACAAAGGGTCTTTGAAAAGGACATAGGAATTGAAATAATATACATTTTGTATTGAGGATATAATTATCTTGAAAGGAAATCAAATAACTACATTTTATATTGAGGATATAATTATCTTGAATATTTATGTGCTGTTCTTCTGCTTGCTGTATTAATCCTATCATCAATGCAGGAGATGCCAACTTGATACCGAATAGTAAATATGTATGTACTGATCTAAATTACAGTAATGGCTAACATTAAGTTGTGTTGTCTGTACTTGATCCCGTTCAGTAATGGAATATGCTGGGGTGTTAACTTACTCCCAAGATTAAATTATGTGTGTGGCTTCGTACGGGAAGACATTAATAGAAAAACTCAAAATATCATTAATCATGTTTCTCACTGATAATGTAGCTTTATAAAAGAAAAATATTTTTGGAAATATGTAGGTCCAGTAGTTTTTGAATTTATTCGTTGCATATAAAAATACAAATTTTCTCTTAATAATTCCTTTATCAGTACCTAGGTAAGTATAGATTAAGTTGCGCAAGTAGTAACCAACCGGCTGTTTAAAATTCTACGCAAACCACGGAATCAGCAAGGCAGCACATTATAGTGAATAGTCAGTCGAAAATATTTCGAAACCATGATTCATTGACGTTCACATGTCGTACTCGTGTCTTGTGCAAAAACCTGACCGGCTTCAGCAAACGGAAGTTGTTGGGCAATTATAGACCTTGTCAACATAGGCTTAAGGAGGTCCGTGTCGACGACGGTTAGGATGAGTCAGAACTAACGAGGCTACGCCCGCGTTTATAGTAATTCTATTTGGATCTGCGCGAGCGCCATTCGGTAAATGCCCGTTATTCGAAAAAGTGTAATTAAAGATGGCGCGTTGTAGCCTGAGCAGTTTAGCTAGTTTTATCATAATCCATAGAGATTGTCATGTTTAATTGCTTGTCAGGCGGTTGCGTTAGAAGAGTTATGCTGGTACTTTGACCTTTCCAATTTCCAGGGGGACCACGATATGTAAATGAGATGGTAAAATATAAGTACAGTTGGGTAACATAATGGGGGCATCTACGAACTAAAAGGATCAATGTGATAAACTATGTAATATTTCTAACACGAAGTTTAAAAGTGATTTAACGCACTTATTTAAAACACAATGTTTATTTTTGGTTCAGCGGTGGTCACTGATTCGGTGTACCTACAACATTATTTTCTGATTGAGTATAATTTAAAAAAAAAAGAATATAAACGTGTCAAGAAATCGAGAGCATGTTCCCGAATAACAACAGGAACAGAATAAACCTTTGTGTTGTTGCGATCGTTTGCCGAAAAGCCGGTTTGTTTACACCGCCCACGCGTATGGGCGTCAGAGGATGAGCAGACGCGGGCGGGATGCCAGAATATTGTCAAATAAATCCGCTTTATATCCGATGATAATGCACGCCGTGATCTCTGGATTATATGTGATTCATATGTTCGGTGTAATTGTTGCGAGTGATTGATTGGAATACATACAATGGGGAAGATAAGGCATGCTCTGAATCTGATGGTTATTGACAAGGCCTCCAGAAATGTTTGAATATGGAACCGTGTGTAATAGTTAGTGTATGGATTTCATCGAGTGACTTTCGACGGCGTCTGTCAAATCCATAATACACCTAATTAGAACTTGTCGAATAACGCTATTTCCATTGAAATGTAAAGTACATTGTTTTGACGAGCAGCCTAACATAATTACTATTAAGTACATTCACACATTAATGTTCAACTATTTCTTTATTATAAAAATTCTTAATGTATGAATGTAACTGTCAGGGAATTCCGCTTTCTGCCTATTTCCTAGTAAATATGTGGAAATCACATGCAAAATGTATGACCGACCTTCGTCGTCGATCCTTTACGCATTACTACGAGTTGCAATTTAATATGCCGCGCTTATAGGCAATGTTGTGGGCGGAATGCCAATACAGGTACATTTCAATACAGGATCTTCTGCCAATGTGAGCTCAGATTACGCTGTATAAATTATAATTGATATCGTAATCTCACCTTTCTTCGAGCTTATCTGACCGATACTGTTGACGATGTTTACGTCATAAAAATCGATAATTATCGGTTTCCTACGTCGAAAGTAAAATGATATATATCGTTGATAACATTAACATTGGAAGAAAGACCCAGAAGTTAGTAGAATATTTGTAACAAGACTTTATGTAACTGCAAAGCCCATGACGGAAATTGAAATTATTACATTGTTAACACCTTAACTTGTTACAAAAGCTACTTAGAAGAAAGGAAACATTTCGAAGTGACATTACGGAATGTGTATTCCCACGAAGTGATACAATTGTGTCTTTCGCGTGGGCGTGCTTTGCCGTAAATATTGTTAAGCGGTGTAGGAAATTACACTTACTGTGTTTTTAAGAAAATAAGCGGGTTCTGTTTTGTATGACTGGTTAGTCATTTATCCCTGTCACTTCCCATCAGGTGACCCTCTCGTTCGTTATGATCCCTATAACATACAAAATGAAGTATTTGGAGCTGCAAAATAATTCAGATACAATAATACTAACACTAGAATTAAAACGTTTAAAAGAGAACTTGTGGAGTTGGTTCTAATTGGTATATTTTTTCTTGTTTCATTAGTTTACTTATAATCAGTCAGTCATCTCAGTCCTAAATATTTCATGTACTTAGGTACTTTTTAGTTATATTTACCTTTCTAATAAGTTCATATAATTCTGTAAGAAATGCATCCGGTAAAAAAGATCTTACACAACTTCCCTAGCATTTGCAACCATGAATGTGACTAAACCGTTGACATTACGCTAACAAGAAAATAACAGTGTTTCTTACAGTGATCATGCAACGAGCATCGCTAACCTGTCTAACGCGAGGCGTCATGTAACTAGGAACCGAGCCGGGATTGTATGCATTATGCGGCTTTCTCAATAATGATTAGTTGTATAGTTGTGAATCCGAGACAATGGTGGTTGAGTTGCGCTTCGCCGCGCCGTGGCCCCAATTCATACGTCAGTAGGGATGTTGACACTACTAATAATTTGTTTTTTTTTTTTTTTTTTTTTTTTTTTTTTATATTATAGGGCAGCAAACGAGCAGACGTATTGCCTGATGGTAAGCAATCAACGCCGCCCATGGACACTCGCAACACCAGAGGAGTCACAAATGCGTTGCCGGCCTTTTAGAAGGGAGTACGCTCTTTTCTTGAAGGTGAGGAGGTCGTATCGGTCCGGAAATACCTCAGGCGACAGTTGATTCCACAGTTTGGTTGTGCGTGGCAAGAAGTTTCTGGAGAAACGCACAGTGGTGGATTGCCAGTCATCTAGACGATGTCGATGGAACTGTTGTCGCGTTGAACGATGTCGGAAGGATGTGGGAGGTATAAGTCCGAACAATTCCTCAGAGCACTCCCCATAGTAAAAGCGATATAGGATGCAGAGCGAGGCTACATCCCTACGCAGCGCCAGAGGATCAAGCCGTTTTGAGATATCTTGGCAGTCGACAATGCGCATAGCTCTACGCTGGATGCGGTCCAAAGGGAGAAGCTGGTACTGGGGTGCCCCTGCCCATAAATGAGAACAGTATTCCATATGCGGCCGAACCTGTGCCTTATAGAGTTGCAGGCGATGGGCCGCAGTGAAATACCGCCTCGATCTATTGAGCACGCCAAGCTTCTTGGAGGCTAATTTAGCCTTTCCCTCTAAGTGACCACGGAACTGCACTTCGCTAGATATGTCGACACCAAGTATCCCAATAGAGGCTGAGGTAGAAAGGGGGGTGCCCTGAAACCTTGGAGATACGACCACCGGTAGCTTTTTAGCGGAGAACACGCAGGCCTGCGTCTTTGTAGGGTTAAAATGGACCAGATTTAGTCTACCCCAATCTGAGACCCTCTCCAAGGAGCTCTCTATTTCAGACACAATCCTGTTTCGGCTCTCAATGACGTTATCTCGAGAAATACCAGCGCGGCCGGTATAAAAAGCATCGCCTGTGCTGTCATCCGCATAACAATGAATATTGCTTATTTTCAACATATCATTGATATGCAGGAGAAACAGAGTTGGCGATAGCACACAGCCTTGGGGAACACCAGCATTTATCGACATAAATTCAGAGCATTCTCCGTCGACAACGACCTTTATGCTTCTGTCTGCAAGAAAGCTGGAGACCCATGTGCATAATTTCCCGGGAAGCCCGTAAGATGGAAGCTTCGAGAGAAGCGCCCTGTGCCAAACCCGATCAAAGGCCTTTGCTATGTCCAAACTGACAGCCAAGGCCTCCCCCTTACTCTCAATCGCCTGTGCCCAACGGTGTGTCAAGTAAGCCAGAAGATCACCAGCCGACCGACCCTTACGGAAGCCGTATTGGTGATCGCTAAGTAGCTGATGACCCTCTAAGTACCTAAGAAGCTGGCAATTGAGGATTGATTCCATTGTCTTTGAAAGGAGGGAGGTTATAGCTATTGGTCTGTAGTTGGACGGATCAGAGCGGTCGCCTTTTTTGGGGATCGGATGGACCAAAGCTGTCTTCCATGACGCCGGGACTACGCCAGAGGTGTAGGAGAGCCGAAAGAGACGAGTTAAAACTGGTGCCAACTCAGGAGCGCACATCTTCAACACAATGGGAGGGAGTCCATCAGGCCCGCTCGACTTATGGACATCAAGCGACATGAGTGCTAGGCGCACTGAGCGTTGGTGTAACCTGATATCAGGCATAACGCTCTCGCACCGTGGTACTGTAGGCGGCTCCTGTCCTCCATCGTCCAAGGTCGAGTTGGACGCAAAGAGTTTTCCCAAAAGACCGGCTTTCTCCTTTGCGTCGTGGGCCAATGAACCATCTCCCATGTGCAGAGGTGGAAAAGATGGCTTACAAAAATTACCCTCGACAGCCTTGGCAAGAGACCAGAATGCACGAGTTCCCGACGGAAGACGCTCAAGCCTCTCGCCAATTCTGCCGATGTGTACCGACTTAGCCCTCGCAATTGCAGTTTTCAAGGACCTAGAGGCAAAATTGTAATTCTTTTTTAAAACACTGGTGTTTAAGTCTCGTGCCGCTGCTGCATCAGCCCACGCTTGATAGGCTTCCTTCTTCCTCCGGGAAGCATTTTTTAAGTGCGAACCAAACCATGGGCGACTCTTGCCACCGACGGGAACCACAGAGGACGGGACAAAAAGTTCCATCCCCTGTAGCACCACATCTGCAACAGAATCCGCAACGGCGTCGAGATCATCCAGCGAGAAGCAAATTTGCCGCCAAGGATAGGATGCAAAGTAGGACCGCATCTCATCCCAATCTGCTGACTTATAGTGCCACACACGGCGACTGCGTGCGATACGAGATCGCGGCGAACACGAGAGTGGCACCTTACTCCGGACTAGGCAATGATCGGAGGAGCCAAGTGGGGCGCCCACGGTTACGTGATAGCCGTCCGGATGAGAAGTCAGCAGAAGATCCAACAGTGAAGGATTATGGCCTTCCACATCTGGGATTCGCGTGGGCGTGGTAACCAGCTGTGTTAGACCATAAGCAAGAGCGAAGTCGTGAACAGATCTCCCAGCATGATCGGTCTTACCAGACCCAAGCCAGTCAGAGTGGTGGGCGTTGAAGTCGCCAAGCAAAACGATTTCCGCTGAGGGGATCTGCTGTTGCACAAAATCTGTAGCCATCTGGATGTGATCCATCAGTCTGTCCGTCTCTGTGTCACCGCTATGGGACCGATATAGGCAAGCATAGACGCGAGGGTGGTCGACGCCGTCTATGCGAAGCCATATTAAGGAAAGATCCCGACCTTCAATGTTGCTCAGGCGGCGAGAGCTGATATCATCTCTGACGTACACGCACACTCCAGCCTTAGATAAAAAGGAGTGTTGAAGGCCGTACCCCGGATAGGTGAGGTACGCTGTGTCCGCCGGAGACGATATCTGCGTCTCGGTCAGGAAGAGCAGGGCTGGCTTAGCTGTCTCGAGGTGGTGGTGGACAGCATCTAAGTTAGAATGTAAACCCCTGATGTTACAAAAGTCCACAGCCAGCGTGGCAGGGGATACCGTGGTGCTGCTCTTGCCCTGAGCAATGACGTGCGCAGTTTTGCCCCCCCCAGAATACGTGGGGCGGCCCGGACGCCCACGTCCAGGGACGTTACTTCCTGATCGTGGACGCCCGGGGAGGGACTCTCCAACGCTAACGCAGTTGGTACCCTCCTGGGGTATATTACGGTAACTTAACTGGGGAGGTTGGGCCTCCGGTAACCTCTTGTCTTGTCTTTTGTTAACTGTCAAAACTTTTCAATTTGCACAATAGACTGATATGAGTTAGTAAAAATATTGATAGACTGCAATTTTGCACTCTATGAAGTCACTCGTTTTGTAGTTAAATGACTACTACTATCTAATATCAAGCGTTCCTCATGTGAATATCGTTGGCCATAAATTTTTCAGTTTTAGAAATACAAATCTAAGGATTTATAGAAAGTTAGCTTGTTTTCCGTTATTACCAAACCCAATCCCCGATATCACATACAAGGGGTCTTTTTTTCGGGAAAAGTGTTTATTTATTTGGGAATTGTGTCATCATCCTTAGTGCATATTACAGTGTGCCGCGTCCTGGGCGGCGCGCGCGCATCAATATGCAGAGGCCGGCATTACTAGATGATGCAATGTTTTCAAAGTATCCCACCGGCCTTAGACCACGGCGCCTATTTACTGCACTTACTGTCAATATTCTAAACGAGACGGCAATGTGTTCATTGAATTTTGATTGGGGACGTGTGTGAGTGAGGTATGGCGTGATGAGTGCATATAGCTACACAAGTACCTACTTATATGTTATTTTTATTTGGAAACGATGTATTGCTAACATTCATGGCATTTAACGAGACTAAACGCGATATTTGATTGTTGTAGTGCCTATATATATACGAGTATTAGTTACTGTTTGACGTTTCGGCTGTGTTTAATATCGTGTTAGTTTTATACATAACTAGTGCAACGCGAAAGTTTAACATCACATAGAATACTCGTACATGTAGTACAGTCGGCCAAGATAGCTGTCTAAAAGTTTCGAAAAATGTCATGTTTAAGTTTTATGACTAACACTTTGTTTGTTCTCTCAAGCCTTTTATATTTGCCAAATAAGTCGACGTGGTCTTAACAAATATCTCGTTGTACGTGATTTTAAAATGGAACGTGCAATTGACTAATCTTAATGATTCATTGTCTAATCTTAATTGTAATTGAACTATTTGAAATGGAGAGTTTATGACTCACTGCTATGCTGACTTGCAGGCTCTTGATATTGTCTTTGGGGAGAAGAGCTATTTTGTTTTAGACGTCGTAAATATTTATTGATTCTACATACTACTACTACTAATACACCGTCTCTATCTTAATTTTTAAGAGCGTCGTTCTTGTCTGTGAGGCATTTTCCATTCTTCGCTGGAATACTATGATCTTACTCTCCCTATTTTACTCCAATCGTAGAAAACAATTACCTCACTAGCAGACCCAGGATATAAGTTTAAGTCTAAAGATTAAAGAGGTGCAGTGAACTTTTCAACCCCCAATTTGTAAGGGATCACAAACATTTTTCCTCGAAGGCCTTTAACAAAAATCTCGACATTCAATATTAACCGAGCTCTCCTGCGCAATTATCCTGTTATTCTAATGTCGGGTACACAATGACATTCGCATATCGCGCCGGTTGTTGAACTGCGCCGGCGCATACCTGGCCGGTGGGTGGCTCCGTTAATATCGAATTAGGAAGATTAATTACAGTATCAGAAGTCTCAGTCTGGTCGTAGGGAGCTAATTGGGTGATAGAGGTCTATTCTAGAAATTTATGAGGAACGTCGAGCGTTTTAAATTAATGTCTAGTTTGTGAAGAATGATAATGATAACCAGTTTGTTAAAATATCTAAACGTAAGTGCCATTTGAAGCTCAATTTATGCTTTCGTTTACTTTATCGATAAGACACAGAAGGATCCATTATTTGAATTGATTTCTGGTGAATCATCAACATTTCTGTTAAAACACTAAATGAAAACTTGTTTCCTAAAGATATTTCGTTGGATTTACCTTCAGTTCGGAATATATACCTAATCTATTCGATCGTCAGGTCGTTGAAACGAGTTTGATGCTCACCATATCTCTGGAGACTTTGCCACATTCCACCAGATGACTCAGTAGGCTCCTGGATGTTGACCCAGATGATATACGGGTAATTTATCAATGAATCATCGGTTATTATGTTGTATGATTAAGATGTCGCCAAAGAAATGCGGTAACGAAATTAAGACTATAAATAATTCATTTGATGTCAACGACGCGGATGTTGTAATCATGTAATGGCCTCATACTACTTTTTCTTGAAGTTTTAAAATAACTCAGCATGTTAAGATGTCTTGATAAAGATTTTTAATAGGTGTATGATTTCTCCTCAACGCTATCACGTAAAACTTTGTGACGAAATTATTTTTATTACTATACAGTTGCGACTTCCAACATTGAATGTTATGATACAAAATGTCTCTGCACTGTTGCTGGCTTACATTTCGCAATCGTTCCTATATGCAACAAATCACAGATGCAACTATTATGCAATCGTCAGGTCAAATACCAATTGACTTGTCGCTTTCTAGCGTCGTGTGTGGTCTTCTGGACTGGTTACTAAACATTTTATGTTATATTTTTATTAGTTAACTGCTCGCTGTAACATTATTCCAAGGATTGAAATATTTTTATGTCCTTGCCTCAAAAATGGTTATTCATTTTTGTTAAGGAAAACCAGTAAAATATTGTTAGCTGACTACTTTCATATTTGTTCTGTTTTGTCATAAAAATATCCCAATACATGATGTTGTCACAGTGCGTCAAATATTGGAAGAGTCATCTTGGAATGTTATTACTGAATCACAAGAATCACAACATACTTTCACCAAAGTCACGTTTGGTTATGACGCATGATTGTTCGGAAAATCCCTTAAAATTATCCGCTCAGATGACGCAGCATTCATTAAGGATTTTTTGTCATGGTTCACTGCCTCTAAGGTTTAATTATGTAACACAGTTTTCTTTCTCTAAAGCGACATTAACAGCGTCATTTTATGAATGCACTCGGCCGATTGAACCTTACATTTAACAGCCGAAGCCTACCGGTCACGAAGTTGCGGTTAGTGGTCTCCACAGCTCTGCCGGCACAATTGGACACGAAATAACTCGGCAGCAGATTACTGTTGCAGACATTAAGTTGATTTCAAATCGTTTAACCCATATTAGAGGCAAAATGGTCATGAGTTAGAGTTTGGAGCAAAGTTTGGAGCAAAGTTTCTATAAATTAGTTTTATTGAGTTATATAGGGAACTTGTGTATTGTATTACTGTGATATTTGTTCTATTTTAAAACCAGTCATTTGATTGTTGTTTATATCGGGAAAATGTTTTGATATCAATGTTGATACTTTTTAAAATCTCGAGCGCAACACTCATCCATTTTACATATTTGTAGACTAACAACGATAAGTTTGTCTGACGGTCCTTTTTAAGTTAGATTGCCCTTAACGTATTGCTATCGCTATGGCATCAATGCGGCTACAAATTATGTTACCTAAAGCCTAAAGGGAAGTCCCTTTACCGCATTACTTAGGAATTCTGAATATAGTGTAATGAATATAACGTCAAGTGCAAACCAGGGCGCAAGGGCACAGGGACCGGTTTGGCGACAGACCGGAAAATTGGTCCGCGACAAGACGACGCCGGGAGACGCGTCGCGTGGCGACTGGCGACGCAGATAGTGCACGCCAGAGGGGTGAACAGGCATGCTCAGCAGAGGGATCTACTTGGCAAGTTGGCAGAATGAGAGGAAGCGGAAAGTCAGGATAGTAGTGCCACCGGTTTTGGGATAGAGTTGGTAAACATTGTAAAGCAATGCTCAAGATTTTATTTATATTCCTGACCTATGAAATGGGGTCCTTGGGCATGCTTGGTTTCAGATTTATTTTGCCTTCTAACGATGCAATTGCTTACCAATATCCGAGATAGTTGAAGTGATTCGCACTACAGGATGGATCCTCTGGTTTATTCGTATTTCAAAGTATTTATTAAACCACTTAATGATGTGTATGTTGATAAATTTAGCAAACATTTGCTACCAACCTTTCCCCTCGCTCTCATTTCCTTATGGAACGTCGGGGATCTTACGGCGTAAGTGACGCATCCTTGAGAAATGAGCGTCGGAAACCGCCATGTTTCCCGTAATCGGATTTTGTCTCGTCTACGAATATTCCGTCTAGCCCGACTTCCCGTAAGACTGTGTTTATATTTTCGTTGGATTGCCTAGACTAGAGACTGCTTTGTTATTAATAGACTTAACACCTAAATACTATTTTAAAAGTTCAAATCAATACCCTACTACGTATAAACACAATGTCAATTTGTTTTTTTAATTTATGTTTCGATGTGATTTATTTTATAACGATGGCAAACAGGATTTGCTGTCATGGATTAAAATAAAATAAAATTATATAGACACAAACACGAAAAACATTAATCTTATTTGTGCGGCTAATAGCAGATAAAAGAATATACCGCTTTCCTATGTGTTGTTGTATCGTTCTTTTTGCGAGAATTTATTGATTGGCAAAATCTTAGCTCAAAGAGATATAAAAACGTATAAATTCGGATGTTAATTAAATAATACAATAATGTAGTGCACATTAGAACATTGGATTATGGTCTCATTCTCGTCTACTAACTGCAACAATCCGATACATTTAATAACGCGATTGAACTATCGTGTTTCGATCCTCCCAGTACCGGATCCTAGACGAGGCGCTATCACCTCATTGTTGTTGTGAAGTCACAATGTTCGTTACTGCCGGCTCGAATGTCACCTGACCGCGACTGGTTCTCAAACCTGATTCCGATTGCCGATGACGCCGGCACCGACTGGGAGCTTAGGCGGTTGATGATACGTTAGATTTATTAAACTAATCTGTTGAGTTGCGAGACGCAGGTTTTAGTAGCTAGGCGGCAGTTATATTGGGGTGTGAACTCAAAGGAATAGAACAAAGGCTGCCTTTTAAGTTCTGTCGTTTAAATATTTCCCGCCAATTTTGAATTTCGAACTGTTGAATATTCAAAATGTCTTTATTTAAGAACGTGAACACAATTTAAAGTGTAAGGATTAATGCTTTTCTTTAGTCGCAACATCGTTCTAAACCTAGCAGGTCGCGTACAAGAATGCTTCTTACTAAGGAAAATACCTGTGCAATAATTTTCTACAACTTTCGAAGTGACCTGACGCGACTATAGTGTTTCGAAGTGCTATGATCTGTATACCACAAGGAAGCTCCATGTCTGCAGACTATCAAAAACTGGTATTTAGAATTCCAGCGTAGAAACTTTAGTCTCAGTGACAAATCCCGTGAAGAAAGTCCAAAATTTGCCTTCACTGAAGTTAACATCGTTGCTGTGAGGCGACTAATTCTCAAAGATCGTCATGTATCATATAGAGAGAAAGAGTCTTTATTAGGCATCTCAGGGAAACCATTCATAAGATTTTTCATTAAGAGTTTGGTGTGAGAAGTGCTAGTTTCCCGTTTGATCTCCCATTTGCTTTCCCATGATCAAAAGGTGGGTCGCGGAAAATGGTGTAAGAAAATTCTTCCAAGGTTAGATTGCGGAGAGTCAAATCTCGTCTACGATATCATCAGTGATGAAGAATCATGGGTCTATGCTTACAATACTGATTCCAAACAACATTCAAGAATATTCATCTTTCAAAACAAGGCGAAGCTGACCGAAGTTGTTCGCTCTTGAAGCATTACAAAGGAGACGGTGGCCGCGATCGTCGCATATAACTCGCCATGTTGCGACAATTGAACTTGGTGTTCGTGAAACGGTTAATGAAGAATAGTATACAACAGTTTTTTCACCAGAAGTCATCTCCGAACTTAGGAAATCTCACCCTGAGCGACGCGTCATCTAACACTATGACAATGCGAGCTCACACAGCGTTCGACATACGATTCAGCAATTGAAAAATAAAAACATTAAATAAATTGACGTAACTCGGTACAGACCTAACCTAAACCCTAAAGAATCCTTTACAATATCTAAAATTAAAAAAAAAACTTTGTGGTCAAAGATTCTAGTCCGGTGAAGAAGCAGTTTATGCTTCAAGTTAGCCTAATTAAACACCCTCACTTTGGAGTGAAATTAATACTTAAAAAACTAATTCGAGCAAATGGAAAACTGCATTAATCTACCTAATAAATACTCTTTAAAATAATAACAACAACAAAAATGTTGTAGCTTTGTTTTTTTCTTCAAACGACAAAACTTAAAAGGCAGCCCTCGTAATGTAATGGATGTTATAAATGTAGGTTCCTTCCATAGTGCAAGTTAGGAGATTGGTGTGTTAGTCCAAAGAATTTCTTTATTCATCTATCAGCATTTGAGGAGTGTGTTGTGTTGATCCATTATTGTGACGATGACATGACTGCAATTATGATAAAGTTTCCAAAGCAGAAGGAAACTGGTACTTCCGAAGTATTCAAATGGATATTATGCAATACTAGTCAAGACTAAGAATGAATATGCTAAGGGAAAAAATAAATGAAAACCCCAATTGAAACGTCCGTAAATCATATTGATAATTTATACAAATCGTCCATTAATTTAAACTCTAACTAGGTACGTTTATTACGTTCGAACTGCTAATGTGTAATTATAAAGATAATGCATAGGTATGGACCTAATATCTTTCATTAAGAATCAATAACATTAAGCTAATAATCGTCGACCTCGTAAAACGGTGCCTACCGAATTTATAAAACAAAGCAGGTCCTCATTCGACAACAGGTGTAGGATACCGTCCCTCCCCCCTTCCCCTCTCCCCCGCAGGTGCGGGAGAGGTGCAACGGCCGCCGAACCTGGGTCCCCTTCCAGACGACCCCGCTTTAGAAAGTTACAACCGTCGATTTTATCGATAGTCATGGAAAAGGACGTGAAATGATTGTGTGCATTGTATTGTCTCGTACTCAGTCAGCCATTAACGTAAATGTAGACTTTGAAATAGATTATCTGATTTAAAGTATCTTAAACGGACAAAAGACATAAAATGATATGACAGATTTTAAATTTTACGTAGGTTTTATATAGGATTATCCGCAACGTAAATTTTTCGTTGCGATTAAAATCCTATATCAGTGGGACTGGACTATTAGTATCTGGCCCATTAATGGTCTCTCATAAAATATAATATAGAACTTTAAGACACTAATGAATTTTAATTTCAATAGCTGAATATTATTTTGGGACCTTGACAACGTTTGTAATTTATTTTTTCTTCGTGTGGGATATGATTTTATAGTGACTACGAAACAGCCAGCTTAAGACTATAAAATTCACGTATATTTTATGTGTTAAAGACATTTATATTAACATCTTATATTTAACTTGATTTGTGGTAATTCTTTCTCTATTTCTGCTTTTATTTTTTCTTGTCTAGTAGTCTAGTATATCGTCTGACAAGTCTAGGACCCGTCTGGAGAAGGGGTGAAAGCAATTACAAAGGATCAGTTCAGTGGCTCGGATGGTAGGATGTTATTAGTCTGTTCAAGACTCCGCCTTCCCTTTGCGCATTGTCTTTCAATTTTGGAAATACTTTACTTAAAACTTAATTGACGCTGATTTTCTAACAAATACTTAAAATTCTTCAGACTTTTATTAGACTTTTTTACTGTTAGAATATCCAGGTACCAACGCGGATTTAAATACCCAAGTTGAAACAATGCAGGATAAGATACACTCATACTTCAGTGAGCATTATCCACCGCCTAATAGGCATGCTCATAAACAAAGAGAGAATATGTTTAAGGCAAAAATGCGGAGGAAGAAAAGAGAATTGGTCAAGCAACTTCGTGTAGCGAAGTCCATGGGAGATAACCACCTCAGTCACCAATTGTCAAGAGCACTCAGATCTATCTTGAAATTGATTCAAGGAGTCTCTTTACAAATGACTAGAAACCAGGCGAACCTTATGAGAGCTAGGCATGAAGTTGACTTCGATAAAAACCCATTCTTGTACTCCAAAAATATCTTTAAACAACCGCCCGGAAGACTGCAACTGACAGATGAACAAATATATGACCATTTTAGTTGCACATATGAAGTGCCGAAGCAACAGAAGATTTACAATGACCCGAGCTCTAAGAGACCTTGCAATCCTGTGTCGGAGTTTCAGGGTACGGCTCCTACCATAGAAGAACTAGACCGACAGATAAGAAGGAAAGCATCAAGTTCATCTCCGGGGCCTGATGGTATTCCTTACATTGTATATAAAAAGTGCCCATCCGTGTGTAGACATCTTTTAAATATATTTGGTAAGATTTGGTCGAAAAAGCAGATTCCGGAAGTATTTGGTAAAGCTGTTTTCGTGCTCATTCCTAAAAAGGAGACAGTCACTGATCCAAAAGACGTTAGACCGATAGCTCTTACAAACACGATATCGAAAATATTTTTCTCGATCTTGCAAGATAGAATGTCAAAATTTATGTTAAGCAACGAATACTTTACGCCAAAGCACCAGAAAGGGTTTTTACCAGGAGTTTCTGGTTGCTTAGAACATAACACATTGTTGGCGGAAAGTTTGAAGGATGCCAGGAGACACGAAAGACAAATAGCGGTGTGCTGGATTGACCTAGAGAATGCATTTGGCTCAGTTCAGCACGAGCTGATGTTTTTCGCGTTAAAATGGTATAACTTCCCCCCTTTGGTTTTAGATTTAATTAAGTCATATTATTCTAATTTATCTTTTGTAATTAGCTGTAAAGATGGATACACAAAACCTCTAAATTATAATATTGGTCTTTTTCAGGGATGCTGTTTATCCCCTATAGTATTTAATGTAGTTATAAATATTTTAATTGACACTTTGATTTTTCAGGAGAAGAAATGGGGTTATCGGTTTAAAATAAATAATCAGTACACAGAATCAATCCTAGCCTTTGCTGATGATCTCGCAATCTTGACACGAAACCCGAAGCAGTGTCAAGTGTTATTGAAAAAGGTGGATGAGTTCTGTGCTTGGACTGACGGCATGAAGGTGAAACCAAGTAAATGCTATTGCTTATGTCTGGGTAGACGAGATACGAAATTTACATCTTATGACCCTGGACTCACGATTGGCGGTCAGAATGTTGCCACAATTTCTGAAGCGCTCCCGTTCAAATTTCTAGGCAGAAAGATAGACTATAGAGGCCGCACACCATCTTTGGATGGTATTGTTGAGGATTTCATTGATTCCATTAGTAGGGTTGAGAACCAGCCCATAGGGAACATTAAGAAGCTATGGATCTACAACAACTACCTGTCCTCGCGCTTGTCTTGGCCTTTCCTCGTATACGACTTCGGCAAAACCCTTTTATCGCGACTGGACGCCGTTGTTGTGAAATCGTTGAAGTCTTGGACTGGATTAGCCCACTCGGCAGACCCCTCTACACTATTTAGGGGCAAAAATAGTTTTGGGATGAACCTAAACAAGCCATCGGAGCTTTACAAACATCTTAGAGTTACCAAGATGCACATTCTGGGTAAATCGAAAGACAACGCAGTGGCAACACTCCCAAAAGATAAGAATATGAGTGAGTTAGAGTCAAGGTTACGGTTCCATAAGCAGTTTATGGTGGGAGCGCAAACAAACAGGGTAGGATTAGGAAGTCGAGGAAGAGAGGATGACCGGAGCATCATTAAGTCTTTTCTGCGAATGGATGAATATAACGAGTATAGAGTACATGCGCTTAATCTTGAAATGCAAAACGAGTGGGTGTCCCTTGGTGAGTTTTGTATCCCTTTAGCATTGAAGTGGCGGTCGATACTGTACGATTGGTCTCCGGCGTTGCTTAAATTCTATCTGAATGCCTTTCAGTTGACCCTACCCGATCAGAGCAACCTTGTGAGATGGGGAATGGCAGTAGACAAAACATGTTTACTCTGTGGCGAGGCCGTAGGTACCGCGAGGCATTTGTTGGTGGGATGCAGAGTACTCCTAGAAAGAGGTCACTACTCTCGCCGCCATGACGGAGTGTTGCAGATCATACGTGAAGCGGTGAGCCTTTCAATAGCAAGAGCAGCAAAAGGTTTGACGACGAATACAAAGAACATCAACTTCGTCAAGGAAGGATCTACCAAGAAGTCCAAAGTCAAACCTTACTCCATCGTTAGTGCAGCTCCAGATTGGAAGATCATGATGGACATGTATGAAAAGCGCTACACTATTCCAGAAGACATTGTGTTATCGTCGTCTAGACCAGACCTTTTCGTTTATTCTAGAAAACTTAAGCGCGTACTGTTGGTGGAACTTACTGTTCCATGGGATACAAACATTCCCAAAGATCACGCGTTTAAAACAAATAAGTATTATGACCTAACCAACGAGATGACTAAAAATGGTTATATAGCACGGTTGTATGCTGTGGAAGTGGGTGCGAGAGGTATACCAGCGAAATCTCTCTACAACCTACTGAAGGACTTAGGATTACCAAGATCTAATATTAGCTCGTTACTGGAAAGAGCAACTAAAGCCGCTTTACTCGGCTCATACCAAATATGGTTGGGAAGGGAGAGGAACGTCATCGGTGAAGGTGATCGTTAGTATACTATAAAGGGGCCCCTTAAACCTACACGCTGGGTCGAAAGTCTCAGGCACCGACTGACATTCCTCTCTGTTCCACGCGATGGACCCGGCACCCGCACGGAGAATCCATGGATAGCTAAGAAGTTCGTCTCTCCCTTTGAGAATTCCAGAATGTTTTAAACTGTAAAGTTTACTTCATTGTCTAACACAGACGCCTCTTCCGTGAAGTCATGGTTTTATGTATCCGAAGTCACGATTATGGGCTATGGCAACCTTCAATTATTTATAAGACAGTTCTGCCATTGCTCTGACGTCATCAGGGCATGTGTTCGCATTACGTCATTCTATCTCTATCTAATCGCAGTTCTTGAGAAGCCGTAAGATTAGGGTCATGGGACCTTGAGTAAGTTGATCCTAAAATGGTCACTTCGTGTGATCAAATTACCTCATGCTTTTATCTTATCCATAAGCTATTTTAGTCGCTACTTAGTTTATCTGTCTCAGACCACTTGCCCAAATGTAGAGCTAAATTAAAACATTATAATTAAGAAGACAGTGATGAGTACAATACAATAACACCTGGAGTAATAATATAATCACATATCAATAATCAAAAGAACATTCAAAGAGCATCTTTGCTGTAAAATCTGTGAAGAAACTTGCACGAAGTTTAAATGTAAACTCAATGTATTTTAATGTAGGCTATCTATTCACTGGCATTTTCCATCGTTATTAATTAGAATAATTAAATAGGTAATACACTTGTGCTTCGTTTGCTAATGACTTAATCGCATCTCATTTGATAGTAACTCTGTTTCGCAGAATTTTATAGGATACTAGCGGCCCGCCCCGGCTTCGCCCGTGGTACTTGTCCACTATTTAATGGATGATATTATACATAAAAACCTTCCTCATGAGTTACTCTATCTATTAAAAAAAACCGCATCAAAATCCGTTGCGTAGTTTTAAAGATTTAAGCGTTCATAGGGACATACAACACACATAGGGACAGAAAAAGCGACTTTGTTTTATACTATGTAGTGATAAGTAAGTACTTATATCCTAATATACCTACTTAGGTATAAGACTGGATCTTTTACATGTCTGAATGCTTACGATTTTATTTACGTAAGTGGAATGTGTTCAACACCATAAAGGCGCGAAATTTCCCTTTGAGGGGGATTTTCAGGGGTGAAATAGTAGAATAAGCCCTTTAATTACCCTCATTCTGCTCTGTTGAATATTTCCTTAATACATATATATCTCATATTCGGCAAAACAAAAAGTCTTGAGTCCGGTTGACTATCGCAAGTATCGCGACGGATGCCCAGCGATACGCAGAACGGCCCTGCATCCTGCGCAGGCGGTGAACGACCCCCGCGGAAGCAGCTTTGATAATGGACGAATTGTTGTCGCTAATTGGTCGAAAAATATAATAGCCTATACGGAAGGTAGATGCGAGTGGCCGAACATTGGGGAAATGGCAGGAGATTGGAAAAGCGGATGTCTAGCAGTTACAGGCTGACGATGACAAGCAAAGAGAAGCTGTCTAGATTTATTCTTGACTGAGCTAAAACGAGCTGAATGTGAGTTGCCGAGGATTGGTCGAAGTGGAGAAAGATTGTAGAGGCAATTGTATAACAGTGGACTGTGTCAGGCTGATGATGATGATGAGTCAAAAGGATGCTTCTCTAGAATCTTCTTCTCAGTTGAAACATTCAATAAAATGTTTTGCGAGTGCGTCATTAGAATAATATCACTTCTAAAGATAAAGTTATTGTTAAATTAGTCGTATGAATGTGGTTTGAAGGATTTGGAATTCTATATGATTTTAGTTAGCATCAGTAATTTTACCTCATGAGTAAAGACACCACTGAGTAAAATCAATATCGCTTTATTTATTTATGTAGGTATCCTTGTTGGTGTAAACTGTAAACAAAAGTACCAACAAATGTTTTCCACAATTGTCGTTTCATGCAATCGCATATAAGCAAGCGTATGTTTTTATGATTAAATTTGGTGTTGGTCAACAACGACATTTATGGGCCTAGTAATTATAAATCGATGATACTTCCGCCCATGGTACATGTTAGAATCTATTTATAATACGCTAATAAAAAATATCGCACCGTCATTAATCATGGCCAATCTACTTTTAATGGGTCTATAAAGACCGTTCGACGCGTCTTCTCTATGTCGATGCAGGCAGCTTCTTTTAAATAATATAATGTGTACGCAATTTATGCATTGTGTTGTGTCTTGAGCGTAGCACATTTACATGCGTAAAGTTTCGTCATTTATCTTATTTTGCAAGATTTTGTACGGATTGCTTACTTCAATGCTCGGTGTGCTGAACTTTTTGATGCGAATTGCGATGTCAGACATTTATATGAATTTCTGATGCAATGTTGTCGACTTTAACAAATTAATAAATTGTAGGCGGCAAGAAGACGAACCAAAGCAGAATACACGTATGTGAAATATCCGTCTGGTAACTTATTGTACATAGATTTCTTAATATACATATATAGTAAAGCAATTTTCC